>OX422218.1:514376617-515586617 GCA_949130495.1 Sambucus nigra | reverse complement strand
ATTGAGGGTATGTTCTCTATTCAGGGGACTATGGGGCGTATTTTATTTGACACGGGGGCCACACATTATTTCATTGCCATGAGATTTGCATGCACTATTGGGTTGTTAGACACCGCAGAGAGCACGATTACTTGTGTAGATTCACCGTTGAGTAGGGGTTCCGTGATTTCCCTTATTTGTAGAGGTGTGGGTATAGAGATAGGGAGATTTACTTTACCCGCTGATATGTTAGTACTAGAGATGACTGAGTACGATGCGATTGTTGGTATGGATTGGTTAGTTGCGTATCGAGCCATGATTGATTGTTTCAGTAGGAGTATTAGTTTTGCCATTCCCGAGCAGGAGATGTTTTTAGTGGCGATGCCTCGCCCTGAGGGAGGATCGTCCACACATTTTTACTATAGAGAGGAGGAGACCTCTAAGGAAGTGGTGGTACCACTTGATTCGATTCCAGTCATGAGGGAGTTTGCTGATGTATTTCAGGACATACCTGGATTACCTCCTAGTAGAGAGATAGATTTTATGATCAATTTAACGCCAGGCACTCGGCCAATTTCCCACGCACCTTACTGTATGGCTCCAGCAAAGATGAGAGAGCTGCGGGATCAGATAAAGTAGTTATTGGGTCAGGGGTTTATCCAAAGGAGTACTTAGCCATGGGGTGCCCCTGTGTTGTTTGTAAAGAAGAGGGATGGATCGTTGAGATTATGTGTAGATTACCGGGAGTTGAATAAGGTCACGTACAGAATAAGTATTCGTTGCCCCGAATCAATGACTTATTTGACCAGTTGAGAGGAGCCTGCTTCTTCTCAAAGATTGATTTGCGATCGGGATACCATTAGTTGCGTATTAGGGAACAGGACGTCTCGAAGACTGCCTTCGTGACGAGGTATGGTTCCTACAAATTTCGAGTTATGCCCTTTGGCTTGACCAACGCTCCAACCGTGTTTATAGACTTGATGAATAGGGTGTGACAGAGAGTTCCTAGACCAGTTCGTCATTGTCTTTATTGATGACATTCTGGTTTACTCCCAGACAGAAGAGGAGCACGCCGAGCATTTGAGGCAGGTTTTGTAGACACTACGCCAGAACAAGCTTTATGCAAAATATGATAAATGTGGATTTTGGCTAAAGGAGGTTCAGTTTTTGGGGCATATCATTTCAGACCGGGGGATATCTGTTGATCCGGGGAAGGTATCCGCGGTGAGGGAGTGGGGACAGCCCACGACACCGACTGAGATCCATAGTTTCTTAGGCTTAGCAGGATACTACAGGAGATTTATTCAGGGTTTCTCAAAGATAGCGGGTCCTTTGACACATCTGACTCGCAAGGGTGTGCCATTCATCTGGAGCGATGCTTGTCAGTTGGCATTTGATGAGCTGAAGGATAAGTTGACCTCAGCACCTGTGTTAGCGTTGCCCAGACCGGTAGTTGAGTATTTAGTTTAAACCAATGCGTCCTTAAAAGGACTTGGAGGTGTGCTGCAATAGGAGAGTCAGGCCATAGCTTATGCTTCTTGTAAGCTTAAGCCTCACGAGAGGAATTACCCCACCCACGACTTGCAGTTAGCGGCAGTCGTATTCGCTCTTCGGATTTGGAGACATTATCTCATGGGGGAGAAATTTCGATTATTCACGGACCACAAGTCTCTACAGTACCTCTTCACGCAAAAGGAGTTGAATATGCGTCAATGACGCTGCCTTGAGTTTGTGAAGGATTATCAGTTCGATATCCAGTATCACCCATGGAAGGCTAACGTGGTAGCAGATGCGTTGAGCCGTAGGCCAGTAGATGAGGTGGCCGAGGTATGGAAAGCTAAGTGGAAGGAGTTGGGACTCCAGGATGTAGTGGCCCGATCGTTCATGTCTGTGATGATTGTTACACCTCAGATTGTTACGAGAGTGATAAAGGCCCAGGAAAATGACTCGTTCTATCAGGAGCAAATAGTTCGATTACTGGCAGAGGGAGTTGAATCCTATACTGTTAGTTCAGACGGGGGATTATGCTTCAACGGGAGACTGGTTGTTCCGAAAGGGGAAGACTTGCGAGACGAGGTAATGGCAGAGTCGCACGGCTCACGGTTCGCGGTACACCCTGGTGGGGATAAGATGCACCAAGACATGAGACGACAGTACTGGTGGAGCAGGATGAAGAGGGATATCGCCGTGTTTGTTTCTAAATGTGCCACTTGTCAGCTAGTGAAAGTGGACCATCAGAAACCGACAGGACTTCTACAGCCATTAGAGGTTCCGACGTGGATATGGGAAAGCATATCCATGGAATTTATCACGGGGTTACCTACGTCACCGAGGGGTCACGACTCCATATGGGTAATTGTGGACCGGTTGACCAAAGTTGCTCATTTTCTACCCGTAAGGACCGACTACACTATGGGACAATATGCCCAGATTTTCATTACGGAAATAGTGAGACTTCACGGTGTGCCTCTAAATATTATGTCTGACCGAGACAAGATATTTGTTTCACGATTTTAGGAGAGTTTCCAGGAGGCCATGGGTACGGAGTTGCGGTTGAGTACGGCTTATCACCTGCAGACTGATGGGCAAACGGAGCAGACAAATCAGATATTGGAGGACATGTTGCGTATGTGAATCCTAGACTTTAGGGGTGGATGGGAGCAATACCTTCCACTGGTGGAGTTTGCTTATAATAACCCCTATCAGTTCACCATTGGCATGGATCCATTTGAGGCATTGTACGGTAGACCTTGTCATTCCCCATCATCTTGGTTAGAGGTGGGGGACAACAAACTCCTTGGGCCGGAAGTGATTCAGGATACTTCGACAAGGATAGAGATGATACGGAGTCGCATTCGGGTAGCTCAGGACCGGCAGAAGAGCTATGCCGATGCCAAGAGGTTCTTCAGAGAATTCAAAGTGGGGGATCAGGTGTTACTTAGAGTATCTCCTATGAAGGGGATTATGCGTTTTGGGAAGAAGGGGAAACTGGCACCGATATATGTGGGGCCATTTCCTATGATCGAGCGGATTGGGCCAGTTGCGTATAGACTTGGGTTACCGGAGCACTTGAATAGGATTCATGATGTGTTCCATATTTCCTCGTTAAGGAAATATCTTAGAGACGATTTGGCCCATACTCACATTGCCTTGGAAGATATCGATCTTTAACCCGATAGTTCCTATGAGGAGGGGCCAATTGCTATTCTGGACCGAAGAGAGCAAAAACTGAGGTCGAAGATAGTACCATTAGTACGTGTTCAGTGGCGGCATCATAATGACGAGGAGTCTACCTGGGAGCACGAGGAGGAGATGCGCAAGCGTTATCTAGAGTTGTTTTTACCAGGTATTCTTTAGTTTCGAATTTCGGGACGAAATTCTGTTATTAGGGGGGAAGTATGTAATACCCCGTAATTTTATTGATTTTTATTTAAGGGATTAATTAAATTAAATGAGAATTAATTGGAAATTAATCCGGGTATAAATACTAACGAGATGTGAGTTGGTATTTGATTATGATGTTAAAATTTATTATTTCCGAGTATGTATGTAATACATGAGTATTGATGATATTTAAATTAATTTGGGAAATTTAGTTGGGATGCGCGTGTCAGTCACGTCAGGAACGTAATTATTTAAATTAAAAAGTAAATTTTATTTTTATCAACCGAATGGTCATTTTAAGTGCGCCAACGTGTCCGGAAGGGTCAAAATAGTTAGAAAATACTAGCCGGGGGTTTAGTTTGGGTCCCGGGGCACTTTTAGGCCAAACCGGCTACCTAAAGGGGTATTTTGGTAATTTTAAAAATATAGGAATTAAGACGCACGAATTTTAGGAGTTAATTTTATATTATTTAGGAACCCACTAAGTCCATTATCAGCATTTGGTAAGATAGAGGGCTACGGGAGTTAAAGGGGGAGTTTGAAGAGGTTCCAAAAGAAACCTCCAACCACCATCACCATCTTTGGGGGAAATTTGTAGAGAGAAAGAGGAGAATCAACCTTCATGCTTCGACAACAAATCTAGAAAATGAATCTAAGGCAAGTGGTTTAATTACATTAATTTCAAGGGAATGTTTCTTCCATGCTTAGAATTGAATATTTGTCTTATATTGGAAGTTTAATGAAAATCCATGAAATTGGAGGAAGAATTCATCATATGATATAGGGATTTCATGTAGAATGTTATTAGATGAATGCCTTATACAAAATATATCTTTTGATGATGTGAAAACGGATTGTTAAGGAGAAATTGTAGACATTAAATTCTGGGTTCATGTTTATAGGGTTTGGGATAATGTTTGGGAATTTCGATGATTACTTGATAATTTAGGAGGTATTGACCCCAAATATATGTTAGAGGATGACTTAGGAGGAGTTAGAGTAGTTTACTAACGTTAAAACTAAATTGGGATGACCTTGGTAGGGATTTAGAGAAGAGAAATTTGAAGAAAAATAAATTGGGGGAAATTTTGGGCGCAGTCTGCCATCTCGTTAGAAGGCCTGCCTAGGTCGTTCGAACGACCTCGTTCGAACGACCTCGTTCGAACGAGCTTCTAACGAGATGACAGTATCCCTTCTAACGAGATGACAGTATCCCTTCTAACGAGTTGGTAGTTTGTTCGAAGCCCTTCGTTCGAACGAACTCGTTCGAACGTCCTCGTTCGAACGAACTCATTTGAATGTCCTCGTTCGAACGAGACTTCTAACGAGTTGACATAATGGCCTTTTTGGCCTGATTTTATTCCAAATGTCCCGTAGACTTAAGTAATTGAGAATTAACCTTCCCTTATTGACTAGTGGGTAAAATTGTGAGAATTGGGGTACGTTGAGGAGTATAACTTAGAACCTTATAGTAATCCGGATGACATTTGTGGAATAGGAAACGAATACCTAATTACGATGTGAGAAGGGTTGACAACGTTAATATAAAAATCGGGGACTTGTAACCATATAACATTAAATGACGGTATAAGAACGAGAAGTATACTTATATTAATAATTCGAGATATCTAAGATGTGTGAATCCTTAGTATATGTGGTTTTATGTGTAAAACATACCTACCATACTTGCTATCACGGGAGGTCTGCGTTCGATTAGGGCTATCTAATCTTTGTGTGCCTACGGGGGGATTTAGATTGGTACCTCGAGGACATAGGTCAGAGAAGGACTTATTGAGAAGTTAATAAGTTTGCTAATCATGGGAGCGTAGGTATGTGTGTGACCCATGTGATGTGAACTATGTTCGCCTCCATTTTGTGTGATTGTTGTTATTTGAGAATGATTCCTGAGAGATTCGGAATGTGTGGTCCTTATGTAAGTGATGTACCGAGATTGGATAACAGGGTATGTGTGCACCGCAGCATAGTCTCGGGGTGCTAGTATTGTATATTTATGATGAGAATAATATATTGTTATTGAAATGAACTATGATGTATAAATGTGAGTATCTATAATATCAACGTTTTGTAAAAGATAAATTGGGAGATCTCTAGTGATTAGTAGTACAAAAATGGGAAACTGTGTAGAAGAGTAAAACACCCTGTTTATAATAAGATGTCGGGAATTAAATCGTGAATCGTATAGTAACGTTAAACTTTATATTGAACCAGTTAGATACGGGAATAACTAGATTCGATTACGGATACGTTAGGAGTGCACAAATACTCGAGAGGTGAGTATTTCACGTGAGAGCATGTCCTAACATGTATTTTGCATTCATTATTTTATGTCATTAAAACACTTGCTATATTTTAAGCTGTTTTCCACAATCGGGCTCTGACCCATTTTCTTTCAAATATATTTTTGTAAAAACCTTTTAGGTGCCCAACCACAAGGACACCATGCATAGGAGTTCCATTCAGGTGACGGACTGTAGCTGCCGTGGAAGTTACAGGACTTTTACAGTAGACGCCTCCACTTTCGATCTTGACTCTGTGTTACTAGATTTTCCTCATCTGCTGGGCATGTCGACCCATTTCTTTTAAATACTTTATTTATCCAGTTATATCAAATTTTTGGGTTGTAATTAATTTAGTGATGCAGACTTAGTATTTGTTAATTCCTGTATTTGGATTGTTGTGAGGAGTATCCCTCCAGACTCATTATTATTTTATGGTTATTCCATTATCATTATGTTGTGGTGGTTATGGTAGTATTTCTTAATTTAATTTTGCATGTTAATCGGATTTTATTAAAATTGACAACTCACTTTTTAAATATTAGGTGGCTAGTAATTAATAAAACGTTTTCGACAGTGATGCTATGAACTGAACCAACTTGGCATTTTGTATTAATTTAATAAAGGAGTAGCTACCCGGTATTTAATTAGTCGGGGTGTCACAGTGAATCCCCTGGCTTGAGAATCAGGGAGAGTATATTCCCCAGACATATCGTCCCGCATACGAGTGCGATAGTTTTATTCCACTTTCAGGAGGAAATGTGACTGCCTCCACCGTTGTGTATTTTTACTATGACCATGAGTGAGTCTAGCTTGGTACCGTGGTTGATTGAGTAAACTTGGATACATATAGGCACTATGAGGCTGCACCCTCAAGTTATAGATCGATGGGATGGATATTATACTTATGATTGTAATAGGTATAATTATACTTGTTGCGTATAGTATATTGCTTGAATATGAAGATGAGATATCATATAAAGTATATTGTAATAGGTATAATTATAATTATACTTCAGATTTATATGAATATGAATCTTAGGTTCTAGTGAGAACTATATATGTATACGGGTTTTTATATATGTGTTATGTACTGAGGGCCTAATGGATCTCAACGATTAACATTGTCAAGTAGTAGTGTATCAGGGGGGTTCCTTGTTTGGATTTCGCTTCGCGAAACACCCCTCACACGAAACGTAGAGAAATGTTGGGAATGGGGATAAGTTTAGTCCTTAGTACTCGGATCTATGAGGACTTTTTGAATATGGGTGAAATAGATTAGTTAGGAGGGGTAACTTAACTAGGTTGTTTAAAAGGTATGCGATACGTGTGCACTATTAGAAGAGGTATGAGGTGTATCTCATGAGAGTGCGATACCAATTTAAATATGAGAGATTTCATATTTTAAAATATGGCCTTTATGAACTTGCTAATATTTTTAAAACTCAGGCTCTAACCCGTTTCTCTATTTTCCCCTCTCTTGCTATATATGTATATATATTAGGTGTCCTGACATAGGAAAACCTAGATGATGATTCGTTTGAGTAAAACGTTCGCTGAAGCAGCTGTGGATGTATGCAGGTTTATTTTAGATGCCTCTATTCTTGTGATCTAGATAGGAAGCACTGTAGTAACATTCGGGCCGATAGCCTAATTATATTCATTTATTCGTTTACTGCCTTCTAGTGCGACATTCGATTTGGATGTATTATGTTAAACCGAGTGTTCGGTTATTTTATTTCATTTCAGTTTCGTATATATAAGCTGAGTGAATGTTTTATTTACTTGGTTTGATTAAAATGATTAGTTAATATAAAATTTTGACTCCAGCCTAATAAGTTATTAGTAATTAAATTGGTTTTCGACAGTGATGTTAAGAATGAACAATATGAGACTCCTGTTTTAATTTGGTATAGGATTGATCACCTGGTATTTTATTAGGCGGGGTGTCATAGATGGTATCAGAGTATCAGGTTCCAGTGTCCTTAGGAATTTGTGCGGATGTACTACGCTTTCAGCATTGCTTTCTATTTGGTATAGAGCCTTATGATTAGGATTGTTGGTTCTTATTGAGAGATTTCATTCTCTTGCCATTATGTAAGATTATGGTCAATCTTTTGCATGCTAATATGAGATTCGGATACTGATCGATGAAGGACGACCAAGGAAGGCCGTCATGGGGGAAGCATGAGGCGTAGCTGAGTTGGAGCTATTAGATGATGTCGGGGACGAGGACTACAGTAGAGGTCACTCCTCTTGTGGCATTGTTAAGGATTTCTACAATGAATACTAAACTATAGTAGTTATAACTATTCACGCACCGCTATAGTAGATAGTGGTGATAAACTTGAATTACTTAGTGAAGTAAATTGGGAAAAAGTTTGAAAGGGTCTTTGATAAGGACCATACGTTGAAGTTAAGTCATGTGGAGGCGTGTAGTGTTATCTAATGGAAGTAGGAGGCTCGAAATCTTTGGGTTAGAGAAGGGTATGAAAATGCCCGAATGTGAAAGTTTGAGGAAAAAATTTTCACTCGTTGGAACAATGTCGAAATGGTGGGAACGATGGTCACCATATTTGAGGGACCATGATGTTTATCTCATATAAGGATCTTACAGATGGTTTTAACCATTAGTTCCTTTGGTTTATCAGAAATAAAGCGAATGAAGTTTCTGAATTATTCATATGAGGATCGGTCAGAGGTCGACCGTGAATAAAGAGTTACATGGATGAGCGAACTTTATACCACATTAAGGTAGGTACAATGAAGAGAGATTCCTTCAGAGTAATGATAGGCTCACTAGTAAGTGTTGCTAACACTTATGGAGGATTTGTGTTTGTGAAACCCCATTGGTGGACATACACCCGGGGATTCATTGAAACATGGTAATTGAGGCCAATAGCATGTTTCCTTTTAGTCGGAGGAGATAAGGGAACTACGAGGGTAATTATCAGGATCGAGGCTATAGAGTCCGATATACTGATAACCTTAACATGGTCATGGTGGACAGAGATAGGGAATGATTGTAATGTGGAACGTAGAACCACATGATTTGATCTTTCCCGGTAGTAGTTAAAGGAAAAGAGAAGGGTGACTAGATGGGGCAATGATTTAAGTAGTTTTGGTTCGGTTAATACAAGTGTACTATGTCCGGGAACCATTTGGAGCTTCCAGGGTAATTGGCAAAAATGTTATTATGAGTTTCACCTCAGATGAAGGAGGTACATTTTGTGTGGCTAGATAGAGTCGCGATATTTTGTTAACCATGTATTCGTGTGTGTAATTTGAGCTTTGTGGAGGTATCGGTAATATTATAGAAGGTATTTCTATATATTTTTTCGTGGTAGAGGGGTTCTATTTTCTTCATTTGTTATGAAAGAAACTGTTGAAATTTTGAATTTATATCTGGTTTGTACTACTCATTTTGTGTGTGGTATACGAGTATAGTATTATTTTGAGTATAATATGTTCTTAGTTTATTGGAGTAATAGCAGGCTAATGATTGCAAGACTATCGTATCCACAGTTCCAGGGTGTAACTGGTTGTTTTTGCGATATCTCACCTGGATACGGGTTGCGCTCGCCTTTATTATGTGTTTAGATGGAACTTCGGTGGGTAAATGTTTCACTAGCATGAGTTTAGTGAATTGGAACCTTATAGATATGATCTAAGGTATGCAGGATTTATTATTTTATATGTTTTATGTTGACATACCTCCACGATCGACAAAGTTAAGTAGTAGTGTATCGGAGGGGTTCCTTATTTGGATTTCGCTTTGCGAGACACTCCATGCATGAACCTTAATGACGTGGGAAGGGGAGAGATGTCATTGTATGCAAGGATGTTGGTTTTGATGATAAATTAGCTAAGGGTCATGTGACGATTAAAGGCTAATAGAAGTAGATGTGTTGTGGAAAAGCACTAGAAATGGTTCTCTTACCCTAAGTATGTGGGTGTGGCAAGGTAAAGGAAGTCGGGTTGAGGCTTATATCCAGGCCTTGTATAGAAGGCATATTAAGAGGAAATATGTTTTGGGTATCACGTTCATAACACTTTTGCAGATAATAGGCGCCCCGATTAGTTAGTCTTTCCATTTCGCCAAGATGGAAGGACATAGTGGTAGAAGTACGTTAGTAGGTTAATAAGGTAGGATTTAGAATGTCCCGATGGTGTGCCTTAGGCCTTTATATTTCGATGATCGACGATGCGAGGAAGTAGTGTAACGGGAGGGTTCCTTGTTTGGATTTCACTTTGTGAGACATCCCATGCATGAAACCGAGAGAATGTCAGAATTTGAGAGAGGTCTTGGGCACTAGGGACGTAGTTAGAATAGTACTCATTTTACGTGTGTAGGAAACACATTGATCTTAGAACTACCATGAAGTAAGGCTAGTAGGACTAGTGGCGCTGATTTAGGGAGATTTTTGTGAGTTAACCACAAGAAGATTGGTGGGTTAACCTTGAAAAGGATTAGATTTCCATGTACAGGAAAAATTGAATCTTGAGAAGATTATTGAGAATACCCAAGTGTTAGCACCAGGCCAAGAAAGTGAGGCCCATTTTTAGAGAGAGTGTTACGTGTGTGGCGTTTGCAATAGTGTGCTGATAGGCAAGGATTATAGGGTGTATACGACTCCAACAAGGAAATCCATTTGGGTTTGTTTTACTTAAAATGGAGATTACCGACTCTAAAAAAATTAATTGTTTCAAGGTTTGTTGTTTGTTTGGCTGGATGCGAATGGTTGGGAAGGAGCACTTGTTACCAAGCCTCCCATACAAAATTAATTGTTTTTTTATTGATTGTGTGACTGTGGGATGATTTAATTGAGTTTTTTGAATAGGAATTGTGTTGGTTGTCGGATGGGCTTGATTCATCTTAGTTTTCAACGTTCACCATTCACCGGGATTTGTTTTATGCATATGATACTCTCATGGAGAATGTCTATTTGATCCTTCCCATATTGATTTTGCTCACCACATGGTAAAACTTGTTTATTTTAACAGGTATTTGACTTTAATCGTTTAGTAGCTTAGAGTAGTTTTTTATTTATTTTTTAACTGAAATTATACAAGTCATAACTAAAATCCTATAATAGTATACTTGAAATCTAAATATGATTTCATCTCATATTTTAGGTACCGTTTGTGATTTTCCAATTCTAGCTGACTCTAAAAAAAATTGACTCAATTTCTCAATTTTTCTCTCTGTTCGGACATTACGAATTCAAGGTACTCGGAAATTTATATTTGGGCTGTTAAAATTTTTGTTTCTTTCCTCTGTCGGGGATTTAGTCTGTTAAATTATTTGTTTGTTTGTTAATTATTTTTTTGTTCAGTCAGGGATTTGTTCTCAATAACAATTAAGAGATTAGGACAAAAACATTAGCCACAAAACAAGGTAACCTCTAGTTACACTTTTGTGGTGTTTATTTGAAATTTGGTCATAAGACATCTTATACTTATATTGTTGTGGTTTTTGTTTTCTTTGAAATTTCGGTAGCAAACCATTGTGATCCTCATAATATACTGGTGCAAGTGCATATTATCATGAGTATGGGACTTGCATTGGGCCCCAAACCGGACACGATGCATACACATAGGGCATGACTTAAACCCTAACACTGGACATTTTGAAAACTAGGCATGCTTTTATCCCGACACTGTACATCATTGAACACGTGATGTTGTGTTTATTTAGCTATATTTTACGGGATTTTGTGTCGACACATATTTGTATTGCGTACATTTATTTTATTTAAGTTCATTTGTAATGACTTGAACAGGTAAATGTTGAATATAGTTCCCTATTTTATGTGTATGTTCTTGGGATTAAGTACTGTTGTTGGAGTTTTTTTATTTCTTAAACATGGTGGATAATTCTATAAAGAAAGGAGGTTCTGTCCAAATTACTTGAAATTCAATTCTTCCTATACTTGGAAATTTAATCCTTCTCAAAGTTAACCCACCAATCTTCTCGTGGTTAACTTATGATAATTTCCTAATATCAGCATCTCCTACCCCACTAGCCTTATTTCATGGTAGTCCTAAGATCGATGTGTTTTCGTGCACATGTAAATGAGTACTATACTAACTATATCCCTATCGGCAAAGACCTCTCCTAAGTCCTGACATTAGCTCTGCTTCATGCGTGGTAAATATTGCAAAGAGAAATCCAAACAAGGAACCCTCCCGTTACATTACTACCATGCATCGTTCATCATCAAGATATAAAGGTCTAAGGAACACATTTGGGACTTCCAAAATCCTATCTCGCAACCATACTAATGCACTTCTACCTATATGTCCTTCCATTTCGGAGAAATGGAAAGTCTAAATAATCGGGGGGCCTATACTCTGCACAGTGTTACAATCATCACATAAAAAATATACTACCTCTGAATTATCCGCCTAATCACGGCATGTCTATAAGCCTCAAATCAATTCCCTTAACCTTACCTCACCCATTTAGTTACAGTGTGAGAAACATTTTAGTTCTTTTCCACATAACTTTCGTTTCCATTAGTCGCTAATCATCACATGACTCTCAGCTAATTTATCATCAAAACCAACATCCTAGGATCCATTAACATATCTCCACTCCCAATGTCGTTAAGGTCCATGCGTGGAGTGTCTCTCAAGAAAAATCTAAATAAGGAACCCCTTTGATACACCACCACTTAACTTCGTCGGTCGTGGAGGTCTGTTAGCTTAACATATGCAACCGAGATATTCCTATCCCATCCACCAACAAAATATGGTCAAAACTCTTACTGTTATCAAGGATCCATACCACAAGTGCTTGTACTAACACTAAGTCCTTTGCGTGAACAACAACGATCTTAGACTCCCAGCTTAACTATAAATCATGGATACCTTAAATCATATCTAAAAGATCCACATGCACTCAAATCATGACAAGGACATATATATTCCTCGAAGTTCCATCTAAACATATACTATCGGCGAGATCAATCCGTATCCAGGTGAGATATCGCAAAAACAACATGTTTCACCCTAGAATCGTGGATACGATAACCTTGCAATCATTAGCCTACTATTGCTCCGATAATACAAGAACATATTATACTCAGAATAGTATTATACTCGTATAACACACACAAAATGAGCAGTGCCAACCAAATATACGCTCAAAATACCAACACCAGCTTCCAAAACGAATGAAGAAAAATGGAACCCCGCTATCGCGGAAAAACATATAGATATACCCTCTATAATATTACTGATACTACCAAGAACCTCGAATCACACACACGAATCTAGGGATAACAAAATACTATGACTCAATCTTGGCACGCAAAATATAACTCCTTCATCCGATGCAAAACTTATAATAACAACTTTGCGAATAACCCTGAGTGCTCTAAACGGTTCCCAGATGAAGTACACTTGTCTTAATCGAATCTAAAACTACTTTAACCAATGCCCCATATAGGCACCCTAATCTTACCCTTTTACTCCTATCAGGCAAGATCAAAGTGTGTGATTGTACGCTCCACATCACCATATTCCCCATTTCTGGCCATCCTGACCACGTTAAGGTTATTAGTATCTTGAACTCTATAGTCTTGATCCTGATAATCACCCTCATAGTTCCTGTAACACCCCGTAATTTTGAGGATTTAATATTTAATTATTTTGGGAGTTATAAAAATATTTAAAGTGAAGAAACTTAAATTATGATTTGGAGAATTTATTTAAGTGGGCCAAATTAATTATAATTGGCGACTTTTAAGTTTAATTGTTCGAATTAAAGTGTGTCGTATTTTGAGGTCAAAATTTGAGAGCATTATAAATTATTTCGAATGATAATTCTGAGTGCGCGGTTGAGTCCGGATGGGTGGAGATAGTCAGAAAAGAGTACTCGGAGGTAGTAATTGGGTCTCGGGGTATTTTTGGGCATAGCCGGGCCCACACGGGGTGATTTGGGCCATTTTAATTAGGCCCGTATCGCCTAAAACGGGATTAAGGGTTTTAATCATAATTGGGGGAAGTGTGAACGACAGTTAATACAACTCTAAACCTAGGGTTTGAGAGAGACACAGAAGAGACAAATCAAGAAACCAATTGGCGGTCTTTTGGAGCCAAATTAAGGGACGGATTGGGGTGTTCTTCATCAACACCTTCACTGCACCAACGGATCAAACTCTATGAATCATTCCAGGAAAGTGGTTAACTGTTTTGATTCTTAAAATAAGTGATAACCAATTCATATTATAGTATGTGTATATGAAAATTCGTTTTGGGTGTGTAACCATAATTAAAATTGGGTTTTCTGAATTTAGAGTAATGGACGGATTTAATTACTCAATGGAGGTTAAGTTATGATTTGGGACTGTTAAGATTGAATTGTAGAGTGGATTACAATATGTATTAGTGATTAAATGGACTGAAAATGGTTAGGTCAAATTCGGTAGAACGAGACCCGGATGAAAAACCCAAATCGGATATACTAAAGGTTATGTATAAATTTGATGATGGATTAAGGTCTCCAGGATGTTTAGAACATTTTCTTGTTTGGAGAATATGTTGGTTGTGATTTGGGTAAAGTTTTGGGGAAGAAACAAAAGCTTTAGGGTTCATCAATGGCTGAAACAGCAAGCCGGAGAAGACGAATCCCTGTTTGATCGATTGATCGACCCAGGGGATCGATCGATCGAAGCTCCCAGAATTTTGGCAATTCGGTCTGTTTATATATATATATAAGGGAAATTAATTTAGAATTTAATCCCCTACTTTTATTTAGTGATAAATGCATATGTGACACATATTCCTTAACAATTATAAGGGGATATAATTGGGTTTAGGAGGGTGATAATTGTATATCACAGGATGATTCAATTTTGAAAATTTATTTGTGAGTATTGATTTTGGACCGAGGGAAAATATTCGGGTATTGTAGTTGAGTGGCATTACATTATTAAAGGAATCGAGGTGTAAATAATTAGTTATGGGGCAAAATATAGAATTGGGTATTAATGATGGTACGCGCCAAGTGAGTGAGTCTGGGTACAATGGTCGGGCGACACCAAGTGTTAAATTAATTAATGTGTAAATTAATTAAATTAGAGTCGGACCATAGACTCGGATTGGTAATTATTTAATGTGTAAATTAATTTAATTTAGAATCGGACCATAGACTCGGATTGGTAATTAATTAATGTGTAAATTAATTTATGTAGAGCCGGACAATAGACTCGGATTAGTATTAATAAATTAAGGTGTAAATTAATTAAATTAGAGTCGAATCGGAGACTCGGATAAATATTATATAAATCAATGTGCAAAGTATTTATATAAGAGTCGAACCATGGACTCGGGGAAATATTATATTAATTGACGTGTGAATTAATAAGTGAGAAAATTAATTAAGTTGAGTCGCGCCACAGACTCAGGAAATTACAAGCTAGTGTTACGGGATTTTGAGTACACGGTAAAGCCGGGGTTTATATTATATATATACGGTGTAGTGATATTATATATATATATACGTCTATATATTGTGTGTGCTATTAAATATCAGTGACTAGATATTTATTTAATTTATATACTCCAGTGCTATCAAAGGAGGTTGCACGATGTGGTTGAATCCACTAGATTGAGGAGTAGGGCGAGTATATCCCCAGGTCATAGCGTCCGATATATGGGTGAGGGATTTATCTCACTTTCAGGGGAGGAATATGACCGCCTCCACTACGTTTACATTTTGGGTCGTGAGCGATTCCAACTTGGGGAACTAGGTTATGTGAGCACACCTAGTGAGATAGCATTTTAGAGGGAATCATCCGGTGAGGGTATACTCAGAGGGATAGATGTGTATATATATATATATATATATGTGTGTGTGTGTGTGTGTGTGTGTGTGTGTGTGTGTGTGTGTTGAGGTTGTGGTAAAGGTATGTATATAATGGTAGTAAATATTATATGCGGATAATAATACAGTGTGTGATGGAATTGTTTTATATAACTTGTGTCACAGTTATATGTTATTATTTAAAGGAAATTAATTAAGTTAATTAGTGAGATAACTTATAACCCATGGATAATAATACTCAGTTTAGAGTGGAAAGTCAAGGGAGGATTGCAAGGACTAGTTGGACAGGGTAGTACAACTAGGTGGGGTTAAGGTAATCCTTAGGTTTGCACTTTAGTGGAGGGGTGAGAATGTCCCCAAGAGAGTGTGACACTAACTTAAATATGGAGCGCATTCATATATTTTAAATTACTGCAATTATTTCACTTGCTAAATATTTTCAAAATGTTTTGGGTTCTAACCCTTGCTATAAAACTATTTTCAAAACCTTTTAGGTGTCCAGCCACAGGGACACCGGGATTGATATTCTATTCTAGGGACACGGAGCTGTGGCATATGTGGATGCTAGCAGGAGCTTGGATTAGACGCATCGTTCTTTCATTCCTAGAGTAGGAATCATTTATCAATTTAGTTTTCAGATTTTTATTCAGGTGTTGAATATTTGTATTGGACTATTTATTTTGGTGGCCGATGGTTTATTCGGCATGTCATTTTATTATTTGTTTAGTTCATTTAATTCAGTTGTGTGAATGGATTATATGTATTTCCGCATGTACTGTTTGGTTTAATTAACAAGATAAAATTTGGCACCAGCTTTTTGGAATACTAGGTGGTTAGTAAGTTTAAAAAAGGTTTTTGACAGTGATGCTAAGGATGAACCAACTGGGATTCCTGTTTTAATTTGGTATAGGACTGATCACCCGGTATTTTATTAGGCGGGGTGTCACAGTTCCCTTAGCTCTTCTGACTAAAAGGCAACATGCTACCGGCCTCAATGGCCCTGTTTTAATGAATCTCCGAGCATATTTCCATCGGTGTGGTCTCATGAACACAAACACATCCAGTATTTACCCTTGGACTTAATTCTTCAACTCATCTAGCTCCTCTCTCATGGATGCGTTAACATTCCTATTATAAGACGTACGATACTACCATCATATACACAAGGAATCCAAGTAAAATATTTGTAAATGTTAGCAACACTTTCTAGTAAGCCTATCATTCCATTTAAGGAATCTATCTTCATTGTACCTACCTCATCAGGTACAAAGTTCACTTATCCATATTACACTATGTTCACTGTCGGCCCTTGACCGATCCTCATGTAAGAAATTCAAAAACTACATTCTCATCATTTATGATAGATTAAAGGAACTCACGGTTAAAGCCATCCGTAAGATTCCTTTACGAGCCAACATTGCTCTAACGAGTGAAAAAGTTTTAATCAAATTTTCATATCTGGGTATTTCTATACCCTGTTCTAAGCCAGAGCTTCTGAGCCGTCTACTTCCATTGGATAACACTACACTTCCTTCGCATAACTTAAACTTCAATGTACAGTCCTTATCAAAGACCTTTCAGACTTTTTTGCAATTTAATTTCGCTGGGTAATTCACGTTTAACAACACTCTCTACTGTAGTGGTACGTGGATAAATATAATTACTATACTCTAGTAATCGTTGCAGCAATACATGAAAATAACACAAAGAGAGTGACCTCAACTACGGACCTCATTACCAACTTCAACTAACAACTCCAACTAAACCACGCCTCTTGCGGCCCTCGTAACGACCTTCCATGGTCGGCCTTCATCGATTAGAATAAGAATCTCATGCGAGCGTGCAAAAGATTTACCATAATCTTACATAATAGCAGGAGAACGAAATCTCACAATAGGAATCAACAATCCTAATGATAAGGATCTATATCAAATATAAAGCAATGCTAAAAGCATAGTGCATCCATACAGATTCCTGAGGACACTAGACCTTGATGCTCTGATACCATCTGTGACACCCCACTTAGTAAAATACCGGGTGATCAATCCTATACCAGATTAAAACAGGAATTCCATATGTTTCATTCTCAGCATCACTGTCGAAATCCAATTTAATTAATAATAACTTATTAGGCTAGTGACAAAATTTTATTTAACTAATCTTTTTAACCAAACCAACCAAGGAAACAATCACA
The DNA here is from genome assembly GCA_949130495.1 of Sambucus nigra. Taxonomy (NCBI): domain Eukaryota; kingdom Viridiplantae; phylum Streptophyta; class Magnoliopsida; order Dipsacales; family Adoxaceae; genus Sambucus; species Sambucus nigra. The sequence goes on along the minus strand of OX422218.1, from coordinate 515,568,931 downwards.
ACAATTTATATACATCGAACTAAAATGAAATAGGATAGTCGAACTCTCGGTACAACATAATACAGCCAAATTGAAATGTCATAACCTAAAATGCGATAAAAGAATAAATGAATACAGTTGGGCTATCATACCCAATGTTTTTACAATACCTCCTATCTAGATCACGAGGATAGAAGCATCTAAAATAAACATGCTTACATCCGCAGCTGCGGGAGCAACATCTGACTCGAAAGAATCATCATCCAGACGCCCTTGTGTCTGGACACCTAATATATATACATATATAGCAAGAGAGGGAAAATAGAGAAAGAGGTCAGAGCCCGGGTTTTGAAAATATTTAGCAGTGCATCAAATGCAATATTTTTAAAATATGAAATCTCTCACATTTAAACTGGTATCGCACTCTCATGAGATACACCTCAGCCCTCCTCTAATAGTGCACACCTATTGCATATATTTTAGACAACCCAGTTAAGCTACCCTGCCTAACTAATCTCTTTCACATATCCTCTAAGTCCTCTTAACTATCACCTACCCTGCGTGATATAATATATGTTATGCCATAAGCTATCACTTAATCTTTAGTTGGTATGATCACCAATGTGATATATATATATATATATATACCGTTCATTTTTCGGAACTTTCACTAGTTTAATCTACCATTTTCACTTGATCTTATAAAATTCCCGTATATTTGATTCTCATTTTAAGATACGATTCACATGTGTATAACTCCGGATATAAATCTCCTGGAAGAAGAATAAACGCTTATTCATTTTACACTCTACACAAGTCTAAGTTATATGATATCTCATCTTCATTCCCGAGAAATATACTATAGACAACAAGTATATTTATACCATTATTAGAATCATAAGTATAATAACCATCCCACCAAGCTATAACTCGAGGATGCAGCCTCAAAGTGCTATCAACATCCGGGTATGCTCAACTTAACCCAGGTACCAAGTCAGATGTACTCATGATCATGGTAGGAAATACTAAATGGTGGAGGTAGTCATATTCCCTAGTGAAAGTGGAATCACTATCGCACCCATATGCGGGATGATATGACCTGGGGATATACGCTCCCTGCTCCGCACGCCAGGGGATTGACCCACACCGCGCAACCTCCTTGGATAGCACTAGAGATATATGTATACATAAATATATCATTCCCATACCAATATATTTATAACCAAACCATATATATATATATACTGTAACAACACTCGTATATATAATATATATCACTTCTCAATATGCCCTGGCTATAATTGTTGAACTCTTATAGCGATGGCCAAAATATCTCGAATGTTACCATTCGTAATAGTATATAAGTATTTACACACTTAAAATACTAAACCTATAAGCATTCTTTTACTTAAGATTTACTTACCTTAATCAATTTTAAGGATTTATATATAATTTCGAATATACTAATTCGTAATACTTCAATAAGTGTACAAGTTACTTATCTTAATTCCATATGTATTACATCACCTATAATAATAGTTGTCAATAGACGTACCAGATAGCCACTCAATCCTCTTTAGCCCATATCCTAAATTCCATCCTACTCGCATCCTAGGATTTACTCAAATGCAATCAGCCCATATTTATACTAACCACATAAATAAATAAATAAATAAAATATATATATATATATATATATATATATATATATATACACGCTTGCCAAAGGCCTCTCTCAAATGTTATGCGTCCAAACTATTTATTAGGTCCAAACCCCGAATTGTACACTTAACTAATCCAAGGTTCCCAATTTCATCCCAAGGTTTACTCACCCTAAGTTCCATTATCTAGGAGTCCTAATATCACATCTAGAATCCCCTACAATGATCTCCAATTTCTAATTTAATCCCCCCTAAACTTAAGGAAGAAAATTTCAGAAATCGGACAGGGCCGAATCGATTCGCCTGGACCGAATCGATTCACCTCTTTTCGAATCGATTCCCCCTCACCAAATTGATTAAAAAATGTTCTACTTTCTTACTGTTCAAGAATAAATCGATACGATTTGTCCAAATCAATTCGCCTTGCAAAAATCAGAAATCGACTATGGGTTATCATCTTCTCCAAAAACCCAAAAATCATCCCAACCTCTATTTTCGTGGTTTCTAATCTCAACCAACAACACTATAATCATCCTAACACTTATTTATAACTAACACATCAATTAATTTATGGGATAGAAAAATTTATCTTCGATTTAAACCCTAAAACCAACTAAACTCTCTTTTATCGTTTCTTCCCATATCTAACAGTTTCTACACACCATTAACATGGGTTTAACACTAGAAGTCATCAAGAGTTAACAATACATCAATTTTTAAACTCAAAGTCAATTTTCCCAAACTTATTTCAAGAGTTTCAACCCAAAAACCATATAGTTTACCAACTATAATATTAGATACACACACTCAATTGAATAAAGCAAGTAAAAACTTGCCTCGTGGATAAAATTCGACGACCTTGAGTCGAATCCCGCGGAGTTTGGCCGGAAATCCACTGTTCTCTTCTCTTTTCCTACTTCGTTTTTCATTATCTTCCTCTCTCTCGTGCCTTATAAGAGAGAAATAAGGGTTATCCCTTATAAAACCCAATTTTGACTCGTATACTCCAATGCGAGCCCCTACTTGTCCAAAAGTCTCCGGAACCTAAACACCACCCTCGGATACTCTATTCTCACTATCTCAGCCATTCCAAAACCAATCATGCACTCAAAATATCCATCTGAGTTACTTAACTAAAATTAACTAATCAGACCCGACGCTTCTTAACACGCATTTTCTACAATGTAAACTATCACTAGTCACTTAACCCAACTGCGACATGACATAAAAATATTCCGACTCATTTACTTAGTCCCCAGAGTAAATGTAACACACATTGGTAATTATCTAACACTTAATAAATCCAAAATTACTATTCATAGTAATTCCTATAATTACCAAATTATGCCCACTTATGTAATTTAAATATCTATGAAAGTACAGGGTACTATATACTCCCCCCTACAAAGGAGTTTCATCCTCGGAATTCAAATATGACTTGTACCCCCAACCTAGGATCGTTAATCTCACTATATCGTAGTACTACGAAGTCGAATGGTACTAAGGGAATGGTATTCTACCATATACTTATTTATGGTACTCACCTATCTCAAGGCTTATACTCTAACGTACTAGCTTAAAAACAAGATTGACTAAATCTCTACATGATAAAACACTACCTCAGTCGTAAGATTAACTGTAACAATGAAAAATCGCACCTAGTGCTTCTACAACTGCATATAAAGAAAATGAGCCGATAATCACCGCTCTAACGTATCGATCCCATCGGAAAATCCCTACTATAAGTATTCGTTTGTCTACATCATGACCTCAAATTTCCCTCAAAAAGGAAACCACACTAATGCTTGACTACTCCCGTTAGTCTTGCATCTTATCTCAAGTGTACTAACTCTTGTATCACTTATATTATTGGATTATCACGTACCTCCTACTGTGACCATCCCCTTTTCGATCCTCGTATCAGGAGGAGGCAAACAATAGGGGGTGTCTCCCCTTTGTCTCGGGAGGATCTTGGTCCCACGCATCCCTCTGGAGAGCGCTTCGGCTGGTGTCGGTGATGAGGTGAAAAATGTAAAGAGATGGAGTCGTCGGTCTATTTTACTTAAAACAAACAAAAGAAAAGGGGGCATCCCGAAGGACAACACCCAAAGACATACTGATACATACAAAACCAAAACATGATTCAAAAAGGGTTTGAAGGATAAGTTACGAAATGGGAAGGTGTTAGGCACCCATTTCGCCCTTACGGTCTCTCATGGGTTATTGTTGTTTTCCTTTATTTCCCCATGATATGTGTGCATGTGTATATGTAGTGGAGATAGGAATCATCGACTTTTATCATGGAAGAGATAAAGCAAGTCATCCATAGGAATATTCTTAAAAGTAATATTAGAAAATAGGATTTACGCGATTATCCTACTGTTGATCGTTATAATGGAACGATAACACATATGGAATAATACGCCACTAAGCACAAATATATGTATATGTAAATATATAGAATCTAAAAGAGTTAAGTTTATAGAAAAAATAGGAAAAATTAGGAAAAGGGGGGACTCGAGACTCGGGTTTTACCCCAAGATGCCTACGAAGCCTATAGAGGCATCAAAGTCCACATAGTTCATATAAAAAAGGAGGGGTGGGATTTATCCCATAAATCCAATCCGGGACTTATCTTGTATATGTGTTTGTAAAAAAGTTTTTTAGTTGTGAGAAAAGTGTGAGAATTCCAGTTTGAAATTTATGAGCAAATCCTCTTTTTCTTGTTTTCTTTGGGTTTTATTTATATGAAAATAAGAGATGTGCAATAATACTAGATAAAAAGTATATTATGATATGTGAGATGAGAGAATAAAAGTACTAAGTAAAAAAAAAATTTAATGCGAATTTAGGAGAATTTAAGGAGAGAGTGGAGAAAGTTGGACCTTCTTGAAGATCGTGAGCTTGATCTTGGATGTTAAAGAGTAGCCCATGCACTTGGATGATGATGGAGGGTACTTAATTCACCATGTTTGATGAAAAAGGTGATGAAAGGTGAAGGTTGGAAAGGGATTTGGATGTGAAAATCACGCTGACTTCGAGAGGGGTTTTCTGAACTTGCTGAGAGTGATGGATCTCTGGTCTTCCTTCCTTTGAAATGAGGTTAGGCCCTCCTTTTTATAGGCCTAGGTCATTGCTGATCGACATAGCCCTAGTCCTGCCAATCGGCAGGCACATTGCCGATTGGAAGGGTTTGGAACCTGCCGTTTGGCAATCTCCTTCAAGTTCCTTTAAAAAATCAGTCGTAGAGTGCAAACTGTTGATCCAAATCGTGAAAGAGATGAACCATTGTGAAGGTACTTCATAGACCTTTAAAAGTCTTTTGGACTGCTCCTGGGTCCGAGAGTTGACTTTGGGTCAAATGTGGCTGGGAAGAGTTTGCCGATCCTTTGGACGGGGGATCGTCGGACGCAAACGGATCGTTCATCCGCATGGTAAGTCAAAATCACACACGAGGTAGACCATTGGAAAGGTTAGGAGATGTACTTCGACATTACAAAGATCTTAACTCATTTTAGGGAGTTGACTTTGGTCAATCGGGGCCTGGAAATGCTCGATGACCTTTCGAAGTAAAATGGATCGTTTGTTCGTACCGTGAGTCAGAATTGTGCACGGGGTAGACCGTTGGAAAGCGGTTTCAGTGACCTTCAAAGATTCATTCATTCTCGATCGAGATGAAGAGTTAACTTTGGTCAAACGGAGCATGGGAGCGCTCGGTGACATCCTGATCGAGTTTCGAGGGAAAACGGATCTTTCGTCTACATGGTAACTCAGAATCGTGAACGGGATGAACCGTTGAAAAGGGGTTTCAGTGACCTTAAAATATTCATTCAGTCTCATTCGAGCTGAAGAGTTTGATTTTTTGTCAACCGGAGCCTGGGAGTGCCCGATAGCCTATGGGTCAGTATCTAGGGTATGACTCAGGTTTGAAATGATGAAGGGAGGTTCTAGGGACCTTAGGAAAGGTTAGGGGGTATTAGAATGGGGTGTCTACAGAGCCCCTCGATGGGTGAGTTTGGAACAAACGATAGTCGTCAAATAGACACCACATGATGCCTTTGAAAGAGGATGACCAGAGGGTCATGGTCAATTCAGACGACCTAAGGATGAGGATGACCGATTATGCAGGTCGAAGCTAATTCTGAGGGCTTGAAGATGATGGCGACTGATTCTGCGGGTCGAAGCCAGTTCTGAGGGCTTAAGTTTGAAATGACCAATTCTGTGGGTCGAAGCCAATTCTAAGGGCTTAGGGATGAGGGTGACTGATTCTGAGGGTCAAAGCCAATTCTGAGGGCTCAGGGATGAGGGTAACCGATTTTGAAGCCAATTCTGAGGGCTTAAGGATGAGATGACCAATTCTGCGAGTCGAAGCCAATTTTGCGGACTTAAGTTTGAAATGACCAATTCTACGGGTCAAAGCCAATTCTGCGAGCTTAAGTTAGGGATGACCAATTCTGCTTGTCAAAGCCAATTTTGTGGTCTTAAGGGTGAGATGACCAATTCTGCGGGTCGAAGCCAATTTTGTGGGCGTAAGGATGGGATGAACAATTCTGTGGGTTGAAGCCAATTCTGCGGGCTTAAGGATGAGGTGACCAATTCTATGGGTCGAAGTCAATTCTGTGGGCTTAAGTTTGAAATGACCAATTTTGTAGGTCGAAGTCAATTTTGTGGGCGTAAGGATGAGATGAACAATTCTTTGGGTTGAAGCCAATTCTGCGGGCTTAAGGATGAGTTGACCAATTCTACGGGTCGAAGCCAATTCTGTGGGCTTAAGTTTAAAATGACCAATTCTGCGGGTCAAAGCCAATTCTGCGGGCTTAAGGATGAGCTGGCCAATTCCGCGGGTCGAAGCCAATTCTGCGAGCTTAAGGATGAGATGACCAATTCTATGGTTCATAGCCAATTTTACGGGCTTAAGTTTGAAATGACCCATTCTACGGGTCGAAGCCAACTCTACGGGATTAAAGATGAAATGACCAATTATGAGGGCTTAAGTTTGAGATGTTCTTGGCGAACTCTGCCTGAAAAATTACCTCGTGATTTTGATTTGAGTTGGGAAGCTGATTGCTGGGGAAATCCTTGTGTCTTTTTGAGACTTTATTGGGGGAACAGCCAATTTGATGTTGGGGAAGTGATTAGGTAGTCCAGGGTTTGGACGCATTTCTCGGGGAAATTTTGAGACCTTCGGGGAATTTTGGGATACCTTAGAGGTCCTCCGGGGACATTATCGGGATGAGATTCTCTTCGATTTTGAGAGTTGTGCTAGAGAAATAGAGATTCCACTTGGGGGAGTGTGAAACTTTCTTGGTGGAAATGATCTAAATCCTTTCCGGGATTTTTAGGAATTTTCTGAGGATTTTTCAGGGTTTTTTGGTATTTTTTTGGGAATTTTTGTACGAAAATTTAAGGGGGGTGTCGGTCGGCATAGTGTGGAGGGTGCCATTCGGCAGTGGCATTGACTTTTGAGTTGCCTCGAGAAGGCAAAGGGTCAGTGCCTATCGATACTTGGTGGTGCAGTGACGATGGGCATGACCCTTGGCATCCTATATAAAGGGGGCGAATTCTCCTCATTTTTCACAGCTTCTTGCCTTCTCTCTTTCTGTAATTTTCTTCTGCCAATCGTCCTAGCATTTCACAATCTAAAAAATGGCCTCTTTTGTGAGCACTGCAGTACACAGGGAATGGTTGGCTGTTGATAACTGGGCGAACGTGGAGTGGAGGGCCAGGGCGCCTCTCGCTTTGGGTAGTGAGAACTCTTTTGACGCATTGGAGCCGGTCGCGAATGATCGGACCTTGCTGTAGGAGCCATTGCGTCATCGCTCTTCGAGGGTGGTGAACCCCTACGATTATGTAAGTAAAATGACTTTTGACATTTTTTGGTGATTTTCCTTTTTCTTGGATTTTGACAAGTTTTCTTTCTTTTTGACAGTCTGATGTGTCTTTGTCGACTATGCGTGCTCATGGGACGATAGGGCTTAAGGATGTCTGGGAGCATCATCCACCTATGGTGAGTTGGGTGGTATCATCAGCAGGCTTTGTGAGGTTGGCGTTTGGGCTAGATGAGATGCCTCATTTGATGGCGATCTTATGTGCTCTGGGGGAGAGGTGGTGGGACACTACCCACACCTTTCATTTTAGTTTTGGGGAGATGACTGTGACTCCCATAGCTATGCAGCAGCTGCTGGGGCTGGATTACGATGGGGAGTAGATAGAGGTGGATCGCTCCTTACGGGTGAGGCCGGAGGCGGTGCGCGCGGTGCTTAGTGATGTGGGGAGGATAGTGTCTGGGGATTCTATCCTTCTGTCGATGCTACTCAAAATGAAGTGTCCCCAGTAGAGTCGCCACTATGGCCTTCCCCTTTACGATCCTCGTAGCGGGAGGAAATGAAGAAGAGGGGGTGTCTGCCATTCGTCTCGGGAGGATCTTGGTCCTGCTCATCCCTCTTGGGATCACTTCGGCCGACGTCGGTGATGAGGTGAAAAATGTAGAGAGATGGAGTCACCAGTCTATTTTACTCAAAACAGACAAAAGAAAAGGGGGCCATCCTAAAGGACAACATCTAAAGACATACTGATACATACAAAATCAAAAATGATTCAAAAATGGTTCGGAGGCTAAGTTACAAAATGGGAAGGTGTTAGGCACCCATTCCGCCCTTACGGTCTCTCATGGGTTATTGATATTTTCCTTTATTTCCTTGTGATATATGTGCATGTGTATATGTAGTGGAGATAGGAATCATCGACTTGTATCATGGAATAGATAAAGCGAGTCATCTATAGGAATGTTCTTAAAAGTAATATTAGAAAAATAGGATTTACGCGATTATCCTAGTGTTGATCGTTATAATGGAACGATAATACATATGGAATAACATGCCACTAAGCACAAATATACGTATATGTAAATATATAGAATCTAAAAGAGTTAAGTTTATAGAAAAAATAGGAAAAATTAGGAAAAGCGGGGGACTCGAATCTCGGGTTTCACCCCGAGATGCCTACGTAGCCTATAGAGGCATCAAAGTCCATGTAGTTCGTATGCAAAATGAGGGGTGGGATTTATCCCATAAATCCAATCGGGTACTTTTCTTGTATGTGTGTGTGTGTGTAAAAAAGTTTTTTCGTTGTGAGAAAAGTGTGAGAATTCCCGTTTGGAATTTATGAGCAAATCCTCTTTTTCTTATTTTCTTTGGGTTTTATTTATATGAAAATAAGAGATGTACAATAATACTAGATAAAAAGTATATCAGGATATGTGTAATGAGAGAATAAAAGTACTAAGTAACAAAACAAATTAATGCAAATTTAGGAGAATTTAAGGAGAGAGTGAAGAAAGTTGGAACTTATTGAAGATCTTGAGCTTAATATTGGATATTGGAGAGTAGACCTTGCACTTGGATGATGATGGAGGGTACTTAATTCACCAAGTTTGATGAAAAAGGTGATGAAACGTGAAGGTTGGAAAGGGATTTGGATGTGAAATGTGGAAATCACGCTGACTTCGAGAGGGGTTTTCTGAACTCGTTGAGAATGATGGATCTCTGATCTTACTCCCTTTGAAATGAAGTCAGGCCCTCCTTTTTATAGGCCTGGGGAATTCCCAATCGGCATAGCCATGGTTCTGCCAATTGGCAGGTGTGTTTAGGCACACTACCGATAGGTGGGGTTTGGAACCTGCCGTTTGGTAGTCTCTTTCAGGTTCCTTCAGAAAATCGGTCATAGAGCACAAATTGTTGATCCGAATCGTGCATGGGGTGAACCATTGGGAAGGTACTTCAAAGACCCTCGAAAGTCTTTTGGACTGCTCCTGGGTCTGGGTGTTGACTTTGGGTCAAATGTGGCTCGGAAGCGTTCGTCGGTCCTTTGGACGGGGAATCGTCGGACGCAAACGGATCGTTCATCCGCATGGTAAGTCATAATCGTGCACGGGGTAGACCGTTGGAAAGGTTAGGAGATGTACTTCGACATTACAAAGAGATTCACTTGGTTTGGTGAGTTGACTTTTGTCAATCGGGGCCTGGAAACGCTCGATGACCTTTCGGAGTAAAATGGATTGTTCGTCCGTACCGTGAGTCAGAATCGCATACGGGGCAGACTATTGGAAATGGATTTCAGTTCCTTTCAAAGATTCATTTAGCCTCGGTCGATCTAAAGTTTTGACTTTGGTCAAATAGAGTCTGGGAGCGCTCGGTGACCTACTGATCAAGTTTCGAGGGAAAACGAGTCATTCGTCCACATGGTAAGTCAGAATCACGCACGGGGTGGATCGCTCAAAAGGGGTTTCAGTGCCCTTCGAAGATTCATTCATTCTCGTTCGATCTGAAGAGTTTGATTTTTGGTCAACCGGAGTCTGGGAGTGCCCGATGGCCTTTGGGTCAATATTCGGGGTATGACTTAGGTTTGAAATGACGAAGGGAGGTGCTAGGGACCTTAGGAGAAGTTAGGGGGTATTATAATGGGGTGTCTACACCTACGATATTCCATCCAACACGTTCCAATTCCATTTATAACTTCCCCAATGCATAATCTTCAGCTTTATGTACTACACCCCCTTCTATTTCGGATGATATATATTAAATCAACTTACCAAGGTGCGCACATTCCCTATAATCCGTGCCTATCTTCACCACTTTTTCAAACGTCACACACGTAACACTCTCTCTAAAAATGGGCCTCACTTTCTTCTTTGCCTAGTTCTAACGCTTGGGTACTGTCAACCCGAATTACTTGAAATTCAATTCTTCCTATACTTGGAAATTTAATCCTTCTCAAGGTTAACCAACCAATCTTCTCATGGTTAAATTATTACAATTTCCTTATATTAGCGCCTCCTGCCCCACTAGACTTATTTCATGGTAGTCCTAAGATCGATTTGTTTTCTGCACACGTAAATGAGTATTATACTAACTATATCCCTAACGGACAAGACCTCTCCTAACTCCCAACATTAGCTCGTCTTCATGCGTGGGACATCTCGCAAAGAAAAATCCAAATAAGGAACCCTCCCGTTACACTACTACCTTGGGGGGGTGGCAATTTGCGACATGACCCGTTAACCCGGCATGAAATCGACACGCTTCAAGCGGGTTTGGGTATATTCTTAACGGGTTCGGGTAAAAAACGGGTGGACCCGTCAGACCCGCTAAGCAAACGAATTGGGTTCATGTATATTCGCTTAACCTGTTTATGACCCGCCATACCCTTTTATTAAATGAATTAATAACGGGCCATGTGACCCGTGTAACCCATTAGACCCGCCTACCATAGAGGGCCATATTTGTATTTTCATAGAGAAAAAGGAGTCCCAATACAAAAGCTCTACCTCACTTTTAATATTTCATTTCTCAATCCCACTCCAAATCGAACAGTTACAACCTATGCCCCCTCCTCACATCATCAACACCAACCCATTTCTCAATCTCACTCCAAACCGAAATCGACCGCCGACTTGAACACCGGTAAGGTAAGCATACTGCTTAATTTTTCATACCGTCGACCTTCTTCATTTTTCCTTTTCATTTTTCATACTACTTCGTTTTTCATTTTTCATACCTGAACACTGATTGTTTTCTTTTTACATTTTTCATCGCTGATCCGTTTTTAATCACTGATCGTTTTCCATTTTCGTTCAACAATTAATTTTTTAAATTGATTTTCATTTTCCATTTTCGTTCAACAATCGTTTTCCATATCTTATTTACACTATAAACCTAAAATCAATTTTAAATACAGAAGAATACTGATTTTTTCATACTACCTATTTTTAACATTTTTTTAGATGGAGTCCTTTGATTTGGAGGAGCTATGATATGGAGGATACAACGAGTTGATACGATGAAGATGAAGTTGTTTTAGTCTTTATTTTTTATGTTGAATGGTTGTGCTATTTTCATTTTGAAGAACAATTTGTTTGGATTTTTAAGAATAGTTGTGTTGCTACTTGTGATGATTTTGTTTGGATTTTGAACAATCTGCGTTGTAATAGTTGTGTTCTTATGTGATGATTTTGAACAATTTGTATTGCTATTTAACTTTGGATGATATCAGTGAATTAATTTTCATCATTTGAGAATAAAATTAACACTTAAACTTGAACATTTAATTTTTGGAACGGGTTAACAAATGAAACGGGTCAACGAATGAAATGGGTTGACAAGTGAAATAAATGAAACGGGTTAACGAGTGAAAATGAGTCGTGTCGGGCCACACGGGTTAACACGATTCGTTTAGTTAAACGGGTGAAAATGGGTCTTGTCACCCGCTAAGCATACGAACCGTGTACGAATTCAATTTTTCCACCCGTTTAGTAAACGAATCGTGTATGGGTGGAGCCATTTACCACACGATTCATTTATCACCCGACCCGAACCCGTCTCGACATGACCCATTGCCACCCCTACTACCTTTCATCATTAGTCATCAAAATATAATGGCCTAAGGCACACAACTGGGACTTCTAAAATCCTATCTCGCAACCATACTAACGCGCTTCTACTTCTATGTCCTTCCATTTCGGCAAAATGGAAAGTCTAACTAATCGGGGCGCCTTTAATCTGCATAATGTTACGATCATCACACATAAAATATACTACCTCCGAATTAGAATCCTAATAACGGCATGGTATAAGCCTCAAATCAATTCCCTGAACCTTACCTCACCCATTTACTTACGGTGTGAGAAACCTTTTAGTGATTTTATACAACACTTCCGTTTCCATTAGCCCCTAATCATCACATGACTCTCATCTAATTTATCATCAAAACCAACATCCTAGCATCCATTAACATCTCTCCACTCCCAACGTCATTAAGGTTCATGCGTGGAGTGTCTCGCAAGAAAAATCCAAATAAGTAACCCCTCTGATAGACTACCACTTAACTTTGTCGATCGTGGAGGTTTATTAGCTTAACACATGCAATGGGGATATTCCTATCCCACACACAAACTAAATATGGTCAGAACTACTCATTCTATTAAGGAGCCTTACCACAAGAGCTTGTACTAACACTAAGTCCTTTGTGCGAACAACAACGAGATTAGACTTCCAGATTAACTATAAATCATGCATACCTTTAATCATATCTATAAGGTACCCATGGACTAAAATGATTATACGAAAACATCTACTTATTGACGTTCCATCTAAACATACACTAACGACGAACTCAACCCATATCCAGGTGAGATATAGAAAAAACAACATGGTCTACCCTGGAATCGTGGATATGATAACCTTACAGTCATTAGCCTACTATCGCTATGATCATACAAGAACATAGTATACTCAGAATAGTATTATACTCATATAACACACACAAAACGAGCAGTGCCAACCAAATATAAGCTCAAAATACCAACACCAGCTTCAACAACGAATGAAGAAAAATGGAACCTCGCTATCGCGAAAAAATGTGTAGATATACCCTCTATAATATTATCGATACTACCAAGAAACTCAAATCACACACAGGAATCTAGGGCTAACAAAATACTATGACTCAATCTTGCCACACAAAATATACCTCCTTTATTCGACGCGAAACTTATAATAACAACTTTACCAATCACCCTGACTGCTCTAAACGGTTCCCAGATGTCGTACACTTGTCTTAACCGAACCAAAAACTACTTTAATCAATGCCCCATCTAGGCACCCTACTCTTGTCCTTTAACTCCTACTGGGCAAGATCAAAGCGTGTGGTTGTACGCTCCACATCACCACATTCCCCATTTTTAGCCATCCTGACCATGTTAAGGTTATCAGTATCTTGGAATCTATAGCCTCGATCTTGACAATCACCCTCATAGTTCCCTTAGCTCTTTCGACTACAAGGAAACACGCTACCGGCCTTAACGTCCCTATTTCAATGAATCCTCCTGCAGATTTCCATCTGTGTGGTCTCATTAACACAAACACATCTAGTTTTTACCCTTACACTTAATTCTTCAACTCATCCAGCTCCTCTCTCATGGAAGCGTTAACATTCTCATTATAAGAGGTACGAGACTACCATCATATACATAAGAAATCCGAGTAAAATATCTATAAGTGTTAGCAACACTTACTAGTGAGCCTATCATTCCAGTGAAGGACACTATCTTCATTGTACCTACCTCATTAGGTGAAGAGTTCCCTTATCCATATTACTCTTTGATCATGGTCGGCCCCTGACCAATCCTCATGTGAGAAATTCAGAAACTACATTCTCATCATTCACTATAAATTTAAGGAAATCACGGTTAAATCCATCTGTAAGATTCCTTTATGAGTAAAACATTATGCTCCCCCAAATATTGTGACCACCGTTCCCATAATTCCAACATTGCTCTAACGAGTGAAATATTTTTAATCAAATTTTCATATTTGGGCATTTCTATACCCTGCTCTAAGCCATAGCTTCTCATCCTTCTACTTCCGTTGGATAACACTACACTTCCTTCGCATAACTTAAACTTCAATGTATGGTCCTTATCAAAGACCTTTCAGAATTTTTCCTAATTTAACTTCATTGGGTAATTCATGCTTAACACCACCATCTACTATAGCGGTACGTGGATAAATATAACTACTATACTCTAGTAATCGTTGCAGCAATACATGAAAATGCCATAAAGGGAGTGACCTCAAATGCGGCCCGCATTCCCAACTTCAACTAATAGCTCCAACTAAGCCCTGCCTCCTGCTCCCCTCGTAATGACCTTCCCTGGTCGCCCGTCATCGATCATCACACGAATCTTATCTGAGCGTGCAAAATATTTACCATAATCTTACATAATACCAGGAGAACAAAATATCACAATAGGAATCAGTAATTCTAATGATAAGGCTTTGTATCAAATAGAAAGCAACGCTGAAAGCATAGTACGTCTGTACAGATTCCTAAGGACACTAAAACCTGATACTCTGATACCATCTGCGACACCCCGCCTACTAAAATACTGGGTGATCAATCCTATACCAGATTAAAACACGAATCTCATATGGTTCATTCTCTGCGTCACTGTCGAAAACAAGTTTACTTACTAATAGCTTATTAGGTTGGCGCCAAAATTTTATTTAACTAGTTTTTTTAACCAAACCAGCCAAGGAAACAATCACAACAGTTTATATACATCGAACTGAAATGAAAGAAGATGGTCGAACTCTCGATACAACATAATACAACCAAATCGAAATGCTGCAACCTAAAATGCGATAAAAGAATAAATGAATACAGTTGGGCTGTCAACCCGAGTGTTTCTACAATACCTCCTATCTAGATCACAAGGATAGAAACGTCTAAAATAAACCTGCTTGCATCCACAGCTGCTACAGCAACGTTTGACTCGAAAGAATCATCATCCAGGCATCTATGTGTCTGGACACTTAATATATATACATATATAGCAAGAAAGGGAAAATAGAGAAACGGGTCAGAGCCCGGGTTTTGAAAATATTTAGTGGTGCATCAAATGGTATCGCACTCTCATGAAATACATCTCACCCCTCCTATAATAGTACCTATCGCATACATTTTAGACAATCCAGTTAATCTACCTTAACTAACTAATCTCTTTCACCCATCCTCTAAGTCCTCATAACTATCACCTACCCCGCGTGATATAATATACGTTATATCGTAAGCTATCACTTAAGCTTTAGTTGGTATGGTCATCAATGTGGTATATATATATATATATATACCGTTCATTTTCAAAAACTTTCAATAGTTTAAAATATTATTTTCACTCGAGCTTATAAAAATCCCATATATTTGATTCTCATTTTAATATACGATTCACATTTGTATAAATCCTGATATAAATCTCCCGGAAGAGGAATAAACCCTTATTCATTTTACACTTTACACAAGTCTAAGTTATATGATATTTCATCTTCATACACGAGTAATATACACAATAAATATATTTATAGCTATATTACAATCATAAGTACAATAACCATCCCACCAAGCTATAACTCGAGGATGCAGTCTCAAAGTGCTATCATCATTCGGGTATGCTCATCTTAACCCAGATACCAAGTCAGACTTACTCATGATCATGGTTGGAAATACTAAATGGTGGAGGCGATCATATTCCTTCCTGAAAGTGGAATCACTATCGCACCCATATGCGGTATGATATGACCTGGGATTATACTCTCCCTGCTCTGCAAGCCAGGGGATACACCCACATCGCGAAACCTAACTGGATAGCACTAGAGATATATGTATACATAAATATATTGTTCACATAACGATATATTTATAACCAAATAATATATATATATATATATATATATATATATATATATATATATATATATACTGTAACAACACCCGTATATATAATATATATCACTTCTCAATATGCCCTAGCTATAATTTCCGAACTCTTATAGCGATGACCAAAATATCTCGAATGTTCCCATTTGTAATAGTACATAAGTATTTACAAACTTAAAATACTAAACCTATAAGCATTCTTTTACTTAAGATTTACTTACCGTAATCAGTTTTAAGGATTTATATATAATTCGGAATATACCAATTCTTAATACTTAAATAAGTATACATGCTACTTATCTTAATTCCATAGGTATCGTATCACCTATAATAATACTCATTAATAGACGTACCAGATAGCCGCTCAATCCTATTTAGCCCTTACCCTAAATTCCATCCTGCTCGCATCCTAGTATTTACTCAAATGCAATCGGACCATATTTATTCTAACCGCATAAATATATCTATACACACTTGCCGAAGACCTCTCTCGAATGTTATGCATCCTAACCTTTCATTAGGTCCATACCCCGGATTGTACACTTAACTAATCCAAGGTTCTCTCTTTCATCCCAAGGTTTACTCACCCTGAGTTCCATTATGTAGGATTCCTAATATCACGTCTAGAGTCTCTTACAATAATCTACAATTTCTAATTTAATCCCCCCTACACTTAAGGAAGAAACTTTCAAAAATATGACAGGGTTGAATCAATTCTCCTGGACCGAATCGATTCACCTCTTTTCGAATCGATTCACCCTTATAAAATTGATTCGAAAATGTTCTACTTTCTTACTATACAAGACCAAGTCGATTCGTCTTGTCCGAATCTATTCGCCTTGCAAAAATCCAAAATCTGCTAAGGGTTATCATCTTCTCCAAAACCCAAAAATCACCCCAACCTCCATTTTCTTGGTTTCTAATCTCAACCAACAACACTATAATCATCCTAACACTGATTTATAACTAACACATCAATTAATTTATGGCATAGAACAATTTCTCTTGGATTTAAACCCTAAAAAAAATTAAACTCTCTTTTATCATTTATTCCCATATCTAACCGTTTCTACACACCATTAACATGGGTTTGACACTAGAAGTCATTAAGACTTAACAATACATCAATTTGTAAACTCAAAGTCAATTTTTCAAAATTTATTTTAAGGGTTTCAACCCAAAAATCATATATTTTACCAACTATAATATGAGATACATACAATTGAATAAAGCAAGTAAACACTTGCCTCGTGGATAGAACCCGACGACCTCGAGTCGAATCCCATGGAGTTTGGACGAAAATCCCCTTTTCTCTTATCTTTTCCTTCTTTCTTTGTTTCCTTCTCTTCCTATCTCTCGTGCCTTATAAGAAAGAAATAAGGGTTAGCCCTTATAAAACCCAATTTTGACTCGTATACTCAAATATGAGTCCCTACTAGTCCAAAAGTCTCCGGAACCTAAACACCACCCCCGAATACTCTATTCTGACTATTTTGGCCATTTTGAAACTAATCGTGCACTCTAAATCTCCATCTAAGTTACTTAACTAAAATTCACTAATCGGCCCCGACGCTTCTTAACGTGCGTTTTCTACCACGTAAACTATCACTCATCACTTAACCCAACTGCGACATGACATAAAAATATTCTGACTCATTTACTTAGTCCCTAAAGTAAATGTAACATACATTGGTAATTATCTAATACATCATAAATACCAAATTACTATTCACAGTAATTCATCTAAGTACCAAATTACGCCCACTTATGTAATCTAAACATCTATAAAAGTACAGGGTATTACATATGTGTATGTATGTGTGTAAAAAACTTTCAAATATTGACTTAAATTGTATGTATGTATGTAAAAAAAATTCAATTTTTTTTTATTTTTTTAAACTAATAGGTTCGTGCAATAGTTTAAAAAAAAATTGTTCATCTGTTGTGAACTAAATATGATGTATGGTCCAATCAATGACGTACACTTTTGAAAATTTACATCATGCCATCAGTCACGGGCATACCTTAGTGTGTATGTGTGTGTGTATATATAATGAGTAGAATTTTTTTACTATTTCATAAGTTAATAAGCTAAGTAGGGGTCCTGATTTAGCCAATAAAGCAACAATTCAATGGCTGAGATTAAAATACCCATCTTACCATTTTCGCGCCTTAAATATTTGAATTCCCCTTCTTTTAACACACTCTAATTTATTTCCCCCTTTCTTCAAAATTATGCCCATTTTGATCTCACTTTCTCCTTTCACACACAATTTATCGTACCCTCTGCTATCTGATAACCACAAAATCAGAAAAGGTGCTCTCTCTCTCTCTCTCCCTCTATCTCTCTCTCACATGGTGCATTTTCTCACACACGGTGATCTCTGTCTCTCTCTCTCTTTGGGTGGTTCATCTTGGTCCTTAAAGTTGGAGTGATATTCCTCTATTTGTTGCAATTATTAATAACAAAAGATATGTATTCATTATTATTTATGTTGTGTGTATCAATTCATCTATGATGCTATGTTGAATGTTTAGGTGAAAATCAGTTATGGATATGGTTTCAAAATAGGGTTTTCATCTTCTCTTTTTGATTATCATATTTCGTGTTTTGATTTTGCAAGTAATGATTTGTTGATTATATTTCTGTTAATTTGTTTTTGCAAATCAGGTGTGCACTTATATATCTTTCTCCCTATTTTTTAATGTACAGGTGTATAAAATGAAATACCCCAAATTTATATGTTTTTGGTGAATGATTTTTTTATTGACATCTACTAAATGGTTTTAGATGAAGTTAGGGTTTAATTGAGGTTCATTGGTTTAGGTTTTAGGCTAACACTCTGGTATGTATTTGTTGATTCAACAATCATGATCTGATCATTGAACAGTTGTAATCGCTACCTATTTCTAGCTTATATACATTGTTCTTAACATGTGTTAGTGAATACAATGTTCATATCTTATACGCACAAATGATGAGTGAACACAATCTACTATTTTGGTTGTTATGTATGCCGATTAAAAGTGGGATTTAATTAGAATGTATGTCGATTCATTTGTAGTTTTTGTTTTATTTATATCGTTTATATTGTAGCATTGATAACGAAAATTAATTCGTGTTCTATATATATAACATGCATGATACATTATCAAGTACGGGTGTTCTAATCCTTGATATTAACTAAAATTTTTGGGTTGTGTATATTTCGTTAGCCGAATTGTCCCATAAGAGTTGTTTGCTTATACAATTCATTTTCTTATAATGTTTGATCAGATTGTCATGTATAAACATCTATATAATATGTTGTGTATGAATATATTTTATCAGATTGTGACATTTGTATAAACATAATGTTTTTCTTCTTTGGCCTATGATGTAAATATTGGTTACAAGTTGAGATTTGATGGCATGACGTGTTACTTAGAGACATTAATCTCAATTGAATGGTGATGCAACTTATGTTTACACGCTATTGTTTTGTTTCAGGGATGTATTTCTATGAGTGTGTCTTTATTCCATACAAGCTTTTGTTTCGTCTGCATCCACTTGGCGTCTGGAGAGAAAGAAAGAGACGAATGTTGTCAATTTTATAAAATACCGCAAGTGCACGGGCTATTATAGAATAGCGAGTGTAAGTACGGGTCGAACCCACGAGGATTTGTCAATTTTAATTATTAAAAGAATTACAACTGTCCAACTAGATCAAATGGGGTAGAGAATAATTATAAATTATACAAAATAAAAGCAACTACGATAAATGAGAGTAACGCAAGAGATTTGTAAACAATTAGGAAATAATTAGGATTCGGGGTCCATTTATCACGTAACTAGTATTGCACACTAATTTAATGTTGCCATTCCCTTTTTATAACTCAAATTAAACCGACTCTCGCCGTGTTTAATTCGGAAAATATGACGGTTATGATCAAAATATTTTTAACGTCTCTAATAGACGGCTAAAATCCCTATTCCCTTAGAAAATACAAGTTTTAAAATTCGCAAATGTATTTAAGCATGGACTATCAAAACAATCAAAGTGCAACCATAATCCATCAAAAATTACTATTTTTAAATCTCAAAACTTGATTTGACAAAACAATCTTGAAGGTTCTAAAACACACTCTCGTGTCGCTTTAAAATGAATACCGAATCTTTAATAACAATTAAAACAAGTAGGGAATAAACAACGATAAAATTAACATGACAATATTAGCTAACTATGATAAACTTCACCCTACTCCTAATATAAGAATCAAGCTACCATAATGAAAGAGAAATTGCAAGAATGAGTAGAGATCTTCATTTATAAACCAAACTTACAAATAGTTCTTTCACAACAATCTTGAATCCTCTAAAAATGATAAAAACTTGCCCTCAAATTGATTACAATCACTCAAAGTTGCTCCCCGAAATCCTCCACGAAAGTCCTCTCTAATTGTCTCCGAAATTATGATCCTAAGGGTCCTTTTTATAGGACAAGTGGTGAGGTATTTGAGTTGTGGTGGGACTCTTTCTGATTGGCCGAATAGTGTTGGTAGCTATCTCTCCACCTCTTTAATCTTTGGATCGTGATAAGGGATGGAATTTCCCCCAACTCGAAAACTCTTATATTTTCTTGTTGAACACGCATGCCGAGTTTTGTCCAAATCGGAGAATAAAAATTTCCGACTTTTTTACGATTTCACAAGTGTAAAAACAGCATTTTTCGAACGACCGTACAAATCAGCTTTTTCGCGCCTTTTTTGAATTGATCATCCTACTCCTAATATAAGAATCAAGCTACCATAATGAAAGAGAAATTGCAAGAATGAGTAGAGATCTTCATTAATAAACCAAACTTTCAAATAGTTCTCTCACAACAATCTTGAATCCTCTAAAAAAATGATAAAAACATGGCCCTCAAATTGATTACAATCACTCAAAGTTGCTCCCCGAAATCCTCCACGAAAGTCCTCTCTAATTGTCTCCGAAATTATGAGCCCAAGGGTCCTTTTTATAGGACAAGTGGTGAGGTATTTGAGTTGTGGTGGAACTCTTTCTGATTGGCCGAATAGTGCTGGTAGCTATCTCTCCACCTCTTTAATCTTTGGATCGTGATAAGGGACGGAATTTCCCCCCACTCGAAAACTCTTATATTTTCTTGTTGAACATGCATGCCGAGTTTCGTCCAAATCGGAGAATAAAAATTTCCGATTTTTTTACGATTTCACAAGTGTAGAAACAACGAAACAACAGTTTTTCGAACGACCGTAAAAATCAGCTTTTTCGCGCCTTTTTTGAATTGATCATCAATTTGCACCAATTTCCATCATTATCTGCAAAAATTTCACTTGGCAACTTTTTTCACAAATTAGCACAAGAATATTATAAAATTATCGAAGTGCCCATTTTTGACTTAAAATTGCCATTTTCAATATGAATTCAATCATTCTCGCATTTTTTCCTCTTTTTAACAAAATAGTCCTAAGAAATTATTAAATACACTAAAATGGAACTAACAAAGTATAAATTTGGGTATAAAATATACAAAATAATGCACTCATCAACGAACAAAGAAGGAATTCAGATGCTATAGAGATACTTAAAAATACTCAATTTCCAAAAATATGCAGATCATTTATCCCTAGATTACCCGGGAAAATTTTGGAGCATGAGTGAGCATATCCATAATCCCTTAAGCAATATTATCCAATTTCAATTTCCTTTCGTCAATAATTCATTTGTAAGATAAAATGCAAGTAAAATCCCTATTCTATTATAAAGAATACAAAATATCCTCACGTGTCACTAAAAACGCTGCTAAAGGTGTTTTTAGTGCCACGTAGACTTATTTATCACCTTTTGAAATAGTTTAGGGAGTTAATATTCATAGTTCAGGACTTTATAGAACATAATAGTTTAAGGATTTATTGACAATTTAAACATTATTTTACTTAGGAATATAATGCACAATTGTAAATCAACTTATGATTCTATTTTGTTGGAGACAATGGTGCCAATCGAATCATATGGTTAAGCGATTTGAACTATTAGATTGCTTTGAGCTACTCTGTCACCCAAAAAAATCTAGAGGAGAGTGATTGGGATGCTCTTCTCAGTAAGGATCAGGTACATATTTCTCTCATGTTTGTGTTGAAGAATCAATTCTAACATTTCAATTCAATTTTACAGTTAATCCCCAATACTAAAGAGTATTAGATTTATACCCCTACAAGTTTTGCAAATGTTCACTAAATAGTATTAGAGTTATATGAAATCAATTTTGCGAGTGTTTCTTCTCAGTGTGAGTTCTATCCTATTTCATTTGTTGTTTCATTGAGTTTTTACTGAATTACCAAGCTTTTTTTTGTATTGCCCATTCCCAAATAACATATATCCAAGTCAGATCCATACTCATTTCTTTCTGAACAGGGGAAGATGACATCCAAATCAAAATCATACTCAAAGGTTGGTCGCCAGAATAACTCCGACTAATATTTATCGAAGAAATGGTTGATACAATTGAACACTGGGAGATGATATCTTGAAGTCCGAGGGCATAGTGTCCTAATAGGAACTACATTTATGGAGGAATCCAATATTATTAAGGCTCGGTGTTGAGTTTTCTTAGCCTACAAAATGCTCTCAGTGGTGACTTTTTAAAGGTTGAAATTAAACACTTCTCAAGTCTTTTTACATTTTGTTTAAATTGAGTTATATTTTTAATGTTTGAATTTAGTACATTCAAGGAACAATTGTCCTTCATCTCAGATCTATCCCTTAAGGGACTATTGTTTCCAACATTAAAAACCATGTGGGTGATCGTGGTGTCTTAGCTATAGCTTCTAGTGACTATGCTACTATTGTTAATCACAACCCAGACAATGGAACCTCAAGGATTAAAGTCGCATCAGGATCCAAACATATGGTGCCCAGTGTGTCATGCTATGATTTGGCAGGTTACTGAAGGAGGAATAACAGATACGGCTATGTTGAAGGTTGGGAATGCATATCACAAGTATCGTGTGAAGCGTAATTCATGTCCTAAAGTTTTGGTTATGCCAGTACCATTCGTCGTGATGCTGCACCAAGAGGACCAGTTATATTTGTAGAAGCCTTCATCGCCCTTAATCCCATTCACATCCCCACCCTGAAGACAACTCACGAAGATGTAAAACATGGTGCTCTAGGACCTGTGTGAACTTTTTATGCATCTCAATTTTATATTGCCAATACTTTGCCAACTAATTCGGCACAAACACCCCTTATACTTATGCATTTTAGCTCCCTGGGGTACCTTAATTCCTATATTTATGCTCTTTAACCATCCAACCTCCGTTTTATATATTTACATGCAATATGAGGTATAATTCAGCTTTTGTAGGTATTAAAGTGCTTAGCGTGAGGTTTGGTCGCTTTCTGAAAAAATTTCGTTGAATATTGCAGCTTCGACGGCATTTTAGTAATTTCAACATTTGGATTTTGATCATGAACTCTTCACGGAGGTTGAATCTCTTTAATTTCTCTTCGCGTGTCTACCGACAGTGCATGATTTCGATGTATAATGAGGGAGTTATGGCATTTTTAGGATGGTTTTGTCTTTAAAATCACACTCAATGTCACATTCAATGGCATTTAGTCATTTCATAATTTGGTTTTTTGGCCTAATGTCTTCTTGGATGTTGTATCCCTCTGAGTATCTTCGCGTAGCCTCTGACCATGCCTAATTTCGAGTTATAACGAAGAAGTTATGGCATTTTTCATAAAATTGGACAAAGCTGAAAATTCAGCACTATCAGGGGCGAATCGATTCGGACAGCGCAAATCGATTCGGCTGAAAGTCCGCAAATCTCAATTTTTAAGTTGATTTTTGGTGGGATATTTATATGTAAAAACTATTTCAAGTGGGGGAACTCATTTTCACATTTTTTTAGGTTAGTTTTAGGTTAGAGAGGGGATTTTTGGTGGAGCTTTATCGCTCCTAGGGTTTGCACCCAAATGGATTTGTATGGCACTATTCCTCCTTTTTCTCCATTAATGTAAGTTCCATTTTTTTTTTAAGTAACCTAGATTTATTTCTTTAATTTACTGCTTATTTAATTGTTTTAGTTTATTTATTTGTTGTTTAATTTAATTAATTAGGTTTATTTATTGTCTTAACCATGTGTAGTGAGTAGTTACATAGGGTTTGGATCGTGTGTCCGCCAATGATGGGCGTCGAGCTCCGAAAGTTAGTTTTTGGGGAAAATTTCATTTAATTGAAACCTCACATATTAAAGTAGGATTATTATGCTTTGAACTTTCTTTGTCATGCAACATTAGTGTTTATAGAGATAATCCGAATTTAAGACACGTGTGACAATTTCGGTTAAATGTTTTATCTCACAACTTTGAGTTAAATTTCTTCTTGTGTGATGTTTATAATTAACTAAAAAATGCTCGGTTAAATGTTTACAAACCAAAATTCTAATTATTAGTTGTTCAACCCATGGCGTGGACGCGATCCCGACTCTCATTTTAATCAGTTGTAATTTAGCGTTAACTTCTTATTTTTCATTTTTCACCATCTCAACGCATTACCTTTTACATTTTTATTCTGAAATAATAAATCAATCAAAATCTAAATTTTAATGACTCCCTATGGATTCTCGATTCCCGACTTACCGCTATACTTATATCACAAGTGTAGTCGTAATTTAAGTTTTTGTATTGAGTAGATGAAACGAAAACAACGATTAGCGTTCTGATGCAACGCCACTTTTCGCGCTCGATCAAAATGGCAACGTTATCGGGGAGTTTATTTTAGATTGTAATTATTTTATTATTTCTTAGTATTTTTTCTTTTGTATTTGTATTCTTTGTTTTAACCTTTTTTGCAGGATAGCATATTTGAGCGCTAAGAAACTTTGATTCATGGTTGCTCACTTTCTTTCTCGGATTCTCCATCTACAAACAACGAGGAAATCATGTCTTACTATTATAGTTACTACGGTCATTATAATAATTCTTACTTTGGGTATAGTTTTCAAGTTTTCCATTTTGAAGATTTTCTTGAGATTAAAATACTTGAAAACAATTATCGGAATGGAAATTGTTATTGGGAGCTTGAGTTGGATTCATTATTCGAATCCAATAACGATTCTTATTTCGATACTTTCGAAGACGAGTTTCAACCAAATAAGGAGTCTGAGGCTCTTAAGCCGAGGAAGCCTACTTTGGAAGAAACTTTTCTTCTTTTCTCCCAAGGTCTGTAAAGCCTAATGGTACTGGAATAAGACTTGAAGCACTTTGTGATGAGATGAATTCTTATGTACAAAACAACGAGGAGGTGGAAACTTGTGTTTCACCTCATTTTTTCAAAGAATTTCTCATCGAATGTGAATCTCTCGCCCCCAAAATTCAATCTGCTTCCAACGATATGCTGACGGAGATTGAATTTCTTTCATTACCATATACGTTTTCCGTCATTGAACCATTAGAATT
Source organism: Sambucus nigra (assembly GCA_949130495.1). Classification (NCBI taxonomy): domain Eukaryota; kingdom Viridiplantae; phylum Streptophyta; class Magnoliopsida; order Dipsacales; family Adoxaceae; genus Sambucus; species Sambucus nigra. The sequence goes on along the minus strand of OX422218.1, from coordinate 515,543,554 downwards.
ACCGAATTATTCCTATGAGTCGGTAGAAACTTTTAAAACTTGTACACCTTTTGACGATGAGGACTCTTTATCGGACTTTTTTTAATGGATGTTATCCCCATGTGTGCACCATCTCCTATTCCAATTGAAAAACCTTTGGGAGATGAGTCAATTTTTCTTGGACCTCAAGTGTATCTTTCCCCCTTATTATCCAAATCCCCCATCGTCCCCCAAAAATTGATAATTGGCGATGGTTCATTTTTTTACGCTTTACACATGCCTTTCGTTGTTCAAACGGAATTCCTATTTTCCAGGAGGCATGCATTCTAGGGAGGGCCCGCCCACCGTCGATCCTCCAAAGTCAAATCGTAGCTTGGGTGGACCCTTAACTATTTAGACTTCTAGTGTACAGTTAGTGTGAAGCCTAAATAGTAGTTTGTAAATAGTTACCTTTTTAATTTTCTTTATTTCTTATTTTTTTTCCTTTTAATTCAGTCTCGTGTAATTAGTTATTTTTTTTTTTGCTATGCTCGGTAATAACTTGTTTTGTAGATTCATTTGGACTCATGCTTATGGAGATCGATCCAATTTTGGGTAATATCGCTCTTTTCCTATCCTTATGTTGTGTTCTTAATGCACATTGAGGACAATGCAAGGGTGTGGGATATTCTATCTATTTCATGCGTAGTCCATTGATTTGCTTAGTTGTTAGTTACTAATAATGCCTTTTTGTTAAAATTTTAAATTTTCAAAAATATTTTATTTCTTTTTCTCCTTTGTTGTGCATTTTGCCTTTGTTTCCAATGATAAATTTCAATAATTACCCGATCCAATAGACAACCCAATGTTGCATGTTCTCGATTTTAAAAGTTATTAGACTTTAGTCCTCAGATGATTAATATTATGAATAACTTCATGAATTAAACTTTAATCCCTTGAGCACATGCGCTTTTCTTGTTATACTGACTTGGTGTAAGATTTTTATAACTCTGTAATCTTTTGTTGCATTGTATATACTTGCACCGAGTAAGATTGTACCTTTATTCATTTGTGAGTGTATACACTATTCTTTCCTCTTTGAAAACGTTGAATTCGTCGGTAATCTCTCTATTCTTTCATCGATCATTCATTAATTGAGTTTATAAGCTGAAATGCGTTACTTGAGCATGATTTTCATATATTGTTTTGACTCGAGAATTGCATAAACTTTAGGAAACGATCATAGTCCATCTTTGTTATATCGCCCATATTAACCTTGACCTCACCTTTTATATTTCCCTAGTCAACCCCTTTGAGCCTAAATATTAGCCTTTTGTTTCATAACCCAAAATCCCATAACCAACTCCATTGGAGTTATAAACCATATGTAATACCTTCCATAGCTTTGTTTGGAATGTTGCTTAGGATTGAATGATGTTGTCTTTTGGTTGCAATTAAGCATGGAAAGAGTGAGAAAAGTGAAGAAAAGAAAGAAGTGAAAAAGAAAAGAAAAAGCGAATAACAAAAGAAAACAAAAGAAAAAAGTTAGAAAAATAAGTAAAGTAAAAGAGATAAAGTTTGTATATGAGTATATAAAGTTCAATAATCCTTGTTACTCTCCAATTGTTATATCTAATGCTTGATTATGGAACTTGTTTTCCAATTTATGATATTGCCCGCATTTTCCGATTATGCCGAGTTTTCTTCTATGGACACTTTGAATTCGTACATACATATCCTTCGTTTCGTATCCTATTCTAGCCTACAGTATAACCTTATAAAGTCCTATTATGATCTTAGGGTGAAATTAATTTAAAAGTCATAATAGTTTTGATAATCTGTGAAAATGCATTTCACCTCCTTTAACGAGTGGTATCTTTCATTGAGATTACAAGTTTTTATTTCCTATATAGCGTTCTTCATTTGTGACATGTGTGCGGCCTAGTTTCCATTTACATTTACTCTTTATGCCCGCATGTTCCGTGTGTTACCTCCGTATTTCGAGTGAATTCATTTGATGAGTGTAATGCCCATGAGGATTCAATATATTCTTGATTTTATGTTTATCCAATTTATTTATGTTTAGTCCAAATCATACTTTGCTTGTGCTCGCTCCCCTCCCATTTTTAAAGTTTCAATTCTATGAGGACCATTCAACCTGTTAATAACAACGGACTTTAGCTTGAATTCATTCAATATGATAATTACATGTTTGAAATCTTTTTTGTTATTGTTGAGTTTATCGCATGTTGGGTTAGGCATATTTTGAGGAAACCATATGATGTTTGTTGGTTTCATCCCTGAAAACCCTCACGAGACAACACTCGTCCACTAGGGTAACCTAGGGGTTTACCGGCTTATTACATATGCTAAATGTAATCGTTCGCCTGTGAAAATGACATTTATCCCTTTTTTACATATCTCTTTTTTTGTGGTTTGCTTGTAGTTCTTTTAGCTTTGTATCTCGCTGTTAGGGACTAGCAATGTGTAAGTTAGGGGGTGTGATTCGGCATGAATATTATGTTATTCACCCCTTATACTTATGCATTTTAGCCCCCTGGGGTACCTTAATTCCTATATTTATGCTCGTTAACAAGAAAACCTTCGTTTTATATGTTTACATGCTATATGAGGTATAATTGAGCTTTTGTAGGTATTAAAGTGCTTAGCGTGAAGTTTGGTCGCTTTTCGAAAACGTTTCGTTGAATATTGCAACTTTGGGGGAATTTTAGTAATGTGAGCATTCATATTTTGATCCCAAACTCTTTATAGAGGTCGAATCTCTTTGATTTCTCGTCATGTGGCCGCCAACGGTGCATGATTTTGATATATAATGAGGGAGTTATGGGATTTTTAGGATGGTTTTGTCTTCAAAATCACACTCAAGATCACATTCAAGGGCATTTTAGTCATTTCAAAATTTATTTTTTGGCCTATTGTCTTCTTGGATGTTGTATCCCTCTAAGTTATCTTCCCTTAGCCTTTGACCATGTTTAATTACGAGTTAATACGAAGAAGTTACGACATTTTCTATAAAGTTGGACAAAGCTGAGAATTCAGCACTGTTAGGGGCGAATCGATTCGGACAGTGCGAATTGATTCAGCTGAAAGTCCACAAATCTCTATTTTTAAGTGAATTTTTGGTGGGATATTTATATGTAAAAAATATTTCAAGTGGGGGAACTCATTTTTACATATTTTAGGTTAGTTTTAGGTTAGAGAGGGGATTTTTGGTAGAGCTTTATCTCTCCTAGGGTTTTCACCCAAATGGATTTGTATGGCACTATTCCTCCTTCTTGTCCATTAATGTAAGTTCCATTTTTGTTTTTAATCTTTGTAACCTAGATTTATTCCTTTAATTTCCTCTCTAGTTAATTTATTTGTTGTTTCCTTTAATTAATTAGTTTTATTCGTTGTCTTAACCATGTGTAATGAGTAGGGCGTTGAGCTCCGAAAGTTAGTTTTTGGGGAAAATTTCATTTAATTGAAACCTCGAGTATTAAATTCGGATCATTATGTGTTTAACTTTCTTTGTCATGCAACATTAGTGTTTATAGAGATAATCCGAATTTAAGACGCGTGTGACCATTTTCGGTTAAATGTTTTATCTCGTAAGTTTGAGTTAAATTTCTTCTTGCGTGATGTTTATAATTAACTATAAATGCTCGGTTAAATATTTTCGAACCAAAATTCTAATTATTAGTTGTACAACTCGTGCCGGGAAAGTGATCCCGACTCTCGTTTTAATTAGTTGTAATTTAGCGTTAACTTCTTATTTTTCCTTTTTCACCATTTCAACCCAGCACCTTTTATATTTTTATTCTTAAACTAATAAATCAATTAAAATTTAATCACAAACTGTGGATTCTCGATTCCCGACTTACGGCTATACTTATATCACAAGTGCAGTCATAATTTAGGTTTTTGTATTGAGTAGGCGAAACAAAAACAATGATTAGCGTTCTAATGCAACGATACTTTTCGGGCTCGATCCCAAACACTCTGTGAACTTCAACATGTATTAGCTGCCAACACTGTCAACATTGTGTAATCTATGAATTTTCTAAAATCTTACTCTTTGATCTTGAACATTATATTATTGAACTCTGCATAAAATGAACTAAGCTTTTATTAGTTTTAATTTTGTTCAGTGTTTATATTTGTAGTTATGTTGACTTAGTGCATTATTTTCCAAAATGATGTCACTGATATCAACAAAGTGAAATATTATCTCTACTTCAAATAATATCCATGTCTCATTTGTTCAGTTACTTAAATTGGATCAAATCCTTACCTACTGCTTTGTACATATTTCATCAATCTTCCCAAATGACCAATAGGATTCAATAAGGTTTCTTTGACAAAATGTCCTTAGCTTATGGAACCTATATCCATTATAATTTCATTAGCTTAATTACAATTGATGGTTATATGATTTCCTCCAATGTTATGGGTTTATTATGTCGAAGACTAATTATTCCCTGGTTCATTTTATCTCATAAGTTGGTTCCATCTGACAACGTTTTCTTTTAAACGATTCATACTTTAATTCTCACACGCACCACCAATATGGTCACCAAAAGTGTGTAATACTAAAAAAATGGTCACATGTGTGCTTTATTTTGAAGAAATTAGATAGAGTTATAAGCAGGTTATTCATTGACATGTTGTATTTTTATTTGTTCAAATATATTTGTGTTGTACTCTGTGTTCATGTAAATATGTATGCTGATTTCAATTTTGAATCTATGGCATTTTGCTATTCTGTCCATTTTTCGATCTAAAGTGATTCATACATATTTATGTAATTTGTCAACACTCATTATATTATCATAAATTTATAGTATTAAGATGTATTATTTCAAGTTTATAATTTTGTACTTATTACTTTGTTTCATTCGTATAACAGATTGATGTGTTCATGTCTATGTAAAGTTAGCATATTTTTCATAGTTTATCGTTAATCTTATGAGAAAACATGATCTTCCACTTTGGTGTTTCACACAATTCCTAAACAGGCATTTGAAACATGGTATGCCAGTTTACGTTTATGGTCAAAATATTGTTTTTTCACTTTCCTAAAACATATTTTTTAGCATGATTTAACGGAGGTTCTATAAGAACTCTTGCATCATTTCCCCAACCTGGTCATGCCCACAGATTCGTCCAATTCTACAGCCGCACACACTGCTGCAGCTCAAGGTCACATTGATGTTTTCAATCTGCTACTAGATGTTGATTCAAACCTCGCTAAGACAACCTGTAACAATGCTACTAGATGTTGATATATCTAATGATTATGTCACTAAAACTTAATAAAGCTTTATTATTCTCAAACAATTTGAAGTGATGCCATACATATTTAATTAGTTAGGTTTGGGTTTGGTTGTTGACTTTTGTCACTCTCACACACTCCACTTTCGTTTGAAATAAGATTCTCAGGATCCACATTCTATGTTATCATCTAGCATATAGGAATGGTGGTGCCATAGCTAAAGTTGGGTCCAGATTTAGATTGATATTAGTTAAACTCACTCATAATTACTAACATTGTGCACTCTTTTTATAATTTCATATTTATTATTTTATTTCTTAAATAGTCTTAAGAATGATAGTAATATTATGTTTATTCACAATCTATATTATATACAGTGTTATATTATACACTTTTTATGGAATGATATAATTATATATCGACCTAATTTATGATAAAATACAATTAGTTTAAGATAATATTTATCTCAATCTCTTAATGTTTAGGTCTAGATTGTATGGGCATTTAGTTCCGTTACTTTTTTTAGTAGCAGTTCTGAGAAATTCACCTTAGCAAATAACTCTAGAAATTCCAAAGCCTAACCTCATTAATGAAATCATAAATAAAATTATAGTGCATACACTACAGGGCTTCTAGAACTCCTAATGGAAATTAAATTTTAGAGTGAACAAATAAACTAACATATATTAGCAAAAATTACATCTGTAAATACAAGGATCACAACGACGCTTTAAGAAAAGGAAGGGCATATACTGGTAAAAGTAACAGGGCAGAGTACCAGTATAAAGTAATGTCATAAAACTTTTTTGCCTTCAAAGTATACCCAAAATCAATCATGGGCATTTTGGAGATTTATTATGATCTACAATGGTCATCTAATGAAGTTATCATATACGTGGTGTATATATAACACAATGAAACCCATGTTGTGTACTTATTTTCTTCCTTGAGTCAAGATTTATATTACTGACCACGCAAAGCTTCCAAGACTTCAACAACAGTGCTTCATTTTACCATGACCCCTTCTACCAGAGAAAGAACTCACTATATACCGAGAATTAGAAATCTCCCAAGATATAGCATCCTTAGATGATTTCAGTATTTCAACCAAATTTGGAAATATTTTCTTATCCTCCTCATTTACAAACAGAATTGAGGTACCCTCTTAGACTTATCCTCCTCATTTAATGCTTTCTTAATACTGAGCCTTAGTTCAATTGAGAGGTGAAAATAAGCACCCTCTTATACTTATGCTCCACCTAAACTATTTGGACTTTTTATGTAGAATCATATAGTTTAACTTCATACAAAATGAATTCAAATATGAGATTATTATTAAACTCATTATCCTGATGGGTAGATGTAATACCCCGTAATTTTATTGATTTTTATTTAAGGGATTAATTAAATTAAATGAGAATTAATTGGGAATTAATCCGGATATAAATACTAGCAAGATGTGAGTTAGTATTTGATTATGATATTAAAATTGAATAATTTATGAGTATTGAAAATATTAAAGTTGTCGCGAGACTGAAATACGACAATTCAGAAATTTAGTTGGGACGCGTGTGTCAGTCGCGTCAGGAACGAAATTATTTAAATTAAAAAGTGAATTATATTTTTATCAACCAAATGGTCATTTTGAGCGCGCCAACGTGTCCGTAAGGGTCAAAATAGTCAGAAAACACTTGCCGGGGGTTTAGTTTGGGTCCCAGGGCATTTTTTGGCCATACCGGCAACCTAGAAGGGTATTTTAGTAATTTTAAATATATGGGAATTAAAACCCACGAATTTTAGGTTAAAATAATATATTACTAATGAACCCATTAAGTCCATTATCAGCATTGGGTAAGTTAGTGGGCTACGGGAGTTAAAGGGAGAGTTTGAAGAGGTTCCAAAAGAAACCTCCAACCACCATTACCATCCTTGGGAGAATTCTGTAGAGAAAGGGGAGAAATAAGCCTTCATTCACCAACATCAATTCAGAAGAAACAAATCTAAGGCAAGTGTTTTGATGTCGTTATTTGCATTGAATATTTCCTCCATGTGTAGTGTAGAAAATTATTTGTGTTTTTAAAATTTTGATGAAGAATACCCAATGGAATTATTATGAAATTTGTGGTTTTGGGTAGGAAATTGCATGTAGAATGATTATGGACGAATTCAATATACAAAATATAACTTTTGGTGACCTGAAATCGGATTAATAAGGAGTCTTTTTATGAAATTAAATTATGGGTTCAAGTTCATAGGGTTTGGAATAAGAATTAGGGATTTATGATTTTGGCATGTTGATTTGTAATATTTGACCCAAAAGCATGTTAAGGAATGATCTAGGGTGATTAAAAATAGTTTATAAACATTAAAAACGTACTTGGATAGTCTTAGGGTGGATTTAGAAAAGAAGAGAAAGAAGAAAAACGGATTTTGGGATTTTTGGGCGTAGTCTGCCATCTCGTTAGAAGACCTGCCCAGGTCGTTCGAACGAGCTTCTAATGAGATAACAGTATCCCTTCTAACGAGTTGGTAGTTCGTTCGAAGCCTTTCATTCGGACGAACTCGTTCGAACGAGACTTCTAACGAGTTGATAAAATGGCCTTTTAGGCCTGATTTTATTTCAAATGTCCCGTAGACTTATTTAATGGAGTAATAACCTTCCCGTGTTGACTAGTGGGTATATTTGGGATATTGGAGTACGTTGAGGAGTAAAACTTAGAATCTTGTAGTGAATCGAATGACCTTTATGAATTAGGAAACGGGTACCTAATTACGACGTGAGAAGAGTTGACAATTTTAATGTATATAAATTGGGGACTTATAAGCGTATGATATTAAATGATGATACAAGAACGAGAAGTATACCTCTATTAATGTATTGAGATATCTAAGATGTGCGAATGCTTAGTATATGTAGTTATTTGTGTATAACATACCTACCGTACTTGCTATCATGGGAGGTCGGCGTTCGATCAGGGCCATCTATTCTTTGTGTGCCTACGGGGGGGATTTAGATTGGTACCTCGAGTACATAGGTCAGAGAAGGACTTATTGAGAAGTTAATAAGTCTGCTGATCATGGGAACGTAGGTATGTGCGTGACCCATGTGATGTGAACTATGTTCGCCTCCATTATGTGTGATTGTTGTCATTTGAGAACGATTCCTGAGAGATTCGGAATGCGTGGTCCTTATGTATGTGATGTACCGGGATTGGATAGCAGAGTATGTGTGCACCACAGCTTAGCCTCGGGGTGCTAGTATTGTATATTTATGATGATAATAATATACTGTAAATCGAAATGCACTGTCATGGATAAATGTGAGTATAATTAATTGCAACATTTTCATAAAGATAAAAATGGAAATCCTCTAGTAAGTAGTATTACTAATACGGGAAACCGAGAAGAAATGTAAGACACTCTGTTTTAAATGAAGATGCCGGAATTAAATCGCGAATCGTATAGTAATGTTAGATTTTGTATTGGACTAGTTAGAGATGGGGATAACTAGAATGGGTATGGGTACGATAGGAGTGCACAATTAGTTGAGAGGTGAGGAACTCATGTGAGTGAACACACTATCATGTACTTTATATTCATTGTTTAATGATATTAAACACTTGCTATTTTAAACTGTTTTCACAATCGGGCTCTGACCCGTTTGCTTTCAAATCTATTTTTGTAAAACCTTTTAGGTGCCCAGCCACAAGGACACCTAGCATAGGAGTTCCATTCAGGTGACGTACTGTAGCTACTGTGGAAGTTACAGGACCTTGACAATAGACGCCTCCATTTTCGATCTTGACTCTATATTATCAGTTTCTCTCATCTGTTGGGCATGTTTCCCTATCTCCTTTTAGAGCTACTTTATCTATTCAGTTATTTCAGATTTTGGGTTGTAATTAATTCAGTGATGCGGACTTGGTATTTATTTATTCCAATACTCGGATTGTTGTGAGGAGTATTCCTCCAGATTCATTATCATTTCATGGTTATTCTATTGTTACTATGTTGTGGTGGTTATGTTAGCATTGCATAATCTACTTATTGCATGTTAATCAGATTTAATAAAAAATTGACAACTCACTTTTAAATATTAGGTGGCTAGAAATTGTTAAAACGTAATTCGACAGTGATGCTATGAACTGAACCAACTTGGAATTTTGTATTAATTTATTAAAGGAGTAGCTACCCAGTATTTAATTAGTCGGGGTGTCACAGTAGATTCCCATTTTCTGTTTGAAGCACTAGTGGATTATTTCACTTATGTTTTGTTATTATAATGGATACCTAATCTATTGGACTTCACCCTTTTGTTGTGTATGCGTGAGCTGACAACAATGACCCTTTTTTGTGACTTTGAAACGTAAACGTGATTTGGAAAAGAAAGTCATAGAATATGGACAAGCGAGCTGCAAAAATATCACAAAACTTTAGGCTTTCGTTTTCTAATTTAATAATGCAGGTAGAGCATGTGCAGTTGTGTTATTTAAGGCGTAACATTATTGTATGGATATTTTGCATGTGTTGTCGACCCATTGCATATATGCTGAAGTACTGTTTTATGATTGCAATACATGTTACTTTATGAAGTGCAAGGGATACATAAAGGATCCATTTTTTTTTCTTTTACCTATAAGTTCCTACTGATTTGAGAAATTTGACTATGAACACATTTCATGTCATAATAATAGAGTTATGTTCACGTATTTTTGAGCCTTTTCTCTTCTATGCTATTATTATTCAAGTTCAAGACACAACATGCAGAAGCCATGCACCACCATCTCGAGTACATGCTCACTAATACAGTGCCTACATGAGCATTAGAATCAAATCCACTTCTTTCCAATGTCACCAAAAGATATCATGCGAAAGTTGCAACTCGGGTCCAAAATTACAGAGGTATCCATATATAATTGTGTTACATTGGTAATTTTGATTATAATTCTATTTTGGTCATGGTACTTTATGGAAAATTATTATTTTATTTTTATAATATTCATTATTCTGGTGTAAGAATCAATAGTGAAATTCAATCCATTCTGCTTTCCTTTTACTTTAAAAAGCATATTTTTATTGTTCAATTTTGGGGTGTGATCTACACTTATTCAACATAGTATGTTTTGGACATGTTCTTATTTTATATTTGTGAAACTAAGATTCATTTGTGAATTTTTTAATAGTTTCAGTTTAGCGTCGATAATTTATCTTCTTCCTAGCGATGTTTTCTATCATAATTTGGAAACAAGTCTATTTTATTTGGAATAATGCATGATTTGGAAGTTATTTACACTTTTAATTTTGCACTCAAGTTGAAACAATATATGCATTCTGATATTATTTCGATCCTATTTTTTTCATTTCAGGTTATAATCCAAGAGCAATCAAATTGGGACTTTTCTTTTATGATATGAAAGCAATATGGTGAGTCAAATGAACATTTGGATATCATTAGGATTGATTTTTATTTTGGGCTATTCACATTTCCATCCCAAGTTCTTTTGTGGTCAATTCTCATTATGTGTCTGAGTACTATTTACATCACACTTGAATTCATATTAAGCTCACTATTTTGGGTTGAATTTGTAAGCATCACATTTTAAGATGTTGTTTGAACACACGTCTGCACTATCCAGCATTATGAGAGTCTTTTGAGAATTATTATTTTTTTAGTCATTGTAATTAAAAATAAGTCTTGCACTAGGTCCAAGATCAACTAATAGTATTTTTTTGAAGTATTTTTTATTTCTTAAACAAGGTGAAGCTTATGACATTGCATCGATTAAGTTCCGGGGTGTAAATATTGTTACTAACTTTGACATTACGCGATATGACGTGGAAAGGATAATGGCTAGCAATATTTCTATATACCTTATATAAGGTATCAAATGATCCTTTGGAACTCGCTCGTAGCTCTCAGTATATAAATATACATTTTGGTACTTAAATATATGAACTTTGGTAGTTTAGTTTCATTATAGAATTATATTTGATTTGTTGATGAAGGAGCGAGTGAGGTGCGGGAAATAGTGTTTGTATAATGTCAAAATGTTACGATACATGCATGCTTTGGAACTGTAACCTACCCTCTCTCTAAAAGCTATTGAACTGACACTCTTTTCGATAACCTTGATTTGTAATCGTCATAGGCTTAAGACTAACTTATTAAAAATCTTTTTATAGTCAATATGAATTGACTAAGTTGATTCTACTATGTTTGTTGTCAATATCAAACCCAACTATTTTTTTTCTCTTTTTTAATTTTAACTTGTATTTTGTTTTAATTGTAAAATAAGTATGAATCATATTGCATTAGGTGTTTGACCTTTGATGAGAAGACTTGGATGAATTTTTAGTTGTTAAGCATGGTGGATGTTCTAAAAAACAAAGGATATTATGAGCATTTTTTAAAATTACACTATGTTTTGTCGGGGAAGAAAATTTTTCCTGTTTTGTAATTATGTGCTTTCGAATTTTTTTTACCCATTTTGTGATTACCTACTTTGAAAAAATTTCGCCGTTTCTCAATAACATGCTTCGAAAATTTTTTGTTCCATTTTTTCATTGCCAGATTTGGTTCACGTAAGTTTTTTTCCTCAATTTTTTACCTATTCTGATTGCGTCCTGTGATAGTTGATTCAACTCTATGTATACGTTGGACTATTTATTATTTCTTAAATATGATGGATACTCCTATAAATAAAGAGTATTATGACCAGTATTTTTTTAATTACACTTTTTTTTGTCAATGAACGAATTTTTTGTTGTTTTACAGTTACGTCCTTTGAAAATAATTCCCATTTTGAAAAAATTTCGTCGTTCCTTCTAGCATGGGCATTCCGCTAGTGTGTATATATATCAACTGAATTAAATGAGATTTACTAATTTGTCTAAGAATGTAGATAATAAATTATAGGCCCCACACTATGTAGTGTACATAATAGATGTTTATGCCACCTTTACGAGTAACAACACTAGGATACTCTGGGAAGTGGCATCACGAATGTAAATGATTACAATTCGATTCAATAAATTAACTAAGATTAATTAATTTGTCTAAGAATGAAGGCAGTAAATTACATAACCTTTTATATGGTGTATAATAAGTGTTTATGTTAACTTCACGAGATATATGAGATGGGGATACCTTGGGCATGGAAAATATGAATGTCAATGATTACGTTTTATCATGTTGACTATAGTTAATGCATTTGGTATCAATTGATACGGTTGTCATATATTATTATTTCGAGACTTGTTTGGATGCGAGTAATATCATACTTAGATGATAGGTGAGATGTTAATCGCATGTGCGTGGCGATGGGGGATATTTACTTTGAATCAACTGTATTTATTGAACTTTAAATTTATTAAGTTAATTATTGTGACTCTAGGGTGCTAACCCAAATTATAAAATATTTTTCCCCCAGGTTTTTGTAGACATGTACGATAGGACTGACAGGAGATCAAACTTGTAGTCATATTTGCACGGTGATTACTTTCATTCATTTGATTCTAGCATAGGTTGCTATTGTGTTTGTCAAATTTTAAAAGAAAGAAATATAAACGTTTTATCGTGGTTTGATCCTGAGAATGATATATGTTGTATAAAAATCCCCATATTCAGCGTACTGTTTCTGACAAACCTTTACGTGAGAAAAATGGGAGTTGTTACACCCACTCCATCCACCTTCCCTAAATATAACTTCAATCTAGAAATTAGGTTAAGTGATTAGTGTAAAATAACCCAAATGCCCCTATACGGGTCCCACTTAGTCTAAAAAGTCTCCGAAACCCGATTAGCTCCCATGGCTACCTAATTTTGACTATTCTTATCCATTCCGGATCATCCCCGCACTCGAAATCGACATCCGAGTCACCTAATATAATTTTTTCTTCCCATTCACAACACGACCCTCCACATGCATCCCGAATGAGATACCGCCGAACACGTCGATTTTACTTACTTACGATATAATGTAAAATAACACATTTTCATTTACTTATTGCACAAGTAAATATAATAACACATAAATATTAATCGAAATATTCACTAATTAACATTTATTCAATTCCCATTATTTCTCATTTTATTTAAATTACGAGCACACATATAATTTAAAATATTCCAAAAAATACGGGGTGTTACATCCCCCTAACTTTACCCCAATTTTCACATTGCCACCTTAGCTTTTATTTTCTATACTTGATCCCCTGAACCTATTAAACCACTTTATAATGCACCCAAACCTTAATGGTGCAAAACATTTTGACAAAAATGTGATCATGTCCCATGTACCTGTGAGTTTTTGTCCATTCCAAAATAAAGGGACATTCAAAATTTATTGTATTACAAAAACTATTAAAAATAATTTTAAAATACTGTAAAACAATTTAAAAATGACAAACTTTATTAAACATTTGAAATTAGAAACTTTATTTAAATTTTATAAAAATGATAGAAAACTAATTTTAAAAACTGTAAAATACGAAGAAAAAAAGGTAGAAAATACTAATAGATATTAGTTTCCAAGAAAGAAAAAAACAGACTTACAATGGATTTTAGTGTAAAAAATCAATTTCAAGAAGGAAATATTTTTCTACCAAAATAAAATGATTTTTAACAAAAAAAATTCCATCCAAAAATAATTTCTAGCAATATATATATATATATATATATATATATATATATATATATATATATATATATATATATATATATATATATATATATATATATATATATATATATATATATATAATTTCCTATGAAAAGGTAGAAATAAAAAAAGCGATTTAAAACAAACTATTTCCAACAAAAAAATTGTTTTCGACTCAAAAAATGATATCCAATTTTTAGCTAAAAAAATTTAAAAACCGATTTAAGTAAAAAAATCAATTTCCCCAAAAAAATATTCCAAACAACTAAGAAGAGAATTTCCAGCAAAAAAAAAAGATCTCATTTAAACAAATTAATTTCCAAAATAAATGAATTAAAAAAATATTTCAAACCCCATTAAAAAAAACATTTCAAAACCTCCATTTCTTTTTCCATGATAAACTAATTCTAAATCAAATACAAAGCCTCAAAATCGAATGAAAAAATCGGATCTGAAGTAAAAAAAACATTAGATCTAGACATTACCCACCATGGTTTTTGAGAGAGGGACAATGGGTAAAGGGTGGAGGAGAGCTGGTGGGTAAGCGGCTGGACGGAGGATGAGGATTATTATGTGCATCCGTGGTTTTTGTGTGTATGTCTCTGTTTGTTCGTTTGTGCAAGAGAGAGAGAGAGATTTATGAAAACAGCCGCGGTGCTACCATGACATGGAAGGAGGTAACAAGATGACAAAGAAAAAGAATAAAATATTGGTTATAAGTGATTTTATTTACAAAATTGTCTTTATAATATGAATGAACTAAAATACCCTCAGTTGCTCTTATGTATCTTGCACATGACCCACTTTTCAGTTCAAATATTAACAGTCTTAACAACATAGGGTTATTTGAAGTCATTTTATATGATAAGCGGTTAAGGGAAAAATGAAGATTCAGGTGGTGAAGTGAAAGTAAATACATTTTCCAGTAAATTATTTACAAAAGTATTTTTAAAATTGTCGTTATCATTAATTTTTAAGAGTTAAAGAACTTATTATCATGTTATATTCTCCATCCAACTTTCGTAGATTTTTCGAAACAAACAACCTACCTTTTAATACATTTTTCAAAACGAACCAAAATCAAAGATGGATTTGGAAAATGTGATTTCTTGTACCATCGGTCTTTGGTAAAGCCACCTTCACATGTTGTCTAAATGTTTCAACACTCTCCACAGTCAAAATAGATTTTGAAAATATTTTACACTTTTTTTTCACCTGAAAAAAAAAAAAAAGCATCAAATCAGACAATATAACCTAAAAATTTATGGTAAGAAAATACACAAATTTATGTTGAGTACATAATGTCATATCATCAAAATCATAGGTACATCTATTTTTTTCTTCCTAATTTTCACGTATCCAAGACTTCATGTAGAGAATTATGATTGTGGGACATAAATTTTGGAGAACCATGAATTTAAAAAATATAAGTTGAGTGTCTTTGTTAGGCAACATAAATAAGCCAGACTCTAGACCCTTGACTTTTCATGGAAAAGCTATAAATAATATCAAATACAAAAATTCTATCAGGCCTGGAAGAATCATAATTCCCTAAAGTTTAAGAAAGGCTACTGTGTCTCTATATATATTTATTTCTTTATTTTTTATAATTTTGAACCTGCACAAAAATGAGTAAGTTGTACTCCTCATGTAAACTAAATAGATACGACGCTGTATCAGAACCATCTTAACACGCGCGTTATTTCAATTCTCACCAGTATTCGCTGAAGAATTTAAAACTCGAGACCTTTGGCAATTAATTAGTCACCCCTTGCCATTGTACCAAATGAGTATGGATCATGATTCATGGAGATATTTAGAAATCATGACAAATTTTGGGACCTCAAAGCGTTAAACATATATATGAACTATAGGGTGGGGGTAACGTAACTCGGTTGGCTGAATAGTTGATTAGTCCTTACTAAGGAACTTGTCTTCCTAATGTCATGAGTTTGATTTTTCTCTTAAACATAAATATTTAACCACGGATTGAAGAGAGTGATATTTGTTTCGCAAGCATTTTCGAAGTGGAGGGAGTAGTCTAATGTGCGCCCATGCTAACTCACAATGGATAATCTTTCTTACTAAAAAGTAGGTTGTTTAGTTGGTATACATTAAAATTGGGGGTATATAACCCAAAAGCCATTGATTTTTTTCCTTCTAATTGGGGAGTTCAATTCATGACCAATAAAAAAACAATTCTCTATTTAATAGATATATAATATTAATATATTTTTTAAAGGAAAAAGGACGAAACCCCCACAAGATTTATTAAAAAAATATTTAGAGAAAATGACTCTCTCGAGGCATATACAGGCTTTATTCTCTAAATCCTAAATGATATCTAGAGAGCCAACAAGATATCAAAAGAAAAGATGAAAATATGGGGATTTATATACACCCCCATTACAAGATCTAGAGCAATAATGAAATTTGGGGATTTATTTTATCCCCATTAAAAGTGGGGCCTACCTATGAAATGAGGATTTAGAATTTCTAATTGAAGGAAAATTACACTTTTCTAAGTTAATGAATCCTCTAATTAATTTTGGAAGATCTTCAAATTTTTGAAAATATAAATTGACTCCATTTTTTACTCCAAAATTAACTAGATAATCTGCAGCATAATTAGCCTCTCTTAGAGAATGAGTGACGTTTACCTCCATATCTTGAACAATAGAGAAGATCCCATCAATGATGTGCATAATTTTCCAAGTAATTTGACTTATTTTTTGAGACATGATATTAATAAGAAGCCAAGAGTCAGATTCTACTTCAATATTATTGAAATTCTTCTTCTTGCATAATAGAAGGCTAGAGAGGATAGTTTGAGCTTCATCAACATTGTTTGATTCAGTGCCTCCAAAATCTTAGTAAGGCCATATAAAATCCCCTCTATTATTCCTTAGAATACCTCCATGTCCCAAAGGATCAGGATTACCTTTAGAGTCACCATCAGTGTTATGTTTCCATCTTTCTTTAGGCGGATAAATCCATTTGATAAACCTTTTGTGCTCATTCTCTATACCAATTGTTCGTATAGAAAATAACTTGGATAGATCATGGAAATACTTTCTAAATTTAAGGGGATGAGCAACAGTAATGGCTTGAGAACTTTTAAATACCTCTTGGATAACTTTTGGGCTGAAAATTTGGTGTTTTCTTGGATGGACGTATTTCTGTGCTTCCATATCTCCCTTATGATGAAAGAGGGGATGATTTTGACTAGGAACTTTGTGATTGGATTAATATAGGTTCTATGCCAGCATTCCATAAGCATAATGTGAAAATATGAAAAAGACAGCTTAATACCAATTACATTAGCAAAGTGAAGCCATACCTGCCTAGATATTGGACCTTTAATAAAGAGATGGTTTAAGTCTTCTGAGTAAAGATAACAACATTTGCAGATAGAAGGAATTTTGATACCAATACTTTTTGTTGGATAATATGAATGCAAATACATAAATTGTTATATATCACAGTAATGTCAACTTCAATACAACAATGTAACTTCTGAATAGATACTAGAAAACTTCAAGGCGTGATGTCACTTTCCTAAATACAGTATTTTCCCCACATGAATAACTTCGGTTAACAAACGGGAAGCAATTGCACTGTCTGCAAATTGAATGTTTGAAGACAGCCCTTAGATGCAGCAGCGAAGAACAGTCAATCAAGTTTTTATTCTGTTTCTGTTCACAAAACAGAATAAGAGAATTTGTATCTCCTGAAAAGTGTAAGAGAGTAATAGCAGGGTTTGGAAATCTGAAACTGGGTTTTTGTTATATACAATTTCGTTTTAGGCAGCCTTTATTTATAGATAATGAAAAGCTTTGTCTTCAAGAGTCATGACTGTTGGATAAACATTCTTAATCAATTCTGTAATGGTATGACTGTTAATTACCAACAGTCTTAAGTCATTTACTAACAGGTACAATTAATACCGAATCGGTTTTACATGGGTCAACCAAAAAGTGACTGCGCCCGAGATCCGACCCGGACGAATCCCGTCAACCCGCTACCACTGCGGACACGCGGCATGCGAAGTGCAAAGTGTGTAAGTAGCGCCTCTACAGCCCACTGCCCCGCACCCGCACGAGCGCTCGCGTGCGCGCGTGTGCGTGTGCGTGTGCGTGTGCGTGTGCGTGTGCGTGTGCGTGTGCATATGGTGCTTTGCACCGTATTGAGGTCTCTTGAATAACCTCTTAAATGCTAGATGAATTAACTCTTCATCTTCCATTTGTACTTATTTAGTGCATAAATTCTTAATATTTATCCAATGTGGGACTCAAAGGTTGCCCACTCCTTTTATAGCTTAGTGGTGACACTAAGATTTGTACATTTTCCAATGTGGGACACTATCCCTTTTTATATTTGGGTTAGCTTCCCACCTCTTCTACACACTTCTAATGTGGGACAAGCTCTTTAAGATCTTACACCAAAAACTCTTACTAACTTATTTTATAAAATCTCCAACATTCCTCCACCATTTTCAAAATAAGTTTTGTAAATATTTCATTGTCTGTAAGACTGTGTATAAGTACTGGTGTCTCACGACTTGAACCAATACCCTGTGAAGATCCGTCACGGCTAACCATGAAAGTATAGTAGACTTGTCTTTGAACTATCAATCCATATTGATCAGCCGGATTTGTCTACACGCACAAATCTTTTAGTCACTGATTATCCATATAAGCCGACACATGTATTAGGCCTTGTGTCTGTAACCTGATTTCATGAGTGTTTTAGAGTCAAGCCCAGTTCTCATAGAAAGGGGCACCACTTCCACACTCATATAGGTAGACTATCATAGATGTCCATGTACCTAAAACACAATAAATCTATTAAGATTAAACTCATCCTCTTTCATTATTCATTACATGTTCTAAGCACTTATCCTTGGTATATTTGATTTTGTAGTGCTTACAACCACGACGTGTGATGTACTTTAATCATTGAACTTGAGACTTGAATATATCAAGTTTCAAGTTAAGTTTCCAACAAGAGTGATTATTATTAATGGCCTTTAGTCCCATCATATTGATGTCTTAGACACCAATCCTCTTGCAAGACCTTTTGTAAAAGGATCAGCTAAATTTTGACTTAATTTTACATAATCTACTGTGATTAAACTATCTGTAATCATTTGTCTGACATAACTATGTCTCAGGCCAATATGCCTAGATTTTCCATTGTACACTTTACTATAAGCTCTGGAAAGTGTAGACTCACTATCACAATGTATAGATATTGGATGCATTGGTTTTGGCCAAACTAGAATTTCAATCAATAAATTCCTTAACCATTCTGCCTCTTTACTAGTTGCAACTAATGATACAAACTCAGCTGCCATAGTAGAATCAGCTATACAAGTTTGTTTCTTTAATCCCCAAGAAACAGCTCATCCACCAAGAGTGAAAATCCATCCACTTGTTAAGGAGTGATCCTCCTGCTCAGTTATCCAACTGGCATCAGAAAGCCCTTTTAATACTAAAGAATATCCACTATAGTATATACCATAGTCCATAGTTCCTTTTAAATATTTTAATATTCTATTGACTGCATGCCAATGCAATAAACTTGGATTACTAGTATATCTACTTAAATTACCAACAACATATGCAATAGCAGGTCGAGTACATGTCATGGCATACATTAAAATACAAATTACTCGTGCATATTCTAATTGTGAAATAGCTCTACCAGTACTAGGGATCATCTTTAGCTGTGGTTCAAAAGGTGTACTAATAGGTGTCCAATCAAACTGATTAAATTTCTTTAAATTTTTCTCAACATAATGAGATTGAGTGAGAATTATATTTTTATCTTTCCTTATTATTCTCATTCATAATATGACATCAGCTACACCCATCTCTTTCATATCAAGTTTATAAGCCACAAAACTCTTTGTATTATTAATGCTTTCTAAATCAGTACCAAGAATTAACATGCCAACTACATATAAACAAACTATCACACCTTTACCATTAGAAAATTTGCTATAAACACACTTATCAGATTCATTAATTTTAAAACCATAAGAAATAATGACTTTATCAAATTTGTCATGCCATTGTTTAGGTGCTTATTTTAGGCCATATAAGGACTTAAAAAGTTTACATACTTTATTTTCTTGTCCAGACATAACAAACCATTCAAGTTGTTCCATATAAATTTCTTCTTCTAAGTCACCATTTAAAAAGGCGGTTTTCACATCCATTTGATGAATTTCAAAATTCTATATCGATGCTAATGCAATTAAAATTCTAATAGTAGAAGTTCTAGCAACTGGTGCAAAGGTATCAAAATAATCAATTCCTTCTTTTTGTGTAAAACCTTTAGCAACCAATCTAGCCTTTAATTTATCAATTATTCCATCTATTTTCATTTTCTTTTTAAAAATACATCTACACTTGATGGGTTTAGATCCTGGAGGTAAGTCTACTAACTACCAAGTTTTATTTCCCAAAATTGAATCCATCTCATCATTTATAGCTTCTTTCCAAAATGCTGAATCTACAGACTTAATTGTCTCACTATAAGTTTGTGGGTCTGTTTCAACGCTAAGAGTCAAAACATGTTTATTACAAGATGTGTCTCTAGTTCCTTCAACAAGATAGACTACAAAGTGGGGACCAAAGATTTTTTCTTTCCTAGGTCTCTTACTTTTTTTAATCTCTTCTTGTTCCACTGGTGGAGTATCAGATAATTGTGAAGGAGTGCTAACTTCTTTTTCATTATTAATTCTAGGATTATAAGAAAACCTTTGTTTATAAAAAATTGCATCTCTCGATTCAATTATTGTATTTACCTCAACAGAATCATTAGGTTCACTTACCAAAAATCTATAAGCTTTACTATGTTGTGCATAACCTATGAAAATACACTCAACACCTTTACTTCCTAATTTCTTTCTCTTAGTTTCGGGTAGTCTTGCAATAGCTCTACAACCCCAAACTTTAAGATAACCGAAATTAGGTTTTCTATTCTTCCATAATTCGTAAGGTGTTTTCTTATTATCTTTAACAGGTATCCTATTCAGAATATGTCACGCAGTTAAAAGTGCTTATCCCCAAAACCCTTTACTTAAACTAGAATAAGAAAGCATAGCGTTAACCATTTCAGTTAGTGTCCTATTTTTTCTTTCTTTTACTCCATTTTGTTTTGGTGTATAAGGTGCAGTAACTTCATGTATAATTCCCATATCTTCACAAAATTGAGGAAAGTGATATTCACCACCTCTATCAGATCTAAGACATTTTATTTTAGTATCACATTGATTTTCAACTTCATTTTTATATGTCTTAAATCTCTTAAGCACATCATCCTTACAGTTTAAAAGATATACGTAACAATATTTTGAAAAGTCTTCGATAAATGTAGCAAAATATTTACTACCACCTCTAGTAGGTGTTCCATGCAAATCACAAATATCACTATGTACTAATTGCAACAAAGATGTAGTTTTTTCTATTTTTGGAAAGGGAACTCTTGTTATTTTTGTTTGCATGCATATTTTACACTTTTCATTCATATCATTCTCATATTTAGGAATTAAATTTAAATTAACTATGAAATGCATTTTCTTTGTATTAACATGTCCTCAACGACTATGCCATAATGAAAGACAATCAACGATATAAGCAGAAGAATCTTTTTCATTGATACTGAGCTTAAACATGCCCTTATACAAATATCCTTTGCCTACAAAGGTACCATTCTTAGTCAGAATAAATTTGTCCGACTCAAATACAAGCTTAAAGTCAAATTTGTTAAGAAGACTTCCAGAAACTAAATTTTTCCTAACATCAGGAACATGAAAAAAACATTGGTGAGGCTAAGGATTTTTCCGGAAGTGAATTCGACATTCACTGTCCCTTTGCCATTAACCGCAGCAGTAGATGAATTTCCCATATTGAGAAAATCTCCTTCCACTGTTTCATAGGCAAAGAACAAGTTCTTGTCCTCACAAACATGCCTTGTGGCACCAGAATCTACCCACCAAGAGTTGTCTTCTCCAAGAATATTAGCCTCGGATATCATAGCAGCAAATTTTTTCTTTGTGTCTGATGTCCCTCCTTTTTCCTTTAGTTTCTTGAACTCACGACAATCCTTCTTGAAGTGGCCTGGTTTGTTGCAATGAAAACAATTTCCTTTCTTCTTTTTGTTTGCTTTAGAATTATTTGAAAAATTAATCCGCTTGTTATTTTTTCCATGATTGCCATATTTTTTCTCCTTTCCTTCCTCCACCACATGGACGTTAGAAAAATAATTTTCTTGTTCCTCTTTACCATCTAGAATTCGAGACTCTTGTTCAATTCTTAAATGAGTCTCTAATTCTTCAAGTGAAAGATCCTCCTTTTTGTGTTTGAGTTCTTTCTTATAATCTTTCCAAGAAGGAGGAAGTTTTTCAATTGTGGCCGCAATAATTACATTATCATCCATATTTAATTTTTTCAGTTTGCAATGATTTATGATGCGTTGGATGTCATGAAATTGTTCTAGCACAGGCCTATTATCATGCATTTTAAAGCTTAAAAACTGACCGATAAGGAACTTCTTACTTGTAGCGTCTTTCGTAAGATATTTGGTCTCCAATGTTTCCCACAAAGTTTTTGCAGTCCCAACATTTTGGTACAAGTCGAACAAATTGTCAGTAAGTGCATTGAGAATGTGACCACGACACAAGTAATCATCGGTCTCCCATTTTGTGCGTTGCCTAGTCTATTCCGCGGTTTCATCTTCATCTTCATTTGGTTTCAATTGTGACAAGACATATACAATCTTCAATGTTGTTAGAAGAAAATGAACCTTTTTATGCCAACGCAGAAAATTACCACCATCAAAACGGTCCAACTTGACAAAGCCTTATGTTATTTGTCGAAGTGATTTGGAAGAGTCGGCCATTTCTGATAATATTGTATTTAGATTGTTGGATAATATGAATGCAAATACAGAAATGAAACTCTTTACATATCACAGTAACGTAAACTTCAATAAAATAATGTAACTTCTGAATAGATACTAGAAAACTTCAAGGCATGATGTCACTTTCCTAAATATAGTATTTTCTCCACACGAATAACTTCGGGATACAAACGAGAATCAGAAAATTCTTACTTAAGATACAGTGAAGCAATTGCACTATCTGCAAATTGTATGTTTGAAGACAGAACTTAGATGCAGCAGCGAAGAATAGTCAATCAAATTCTTATTCTGTTTCTGTGCACAAAACAGAATAAGAGAATTTGTATCTCGTGAAAATTTTAAGAGTAATAGCAGGGTTTGGAAATATGCTACTGGGTTTTTGTTATATAGAATTTTGTTTTAGGCAGCCTTTATTTATAGATAATGAAAAGTTTTGTCTTCAAGAGTCATTACTGTTGGATTAACAGTCTTAATCAATTCCGTAATGGTATTACTGTTAATTCCGAACAGGTACAATTAATATCGAATCGGTTTTGAATGGGTCAACTAAAAAGTGATCGCGCTCGAGATCCAACCCGGACGAATCCCGGCAACTCGCTACCACTACGGACATACGACATGCGAAGTGCAAAGTGCGTCACTAGCACAGATACATCCCACTGCACCTCACCCGGATGCGCGCGCGCGCGCGCACGTGTGCGTGTGCGTGTGCGTGTGCGTGTACGTACTGTGCTTCGCACCGTATTGAGGTCTCTTGAATAGCCTCTTAAATGCTAGATGAATTAACTCTTCATCTTCCATTTGTACTTATTAAGTGCACAAATTCTTAATATTTATCCAATGTGGGACTCAAAGGTGGACCACTCCTTTTATAGCTTAGTGGTGACACCTAGCTTTGTACATTTTCCAATGTGGGACACTGTCCCTTTTTATGTTTGGGATGGCTTCCCACCTCTTCCACACACTTCCAATGTGGGACAAGCTCTTTAAGCTCTTACACCCAAAACTCTTACTCACTTATTTTATAAAATCTCCAACATTCCTCCACCATTTTCAAAATAAGTTTTGTAAATCTTTGATTGTCTATAAGACTGTGTATAAGTACTGGTGTCTCACGACTTAAACCAATACCCTGTGAAGATCCGTCAAGGCTAACCATGAAAGTATAGTAGACTTGTCTTTGAACTATCAATCCATATTGATCAGCCGGATTGGTCTACACACACATATCTTTTAGTCACTATTTATCCATACAAGCCGACACATGTATTAGGCCTTGTGTCTGTACCTTGATTTCATTAGTGCTTTAGAGTCAATCCCAGTTCTCATAGAAAGTGGTACCACTTCCACACTCATATAGGAAGACTATCATAGGTGTCCATGTAACTAAAACACCATAAATCTATTTAGATTTAACTCATCCTCTTTCATTATTCATTACATGTTCTAAGCACTTATTCTCGTGATGTTTGATTTTGTAGTGCTTATAACCACGACGTATGATGTACTTTAATCATTTAACTTGAGACTTGAATATATCAAGTTTTAAGTTGAGTTTCCATCAAGAGTGATTAGTATTAATGGGCTTTAGTCCCATCCCTATTGATGTCTTAGACACCAATCCTCTTGCAAGATCTTTTATAAAATGATCAGCTAAATTTTGACTTGATTTTATATAATCCATTATGATTACACTATCTGTAATCATTTGTCTGACATAACTATGTCTCAGGCCAATATCTCTAGATTTTCGATTGTACACTTTATTATAAGCTTTGGAAAGTGTAGACTCACTATCACAATGTATAGATATTGGACGCATTGGTTTTGGCCAAACTAGAATTTCTATCAATAAATTCCTTAACCATTCTGCCTCTTTACTAGTTGCAGCTAATGAAACAAACTCAGCTGCCATAGTAGAATCAGCAATACGAGTTTGTTTCTTTGATCCCCAAGAAACAGCTCATCCACCAAGAGTGAAAATCCATCCACTTATTGAGGAATGATCCTCACGCTCAGTTATTCAACTGGCATCAGAAAACTAATTCTGAAGGATATCCACTATAGTATATACCATAGTCCATAGTTCCTTTTAAATATTTTAATATTTTATTGACAGCATGCTAATGCAATAAACTTGGATTACTAGTATATCTACTTAATTTACCAATAGCATATGCAATATCAGGTTGAGTACATGTCATGGCATACATTAAACTAACAATTACTCGTGCATATTATAATTGTGAAATAGCTCTACCAGTATTAGGGATCATCTTTAGCTGTGGTTCAAAAGGTGTACTAACAGGTGTGCAATTAAACTGATTAAATTTCTTTAAAATTTTCTCAACATAATGAGATTGAGTGAGAATAATATTTTTATCTTTCCTTACTATTCTCATTCCTAATATGACATGAGCTACACCCATATCTTTCATATCAAATTTAGAAGACAGAAAACTCTTTGTATTATTAATGCTTTCTAAATCAGTACCAAGAATTAACATGTAATCTACATATAAACAAATGATCACACCTTTACCATTAGCAAATTTACTATAAATACACTTATCAGATTCATGAATTTTAAAACCATAAAAAATAATGACTTTATCAAATTTTTCATGCCATTGTTTAGGTGCTTATTTTAGGCCATATAAGCACTTAATAAGTTTACATACTTTATTTTCGTGTCCAGGCATAACAAACCCTTCTGGTTGTTCCATGTAAATTTCTTCTTCTAAGTCACCATTTAAAAAGGTAGTTTTCACATCCATTTGATGAATCCCAAAATTATATATCGATGCTAATGCAATTAAAATTCTAATAGTAGAAGTTCTTGCAACTGGTGCATAGGTATCAAAATAATCAATTCCTTCTTTTTGTGTAAAACCTTTAGCAACCAATCTATCCTTGAATTTATCAATTGTTCCATCTATTTTCATTTTATTTTTAAAAATCCATCTACACTTGATGGGTTTAGATCCTGGAGGTAAGTCTACTAACTTCCAAGTTTTATTTCCCAAGATTGAATCCCTTTCATAATTTATAGCTTCTTTCCAAAATGCTAAATCTACAGACTTAATTGCCTCACTATAAGTTTGTGGGTTTGTTTCAATGCTAAGAGTCAAAACATATTGATTACAAGATGTGTCCCTAGTTCCTTCAACAAGATAGACTACAAAGTGGGGACCAAAGCTTTTTTCTTTCCTAGGTCTCTTACTTTTTCTAATCTCTTCTTATTCCACTGGTGGAGTATCACATAATTGTGAAGGAGTGCTAACATCTTTTTCATTATTAATTCTAGGAATAGAAGAATACCTTTGTTCATAAAAAATTGCATCTCTCGATTCAATTATTGTATTTACCTCAACAGAATCATTAGATTCACTAACCAAAAATCTATAAGCTTTACTATGTTGTGCATAACCTATGAAAATACACTCAACACCTTTGCTTCCTAATTTCTTTCCCTTAGTCTCAGGTAGTTTTATAATAGCTCTATAACCCCAAACTTTAAGATAACCTAAATTAGGTTTTCTATTCTTCCATAATTCGTAAGGAGTTTTCTTATTATCTTTAACCAGTATCCTATTCAGAATATGTCACGCAGTTAAAAGTGCTTCTCTCTAAAACCCTTTACTTAAACCAGAATCAGAAAGCATAGCGTTAACCATTTCTGTTAGTGTCCTATTTTTTCTTTCTGCTACTCCATTTTTTTGTGGTGTATAAGGTGCAGTAACTTCATGTATAATTCCCATATCTTCACAAAATTGAGGAAAGTGATATTCACCACCTCTATCAGATCTAAGACATTTTATTTTAGTATCACATTGATTGACAACTTCATTTTTATATGTCTTAAATCTATTAAGAACATCATCCTTAGAGTTTAAAATATGTACGTAACAATATTTTGAAAAGTCATCGATAAATGTTGCAAAATATTTACTACCACCTCTAGTAGGTGTTCCATACAAATCACAAACATCACTATGTACTAATTGCAACAAAGATGTAATTTTTCAATTTTTGGAAAAGGCAATCTTGTTATTTTTGTTTGCATGCATATTTTATACTTTTCATTCATATCATTCTCATATTTAGGAGTTAAATTTAAACTAACCATGAAATGCATTTTCTTTGTATTAACATGTCCTAAACGACTATGCCATAATGAAAGACAATCAACGATATAAGTAGAAGAATCTTTTTCATTGATATTGAGCTTAAACATGCCCTCATACAAATATCCTTTACCTACAAAGGTACCATTCTTAGTCAGAATAAATTTGTCTGACTCAAATTCAAGCTTTAAGCCAAATTTGTTAAGAAGACTTCCAGAAACTAAATTTTTCCTAACATCAGGAACATGAAAAACATTGGTGAAGCTAATGATTTTTCTGGAAGTGAATTCGACATCCACTATCCCTTTGCCTTTAATTGTAGTAGTAGATGAATTTTTCATATAGAGAACATCTCCTTCCACTGTTTCATAGGCAGAGAACAAGTTCTTGTCCTTACAAACATGCCTTGTGGCACCAGAATCAACCCACCAAGACTTGTCTTCTCCAAGCATATTAGCCTCGGATATCATAGCAGCAAATTTTTGCTTTGTGTCTGATGTCTCCCCTTTTTCCTTTTGTTTCTTGAACTCACGACAATCCTTCTTGAAGTGACTTGGTTTGTTGCAATGAAAACAATTTTCTTTCTTCTTTTTTTTTGCTTTAGAATTATTTGAAAAATTCTTCCGCTTGTTATTTTTTCCATGAATACCATATTTTTGCTCCTTTCCTTCCTCCACCACTGGACCTTAGAAACATAATTTTCTTATTCCTCTTTACCATCTAGAATTCGAGACTCTTATTCAATTCTTAAATGAGTCTCTAATTCTTTAAGTGAAAGATCCTCCTTTTTGTGTTTGAGTTATTTCTTATAATCTTTCCAAGAAGGAGGAAGTTTTTCAATTATGGCAGTAACAATTACATTGTCATCCATATTTAATTTTTTCGGTTTGCACTGATTTATGAAGTGTTGGATGTCATGAAATTGTTCTAGCACAGGCCTATTATCATGCATTTTAAAGCTTAAAAACTGACAGATAAGGAACTTCTAACTTGTAGCGTCTTTCGTAAGATATTTGGTCTCCAATATTTCCCACAACGTTTTTGCAGTCCCAACATTTTGGTACAAGTCGAACAAATTGTCAGCAAGTGCATTCAGAATGTGACCACGACACAAGTAATCATCGGTCTCCCATTTTGTGCGTTGCCTAGTCTATTCCATGGTTTCATCTTCATCTTCACTTGGTTTCAATTGTGACAAGACATATACAATCTTCAATGTTGTTAGAAGAAAATGAACCTTTTTATGCCAACGCAGAAAATTACCACCATCAAAACGATCCAACTTGACAAAGCGTTCTATTATTTGTCGAAGTGATTTGGAAGAGTTGGCCATTTCTGATAATACTGTATTTAGATTGTTGGATAATATGAATGCAAATACAGAAATGTAACTCTTTATATATCACAGTAATGTCAACTTCAATACAACAATGTAACTTCTGAATAGATACTAGAAAACTTCAAGGCATGATGTCACTTTCCTAAGTAAAGTATTTGCCCCACACGAATAACTTTGGTATACAAACGGGAATCTACAAAATCGTACTCAAGATACAATGAAGCAATTGCAATGTCTGCAAATTGTATGTTTGAAGACAGCCCTTAGATGCAGCAACGAAGAATAGTCAATCAAGTTCTTATTCTGTTTCTGTGCACAAAATAGAATAAGAGAATTTGTATCTCCTGAAAATGGTAAGAGAGTAATAGCAGGGTTTGGAAATTTGAAACTGGGTTTTTGTTATATACATCTTCGTTTTAGGGAGCCTTTATTTATAGATAATGAAAAGCCTTGTCTTCAAGAGTCATGACTGTTGGATTAACAGTCTTAATTAATTCCGTAATCGTATGACTGTTAATTACCAACTGTCTTAAGTCATTTTCGAACAGGTATAATTAATATCGAATCGGTTTTGCATGGGTCAACTAAAAAGTGACCGCGCCCGAGATCCAACCCGGACGAATCCCGGCAACCCGCTACCACTGTGGTCACGCGGTATGCGAAGTGCAAAGTGCGTCACTAGCTCCTCTACAGCCCACTGCCCCGCACACACACACGCACACGCACGTGCGCGCGTGTGCGTGTGCATACTCAGCTTTGCACCGTATTGACGTCTCTTGAATAGCCTCTTAAATGCTAGATGAATTAACTCTTCATCTTCCATTTATACTTATTAAGTGCACAAATTCTTAATATTTTTTCGATGTGGGACTCAAAGGTG
Organism: Sambucus nigra; assembly: GCA_949130495.1. Classification (NCBI taxonomy): domain Eukaryota; kingdom Viridiplantae; phylum Streptophyta; class Magnoliopsida; order Dipsacales; family Adoxaceae; genus Sambucus; species Sambucus nigra. The sequence continues at coordinate 515,514,384 of OX422218.1, read as the reverse complement.
GACCACTCCTTTTATAGCTTAGTGGTGACACCTAGCTTTGTACATTTTCCAATGTGGGACACTGTCCCTTTTTATGTTTGGGATGGCTTCCCACCTCTTCCACACACTTCCAATGTGGGACAAGCTCTTTAAGCTCTTACACCCAAAACTCTTACTCACTTATTTTATAAAATCTCCAACATTCCTCCACCATTTTCAAAATAAGTTTTGTAAATCTTTGATTGTCTTTAAGACCGTGTATAAGTACTGGTGTCTCACGACTTGAGCCAATACCCTGTGAAGATCCGTCAAGGCAAACCATGAAAATATAGTAGACTTATCTTTGAACTATCAATCCATATTGATCATCCGGATTTGTCTACACACGGATATCTTTTAGTCACCGATTATCCACAAAAGCCGACACATGTATTAGGCCTTGTGTATGTACCTTGATTTCATGAGTGCTTTAGAGTGAAGCCCAATTCTCATAGAAAGCGGCACCACTTCCACACTCATATAGGTAGACTATCATAGGTGTCCATGTAACTAAAACACCATAAATTTATTAAGATTAAACTCATCCACTTTCATTATTCATTACATGTTCTAAGCACTTATCCTCGTGATGTTTGATCTTGTAGTGCTTATAACCATGACGTATGATGTACTTTAGTCATTGAACTTGAGACTTGAATATATCAAGTTTTAAGTTGAGTTACCATCAAGAGTGATTATTATTATTGGGCTTTAGTCCCATCCCTGTTGATGTCTTAGACACCAATCCTCTTGCAAAACCTTTTATAAAAGGATCAACTAAATTTTGACTTGATTTTTCATAATCCACTATGATTACACTATATGTAATCATTTGTCTGACATAACTATGTCTCAGGCCAATATCTCTAGATTTTCCATTGTACACTTAACTATAAGCTCCGGAAAGTGTAGACTCAATATTATAATGTATATATATTGGAGGCATTGGTTTTGGCCAAACTGGAATTTCAATCAATAAATTCCTTAACCATTTTGCCTCTTTACTAGTTGCAGCTAATGCTACAAACTCTGCTGCCATAGTAGAATCTGCTATACAAGTTTGTTTCTTTGATCCCCAAGAAATAGTTCCTCCACCAATACGGAAAATCCATCCACTTGTTGAGGAATGATCCTCTCGCTCAGTTATCCAACTGGCATCAGAAAACCCTTCTAATTCTAAAGGATATCCACTATAGTATATACCATAGTCCATAGTTCCTTTTAAATATTTTAATATTCTATTGACAGCATGCCAATGCAATAAACTTGGATTACTAGTATATCTACTTAATTTACCAATAGCATATGCAATATCAGGTCGAGTACATGTCATGGCATACATTAAACTGCTAATTACTCGTGCATATTCTAATTGTGAAATAGCTCTACCAGTATTAGGGATCATCTTTAGCTGTGGTTCAATAGGTGTACTAACAGGTGTGCAATCAAACTGATTAAATTTCTTTAAAATTTTCTCAACATAATGAGATTGAGTGAGAATTATATTTTTATCTTTCCTTATTATTCTCATTCCTAATATGACATCAGCTACACCCATATCTTTCATATCAGATTTAGAAGACAGAAAACTCTTTGTATTATTAATGCTTTCTAAATCAGTACTAAGAATTAACATCTCATCTACATATAAACAAATGATCACACCTTTACCATTAGCAAATTTACTATAAACACACTTATCAAATTCATGAACTTTAAAACCATAAGAAATAATGACTTTATCAAATTTTTTATGCCATTGTTTAGGTGCTTGTTTTAGGCCATATAAGGACTTAATAAGTTTACATACTTTATTTTCTTGTCCAGGCATAACAAACCCTTCAGGTTGTTCCATAGAAATTTTCTCTTCTAAGTCACCATTTAAAAAGGTAGTTTTCACATCCATTTGATGAATCCCAAAATTATATATCGATGCTACTGCAATTAAAATTCAAATAGTAGAAGTTCTAGCAACTGGTGCATAGGTATCAAAATAATCAAATCCTTCTTTTGTGTAAAACCTTTAGCAACCAATCTAGCCTTGAATTTATCAATTGTTCCATCTATTTTCATTTTCTTTTTAAAAATCCATCTACACTTGATGGGTTTAGATCCTGGAGGTAAGTCTACTAACTTCCAAGTTTTATTTCCCAAGATTGAATCCATTTCATCATTTATAGCTTCTTTCGAAAATGCGGAATCTACAGACTTAATTGCCTCACTGTAAGTTTGTGGGTCTGTTTCACCGCTAAGAGTCAAAGCATATTGATTACAAGATGTGTCTCTAGTTCCTTCAACAAGATAGACTACAAAGTCGGGACGAAAGCTTTTTTCTTTCCTAGGTCTCTTACTTTTTCTAATCTCCTCTTGTTCCACTGGTAGAGTATCAGATAATTGTGAAGGAGTGCTAACTTCTTTTTCATTATTAATTCTAGGAATAGAAGAAAACCTTTGTTCATAAAAAATTGCATCTCTCAATTCAATTATTGTATTTACCTCAACAGAATCATTAGGTTCACTAACCAAAAATCTATAAGCTTTACTATGTTGTGCATAACCTATGAAAATATAATCAACACATTTGCTTCCTAATTTCTTTCTCTTAGTTTCAGGTAGTCTTATAATAGCTCTACAACCCCAAACTTTAAGATAACTTAAATTAGGTTTTCTATCCTTCCCTAATTCATAAGGAGTTTTCTTATTATCTTTAACAGGTATCCTATTCAGAATATGACACGCAGTTAAAAGTGCTTCTCCCCAAAACCCTTTACTTAATCCAGAATAAGAAAGCATAGTGTTAACCATTTCAGTTAGTGTCCTATTTTTTCTTTCTGCTACTCCATTTTGTTGTGGTGTATAAGGTGCAGTAACTTCATGTATAATTCACATATCTTCACAAAATTGAGGAAAGTGATATTCACCATCTCTATCAGATCTAAGATATTTTATTTTAGTATCACATTGATTTTCATCTTCATTTTTATATGTCTTAAATCTATTAAGAACATCATCCTTAGAGTTTAAAAGATATACGTAACAATATTTTGGAAATTCATCGATAAATGTAGCAAAAAATTTACTACCACCTCTAGTAGGTGTTCCATGCAAATCACAAACATCACTATGTACTAATTGCAACAAAGATGTAGTTTTTTTTATTTTTGGAAAAGGCAATCTTGTTATTTTTGTTTGCATTCATATTTTACACTTTTCATTCATATCTTTCTCATATTTAGGAATTAAATTTAAATTAACCATGAAATGCATTTTCTTTGTATTAACATGTCCTAAACGACTATGCCATAATGAAAGACAATCAACGATATAAGCAGAAGAATCTTTTTCATTGATATTGAGCTTAAACATGCCCTCATACAAATATCCTTTGCCTACAAAGGTACCATTCTTGGTGAGAATAAATTTTTCTGACTCAAATACAAGCTTAATGCCAAATTTGTTTAGAAGACTTCCAGAAACTAAATTTTTCCTAACATCAGGAACATGAAAAACATTGGTGAGGCTAAGGATTTTTCCGGAAGTGAATTCGAGATCCACTGTCCCTTTGCCTTTAACCGCAACAGTAGATGAATTTCTCATATAGAGAACATCTCCTTCCACTGTTTCATAGGCAGAGAACAAGTTCTTGTCCTTACAAACATGCCTTGTGGCACCAGAATCAACCGACCAAGAGTTGTCTTCTCCAAGCATATTAGCCACGTGATTAGGCATAAATTCTTCACATTTATCCCCTTAAGTACGGTATTTTTATGATCCCGTGCGGTGTAAATAGCTTGTATTTGGCTTATACTTATGCTACTAACCCTTTTGGGCAAGTATTTTGTATTTTGTGTATCTCTTATGTGTTTTACAGGTATTTTATGCAAGTTCGTGCCAAAGAGAACTCAAAACAGTGAAAGAAAACCAAGAAACGGGGAGTAAAGGGAATTTTCATAATTTTTCTGCCCTATTACGGAGGTGGGGACAACTGGAAAGTTGAAGAGCTTTCAACTACAAGAATAATGGAAAAAATGGCACCCCAATCGGAGTCCCGATGTGAAAGTTATGAGCAGTCAAAGATAGAAGAAAAAGTTAAATAAAGAGAGGACCGGTCCACCCATAAATTAAAAGAACTGGTTCGCACAGGACCGGTCCGCCCAGAAATTAAAAGAATCGGTCCTCACAGGACCAGTCCACCCAAAAATTGAAAGAACCGGTTCGCACTGCCACATTCCAGAGAACCCCGGACCGAAGACGGATTGAAACTGAAGAAAAATAAAAGAACCGGTCCGCCACGGACCGGTTCGCCCAAGAAATAAAAGAACCGGTTAGGATCCAAGGCAAACCGGTCCGGAGGAGGACATGACCGGCTCGGATCAAGGCAAACCGGTCCGGAGGAGGAGGGGACCGGTTCGGATGTCGCAATTTTAATTTTCTAATCTTCCTCTAATGGAGAGTCCTAGTGCAGCTAAAACACGTGAAACTTTATAGGGTATATAAACCCATTTTATTATCATTCTTAGCTCGGAGAATTTTAGTTAATTTTCCATTTCTTTTCTAGAAACCCTAGTTTAGATACAATTTACAGCTTTAATTCCAATAGTTGAAGATTATTCAGAAATTACTTGATTACAAGTTTTATTAATTGCTGCTATTACTGCTTGGGTGAGATTAGTGAGATATTTCCTCTCTTCAATTCCTTTATACATCAAGTCACAAATTTTCCTTAAATTAATCATGGTTTTCTTCACATCACACATTGTTTTCATTACTTTCAGCATGCTATGCTAAATTTTCTAAGGCCGGGATACATGAACCCAATCTGATGTGATACTTGCATGTGTAAAATATTAGTCCTCTGAATTTAGTGATGGATTACGACCGTATCACGTAGGAACACAACAATTGTAGATCTTTAGATCTCGTTTGCCTCTGGGTAACCGGGATGCTTTAGAATACAATTCGAGTGTCACTATCGCGATACCGATTTACTCGTCCTCAGATTAAGTATAATGTGGGCTTGAACCTCATATACGTAATGCTTGGGAGTACTAAATTCTAGGTCTAATTAATCAATTAAATTTATGATTAGTATTATAACTACAATACACTAGGGTTGGGGGATTGTATTCCCGTCCTGTTTTTCTCATACATAAGTTTAAAGTTTCAAATCATTTTTTCATCAGTATTTTAGGTAAATTAGTATAATTGCATCTTTTCATAATTTCATATTTGCACCTAGTTTAGTCATTCCTAAAACCAAATCAATTTTCCTTTTTCTTTAGAGTCAAAGTTAGGTTTCTCTGTCTATCCAACGTCGTCACAACTTCGTTGTCCTATTTCCCTGTGGATACGATCTCGACTTACCGGGTTTATTACTAACGCGACAGGCTTGTACTTGAGCCTAGAGTGAACGCACATTAGATACACTTTCTGAGTCGCGTCAAGTTTTTGGCGCCGTTGCCAGGGAATTAGGTAGACTTAGGATTAGATCGAGTTAATCTAAAGCTTTGACCAAAAATTTCAAAAAAAAAAAATCCAAAAACATAAAAAAAATTCAAAAAGCACAAAAGATCCATCACCATCTCTCAGCTTTTAATGCAAAATTCTGAACTCACTCCCACACCCCATAATACTCCAACCAGCATTCAAGAAAATCCAATAGTTGAGTACAACCCCGATAACCCACACACTCCTAACGCCCCACAGTTCTGGATTCCACCTCCCACACCATCACACTCAATCTCTAATAACACTCCGTTTTCCTTCTTAGGACACACCTCCGAGCACACTTCGAGCACACCAAGTGAGAGAAACGAGTCGTTAAGTGAGAGAGAGATGTCACAACACAGTAATGCACCTACCGGTGAGGAAGAGGCCCCGTACCGCCCACAGAGAGAATTTTTATATCCGGAGCGTACTGTCACTCCGGGATGCATTATACTCCTGTATAATGCCGGGCAATTTCTCTTTAAAAATGGGATGATCCAGATGTTACCCCATTACCATGGTATGGATTCTAAAAAGCCATACCTTCACATTAGGAAATTTGAGGATGTGTGCGATAATCTCAATGATCAAACTTGCACACAAGAGGTGATCCGCCTCGAACTCTTCCCCTTCCCGCTCAAAGATAAAGCTAAGACCTGGTTATGGTCATTACCTGTAAGCTCGATTCCATCTTGGAATGAGTTGCAATCGAGATTTCTTAAGAAATTCTTCCCACCACATCGAACAATCTCCATAAAGGCTCAAATTCAAGCATTCAGACAATCTAAAAATGAGCCATTTCATCGATGTTACGAGCGTTTCAATGAGTTAGTTACTTCATGCCCCCATCATGGATTTGATTCAGCGCAAATCATTCCTTTTCTCTATAATGGGTTGAACCTTAACTCCAAGAAACTCGTTGAAACCATGGGTAGTGGTCCGTTTGTCAACTTAGACGCCCATGATGCTGAGATTCACTTGAGGTATGTCGCCGAGACTACCCAATCCTGGGATACATCTGACCCTAATGCTCAAAATTGAAATCGTCAAGTGACCACCACTCCATAGGCATCCGGCCTATTTCATGTAAAAAAGAGTTCTATAGCGGACAGTTAGATAGATATACTTGATAAAGAAGTGCGAGACCTACGTGGGATATGTGGAAGAGGACCAATTGGATCCATACCAAACCCCGTCGAGAAGGTGTGTGCGATTTTTGAGGCGGGTCATTCAACTGAGGAATGCCCGACTATACCCTCCTACAAAGTGATGCTTCAGGAGCAAGTTAGTGGTATAGGAGGATTTAAGGGTAATTTCGGTGCACCGCACGGGTATTCTTACAACCCTTCATGGAAAAACCATCCTGGTTTTAGCTATGGGCAACAACATGCTGCAATGAACCCTACTTCACATGTTTCCCCTCCTCCACCACAACACTTTCAACAAGCTCCACACATGCAAGGACATGTGCAAGCACCACCACCTCAAGGAGCTTATATCCCGCCTCCACGGAGAACTCTCGAGGATACCATGAATCAATTTATCACAAGCCAGACTGCAACTAATGCCAGATATGATCGCCTGATTAGTGACATAAATACAAGTTTGTCAAAGATACAATCCTCGTTGAGTGTTCAAGACAAGGACAAGTTTCCTGCCTAGGGCCAAAGTGTGACAACCCGCATTTCGAAATAAGGGGTGGCCAGCCCGATACTCCAATAAATACGGAAATCATGGATGGGAATCATTCTCAGCATCCCAAATAAAATACGAGTATATGGGAAAACCACCCAATAATTCAGAATACGGGTTGCCAAAACATTTAATTTGATTAAAAGATTTAGTTAAGAAAATAATTTAAGCAACCCACTCTAAAAGATAGTGGAATTTCCAAGATAACATACATATATATCAACCTCCCATAATAAATGTGCAAGAAGAGGACCAAATAAGCTGTCGGTCCACAGCTACACAAAATGAATCACAACAGTTCAATATGATACATATTACATCCATTAAACAAGTACAAAGTTGGGCCACACGCCCGAATAACGGACCCGATCATATCTAGAATTAAAAAAATGAGGGCGTCTAACAAAACATCCTGTAATATCCGCAAATCTTACAGATCCTCCAAAACAAAAGGGTGGAAATATCAACACAGGCGTCCTTGCGGAGGAGCACCTGGGCGGACACAATAACATGCACAACATGGAAGAAATGAACGGGTCAGGGCCCGGTTTTTATATAGTTCCCAGATGAATAAGAAGCATAATAGATATGAACAGTTAGTCATGAATGATGAAGATGAAATATCTAACACCCTAATCATGGATCATAAATGGGATAGTTAAAATGACATGCCTACAATTAAATTATGTAAGAGAATTAAATTATGCATGATTAAGTTAAAAGTTTCCATCTTTCATAGCCACTTTAATCCAATTTCCATTCCTTAACAGGAATATAATATCATTATTATTCTCATTTCTTTTCAATTCTTATTCCTTAGCAGGAATATCATTACCATCATACATTCGGTGGTAATAAACATATCTCAAGTCCCACTTGAATTTAGAAAAGTTATATTCTTATACATATAACGATTCTAAGACCGCCCCTCCGAGTTTCCCCACTGGGCGCGCCCCTAAATAACTATCATCTTCTAGGGGCCTATCAAACAAGGCAGCCTGGGCACCTAACGCACGTCGAAAAGTGACCATATGCCTGCGAGTGAGTCATAACCACATCCGGAATTACCTCACTAGCGCAGAAAAACATATAATAAACCCGTATATGGCCGAGGACTATAGTCTCCCTGCATTCACTAGTCAGGGGACATCACCTCATGCGCGAGCTTCCCTTATGATAGCATTTAGAGAGGTGTGTTTAAGTAAATTAGCATTTACTAAAAAAAATCCCATTTTTCATTTCCACTAACATATGTGTGTTTCATTTTATCTAAAACCGAAATCATAAAATATTTCATTAATATCCATCATAGGGTATGCCTCAAATGATTCTCTAAGGGATCACAATTGTTCCCGAATCTTAAGGTCTTATATACCTCAATTTAAGCCCCTAAAGTCTCCAAGCATATGGGCCTACAACCCCTATCCACCTATTAAGGTGTAAAAAGAGAAGTGATGCCTAAACATCACTTATAAACATCCCCGGACTTAACCCCAATTGAACCCACTCAACACTGGGGTGGCAACCAAACTCAACTAGGACTCTAAAGCCAAGGTTTACTTCATTCAAGAAGGTTCCTAAGTCCCTATGAAAAGAAAAGATTTAAAGAAATGAAAATGAGATTTTAGGAAGAAAACAGGGGACCGTTCGACCGGTCCCAAGACCGCGGTCGACCGCGTCTCAAGTTTTTGCCTAGGAAGAAAAGCAAAAAGCCCACTTCGGCAGGGCTGGTCGACCGATAAGGGGACCGTGGTCGACCGCGCCTCAAATTTTATGCCTTTGAAAGAAAGCAGTGTGCCCTCTCCCGAAGGCCCGATCGACCGGTCTGAGGACCGCGGTCGACCGGTCATTGCAGACATAGACCAATCTTTCCTATTTTCAAGCTAAGCCCAAATCCAACTTCAACCAAACCAAACCAACCTCATTTACTGATACTAAATGATCATAAATGCTTCCAACTACATTATTCTACATCAATCCATAATCAAATCTCTTTCAAAGACATCAAAAGTCATAAATCCCAACAAAACCATAACTACATTAAACCAAAACTATCACATATCTACCAACACTAATTATCCACCTTAAACCATATAATAGCAAGTAGAAAACTTGCCTTGGGTCCTCAAATCTCAGATTTTGATGAAGAAGAATGCAAGATCAAACCACAAATCTTCAATCCCTCTCTTCTCCATAAGTTCTCTTCCTCCCTCACTCTCACTTTAGGGCTAGAAATACACTTAGGGAAAATGGAAGACTTAAGAAGACTAAATCGTGGCCTTAAGTGAAAGTCTCTAATCTTTAAATGGTTAATACCGCAATAAAATGATTTCTAATACGCAATATATCAAAACCGGTCAAAAGTGCCCAAAACTTCAAAATACAATATGGCACACATTTTGACTATCTAGCACCTCCCGGAACTAACTACTCCCTCCAAATTACCATTTGGAAATTTTATAACACATTTTATGTTCCGGTCTCATTTTTAAACCACAATGTCATTTTAATTCTTATGACAAAATACAACACCACATGGTAATATTCACCCACACATAAGGTAAATATGCAACATTTTAGTAAATATTAACTTATCTCATGAAGTTAATATTTACTCCACAACCAATCACATATATATATAAATACACTATGTGGTAGATAATTATAAAATAGGCTCCCAAAAGTGAGGGTTGTTACACAAAGACCTCTCCAAGGTCAAACTAGTGTTAGCTTGGCAGCCCATGACCATCCTGAGCAATGTAGCGCAATAACCACTCTACATAGTGGGAGAGTAGTTGACTTGTCACCTCCCCAACAAGACGTAACGAAGGACAAGGAGATTTTTCCCGGCATGAAAGAGGTTGAAGATGTCCCCTTGAATGAGAGTAACAAAGAAGACGCTAGATAGTAGTGAAACCACCCTCCGCGGAACCATTTCCCCAAAGGTTGATTCCTTCCCATAAAGGAAACCCACGTGATGAAGTGCTAGACGTGCTAAAGCAAGTAAAGCGAAATTTACCTTTCCTCGATGCCATTAAGCAAATCCCAACTTATGCAAAAGTCATCAAAGACTTGTTGACGGTAAAGAGAAAGATGAAGGTAATGAATAATGTCTTTCTAGCCCAGAACGTGAGCTCCAATCTACTAAAGGATCTCCCGCCTAAATTCAAAGATCCTGGTGCACCCACCATTTTCTTGTATCACTGGAAATAATAAAATCGAAAAAGCCTCACTTGATTTGGGGGCAAGTGTCAATATCCTCCCTTATTCCATTTATAGGAAACTTGATTTGGACAATCTCAAACCCACAAGGATCACCCTCCAGTTAGCGGATCGAACCGTGAAGATCCAAAGAGGCATAGTTGAGGACGTGATCGTCAGAGTTGACACTTTCTACTTCCTGGTAGACTTTGTCATTTGGGACACGGAGCCCTCCTTCACCTCAAGAAACCATGTTCCCATCATTCTTGCATGGTTCTTAGCTACGGCTAGAGAAATCATCAATACTCGGAATGGGAGAATGCAACTCACTTTTGGGAACATGACTTTAGAGACTTACATATTCCATATCGCACACCATACGGGGGAAGAAGATGATCTTCACGCGGTGAGCCTAATTGATGAGATCGTAGAAGATCACATTGAGGAAAATTTCTGTGGAGATGCCTTATAATCTTGCTTAGTGTCTAGTCATGAGAGCGAGGGAACTTATACCGTGATTGAGAGAGAGAGGGGGGGTTAGAAGAGAGAAAAATGGTGGAGTTAGAGATCAAGTAAGTAAGGGAGGACGTAGGCACTACTCGAGAGAGAAAGAGAGCTAGGGGACATAAGCATGGGAAATTTGAAAAAGAATTCGGTCTGGTGGATGAGAGCCTTAACGACGAAGTCCAAACTCTATTGGATTCATGTAGTCACCTAGAAGAAAGCGAATGGGAAGATAAAATCGATGAATTCCTTCTTTGTGACCATCCACCCATACCACTAGAGGTCCCAAAGGAGAGTGAGGAGAAAAGTTGTGTTTCGTCCGACTTAGAGCCCGACCCATGCATTCCAAAAATTAAATGAAAATTAGGAGTTCCCTCCGAGTCGGTGCACACAAGCTATGCTTTGAGTAAGCATCCCAGGGATCCCTTTCTGAGTAGTCACGATGAGTCTCCCGATTTTTCCTTTATTTATGGGCAAGGGCCCAACTTATTCTGGTTGTTGGTATATGACAGGAAGACGGGAGTGATAAGGAGAGCATCGAACCCCGTGAGTGGGTTCGGGTGAGTTTGTGGAGAGATGAGAGGTCGTCGCACCCCCGACGCATATGGGGTGATTTTTAGTGTATTTTTGAGTCATGCATGGGTGTCATATAGTGTCTTGTTGCATTTTAATATTTGTTTGTTTTATTTTTCCGCACTTTTCATTCGCTTTGAGTTAGATTTTAGTCCTTTTTGCTTGAGGACAATGCAAAAGTCTAAGTTAGGGGGGGTCATAAGTGTGTATTTCTAAAACTTCACAAATTTTCAAAAATGCCCAGATTTTTCCAAAAAAATCATAAAATTTTGAAAAAATCCAAAAATATTTTTGTTCAAAATAAATAAGAATTGGAATTCAAATTTTTCAAAAATATCATTAAAAGTCGGTTTAAAGTCTCAAGTTGTAAAATTCAACATACACAAAGCCGAAATTGACTAAAGATGGAAATTGAGCGAAAATTGACGACTTAACGAATAAGTGTAGAGATTAACAAACCCGGTGAGATTCGAGCCTATCACTTTTTGTGAGTTTTTAAATCAATTCGAGTTAATTATTAACTCAAAGTTCTTTTCAGCACCTAAAAAGTCATCGAGGATCTCAACCCTTTTATTTTGATCGGTTATGCAAAACGTGTGTGATATTACTTTGAAAAACGTGCCAAAAGTGATCTCTAAACTTAAATTCATCTCGGAACGCATATGGTAACGCAATTGGCATTTTGGACAATGAAGTGGGCCCTCGTTTGTCACCCAAAAATATTGGACAGAAAAATATGTGAAAAGTCACCCGTTTTGCAACCCAAATTGAGCCAAATAGATTTTCCCTTTCGTTTGACAACCTGAAAAACCCAAATAGCCCAGAATTGAAAAAAATGAAAAAATTCAGAATTAAGTCCGAAAAGTGCATATAAAGGGGCAAGAAAAAAATAGATATGCTCAATAAAAATAGCAATAAAAGAAGTGAAAAACAGAAAAAATAGATTAAAAGAAGAAAAAATGAGCAATAGCCCGGAAAAAGCACAAATGGACATCATAAATGACTTTTCCAATTCCAACCTTCCCTATCTCTTTCATTTTACCCAATATACCTTAAACCCCGAAAAAGTCCTAACCGAGTCTAAATTGTGAAATTGGTTACCGCGTGGAGAGCTAATACACCAAAAGATAATAAAAGAGATTGAATGCGCTAATAAGAGGCAATGTTCCTGTTTTGAAAAACTGTAATCCATTGATGAGATCCTATCACTATAAAATTTCCGTCTTTCTACTTGTATGCGTGACTTTGTGTCAATTATATTTACTCTTTATATCACACATACCGAGAGAATAGCCATAATTCGAGAGATTCGTTTGTGAGAGTATTCCGTGAGAATTTGAAATCAAAATGAATTTTTTGGTAAGTAACGTAATGATCAATCGATGGAAATTGACGGTTATATTTCCGGCTTCACACACACACACTATGATTTGAGACTATTGAATATGACTTGATGTAGACTATTTTCTGGGAAAGGTTAATTTATACAATTTTTAGGTATTTTGATTTTTCCTTGAGTCGAATTTTGTGGGTATATTCTCTGCAAACCCTCATGAGACACAACTCGTCCTACTAGGGTAACCTAGGGGTTTAAAGTCTTGTTGAATATGATAAATGCAATCTCTTGTCCGCGAAAAAGGTATTCTATCCCAATAAAATGATTTTCAAGAGCTAAGCCTTGCTAGGATTCTTTTACATTGCTCGGGACGCGCAAAGTTCTAAGTTAGGGGGATTTGATTAGGCATAAATTCTTCTTATTTATCCCCTTAATTTCGGTACTTTTATGATCCCGTGCGGTGTAAATAGCTTGGATTTGGCTTATACTTATGCTACTAACCATTTTTGGCAATTATTTTGTATTTTGTGTATCTCTTATGTGTTTTACAGGTATTTCATGCAAGTTAGTGCCAAAGAGAACTCAAAACAGTGAAAGAAAACCAAGAAACGGGGAGTAAAGGGCATTTTAGTAATTTTTCAGCCTTATTCCAGAGGTGGGGCCAACTGGAAAGATGAAGAGATTTCGACTACAATAAGACTGGAAAAAAGGCACCTCAATCGGAGTTCCGGTGTGAAAGTTATGAGCAGTCAAAGATAGAAGAAAAAGTCAAATAAAGAGAGGACTGGTCCGCCCAGAAATTAAAAGAACCGATCCGCATAGGACCGGTCCACCCAGAAATTAAAAAAACCGGTCCGCACAGGAATGGTCCGCCCAGAAATTAAATGAACAGGTTCGCACTGTCACATTCCAGAGAACCCCGGACCGAAGACTGATCGAAACTGAAGAAAAATAAAAGAATCGGTCTGCCACAGACCGGTCCGCCCAAGAAATAAAAGAACCGGTCCGGATTCAAGGCAAACCGGTCCGGAGGAGGACAGGACCGGTTCGAAACAAGGCAAATCGGTCCAAAGAAGGAGGGGACCGGTCCGGATGTTACAATTTTAATTTTCTAATCTTCCTCTAAGGGAGAGTCCTAGTGCAACTAAAACTCTTGAAACTTTGTAGGGTATATAAACCCATTTTATTATCATTCTTAGCACGGATAATTTTAGTTAATTTTCCATTTCTTTTTCAGATCCCTAGTTTAGATACAATTTACAGCTTTAATTCCAATAGTTGAAGATTATTCAGAAATTATTTGATTACAAGTTTTATTATTTGCTGCTATTACTGCTTGGGTGACATTAGTGAGTTATTTCCTCTCTTCAATTCCTTTCTACAACAATTCACAAGTTTTTCTTAGATTAATCATGGTTTTCTGCACATCAAACACTGTTTTCATTACTTTCAGCGTGTTAGGCTAGATTTTCTAAGGCCGGGATACATGAACCCAGTCTAATATGATAGTTTCATGTGTATAATATTAGTCCTCTGAATTTAGTGATTGATTACGACCGTATCACGTAGGAACACAACAATTGTAGATCTTTAGATATCGTTTGCCTCTGGGTAACCGGGATGCTTTAGAATACAATTCGAGTGTCACTATCACGATAATGATTTAATCATCCTCAGATTAAGTATGATGCAGGCTTGAACCTCATATACGTAATGCTTGGGAGTACTAAATTCTGGGTCTAATTAATCAATTAAATTTATGATTAGTATTATAACTGCAATACACTAGGGTTGGGGATTGTATTCCCTTCCAGTTTTTCTCATACATAAGTTTAAACTTTCAAATCATTTTTTCATTAGTATTTTAGGTAAATTAGTATAATTGCATCTTTTCATAATTTCATATTTGCACCTAGTTTAATCATTCCCAAAACCAAATGAATTCTCCTTTTTCTTTAGAGTCAAAGTTAGGATTTCTCTGTCTATCCAACATAGACACAACTTCGTTGTCCTATTTCCCTGTGGATACGATCCCGACTTACCGGGTTTATTACTAACGCGACAGGCTTGCACTTGAGCCTAGAGTGAATGCACATTAGATACACTTTCTGAGTCGCGTCACCTCGGATATAATAGCAGCAAATTTTTGCTTTATGTATGATGTCCCTCCTTTTTCCTTCAGTTTCTTGAACTCACGACATTTCTTCTTGAAGTGACCTGGTTTGTTGCAATGAAAATAATTTCCTTTCTTCTTTTTATTTGCTTTAGAATTATTTGAAAAATTCTTCCGCTTGTTATTTTTTCCATGATTGCCATATTTTTGCTCCTTTCCTTCCTCCACCACATGGACCTTAGAAACAGAATTTTCTTATTCCTCTTTAACATCTAGAATTCGAGACTCTTGTTTAATTCTTAAATGAATCTCTAATTCTTCAAGTGAAAGATCTTCCTTTTTGTGTTTGAGTTCTTTCTTATAATTTTTCCAAGAAGGAGGAAGTTTTTCAATTATGGCAGCAACAATTACATTATCATCCATATTTATTTTTTTTAGTTTGCAATGATTTATGATGCGCTGGATTTCATGAAATTGTTCTAGCTCAGGCCTATTATCATGCATTTTAAAGCTTAAAAACTGACCGATAAGGAACTTCTTACTTGTAGCGTCTTCCGTAGGATATTTGGTCTCCAATGTTTCCCGCAAAGTTTTTTCAGTCCCAACATTTTGGTACAAGTCGAACAAATTGTCAACAAGTGCATTGAGAATGTGACCACGACACAAGTAATCATCAGTCTCCCATTTTGTGCGTTGCCTAGTCAGTTCCACGGTTTCATCTTCATCTTCATTTGGTTTCGATTGTGAAAAGACAGATACAATCTTCAATATTTTTTGAAGAAAATGAACCTTTTTTTGCTAACGTAGAAAATTACCACCATCAAAACGGTCCAACTTGACAAAGTCTTCTGTTATCTATCGAAGTGATTTGGAAAAGTCGGCCATTTCTGATAATACTGTATTTAGATTGTTGGATAATATGAATGCAAATATAGAAATGGAACTCTTTATATATCACAGTAATGTTAACTTCAATACAACAATGTAACTTCTGAATAGATACGAGAAAACTTCAAGGCGTGATGTTACTTTTCTAAATACAATATTTGCCCCACATGAATAACTTCGATATACAAACGGGAATACGTAAATCCGTACTCAAGATACAATGAAGCAATTGCACTGTCTGCAAATTGTATGTTTGAAGACAGCTCTTAGATGCAATAGCGAAGAACAATCAATCAAGTTCTTATTCTGTTTCTGTGCACAAAATAGAATAAGAGAATTTGTATCTCCTGGAAATTATCAGAGAGTAATAGCATGGTTTGGAAATCTGAAACTGGGTTTTTGTTATATACAATTTCGTTTTAGGCAGCCTTTATTTATAGATAGTGAAAAGTTTTGTCTTCAAGAGTCATGATTGCTGGATTAACAGTCTTAATCAATTATGTAATGGTATGACTATTAATTACCAATAGTCTTAAGTCATTTCCAAACAGGTACAATTAATACCGAATCGGTTTTGCATGGATCAACCAAAAAGTGACCACGCCCGAGCTACCGCGATTCGACCCGGATGAATCCCGACAACCCGCTACCACTGCGGACACGCGGCATGCAAAGTGCAAAGTGTGTCACTAACGCCTCTACATCATATTGCCCCGCATCCGTATGCGCGCATGTACGTGTGCGTACGGTGCTTCGCACCGTATTGAGATCTCTTGAATAGCCTCTTAAATGCTAGATGAATTAACTCTTCATCTTCCATTTGTACTTATTAAGTGCACAAATTCTTAATATTTTTCCAATGTGGGACTCAAAGGTTTCCCACTCCTTTTATAGCTTAGTGGTGACACTTAGCTTTGTACATTTTACAATGTGGGAAACTATCCCTTTTTATATTTGGGTTAGCTTCCAACCTCTTCCACACACTTCCAATGTGGGACAAGCTCTTTAAGCTCTTACACCCAAAACTCTTACTCACTTATTTTATAAAATCTCCAACATTCCTCCACCATTTTCAAAATAAGCTGTGTAAATCTTTGATTGTCTGTAAGACTGTGTATAATTACTGGTGTCTCACGACTTGAACCAATACCCTGTGAAGATTCGTCAAGGATAACCATGAAAGTATAGTAGACTTGTCTTTGAACTATCAATCCATATTCATCAGCCGGATTTGTCTACACACACAAATCTTTCAGTCACTGATTATCCATCTAAGCCGACATATGTATTAGGCCTTGTATCTGTACCATGATTTCATGAGTGCTTTAGAGTCAAGCCCAGTTCTCATTGAAAGCGGCACCACTACCACACTAAAATAGGTAGACTATCATAGGTGTCCATGTAACTAAAACACCATAAATATATTAAGATTAAACTCATCCTCTTTCATTATTCATTACATGTTCTAAGCACTTATCCTCGGGATGTTTGATTTTGTAGTGCTTACAACCACGGCGTATTATGTACTTTAATCATTGAACTTGAGACTTGAATATATCAAGTTTCAAGTTGAGTTTCCATCACGAGTGATTATTATTAATGGGTTTTAGTCCCATCCCTATTGATGTCTTATACACCAATCCTCTTGCAAGACCTTTTGTAAAAGGATCAACTAAATTTTGACTTGATTTTACATAATCCCCTGTGATTACACTATCTGTAATCATTTGTTTGACATAATTATGTCTCAGGCCAATATGTCTAGATTTTCCATTGTACACTTTACTCTAAGCTCTGGAAAGTGTAGTCTCACTATCACAATGTTAGATATTGGAGGCATTGGTTTTGGCCAAATTGGAATTTCAATCAATAAATTCCTTAACCATTCTGCCTCTTTACTAGTTGCAGCTAATGCTACAAACTCAGCTGCCATAGTAGAATCAGCTATACAAGTTTGTTTCTTTAATCCCCAAGAAACAGCTCCTCCACCAAGAGTGAAAATCCATCCACTTGTTAGGAATGATCCTCCCGCCCAGTTATCCAACTGGCATTAGAAAATACTTCTAATACTGAAGGATATCCACTATAGTATATACCATAGTCCATAGTTCCTTTTAAATATTTTAATATTCTATTGACAGCATGCCAATGCAATAAACTTGGATTACTAGTATATCTACTTAATTTACCAATGGCATATGCAATATCAGGTCGAGTACATGTCATGGCATACATTAAACTACTAATTACTCGTGCATATTCTAATTGTGAAATAACTCTACCAGTATTAGGGATCATCTTTAGCTGTGGTTCAAAAGGTGTACTAACAGGTGTGCAATCAAACTGATTAAATTTCTTTAAAATTTTCTCAACATAATGAGATTGAGTGCGAATTATATTTTTATCTTTCCTTATTATTCTCATTTCTAATATGACATCAGCTACACCCATATCTTTCATATCAAATTTATAAGACAGCAAACTCCTTGTATTAATAATGCTTTCTAAATCAGTACCAAGAATTAACATCTCATCTACATATAAACAAATGATCACACCTTTTCCATTAGCAAATTTACTATAAACACACTTATCAGATTCATGAATTTTAAAACCATAAGAAATAATGACTTTATCAAATTTTTCATGCCATTATTTAGGTGCTTGTTTTAGGCCATAGAAGGACTTAATAAGTTTACATACTTTATTTTCTTGTCCAGGCATAACAAACTCTTCAGGTTGTTCCATGTAAATTTCTTCTTCTAAGTCACCATTTAAAAATGCAGTTTGAACATCCATTTGATGAATCTCAAAATTATATATCGATGCTAATGCAATTAAAATTCTAATAGTAGAAGTTCTAGCAACTGGTGCATAGGTATCAAAATAATCAATTCGATCTTTTTGTGTAAAACCTTTCGCAACCAATCTGGCCTTGAATTTATCAATTGTTCCATCTATTTTCATTTTCTTTTTAAAAATCCATCTACACTTGATGGGTTTAGATTCTAGAGGTAAGTCTACTAACTTCCAAGTTTTATTTCCCAAGATTGAATCCATTTCATCATTTATAGCTTCTTTCCAAAATGCTGAATCTACAGACTTAATTGCATCACTATAAGTTTGTGGGTCTATTTCAACGCTAAGAGTCAAAGCATATTGATTACAAGACGTGTCTCTAGTTCCTTCAACATGATAGACTACAAAGTCAGGACCGAATCTTTTTTCTTTCATAGGTCTCTTACTTTTTCTAATCTTTTCTCGTTCCACTGGTGGAGTATCAGATAATTATGAAGGAGTGCTAACTTCTTCCTCATTTTTAATTCTAGGAATAGAAGAAAACCTTTGTTCATAAAAAAATTCATCTCTCGATTCAATTATTGTATTTACCTCAGCAGAATCATTAGGTTTACTAACCAAAAATCTATAAGCTTTACTTTGTTGTGCATAACCTATGAAAATACACTCAACACCTTTGCTTCCTAAATTATTTCTCTTAGTTTCTGGTAGTCTTACAATAGCTCTACAACCCCAAATTTTAAGACAACCTAAATTACATTTTCTATTCTTCCATAATTCGTAAGGAGTTTTCTTATTATCTTTAACAGGTATCCTATTCAGAATATGACACGCAGTTAAAAGTGCTTCTCCCCAAAACCCTTTACTTAAACCAGAATAAGAAAGTATAGCGTTAACCATTTCAGTTAGTGTCCTATTTTTCCTTTCTGGTACTCCATTTTTTTGTGGTGTATAAGGTGCAGTAACTTCATGTACAATTCCCATATCTTCACAAAATTGAGGAAAGTGATATTCACTACCTCTATCAAATCTAAGACATTTTATTTTTGTATCACATTGATTTTCAACTTCATTTTTATATGTCTTAAATCTATTAAGCACATCATCCTTAGAGTTTAAAAGATATACGTAACAATATTTTGAAAAGTCATCGATAAATGTAGCAAAATATTTACTACCACCTCTAGTAGGTGTTCCATGTAAATCACAAACATTACTTTGTACTAATTGCAACAAAGATGTAGTTTTTTCTATTTTTGGAAAAGGCAATCTTGTTATTTTTGTTTGCATGCATATTTTACACTTTTCATTCATGTCATTCTCATATTTAGAAATTAAATTTAAATTAACAATGAAATGCATTTCCTTTGTATTAACATGTCTTAAACGACTATGCCATAATGAAAGACAATGAACGATATAAGTAGAAGAATCTTTTTCATTGATATTAAGATTAAACATGCCCTCATACAAGTATCCTTTGCCTACAAAGGTACCATTCTTAGTCAGAATAAATTTGTCTGACTCAAATACAAGCTTAAAGCCAAATTTGCTAAGAAGACTTCTAGAAACTAAATTTTTCCTAACATCAGGAACATGAAAAACATTGGCGAGGCTAAGAATTTTTTCGGAAGTGAATTCGAAATCCACTGTCTCTTTGCCTTTAACTGCAGCAGTAAATGAATTTTCCATATAGAGAACATCTCCTTCCAATGTTTCATAGGGAGAGAACAAGTTCTTGTCCTTACAAACATGCCTTGTGGGACCAAAATCAACCCACCAAGAGTTGTCCTCTCCAAGCATATTAGCCTCGGATATCATAGAAGCAAATTTTTGCTTTGTGTCTGATGTCCCTCCTTTTTCCTTTAGCTTCTTGAACTCACGACAATCGTTCTTAAAGTGACCTGGTTTGTTGCAATGAAAACAATTTCCTTTCTTTTTTTGTTTGCTTTAGAATTATTTGAAAAATTCTTCCGCTTGTTATTTTTTCCATGATTGCCATATTTTTGCTCCTTTCCTTCCTCCACCACATGGACCTTAGAAACATAATTTTCTTATTCCTCTTTACCATCTAGAATTCAAGACTCTTGTTCAATTCTTAAATGAATCTCTAATTCTTCAAGTGAAAGATCCTCCTTTTTGTGTTTGAGTTCTTTCTTATAATATTTCCAAGAAGGAGGAAGTTTTTCAATTATGGCAGCAACAATTACATTATCATCCATATTTAATTTTTTTCAGTTTGCAATGATTTATGATGCGCTGGATGTCATGATATTGTTCTAGCTCAGGCCTATTATCATGCATTTTAAAGCTTAAAAACTGACCGATAAGGAACTTCTTACTTGTAGCGTCTTCCGTAAGATATTTGGTCTCCAATGTTTCCCACAAAGTTTTTGCAGTCCCAACATTTTGGTACAAGTCGAACAAATTGTCAGCAAGTGCATTGAGAATGTGACCATGACACAAGTAATCATCGGTCTCCCATTTTGTGCGTTGCCTAATCTGTTCCACGGTTTCATCTTCATCTTCATTTGGTTTCGATTGTGACAAGACATATACAATCTTCAATGTTGTTAGAAGAAAATGAACCTTTTTCTGCCAACGCAGAAAATTACCACCATCAAAATGGTCCAACTTGACAAAGCCTTCTGTCATTTGTCGAAGTGATTTGGAAGAGTTGGCCATTTCTGATAATACTGTATTTAGATTGTTGGATAATATGAATGCAAATACAGAAATGGAACTCTTTATATATCACAGTAATGTCAACTTCAATACAACAATGTAACTTCTTAATAGATACTAGAAAACTTCAAGGCGTGATGTCACTTTCCTAAATACAGTATTTACCCCACACGAATAACTTCGGTATACAAACGGGAATCAGTAAATTCGTACTCAAGATACAATGAAGCAATTGCACTGTCTGCAAATTGTATGTTTGAAGACAGCCCTTAGATGCAGCAGCGCAGAACAGTCAATCAAGTTCTTATTCTGTTTCTGTGCACAAAACAGAATAAGAGAATTTGTATCTCCTAAAAATTGTAAGAGAGTAATAGCAGGGTTTGGAAATCTGAAACAGGATTTTTGTTATATACAATTTCGTTTTAGGTAGCCTTTCTTTATAGATAATGAAAAGCTTTGTCTTCAAGAGTCATGATTATTGGATTAACAGTCTTATCCAATTCCGTAATGGTATGACTGTTAATTACCAACAGTCTTAAGTCATTTCCGAACAGGTACAATTAATACCGAATCGGTTTTGCATGGGTTAACCAAAAAGTGACAGCGCCCGAGATCCGACCCGGATGAATCCCGGCAACCAGCTACCACTGCGGACACGCGGAATGCGAAGTGCAAAGTGCGTCACTAGTGCCTCTACAGCCCACTGCTTCGCACCGTATTGAGGTCTCTTGAATAGCCTCTTAAATGCTAGATGAATTAACTCTTCATCTTCCATTTGTACTTATTAAGTGCACAAATTGTGAATATTTTTCCAATGTGGGACTCAAAGGTTGCCCACTCCTTTTATAGCTTAGTGGTGACACTTATCTTTGTACATTTTCCAATGTGGGACACTATCCCTTTTTATATTTGGGTTAGCTTTCCAACTCTTCCACACACTTCCAATGTGGGACAAGCTCTTTAAGCGCTTACACCCAAAACTCTTACTCACTTATTTGATAAAATCTCCAACACTTTGGAGGTTGTGTTCTAGAGGTATTTTATTAAGAAGACACCTCCAATTTAAGATAGAAATTTTGTAGTGATATAGGAGTCCCAAATATTTTTTTAAAGAAATAAAGAAGATTTAGCTAGTTTAATGATGTTTATAGCTGATTTAGAATTAAAGAGACCATTTTCTGATGGAGTCCAAATTTTCTTTCCAGCTATATCAGTCATATACAGATCTATCTCATGTTGTTGAGTTTTAAAGCTGTTGAAAGTTATCGAGCCATTGGATTTGGAACCATTTTTATATTTACTTTTAAGGAAATCAGTCAGAAGGTTGTTACGTGCTATGTAAGACCAACCTATTCTCCACCTAGAAGCTTTTAAAACATCTTGCAGGCTTCTAATACCTAGGCATTCTTCTTCTGTATTAAGGCATAAATCTTTCCATTTACACCAATGATATTTATGTCCAAATTCCTTGTGATAACCCCAAAAGTAGTTGCTGAATATCTTTTCAATTCTATTAACGATAAATTTAGGAGGATTTAGGGCTGCTAAGGCATGTAGGGGAATAGAACTAAGAACATGTTTTAAAAGAACAACTCTATCAGCTTGAGAGAGGAATTTGGATTTCCAACCATCAACTTTAGATCTAATAGTAGCAACAAGACTTTCAAAATATATAGATTTCTTTCTACCTTTGAAAAGGGGACAACCAAGGTATTTTATGGGACTATTTCCTTTATCTAAACCAGTGACTTCTTTTATGATATTAGATATGATGAAAGAGGCTTTAGATTTAGTGTAAAATTTTCTTTTAGATTTATTAATCAATTGACCAGAGGTAGATTCATAAGCATTAAGGAATTGCATTAGGGATTTCAAGATTTTCTTAGTGCCTTGGGTAAATATGATGATATCATTAGCAAAAGCAAGGTAGCTTATAAGTTTACATTCTCTAGGATGAGAGTAAATGCCTCTATTACTATTTTGCATTAGATGATGTAAATCGCTGCTAAGGACTACAGCACATAACACAAAGAGATTAGGGGCTAAAGGATACCCTTGTTTGAGACCCCTGGAGGACTTACAAAAGCCAGAAGTTGACCATTGATTAAGATAGAGAACCAATTAGAAGATATAATTCTCCATATGATGTCTATAAACCCTTCACAAAAGCCAAATTTTCTTAGGACTTTTATAAGAAACCACTAAGAGACCCTATCATAGGCCTTGGTCATATCTAATTTAATAATAACATTGTCACCTAGATTTCTTCTATCAAGAAGATGCAACATTTCTTTCCCTAGCAAGATATTATCAAGAATGTTTATCCCTTTTATAAATCCTGATTCATAAGGGGATATTAAATTAGGAAGGAATACACCTAGTCTGGTATTGATAGTTTTAGAAATGATTTTGTTACAAAAATTACATAGTCTTATAGGTCTAAAGTCTTTACAATCAGTACGATATTTAATTTGAGGGACACATCATATATTTGTTGCTCCCCAACTTTTGGGGATGTCTTTGCCCAAAAAGATGGCTTGAATTAATTTAATCAGATCATTTTTTATAATATTCCAGCAGTTTATGTAAAAATGGTCATTGTAAGCATCAGGACCTTCTTGACTGTCAGATTTAAGAGATTGTATGGAACCATAAATCTCTTATTCTTCAGGGACTCTACTAAGATCAGACTTAATGTTATTAGGAACAAGTTTGGGGATGATATCAAGGAGAAAAGATTTCTCTTCAGTACCTTCTTCAGCAAGAACATTTTGAAAATAGTTAATAATGACTTCATTAATTGTCTCCCTAGTATATTCCAAAACACCCTGACTATTTTTTATTTTTTGAATGAGAAGGTGTCTTTTAGAGTTACTAACAACTGCATGAAAATATTTTGTGTTTAAGTCCCCCTCTTGACTCCATTTTATCCTAACTTTTGACTCTAATACTGCTCTTCACACTTAATAGCCAAGTTAAGCTTAGCTTTGGTTTCTTCCATGGAAGCTTTATTCTCCTGAGAGGGATTCTGCAGATAATTGTCTTCTTTCATAAGCATCTCATCTTCCATGTTGGAAACTTCTTGAAAAATATTTTTAAAAGAGCTTTTGTTCCATTCTTTTAGCTCCTTTTTGTGGATTTTTAATTTTATGGAAAATCTATTAAGTGGGCTTCCAGTGATATTTTTATCCCAAGAATTTTTAACAACAATTTTGAAATCTTTATGATTAGACCACATGTTTAAAAACTTAAAAGTTTTAATGATGTGATCCGTTATTTGGCCAAATGTAACTAGTAATGGAGAATGATTTGAACAATTTTTATTGAGAGTTTTAATAGTGGTGTGAGGAAATATAGAAAGCCATTTTTGATTAACGAGGCCTTTGTATAATCTTTCCCAAATCCTTCTATCCTGGTCCCTATTATTAAACCAAGTAAATTTGGTGCCTATGTATCCTAAATCTATAAGCCCTGCATTGTGAATACACCTATTAAAATCTTCTACACCAATTGAATCTATGTCTCTGCCACCTATTTTATCATTACTGTCAGATACAGTGTTGAAATCTCCTACTGTTATGAAGAGATCATTGAGGCATGTATTAGAGTTTTATTCTATATTATTCCATAATTCAAGTCTTTCTAATCTAGTGCACTTAGCATATACAATGTTAATGAAAATTTTATTCTGAATTATAGGATGTGATACTTCCAGAAGAACATTTTGATCATTATCAGCAATAATTTTACAGCTAATATAATATCTCCAAATCCACCATGTTTTGTTACTGGTATTAGCTTCTACCCCATAAAAATTTAGAGTAATTCTAACGTTTTCAAGTTTAATTTTATCAATTCTAGGTTCCAGGATAGCAATAAAAGGAAGTTTGTGAAACTTACAAATCTTTTTTAGTCTTCTTTTGGTTGATTTGTTGCCGACACCTCTGGCATTCCAAATGATTGTATCTAACATTGAGCTCTTGGAAAAGAGTCTTTATTGTTCCTCTTAACATTTGCCCTGGTGATTCTTGTGAACATTGGATCCATAACTTGATGAATCTTCTTGAAGTCTTCTTTGTTGATCATTATTTAGTTGCTAATTGGATCTGAATTCTTTTTTGGGGATTGTAAAAGATTTTTTTTTCTTCTTTGTGCTCTCAATTCTGGCATCCAAATTTTTTGAGAAGATAATTAATTCTTCCAACATTGGGGTACCTCTGTTTGAAATGACTTCATTATCTGATTAAGACAAACTATCATGAAGTGATTGTTTTCCTTTTTAAGTTAATTCAGTAGCATCATGGGAAAGGTTAAGGAAGTCAATGATTCTTGTATCCTCATAGTCAAGATCAACAGAATTTATTTTGTCTATGTGATCTTGAAGAATATCTTTGGGGATGCCCTTTTTAACCTCAATTGTGGTGTTTAAAGTGATAATACTCATGGTTCCACCTGCAGGTATGTTATGAGTTTGAGTATCAAGCTGAAGGTTATCTTGGATAGGGGTAGTTTGATTCAGTTGTGGGGAGTTTTGTGTAACTACATCTACAACTGAATTATATAATATAACTCCTTCCAATCTGTCTTGAAAATTCTGTATTGGCTGCCTATCTTTTGGATTATTGATTAATATATCAACTTTTCTTTGAATTATAGTAGCTTTCTTGGAATATTTATTTTTGAGTAAATAGTTGTCTTCACTGTGGCCTTGTTTGAAACATTTACTACAGTACAGAGGTATTTTTTCGTATGCTATTTCTTGCCAAAATCCATAGTCAACACACCC
The DNA here is from genome assembly GCA_949130495.1 of Sambucus nigra. NCBI lineage: Eukaryota > Viridiplantae > Streptophyta > Magnoliopsida > Dipsacales > Adoxaceae > Sambucus > Sambucus nigra. The sequence continues at coordinate 515,488,302 of OX422218.1, read as the reverse complement.
TAGCCATAAATTTTAGTTTACAATAAAAGAATAAGGGTTAATTGTACTTTTTTTCCTTGAACTTTATCCCATGTTTCAGTTTGTCATCCAAACTTTCATTTTTTGTACTAAACTTCCCTAACTTTCAAAACGGCTTCAAGTAACCGTCTAACACTAATACCGCAAATTTTTTAGACTGAAAAATGAACATGTGTGTGCAACATGATCCCTTTTAAGGGCATTTTTGTCCTAACAGAATTTTGTGTTAAAAAAATCTTAGAATTACAACAAACACATTTAAAAATCTCGAAAATTTTGTAAAAAGGTATAGAAAAAATTTCAAACAATTAGAATTACGTATATATATTTAAACATTGTGAAAAATATAGAATACCATTTAAAAATTTCTAGAAAATACTACAAAAGTATATTAAAACAGCAAAATCTATAAAAAAAATATTTATAATATTTGACAAAAAATATTATAAATTCAAAAATGAACATGGAAAACATTGAAAAATAATAGAAATGTTATAAAAATATATGAAATCCTAAATAAACAATAGTAAATTTGGGGGAGGGGGGAAATTTAGGATAAAAACGTTTAAAATACTATAAAATGCAGGTTCAAAGTTGTGGCCTAAGGCCTAACTCGGAATTTGGAGATTTATAATGTTTATTAAGGGTTAAACCTTCAATTGGGCGTTATATCCAGGAACTCAAGACACACCCACCCAAGAAGAGGAGGAAGAAAAGAGGAGGCTCTTCGCTATTTTTAGGCAACGATTCTCTTGCCATTCTTATTCAAATTGTACCAATCTTGTATTAATGTCAATTCCATGCTTAGACTAAGATTTAATCATGTGTTGGGACTGCATACTTAGAGATTCTTTGATTTGTGCATAAATTGGTGATAATCGTATGATCCATGCTTAGATCCGTAAACCTGCGTATTAAATTTGTAGTCGTGAAGTTTAAATTGAAGATTCATCGTAGAAAACACGTTGTAGAACCCTCTAAACTAATCTAGCAAATCATTGTGGTTGTGTAAGATGAAATCTGAAAATTTGCATGTTTATGAGTTCTTGAAAGAATCTTGAAAATTGATGACAATCTAGGGTTGGATTTGAGGTTTAATCTTGTGTATAATGATCCTATGATGTTTTAGAGACTACATACATACATTTCTTTAAGTTGTTGAATCATTAAAATGAAAGTTGATGAATGAGGTTTTGATGATAAAAATTACGTATGAAATTTCGTAACAGATATGGGCTTCTACCCAGGTCCAAATCGATTCGGCTCCCAAGATAATCGATTCGGTGGCTAGGCGAATCGATTCGATTTTTACCCAGAAATCCAGTTTGGGCTATTTTTGATGGTTTAGGCTTTGGGTATTGATCCATGTGAAGGGTGATAGTTATTAAAAGAATATTAGAAATATTATTATGGACTTATATACATATTTAATTCGGGATGGGTTCGTGATATAAGGGTGCATGCGTAGTGACTTAGAGTACAAATGAAGATGACGATTTATGAGTGATCCGTGAATGAAGCCATATGGAATAAATATGTTAAAAGGAAGAGATGTGCCTAGATGATTGTGTGATTTTGGTAGGGCGTAGAGGATAAGACGCTAAAAGATACGGTGATGTTATAGTGATTAATTAGAGTTGAATTAAAATAAAAAAGAGACTTATTTGAGATAAGTTGAATACATGAGCTTAAAATTGATAATTAATTTCCTCAAATTATTACAGAATAACGAGGCAAAGTAGTAATGTATCCTAAGCCTAGCGGCCAAAGTCTAAATGGTTAACAACGGCTGTGATGGTAGGTCGAGTGAGACTACTTATCCTATTATAGGGTTTCTTATATATGTACAATTTGCGCATATATAACTCGGGGGGGGGGGGGGGGGGGGGGGGGGGGAATTGAGTTTTGGAGACTTTTTTTTTATTTTTATTTTAATTAATTAATTTCATCGTATGTTAATATACCAAGTTAAAATAACTTAAAATAATTTATTTAATATGCTAATCTTGAGAAATAGTCTATGTTGAGAATTTCAGAAAATATAGATTAAATAAAAAGAAGGAAAATATATTTTCGGATTTAAAAAAAATTAATATTTCAGAAAAGATATAATTTAATCAACAAAAGTAACTTGAATAATTTTATCAACTATTAAATGAAGTTCGTTAAAAAATATATAAAAAAAATTATTTTGATCTTTGAAGATTTAGTGTTGAGACATCAGATTTAAACTAAAATAATTAATGTGACGCCCCGCCTAATAAAATATAGGGTGATCAGTCCTATATAAAATTAAACAGGAATCTCATCTAGTTCATTCTTAGCATCGCTGTTGAAAACTTTTTAAAGATTACTAACCACCTAGTATCCAAAAGACATGGTGCCAAATTTTATCTTTTTATTTAACATCCCAACAATAACATGCGAAAGAATATACAACTAACCATTCACACAAACACTGAAATGACACAATACTAGAGAGGAATAAATATAATCCTTGACGAGACAACCATCGTCTACAAATCAAATAACGAAATGAATCACATGAGTAATAATTGAATACATCAACTAACTGAAATAATATGGAATAACTAAAACGACATGCCCAAGTGGAACACTGACTGCATCCTACTCTAGGAATGAAATGACTGAAGTGGTTAAGTCAATGTCCTACAACATCCACATGTGTCGCAGCTGCGTAAACCTGGAATAGAACAATTCTGGCATCCTTGTGGTTGGACACCTAAAAGGTTTTGAAAATATTTTATAGCAAGGGTTAAAACCCAAAATATTTTGAAAATATTTAGCAAGTGAATTTGAATGCAGTAAATTAAAATGTAAGTATGATCTCCATATTTAAGTAAGTGTCGTACACTCTTTGAGGACACCTCACCCCTCCACTAATGTGCAGGCGTAACGTATTATATCTGACCCATCTAGTTAACTACCCCGTAACTAACCTTGTCACATATATTCCACGATTTCCCACTACACTATCCCTAGTGGATTTAGTATACTTTATAAGTTATTAATCTCATTAACTTAATTAAGTCATTTCTTAGTTAATTGCCATATAACATTCTCACAGGTTATACAACTTAAACATTTCACATCACGTATATGAGTTTATAAGTTATTATTCACACTAACTTATTTAAATCAATTCCCATTTGATGCCCTATAACCATTTCGTAAGTTATATTAATTATAAATTTTCACCTTGTATATATATCCATATATAATTCTGCACTATATATACATATAACTATATTTTAATATTCACACGCATGTTGGATATAAATGCTATCACCCAACGCGTAGGAGGCAGTCATAGTTCCCCCCGTAAGTGACCGTTCCATGCCATAACGGTCCACCCCTATAAACAGACGTTATGACCTGGGGATTATACTCATCCTGCATTCGCTAGTCAGGGGGCTCACCCACATTGCGCAACCTCCCAAGATAGCATTAATATTGGTATGCTTTAATATAAATATTATTCACACAAATATTTATAAATCATATATATACTACACATCACCGTATATATAGATAGAAATCCAGGTTACCGGTCTACTAGGTCCATACATAAGCCTAAAATATGTAAGTCTATGATCCGACTTCATTTTAATTAATTATCCACAAATTAATTTATCATTATTTTGGTGTCACCCTACCAATTATGTCCGGACTCTCTCTCTCGGCCCGAAATTCAATATTCCCCATTCAATGTTCAATATCATCCAATTAAGTTTCCCCCACTTAATTAACAAGGTTTCAATCACTCAATCATAAACCTTAATATCACTAATTTAATTAATCCTCTAATTAATCAAAGGGTAATTCGTCACACATATCAATCAAGGAAATCTCCAACGGAATAACAGTAATTTCTTAAAATCTTCCCCACGAATATGCTCAGATTTTTAAAATGCTGTTTTGGGGCATTTTGCAGCCATTTTTTGAGAAAACGTATCAGAGAACAAAAGTTAGTAAACACGATTTTCTACAGGGTAATGCGAACAAAATCGCCATTAGAATAGTAAATACCTCAATTCTGTACGTATTTCTTCATCAAAACTTTTCAAGATTTATCTTAAATCCATCATATTATCATATTCAATCTAACCCTAACAACTACATCGATTAGAGCATCAAATCAACCAAATCTTGTCATCTCTTATAGATTTATAACTCCCAATAATGAAAATCCCCAATTCTTAATGAAACATAAACCCTAACATATTAATTGATTTCACCTCCTTTAATATGAATAGGTAAATGCAAATTAACAATTGTAGATCAAAGCCTTTGGATGAGAATGTTGGATTGAATGCAAGGATCTCCTCTTGTTCTTAAAGCTATCTCCCAAAATCCTAATGTCTCTCCTCTTATTCTCATATTCATTTTAGTCTTCTAAAATGACTTCAAGTTGCCTCACCCTTACACGCTTAGGGTTAAGAACTCAATTCCCATTTTTGGGTTTATGGGCCTCCTAAAAATGGCTCAACTCTTTATTTGGAGCTCCATTATGTCTAATTAATTCTTGAGACGCAATATATACATATGGCTAGGGGTGGTAAACGGATGGATACGGATCAGATACCATATTTTCCATATACGTATTCGCTATCTAGATGCACTATCCGTATCTGTATCCGTATCCGCCCGGATAGTTAAAACAACTATCATATCCGTATCCGCTCGGATACCTCGGATTCGGGTAATATTCGTATTTGTTTACATTGTTCATCCATCGCAAAATATAACTATTAAAATATCCAATCCAGTGAAATCCAATACAATCCAAATAAATATATAACGAAATTTCTACCTCCAAACATCAACAATTATGGCTTCCATAATAATAGTAGCATTCCATAATGATAATATGGCTTAAATCCATCCATACTTTACAACCATATAAGCTTAAAGCCATCTAAAAAAGTAGCTACATGATAATATACCCAATAAAATAATAATACATGACATTTTATAATATACCTAATAAAATAATAATTTCAGGGTGTTTTTTGTGACACCTCGCCTAATAAAATATCGGGCGATCACTCCTGTACCAAATTAAAACCGGAGTCGCATATGGATCATTCTTAGCATCGTTGTCGAAAACCAATTTAATTACTAATAACCTATTAGGCTGGCGTCAAAATTTTACTTAACTAATCTTTGTCAACAACTATACAATATAAACATTCACACAGTCTATATAAATGAAACTGAAAAGAGGTAAAATAACCGAACACTCGGTTCAAATATGATACAACCAAATCGAAGGCCGCACTAAAAGGCGGTAAAACAATAAATAAATACAATTGGGCTTCGGCCCGAGAGTAACTACAATGCTTCCTATCTAGATTACAATAATAGAAACGTCTAAATCAAACATGCATGCATCCATAGCTGCTGCAGCAGACGTCTGACTCGAAATGGATCATCATCCAGGTGTCCCTGTGTCTGGACACCTATATATATAATATATAGCAAGAGGGAAAAATATAGAAACGGGTCAGAGCCCGAGTTGCGAAAATATTTTGCAAGTGCATAAATTCTTTATCTTTTTAAAATATGTTTTATCTCATATTTAAATTGGTATTGCACTCCCATGAGATACCCCTCACCTCTCTTCTAATAGTGCACACCTATCGCATCCTAACAAATTCCCTAGTCAAGTTACCCTTCCTAACTAGTCCGTTACCCATTTTTAAACAATCCTAGTTAACCCAAGTACTAAGTGCTAAACTTCTCCCGAGTCTCAACACTATGGATGTTCGTGCGTGGGGTGTCTCGCGAAGCGAAATCCAAACAAGGAACCCCCCCCCCCCCAATACACTACTACTTGGCAAGGTCGATCGTCGAGATCCATTAAACCCTCAGTACATACGATATATCTATCTATATATATATATATATATATATATATATATATAGAGAGAGAGAGAGACACACACACACACACAAAGAATTATATTCATTATCATGCTCATCTTTAACTTTCATACTCACTTTTATATACGTATCATGTTACACTTCCAGATATATCTCCTGGAATGAGAATTCATTTCTTTATCATTTCATATTCATTTTATCTCTTTACTCTCATAGAGATATAATATCTTGTTCTCATACACAAGTAATGTACTATCACACAAGTACAATAACCATCCCAACGAGCTATAACTCGAGGATGCGGTCTTATAGTGCCGACCCAAAATCCGGGTTTACTCACTATACCATGGTACCGAGCCAGACTCCATCAATGGAAATGGTAAATATATACACAACGGTGGAGGCGATCATGTTCCCCCTGCAAGTGGAGTTACACACATCTCACTCGAACGCGGGACGATAATGACCTTGGGACTATACTCTCCCTGCTCCTCGAGCTAGGGGATTCACCCACATTGCGCAACCTCCCTGGATCGCACTAGAGAAAATATATACTCTTGCTGTTCCAACCCTATACCAAAGGAAAGCCCATGGAAACCAACCTCTAAAATGTACATATACCAATCACACACAGATACATATGTATTCGTATCATATCATATATACTTTATTGCATCGTATATATATATATATATATATATATATATATACAAGAACCACTTCTCAAATGTAAACATGGCTATAATTGCCAACCCCACATAATGATGGCTAATGTCTCCAAAATGTTCTCACTCGTAACAATATTTAAGTATTCACACACCTAGAATACTTAAACTCATAAATATTCTCTCACTTATCGTATAACTCGCACTTTAATCACTTTTAAGGATTTACACCATCTAATCCTGAAAATACTAATTCCTAGTAATTGCGTCCTAGGATTTTCTCGGATGTATTCAGCTCACCTACATTCGAATAATGCAAATACCTATGCCCAGCAGAAGAAGAACTCTCCCTCAAATGTTGACCGTCCCGAACGTTTACTAGGTCTGTTTCGTGAATTATTCCCTACACCAATCCAAGGTTTTATTTTTCATCTAAGGGTTTACTCACCCTCCAAACTAATATTTAGGAGTCCCGATATCATAATTAGGATCCCCCATATAAAACCCTAAATTGTAATTTAATTCCCCATACTCTTACGGGAAGAAAACTAACAGTTCTGACCAAGGCAAATCGATTCGCCCTTATGGCGAATCGATATGGGTAGCGAATCGATTCGGCCCCCGATCCGAATCGATTCGGGAAGTGTTCTGCAAATAAGTCCTTAAGGGTGAATCGATTCGGTCTAAATCCGAATCGATTCAGCCCAAGGTATCCTTACAGATCCTCTTAGGCGAATCGATTCGGCCTAGACCCGAATCGATTCGGCCTGTTCGAGGGGCACTTTTTGGGCAATTTTTTTTTCAATATCCAAATACCCAAAACTCAATTCAATCTCCCTTTAAATCATAACTTGGATTTATTCCTACAAACTCAAAGTTTTCATATCTCCTCAAGTCCTTTAGAAGGCCTAACACTCTCTTTGAGAACCCCTAATATGCATCTCCAATTTATTCTAGCCATAATTTCTCACTAACTATTTCGATCTCGGATAGCTTTCCGTAGAAAAATCACTATATATCCAAAAAAAATCAAAAAAATATGCGGTCGGTGCCCACGCGACCGTATCGAAAAGATCTACAAATTTTGATTTTTTGACCAAGAGCCAAATCGATTCGCATCAGGGCCGAATCGAGTCGGAAAGGCCACTGCCTTACTATTCATCATCTTCTTAAATCCTTATTTTTTTCCAACACTCATCCAACACCATTTCTATGGATATTAACATCACCCAACAATAATATAAACATCTCCCCACTATAATTTACCAAACACAACAACTTATTTACGGATTCAACCAATTAAACCCTAACTTTTATTTCTTCCAATTTCTCACCATAGTTTACACCATTAACAAGGATTTAAGCTTAGAATTCATCACTATCATTATTAAAATAAATCCTTATGAAAACTTCTCCCAAAAACCCATTTATACAAGAATACCAAAACCCAAAATCATATAGTTTACCAACTATAATATGAAATAAATGCACACAATGAAATAAAGCAAGTATACACTTTCCTGGAGGATGAAATCCGACGACCTCGAGTCGAATTCGGCGGAGTTTGGCCAAAATCTCCCTTTTCTCTCCCCTTTTCCTTCCTCTCTTCTCTTTCTCTTCTTTCTCTCTTTTCTTTCTTTCTTTCTCCCTCTTTTGTGCCTTATATTGGGAGAAATAAGGGTTTATCCCTATTAAACCCAAAAATGCTCAATTGCGAGTCCCTATTAATCCAAAAAATTTCGAAACTCAATTTCAACACCCAGATACTCAATTTTGACTACTTCGGCCATTCCGAGACTCACCGTGCAGTTAGAATCTCCATCCGAGGCATTTGACCGCAACTCACTAATTTAAGTCACTCAACTTAATGCAGTATTTCCATTAAAATATTATCCTCTGTCGCTTTGCCCGGCTGCGACATATAATTAGAATACTCCGACTTACTTACTTAATCCCAAGAGTAATTATAATAAACATCGAAAATCATTAAATCCTTGAAAACTCCAAAAATTACTATTCACGATAATTTCTCAAATTACAAAATTACATTTAATTATTGAATTTAATTTCCCATAAAAGTGCGGGGTATTACATACTTCCCCCCTTATAACGGAATTTCGTCCTCGAAATTCAGATATAACCGATAGCTCCACATCCTAATGCCTCAAAGTGGAATGGTGCTACCCAATAGCTCTTAACCATATACTCAATCCGTACTCACCTCTAACAAGGTTTATACAATACTATACTACCATCTCGGCATACTTTTCAACTCTATATACTACATTCCTTCCATCTCAAGCGATATATAAAACTAACTTACTAAGGTGCCCATACACCCTTTTTTAACCCCTGCCTTTCCGCACACCAACACACACGTCCGACATGTACACACTTGCTAAATAATGGACCCTATTTTCTCGGAATAATACTCATACATGAGTCTTCGCAACCTACAAAATCTCATCCTTCTCAAGGTTAACCAACCAATCCTTCTATATCGGCGCCACTAACTCCACTGGCTTCATTGCCTAATATTCCAAGATCGAAGCGTTCCTACCGACGAGAAATAATACTGTCCTATATTGTGTCCCTAGTGCCCAAGGCCTTTCTCAGCTCCCGACATTTGCTCAGTTTTATGCGTGGGACGTCTCGCAGAGCGAAATCCAAATAAGGAACCCCTCCAATACACTACTGCTTAACTTTATCGGTCGTGGAGGTCCGTTAACTTCAAATATGCAAACGGGATAACCCTATCCCCTCTCTCAACAAAATGTGGTTTGAACTCCTATCCCTATCCAGGAGCCACATCACTAAGCGCTCGCACTACACTCAGTCCTTGCGCAATCAATAAGGAGCTTAAACTCGCAGCTCAACAATTAACTCTGCATACCTTAAATCATACCTATAAGGTCGCCACGCAGTTGACTCATGATAATGAAACATCTACTCACCGAAGTTCCATCCATACGAATAATAAAGACGACGTCAGCATGTATCCAGGTGAGATATCGCAACAACAACTCGTTCCACCCTGGAACCGTGGACACGATAGTCTTGCCATCATTAGCCTGCTATTGCTCCGAACAACGAATATCATAATATACTCAAAATAACACCATACTCGTATAACACACACAAAATGAGCAATACAAGTCTGATATAAACTTAAAATACTAACACCCGCTCTTCACAGTGAATGAAAGAAAATAGATCTCCGCTATCGTGGAAAAATACATAAACATATACTATATAATGTTATCGATACTACAAATAAACTCGAATCACACACGAGTCCAGGGCTAATAAAATACCGTGACCTCTTCGAGCAACACGTCCTGCTCCCCCAAGTATGGTGACCACTGTTCACACCATTTCAATATTGCTCCTACGAGTGAAACATTTTTCTCTAATTTTCACATTTTGGTATTTCCACTTCAATACTACTCTCTACCATCGCGGTCCTTAGATACTCATAACTATTATCCTTTAGTAGTCATCGCAACGATTCTTAACAAATGCCACAAAGAGAATGACCTCTACTGCGGTCCTAGTTTCCAACTTCAACTCATAGCTCCAACTATGCCCCACCTCCTACCACGATTAGCACACGAATCTCGAACTAGCGCGCAAAAGATTACTATAATCTTATAATATGGCAGGAGAACGAAATCTCACAAGAGGAATCAACAATCCTAATCATAAGGCTCTATAACAAATCGAGAGCAACGCTGAAAGTGTAGTACGTCCGCACAGATTCCTAAGGACACTAGAACCTGATTCTCTGATACCATATGTGAAACCCCGCGTAATAAAATATCGGGCGATCACTCCTGTACCAAATTAAAATCGGAGTCGTATATGGATCATTCTTAGCATCACTGTCGAAAACCAATTTAATTACTAATAACCTATTAGGCTGGCATCAAAATTTTACTTAACTAACCTTGGTCAACAACTATACAAACTGGAAAGAGGTCAAATAACCGAACACTCGGTTCAAATATGATACAACCAAATCGAAGGCCGCACTAAAAGGCGGTAAAAGAATAATTAAATACAATTGGACTTTCGACCCGAGAGTAACTACAATGCTTCCTATCTAGATTGCAAGAATAAAATGGTCTAAATCAAACCTGCATGCATCCACAGCTGTTGCAGCAGACGTCTGACTCGAAATGGATCATCATCTAGGCGTCCCTGTGTATGGACAACTATATATATAATATATAGCAAGATGGAAAAATCTAGAAACAGGTCAGAGCCCGAGTTGTGAAAATATTTTGCAAGTGCATAAATGCTTTATCTTTTTAAAATATGTTTTATCTAATATTTAAATTGGTATCGCATTCCCATGAGATACCCCTCATCTCTCTTCTAATAGTGCACACCTATCGCATCCTAACAAATGCCCTAGTCAAGCTACCCTACCTAATTAGTCTGTTAACCATTTTCTAACAATCCTAATTAACCCAAGTACTAAGGGCTAAACTTCTCCCCAGTCTCAACACTATGCCATTTTCGTGCGTGGGGTGTCTCGCGAAGCGAAATCCAAACAAGGAACCCCCCGATACACTACTACTTGGCAAGGTCGATCGTCGAGATCCATTAGACCCTCAGTACATACGATATATATATATATATATATATACACACACACACACATAGAATTATATTCATTATCATGCTCATCTTTAACTTTCATACTCACTTTTATATACGTATCATGTTACACTTCCGAATATTTCTCGCGAAATGAGAATTCATTTCTTTAACATTTCATATTCATTTTATCTCTTTACCCTCATAGAGATATAATATCTTGTTCTCATACACAAGTAATGTACTATCACACAAGTACAATAACCATCCCAGCGAGCTATAACTCGAGGATGCGGTCTTATAGTGCCGATCCAAAATTGGGGTTTACTCACTATACCACGGTACCGAGGCAGACTCCATCAATGGACATGGTAAATATATACACAACGGTGGAGGCGATCATGTTCCCCCTGCAAGTGGAGTTACACGCATCTCACTCGAACGCGGGACGATAATGACCTTAGGACTATACTCTCCCTGCTCCTCGAGCCAGGGGATTCACCCACATTGCGCAACCTCCCTGGATCGCACTAGAGAAAATATATACTCTTGTTGTTCCAACCCTATACCAAAGGAAAGCCCGTGGAAACCATCCTCTAAAATGTACATATACCAATCACACACAAATATATATGTATTCGTATCATATCATATATACTTTAATTGCATCATATATATATATATATATATATATATATATATATATATATATATATATACAAGTACCACTTCTCAAATGTAAACATGGCTATAATTGCCAACCCCACATAACGATGGCTAATGTCTCCAAAATGTTCTCACTCGTAACAATATTTAAGTATTCACACACTTAGAATACTTAAACTCATAAATATTCTCTCACTTATCGTATAACTCGCACTTTAATGACTTTTAAGGATTTACACCATCTAATCCTGAAAATACTAATTCCTAGTAATCGTGTCCTAGGATTTTCACGGATGTATTCCTACATTCGAATAATGAAAATACCTATTCCCAACGGTAGAAGAACTCTCTCTCAAATGTTGACCATCCCGAATATTTACTAGGTCTGTTCCCCGAATTATGCCTTACACTAATCCAAGGTCTTCTTTTTCATCTAAGGGTTTACTCACCCTCCAAACCAATATTTAGGAGTCCCGATATCATAACTAGGATCTCCCGTATAAAACCCTAAATTGTAATTTAACTCCCCATACTCTTAAGGGAAGAAAACTAACAATTTTGTCCAAGGCGAATCAATTCGTCCCCCAATCCGAATCTATTCGGGAAGTGTTCTGCAAACAGGTCCTTAAGGGTGAATCGATTCGATCTAAATATGAATCGATTCGGCCCAAGGCAGCCTTACAAATCCTCTTAGGCGAATCGATTCGGCCTAAACCCGAATCGATTCGGCCTGTTCGAGGGGCAATTTTTGGGCAATTTTTTTTCAATCTCCAAATACCCAAAACTCAATCCAATCTCCATTTAAATAATAACTTGGATTTATTCCTACAAACCCAAAGTTGTCATATCTCCTAAAGGCGTTTAGAGGGCCTAACACTCTCTTTGAGAACCTTAGTATTTATCTCCAATTTATTCTAGCCTTAATTTCTGACTAACTATTTCGATCTCAGACAGTTTTCCGTAGAAAAATCACTATAAATCAAAAAAACATCAGAAAAATATGCAGTCGGTGCCCACGCGACCATATCGAAAAGATCTACAAATTTTATTTTTTGACCAAGAGCCGAATCGATTCGCATCAGGGCCGAATCGATTCAGAAAGGCCGCTGCCTTACTATTGCCATTTCTATGGTTGTTAACATCACCCAACAACAATATAAACATCCCCCCACTATAATTTACCAAACACAACAACTTATTTGGGGATTCAACCAATTAAACCCTAACTTTCATTCCTTCCAATTTCTCCCCATAGTTTACACTATTAACAAGGATTTAAGCTTAGAATTCATCTACTATCATTATTTCAATAAATCCTTATGACAAATTCTCCCAAAAACCCATTTATACAAGAATACCCAAACCCAAAATCATATAGTTTACAAAATATAATGTGAAATAAATGCACACAATAAAATAAAGCAAGTATACACTTGCCTGGAGGATGAAATCCGACGACCTCGAGTCGAATCGAGCGGAGTTTGGCCAAAATCTCCATTTTCTCTCCCTTTTTCCTTCCTCTCTTCTCTTTCCCTTCTTTCTCTCTTTTATTTATTTCTTTCTCCCTCTCTCGTGCCTTATATTGGGAGAAATAAGGGTTTATCCCTATTAAACCCAAAAATGACTCGTTTACTCAATTGCGAGTCCCTATTAATCCAAAAATTCTCGAAACTCAATTTCGACACCCGGATACTCATTTTTTACTATTTCGGCCATTCCAAGACTCACCGCGCAGTCAGAATCTCCATCCGAGGCATTTGACCGCAACTCACTAATTTAACTCACTCAACTTAATGTGGTATTTCCATTAAAATATTATCCTCTGTCGTTTTACCCAGCTGCGACATATAATTAGAATACTTCCACTTACTTACTTAATCCCAAGTGTAATTATAATACACATCGAAAATCATTAAATCCTTGAAAACTCCAAAAATTACTATTCATGATAATTTCTCAAATTCCCAAATTACATTTAATTATTGAATTTAATTTCCCATAAAAGTGTGGGGTATTATATTTTTGTTTTGAGTGGAGTATATTTTGGTTTTGTTTTAAGGAATAAACGATTAAGGTTTTATTTAATATTATTTTATTAGTAATACTAATACTAATATTATTAGTAATATTTTAAACATATGTTTGACGGATACGGTTATCCGGTAAAACGGATATTCGGTAAAATGGATACACTGCATCAGATACGGATTATCCGTGTCGGATATTAGTACTATCCGTATCCGCATCCGTTTTCTCGGTTATTTTTATAGAGTATTCATATTCGTATCCGTTTCCATTTTTCGGATAAATATCCGCAAATTCGGATTCGGATATCGGATGGATGCGGATTTTCGAATATCCGTTTACAGCCCTATATATGGGCACTCATTTCCAACTATTTTGACCCATCTGGATTCAACCGTGCATTCCAAATTGCCATCCGAATTAATTTATAATATCTTTCAACTTTGAGGCCTTAAGAAGGCGACATTAAATAGTACCAAAATATTTAATCCTCAATCGCCAAATTAATAAATTCCTCAAATTTATAAATTCACAAATCATGGATTTAATTCCTCTAAATAATATAAATTCTTTTTCTCCAAATATTTTATTTAATCAAAGGTCCTTGAATTTACGGGGTGTTACAATTAAATCAATCACTCACAAATTCATAAATGACAGCAAATAAATAACTTCAGTTTTTAACGTGGTTCGGCCAAATACAGCCTACGTCCACGTGCCAAGAGCAGCCTCCGTCTCCCGTGCATCATTAACGGTGATCCACTTGTCGGCGGGATCAAACCACAACTCTTACATCAGAACCATGAGCTACAATATGCTCCCAAAGCTTTAATAACCACCTTAAATCTTTACAAGAGGAGTAAAAAGAATAGATGAAATTTTTACACTCTTAAAATGATACAGATTTCAGATCGAGTGTTTCTTGAAGTGACCCCAAACAAATCAGCTATGAATCTTTTTCTTGAAGTATATAGTGTGGCTGAGTTTGCAAAGTATAATATCACACTTGAGTTCTCATATTTTTCATCTCTAAAAAATTTTCAGTCTAACTTATGAGATAGATTTTTTATCTCTCTAATTTTGGTCCAGATGAATATGTGGCACCCAAAATGATCGTTGGAAAATATGAACGTTGGAGTGTACTCATCAACTTGGAAGCTGCATTAATGAGAACTGATGCAGAGAGTGAGACCATGTCTTCTTCTTTTGATTTATGTCTAAGAGAGAAGGAGAAAAAATAGGCTGATAGAGAGAGAGTGAGTTGTTAGAAGAAAAAAAATAGGTTATGCAATGAATCTAACGTGTGTAGTGTTCCACAAGAGATAAAAAATAATGTCATTTCTGCAAGAGTAGATGTTCGTGGGACAATAGGATTTAATGTTTACACACCACTTATGGTATTTGAACAAAGCACCTAGATAAAGACATTTGTATTTCGTGGACAACACACAAAGAGATATCAGTTGCAGACAAATAAAATATTTAATTTATTAACATCCGATTATAAAAAAAATGCTTACCAAACTATTTTGTGTAACACCTCGCTAAATTCCGGCGTCGGCCGCCACCAGAATTAAGTCGGGCGTTAATAAATTAAATATCATCCTTAGCATGAGACAAATATGAGACATATTAAATTTTAATCCACAAAATAAATATTTTAAATCAATCCCAAATATTAAGAACATCCAACTGATATATCACCAAAGTGTGATATAAAGTCCACCACATGCAATCTCCGAATATCTCAATTATTACAATAAATCAAACCCAACTGAAATCTTAAGACAACTTTGGAATCGAAAGGCCCAATAAAAATTCAAATATAGTCTCATAAAAAATACGACTGAATAGGAGAAGAAAAAAACTACTAAAACAATAATATAGATCTAGCTGCACTTCCGAATGATCTCCAATAATTCCTATGCATCTACTCCAATTAAATCCCTGAAAATATTAGTCAACACGTGTGTCAGAGCCAAGGCCCTGAGCATGAATATTGGCTACTCCTTTCAATTAGGGTCCTTGAACCTAGACAATAGTGCTATACATATCTACCATAACAATAAAATCTTTTAATTAAAATAAAGTCTATAATCATCAACAGTTAATTATTAAGTACCCTCAAGGTTTAATTGTGACACACCAATATTATTTTAAATTTAACCCAAGTCCCATGGTGTTAATGTGTTTGAATTAGCCAGGATTATTTATTCTCACTTTATTATTAGGTATAGCGGTCCTCCTGCCACGGGTGGTTCTTTCACCAAAATACATTATTATTTCCAACACTCATCCCCTTGTCAAGTCTGCCGTCTGATCCTTTTTTATCTTGTGATCCTCGCGATATGACAAGGTTCCACACATACACACATCCCCTTTTCAAGTCCGCCGTCTGATCCGTTTTAATCTCGCGATCCTCGCAATATGACAAAGTTCCATACACGACACAACATTAATCATCCTCTGACCCGTTCAAACTGTCCGCTCTAGACACTTTATGTCGTCAATAAATTTTAATACCCGTTTTAGTCTTGCGGTTTTAATTTTCCAAAATTTCTCATACTCATTATTCACATAAATTTTCGCCACCCTTAAAAGTGATGTGAAAATCCTCAAAATATCCCTTAGTCCCAACTAAAGGTTCCCAAAACACAATTTCATCCCATCTTTAATAAATGATGATTATAACAATTTCACTTCACCTAGATATCAATCCTAGGTTACCGTAACAACGATAAATATAGAGAATTTGCACCCACCCCAATTTATATAACCTGCATAGACTCATACTAACTAGTCACATACCAAATTACCATAAATCGCAACTAAGGCCCACTTACTAGTCCCATACCTAACAAGTGTACTATAACAAGGGGTGAAAACCAATTATCTACAATACCAACGTTCCCGAGATATTCCAAATTATAAAATTTCATAAGTGACACAATCAACAATTTATGATAATATTCTCAACAACACTAAATTCCCAAATAAATGATTTTATATCTAAATAGGGAAAATTAAGAACACATAATTATTGTGATTTTTCGAATCATTATTACTCGCAAGTTCCATATTAGCTATTATTTTTCTAGCACAAGTAATTTAATTAATTTAGGAATTTATACATGAAACACTTAAATTAAATTGCTAAGGGCTCTTCTACATGTATATGCCCATAATATAACCAACTACGTAAATACAATCCATATAACAACAAAGTTATAATTATTTGGTATTATTAATAATTTATACAAAACAATCCCGAA
The DNA here is from genome assembly GCA_949130495.1 of Sambucus nigra. Lineage (NCBI taxonomy): Eukaryota > Viridiplantae > Streptophyta > Magnoliopsida > Dipsacales > Adoxaceae > Sambucus > Sambucus nigra. The sequence goes on along the minus strand of OX422218.1, from coordinate 515,471,147 downwards.
ATTAATTTATTGAAAATAGTATGTTCTTAATTTATTTACACATGAGTTTAATGGAGGCTATAATCAAGACACATAACACTAAAGGAAAAGATTAGGATAAAACATGCAAGATTTTTAGATGTAGAATTTGACGAGAGATTTGAGCTCTCCTTGAAAAATTGATCAAAAATCCCTCTTAAACCACCTTGAAATATTTATGTTTAGACCCTCAAAATTGAGCTTGAAAAATATGTTTTAATGGGGGTTAAGGTTTGGAGGTGGAAGATGATGGGGAAAGTAGAGGTTGGCTGCTCTTAGGTGAATGGAGAATGAGCGTTAAAAACATAGCCCCGAAATCATGTATTTATATAAGTTTAAGGGTTTTAAATAAAATAGAAATTTCGTCAAAATGACGAACTGCTGACCAAAATTTCTGGGAGTTTCGATCGATCGATCATGCCGAATATCTAACAATTTTCCCTTAAAAATGCCATAAGGCAAAATATTATAAATTCTATTAAAAATTCGTTTTAAATCCGATTTCAATTCTACTTAAAGTTCTATTCTTCTAAAATCATAACCAACATATTTAACCAATAAAATTTATAAAATTCAAAATTTTATATTTCCCGAATTACTCCAATTTTATTTAAAAATACCAATTTAAAAATTCGGGTTGTTACATACTTTCCCACTAACAAGAAATTTCGTCCTCGAAATTTAGCAAGACTAAGTGCGTACCCAAAACCAAAGTCCACGAGTTTCTCATAACGTAATATAATTATACGCTCATACACTTATTTCTACCCAAGTGAAAATTATGAATACTATATATATAACACGTAACAAAAATACTTTACATACCGATCCTCTATTTAGCCATGTCGTGGCTCCTACGGTGCCTGCTCCTCTCGAGGCTGAAATTGGTAGCACCTTCCATAACCAGTGTTGGTTGGTGCTGCAGCCGCTCCCTGTGCACCAAGCGCTGCTGGCGCTCCCTGAACGCCTATTGTCGCCAGTGTTGTTGGTGCTCCCCGGACCCCAGGCCCTGTCGGTGATGGAGGTCGTTGGCCTTGCTGGCCCTGATTAACTTGACCCTGATGATTCTCTCTCTTAAAACACATATTCGCTTTGTGTCCCACTTTCCCACACTTGAAACAAGTACCCTGAAAAGGCTCTAAATTCCCATTCCAATTTTGCTCCCCTTGACGACCCTGTCTCTGTTGGTACTGATGAAAATTATTGTTCTGTTATCCTTGGTTAGGCCTCTGCCTTTTCCATGCTTGGTCATTTCGACCCTTGTTGTCTCCTCCCTGACCCTTGGTCTCTTATCTTTTTCTCAACTTCTTTTGATGGTTTATTCTCTACTGCCAATGTAACATCGCGACATCCACTACTTGGGAGTAAATAGTATACGTCGGATTTCCCAAAACCATTTGCCTGATGGTTCATGACAACCCTTTGATGAATCACTCCACCTTTTTACTCTCAGTATCTACCTCCTCCGGTACGAATGTAGATAAATTGGTGAACTCTTATTCGTACTCGACAATTGATTTTAAACCTTGGTCCAACTCCATAAATTCTATTTTCTTTGCACTCCTGATATCATACGGGAAGTACTTGTTGAACCTTATTTGAAACTCAGTATAATTCAATTTATCTCGTTCCTTCGAAGTGGTGGTTCTCTCCCACCATTGTAAGGCATTTCCTGACAACTTAAATGTTGCTAATAACTGGTTTTGCACCTCCGTGCATTCCACTAATCTCAAGTGTCGTTCCATATCCCTTCTCCATTGGTGAGAGACCGTGGGATCGGATCCTCCGGTAAAGGTAGAAGGATTTCCATTGAAAAAATCGGTCCTCACTCTGTCCCAATTTGAGACAGGTGGTCCTTGCTGTTGGGGTACTAACGTCATCACTCTTTGTCTCCCGATTTCAATACCGGTCATTGTGTCCTCTCGCACAATTATCGCTAGTTGTCCCTTCTGAACTACAGGGCCAGAAACAGACTCCTCTCTCCTTATACCATTTCTCCAAGTGTTCGTCATCTGAAAAGATAGGAACAGTCATCATGAGACTCAGAAAAACTAAGAGTAAAAATCATCGAAAGGAAATCAAAGGTAAGAAAAGAGGAAGCTAAAGAGACTCATAACCTACGAGACCTAAGACCATACTCTGATACCATCTGTAACACCCCGCTAAATTTCGGTGTCGGCCACCAACAAAATTAACTCGGGCGTTAATAAATTAAATATCATCCTTAGCATGCGACAGATATGAGACATATTATATTTTAATCCACAAGTTAAATAAATTAAATCAATCCCAAATATTAAAAACATCCAACTGATTTATCACCAAAGTGAGATATAAAGCCCGTCACATGCAATCTACGAATATCTCAATTATTACAATAAACCAAACCCAACTGAAATCTTAAGACAACTTTGGAATCGAAAGGCCCAATAAAAATCGAAATATAGTCTCATAAAAAATACGACTGAATAGTTGAAGAAACAAACCAAAACAATAATATAGCTCCAGTTGTACTTCCGAAAGATCTCCAATAATTCCTATGCACCCACTCCAATTAAATTCCTGAAAATATTAGTTAACGCATGTGTCAGAGCCAAGGCCCTGAGCATGAATACCGGCTACCCCTTTCAATTAGGGTCCTTGAACCCAGACAGTAGTGCTATACATATTGACCATAACAAGAAAATCTTTTAATTAAAAGAAAGTCTGTAATCATCAACAGTAAATTTATAAGTACCCGCAAGGTGTAATTGTGTCACGCCAATATTATTTTAAATTTAACCCAAGTCCCACGATGTTAATGTGTTTGAATTAGCGAGGATTATTTATTCTCACTTTATTATTATGTATAACGGTCCTCTCTCCACGGGTGGTTCTTCCACCAAAATACATTATTATTTCCAACACCCGTCCCCTTGTCAAGTACGTCGTCTAATCCGTTTTTATCCTACAATCCTCACGATATGATAAGGTTCCACACACACACACACATCCCCTTGTCAGGTCCGCCGTCTGATCCGTTTTTATCCTGCGATCCTTGCGATATGACAAGGTTCCACACACGACACGACACGACATAAATCGTCCTCTGACCCGTTCAAACTGTCGGCCCTAGTTATTCTTAATAATAAGGATAACAGGACTGACGACGGATCAGACTTGGAGCTGCATTGGACGTAGTGGATTTCGCTCCATTGATTCTCGTATAGGATGTACTTCAGTATTTTGTCATTTTATTTCATACTGGAATTTGCATGGGCATAAGCCCAAGTGTGTGTTTATAACAGTTGTACTTAGCTTTGCATTATGGACATTATATGATGATTCAGTTTTTATTATTCATGTATTAAATCAGTTTATTCAAATGTTTTTATTCATTTTGGATTTTGATATACAAAAAAAATTTAATCCTTCAGTGCTAAAAATAGTATAAATTATTGATAAGTCGCATCTTCTGCATATTGAGCTTGATCAATCTTTACGCGAAAAGACGAGGGTTGTTACGACTAGATCTACAAAAACCCATAACTATAAAATATAGTCTCATTGTGTCGCACAGAAAAAATAATTGTGAGTCCATAACAGTGACTTTATTTGAAAATGAAATACAAAAATCCTTGTTTTGCACGTAGTATGATTTCAGAGGAGAAATTGAAGCAAGGAGACAAACTACCAGCATTCTACGAGATTGGGGAGATTAACCTTTCTAATAATTTGGCTATATTGAGGGAAGTCATGAAAGTATCTCTCTCTTTCTATAACCTCACTTGCTTAGCTGTGGTGAATAGAGACTGAATCAATAGTATTTTGCTTATCAGTAGTGACGTGACATGTTCAATTATAACCATCATACTAACTATAATGTTCATAATGTTAGTGTTGAACTTATTGTAAGCTATAAAAATTAAATTAGTCTAAAACAAATGAGACAATTGTATAAGGACTAAACATTATCAAACCCTTAAAAGTATCGAGTTAAAATATTGTGAAGCTATACGCCAGTTTGAATTACTTTTCTTATGGTCTATTTGGTTAAAAGATGGGCAAATGGTCTGGATGACAAATTTTTGTGGCATGACAATCTTTCATGATAAATCTTATGAAAAAAATGTCAGGGTTGTTCGAAAATATCAAATTTTCAGGTGACAAAAGTAAGATGTTTCATAGAATGAATGCTAAAATGAAAATTCAAACAAATTGGTATGTAAAAAATGTAATTTTTAACCAAAAAAACCTCAATTTGAACCTCTACTGGGGCTACCCCTTACTCTCTAGTCTACGGCATGGAAGTAGTCCTACCTGTGGAGCTAGAAATCCATACCCTGGTGTCGCGAACACCAAAATTTAACTCCACTATTCACAATAGTTAAATTCCATCGCTATCCAGCCGATGTTTAAAAAGTATTATCAACCCTACTCCCATAATTCTCGAAAGTAGAAATTCCTTGCCTAATTCAACCAATCACTCAGTGCACTCCTCCACTCTCTCATGAAGAACACTAAGGAACTCCGCTATCTTACGAAAAGTTTACCCACATGCTATGGTTGCTACCGACAACGCACCCACTAAGTTCGACTTACCTGCGAACTCTAGTGAAAAATAAGTCTTATTCTGTGACATCCTCTTTGTCACTCAATAATATACCCCATGCCCCTAGGGTAAAATAACTACCTCTATACCCCAGCTGTAGCGGCTGGTTCTCAATTTTCGGAGCAGCTTCTCCCTGCCCGAATGCACCCGTGATTTGCTTTAGCGGCTGTACATCCAGGACCTCGTCCTGTAGTTGACTCCTGCCTTGCTTAAGGCAATATCTCTTCATGTGTCTCGCTTTTCCCCCAAACAAAACATTTTCTAATATGTTCACCCTGCCACTGATCCCTTCCATGCCAACCTTGTTGAAATTCCTGGCCATCCCGCCGATAGCCTCCAGTTCTAGATCGTTTGGCATAATTCCCCTGCCGGAAATCCTCCCTTGATCTTCCCCAGTCTGCTGCTGGGATACCCCACTGGTATTGTTCCTTTCTGCCTCATCCGATCGGCTAATCCCCACTCCCCTCCCGCTTCCTTTCGCGTGGAAGCGATATTACCGACAGTGCTGGAGTGTTGTGTTAATGACATCAGTATAATCTACAAATGCGGAATTATCAATTAAATGTTGTCTGATTCTCCAGACTAACCCATCCATAAACTTTGCTTTCTTTCTCTTTTCCTAGCTTACCATCATCCGGTAAAAATTTGCCAACGAGTGAAATCTTCCTCGTAATCGGCCACTAAACAGTCTCCCTTTGAGTCACCTCACAAAATTTTCTCCTCCTTTCGGTCTCAACCGCTGAAGGAAAAATACTTGCAGTCGAACCGCACCCAAAACTCGGCAGTAACTAGTGTGTCCCTTTCCTCAACTGTGGTGATTGACTCCCACCACTGTAGCACCACTCCCACTAACTAAAAGTGGTTAGCCTTTACCTCCGCACCCCATCGCAATCTCCTATGCGTAGGTGACGCTGGATACCTCTCTTCCTTGACACACTAGTACTACATCTGAACCCCCTCGCAACTCTGGTGGGTTCCCGCTAAAATAACCTCTCTTTATTGTTTCCACCCCGATGACCCTGCGTGAGTCTAAACACCCGACGCCACTAACACTCCTGGCTGATTCCGTGGAAGGTACCTTGCCGTTGTGACCACCGTTGCTCCAACTGCCGGTGCTACTATTTCAGTGACCTATGCTGCCAAAATCATCTATGGTCGTTGCTGTGGTAGCTCTTGTTCCTAACGAGCCTCCACCGTGTCATCTCCTCCCGCTGCCCTAACTGCTCTCTCCTTCCTGGGCATCATCTGGACTGAGAATTGAATTTGGAATGAGTTCACTCTCAAATAAAAATTTCGCAGAAGAACGTATATGCGCATACGTATGAGAATACAACAATCCTATAATAGGGCTCTATATCAAAGATTGATAAGCCGAAACGTGAAAAGCCGCACAGATCCTAAGGACACTAGAACCTGATGCTCTGATACCATCTGTGACACCCCGCCTAATAAAATACCGGGTGATCAGTCCTATACCAAATTAAAACAGGAATCCCAGTTGGATCATCCCTAGCATCACTGTCGAAAACTTTCTTTAAGACTTACTAACCACCTAGTATTCCAAACGCTGGTGCCAATTTTATCTTTTACTTAAACCAAAACTGAACATGCGGAATTAAAATATAAACCATTCACACAACTGAATGAAAATAAACTGAATCATAATCAATTAAACAACTTGCCGAATAAACCATCAGCCACCAAAGTAAAAATAATACAATACAACATCCAACATCTGAATAAAATATAACTGAAAACTGTACCGAGAGGTCTGGGCAACAAGCCCTAAGTAAAACTGAACTGAGAAAAGATTCCTACTCTAGGAATGAATGAACGATGCGTCTAATCCAAACTCCTGCTAACATCCACATATGTCGCCGCTCCGTGTCCCTGGAATTGAGTATCAATCCTGGCGTCCCTGTGGCTGGACACCTAAAAGGTTTTGGAAAATAGTTTTATAGCAAGGGGTTAGAACCCAAAACATTTCGAAAGTATTTAGCAAGTGAATTAACTGCAGTAATTTAAAATGCATGAATGCTCTTCATATTAAAGTTAGTGTCGCACTCTCTTGTGGACATTCTCACCCCTCCACTAATGTGCACACCTAACGGTTACCTTAACCCCACTTAGTTGTACTACCCCGTCCAACTAGTCCTGGTGTAACCTCCCCTTGCCATACTACTGTAACCCGAGTATTATTATTTCCGAATTATAAGTTATCTCACTAATCAACTTATTTAATTCCTTCTTAATTAATAGCCTATAACCGTAACACAAGTTATATCAATTAAATATATCACACACTGTATTATTCCCAAAAATGTTTAACTTTATTAATTTCTCATTAATTAACAGCATATAACTGTAACCCGAGTTATATAAAATAAATACATCACACACTGTATTATTACCTACATATAATATTCACTACCATATTATATGTACCTTATTAAAACATCCATACATATATAATATGTGTACCCATCCTTCCGAGTATACCCTCACTGGATGATTCCCTCTCAAGTGCCATCTCACTAGGTATGCTCAAATAACCTAGTTACCCAAATTGGATTTGCTCACCAACCTGGTTCAAAACAAAACGAAGTGGAGGCGATCATATTCCTTCCCTGAAAGTGAGATAAGCCCCTCACCCATATAACGGACGCTATGACCTGGGGATATACTCACCCTACTCCTCAAGCTAGGGGATTCACCCACATCGCGCAACCTCCCATGATAGCACTAGAGAATATAATTTAATAAATATCTAATCACTGATATTTAGTAGCACACACAATATATACACATATATATATACTATCACTACACCGTATATATATATATATATATAAAAAATATATATATATATAAAATAAACCCCGGCTTTACCGTGTACTCACAACCCGTAACATTAGCCTAAAATCCCGAGTCTCTCGCCTGACTCGACCAAATAAGTTTTCTCACTTATTATATTATTATTATCCCGAGTCTACGGTCTGACTCTAATTTAATTAATTCCCATATTAATTAATGTAATACTTTCCCTGAGTCTATGGTCCGACTCTATGTTAATTAATTTACACACTTAATTAATTAATACCAATCCAAGTCTATGGTCCGACTTTCAATTAATTAATTTCACCCAATTAATTTCTATAATGATAGCCCGAGTCTATACCTCGACCCTTATTTAATTTAATATCACCTAAATTAACTTATTACCTCCCTCAGTCTACCATCCGTCTCTAATTAAATTAATTACCCACCTATTAATTTAATACCTTCCCGAGTCTACAATCCTACTCTAATTATATAATTAGCACAATTATCAATTTAATACCAATCCGAGTCTGCGGTCCGACTCTATTTAAATTAATTTACACACTAATTAATTTATTTCCTTCCCGAGCCTACAACCCAACTCTAGCTAATTAATTGCACATTAATTAATTTACCACTTTCCCGAGTCTATATTCCGACTCTACCTTAATTAATTTATCTCCAACCTTAATTCACTACCTTGGCGTCGCTTAGCCAATATACCCGGACTCACTCACTTGATCCGTATCTCCTTATTTTGGAATAACATCCCTCAATTTCCTCCATAGAGTTTCCCCACATAAATTGCTCCTAGTCCCAATTACTATTCCCCATAATTACTAGGAATATGTATTTCATAATTATATAACACTAATTAATGAATGAAAATTAATATATAATTAATTTCCCCCTTATCTCACACACAGGCCGAATTGCCCAGAATTAACCATCGTCGATCGATCGATGCCCCCCGATCGATAGATCGATCCCTTCGTTCCAGCTCTCCTTCCTTGCTGAATTTCACCATTAACGAAAATTAATGTTTTTAATCCAAAGTCTAAACCTCAAATCACATTATCCCACCACATAAACATAGTTATTCCACATCCTACACATCAAGGGACCTTAGGATAATCAATTTATCTACTTATCTCATGATTTTCGAAATGGGTCTTTCTTCACAAAAATTCAATTATCTGTTTTACAATCCAATTTTCAGATTTAATTTCTACTCTTTTATGTTCAGGATTTCTCATTCAAATCATACGTACATATTCAGATATCAATCACCTATCTAAATCTTACTTTGAATCTCATTCAAGTGTCCCATAAACAAAAACCCCATTTTGTACCCATTTACACCCAAAACGAATTTTAGTATACACATCACTAAAATATGAATTGGATATCACAATTTAGAAGAAAAAACAGTTAACCACTTGCCTGGAATTGTTCGTATCCCTTAATTTGGCTCCAATAACCTCCAATTTGCCTTTTGATTGTTTCCCCCAATCTCCCTCTCAAACCCTAGGTTAGAATAATGTTGGCTGCTCCTTTTCCTTTTCTTAGGTTTAGGTTTAAAAACACAAATCCCGTTTTTTTCCTAATGGGCTAAATTAAAATAGCCCAAATCACCCCATGTGGGCCCGGCTATGCCCAAAAATGTCCCGAGACCCAATTACTACCCCCGGGTACTCTTTTCTGACTATCTCGACCCATCCGGACTCAACCGCGCACTCAGAATTGGCATCCAAATTAATTTATAAAAATCCTTATCTCACACCCAAATTTAGTCTATACCGACTCCCGGCTGGAACAAGTGCATACCTCGTCATTAATACTCGAAATGGCGTAATTAAATTATTACTATTCACTCAGTAAATAAATTTCCCTAAAAATTAACCATTCACTTCCCGATTAATATTTAAATAAATATATTGTCATAATTAATTCAATTAAAATTACAACACACCAGTAATTTAAAATCCCGAATTAATTAAATATTAAATGCACAAAAATACGGGGTGTTACACACCAGAGGTAAATTCAAGCCCAATTGGAGCGGCCCATACATCATTAAGAAAATCTTGTCCGGTGGTGCCGCTATGCTCACTGACCTACATGGAGAAGAGATGGCTCGTCCAGTTAACCTATACCATCTCAAGAAATTCTACCCCTAGTTCGAAATCTCGGCGTGCTATGACTCTTCTCATCTCCCTTCTATTCTAAAAAAAATCTTCATTTACCTTTACCCAAAATTACGTGGGCCTGATCCTCTATAAAAACCATTTCCAGAAAAATTAAAACTTTCCAAAATTCGAGAGGTACGTAGGCAGCTCATACATGTTACATGAGCATGGACCTTTCTTTTTCACAAAAAACTATTCTTTTCTTATCTCCGAGAATGACAGTTCATTCTAACATATACTTGAACAGGAGGATTATGAATGCCTTATCAATTGGTATAGATAAATTCAAAATACAAAATTCATCAAAAGGCACAAATGGATAATCAAAAACTTGTTTATTTCACTAATAAGAGATTATAGTGAAATTACATAAGAAAGGGAATGGATAACTCCCTTCCCCCTACCTTCCTAAAAAACCAAATTCCCAAATTTATTCCCCATTATAAAACAAACTCTCCAGGAGTCCTACCCACATCTACAAAAGGAGCCCTCTCTATCATCATCATCTACATCCTGGGGTCCCCAAGCTTCCCCTGCCTGAATGGAGTGTCACATACGCTCCATGGACCGTTAAGCTTAAACGAGCCTAAAAAAAACAACCACACCTCCCTCCATGGTGTCAGATAAAACAAGCCATCTTTGTCCACTCTCCACTGCCAGCATCTTGCTGACCACTCTTATACACAACCACTTCATATAATCCCCAGGGATGTGACAAACTCTCCCAAAAGACTGAGAGGGATGGGTAGATGGACGTCGACTCTCCCACAAAGAGCCAAGCCGCATGTGCAGATGCTCTGTCAGGTCTTTTACCAGAAATAAATCTAGTGCCCGAGGTGGCACGATCTTCTCCCAGCCAAATTGGCGCAAAATCCTCCAAGGGAATAAAAAGAGGTCTGTTTGAGACCAACCAGCCGAATGTACGGGTATTCTCCCAGCTCCTGAATAGGCAGCAGGTGTCCCCACCAAGGCACTGACCAATAAAAATTTAGAGCCTCATGCTCCACAAACAAGTTCTCCCAGCTCTCGATATCTAGGCCCACACTGATGAAATGGAGTGAAAAGAAGTTAGGTACAACCGATAAAGAGTATTTCGGAGGAGTCACCAGGCAAAATCTTTCAGAGAACCGCATGAACACCATCACAGGGCTACCCCTCAGAAAGTCAGAACGACCTTCTTGCCAGGCATCCAGGCCATTTAGAGTCTCCTCTAGTTTCACCTCCGTAGGAATGTGAGGGTAGGACATCCATGAAGTAATAACTGCAAGTTGTGGGTCTACCAGCAGCTCCCCGTTCACCAGCAATAATTTTGAAACCAAGCCTAAAACGACGGCTCTGGCATATCCAGCATCACCAACCTCCTGAAATGCACAGGCTGAAGCATTGTCGGAAGATAAATTATTCCTCCAATAACCAAGGATCTACCCATCGAGGGTGAGACACGGAGAAGTCCAACCAACATCTCTCGGGGAGACCGAGAAAACTCAGGCACAGCAGCCGCTACAATAGGATTTACTCCCAACATGGTAGAAAATTCCTCACAAGTCGGACAGACTTCTTCTAAGAAAAAATGGAATACATGGTCTTCGGGGTACCAAAATTATACCACTGCCATCATTATGTTCCATTTTATGGGTCGGTTATGCCATAAAGAGACTCGATGCATGTTGAAAGCATCATAGATGACGTTGTAGGATCACATCACCTCCAAAGTGTCGAGGTAGTTGGAAAACTCAACACTAATAGGGAGATCCATCTCACGTAATAAGAAAGATAGAATGTGAAGGTGTGATGAAACACTCCAACCTTACCCCTCTTTTACACTTGAAAAATCTCACAAAAGACATAACCCCTGCAAACATTGGAGGAAACCCTGCCCCATAAAGTACCAAAGGCTGAAGAAGGTACCAATCAAAGCTTTGAATTGATGGGACTGGACTGACCTGCCGATAGGCAGGACAAGGTGCTTACCGATCCGTGCCCCCTACTTTTAGAAACTTCCCTTTTTACTCTTTTGTCAAAATCTGAAAATTCAAATTGATATTCTCAATAGAATTTCAAAAATCCCCCTTTCAAATTTATATAATTTCTCATTATGAATAAAACTTTCTTTCAAACTCCCAAAAATATTTTACGGTCTCAACAACAAAGTAAAAAGAGCATGTGCATGCATTCATTCAATCATTATAAATAAAAGATAATAAAAAAAATTCATTGCATTGCATAGATATTTTTATGTGTTACATCAATTTTTTAGGAAAATAAAGAAAAGAAAAAACAATGGGACTCAGCCCAAACCCACATTCATTCTCTCTCTCACCTACCCTTCCCCTTTATCTCTAAGATCTTCCATCCTTGAGACGCGCTCTCTTTCCCCTGCGGCGAGATGACGCACCACCACTAGCTGAACCAGACTCCTCCCCAGATGAGGTAGATGACACCAAGCAAGAAGGAACAGGAACCGCGTCCCGAATATGGGCAGTCGCCGAAGATATACAATCCCTAATGTCCCTTAGCCAAGTAGTGGAGACCCAGAATTACTGCAAGAAAGGAAGAATCAGTATCAAGTAGAAAAGATCAAAAGGAATTAAAAAAACAAGAGAAAAGGTCATAAAGATATACCAAAGGACAAAGAACCTACTCTATCAAGACCAACTCCTCCGGGTCCATCGCATAAGGACGATGCAACATAGGCACCATGCCTCCATCAGCCCACCGAATGTTGTATGAAGGAGTATGCAACCGTACAAAAGGAACCTCTAAAGTCACCACCACCACAGATGTCGATGAACCACCACCTCCTCCTCAACAATCTGTCGAACCACCCTCTCCCCGAGATACCAATAGTAGGAAAACTCATGCGCCAGCAAATGCCTCACCTGTACATTCATCCCAGTCAACCCCATGTACAGAACAACTGTCCCCAAGGGTAAAAGGTCACCTAAAATATCCCCAGAAAATATGAGTCAAATACAGAGTCAGAACACACAAAGACCAGGACTAAAGAAGAAAAAAGTTGTACGCTATCACTGGTCAGGCCATTCAAGATCTGACGCACCGCCTCCAGAGAGAGAGACCTCCTCGACTGTCGATTGGCCTAACGCCACCGATACAATCTATAAAAGTCCCAAGTGGTCTCATCTTTCAAAGTGATCAGCTGGGTATTACACCGAATCACCTCATAGAACCATGTCTGTCGAAGACAAAAATCCACAATAAAAAAAGACACATACGAAAAATATGAATGCATGAAAGGAAAATGCGTGAATTAAGGAATACCTTAAGAAAATACGTGTCTCCAGTAAAAGTCTGTTGGCTGCACCGATTGAATGCATCCGGAGAAAAATAAAGGTCACCAAAGTCAGGCTCCCCCAATCATAGAGAGGGATGTTCAAAAACATCCTCAAGTATGGAAAAAACCATAAGTGGATAACATCTCCGCTCGATGCCACAAAAAATCCCCCCATAACTAGTAGAATGAATAAATGGGCCATCTGACTCACTTCTAGCCCATCCTCCACATCAATTACCCTACTCAGCCACACATCCCTCAGCAGCGATAGCTGGATAGAATCCTTAGATACTATCCTCCCCACATCACCTAGCGCCGCCTGTACCACCTCCGGCCTCACCCGTAAGGAACAATCCACCTCTATATTCTCTTCATCGCAATCCAGCCCCAGCAGATGCTGCACATATATGGGAGTCACAGTCATCTCCTCGAAGCCAAAATGAAAGGTATGGGTAGTGTCCCACCACCTCTCCCCAGAGCTCATAAGACCATTGTCGAACGAGGCGTCTCATCCAGCACAGATGCCAACCTCCCAAAGCCTGCTGATAATAACACCCAATGCACCAAAGGTGGAAGGTGCTCCCAGACATCCTTTAGCCTCGTCGTCCCACGGGCACGCGTAGTTGACAAAGAAACATCATACTGCCAAAAGAAAAAACCTTGTAAAAATCTAGGAAAAAAGGAAAACCACAAAAAAGGGATGCTAAAAGTCATTTTACTTACATAACCACTAGGTTTCACCACCCTCGAAGAGCGATGATGTGACGGATCCCTCAGCGAATCCCGCTCGTCCGCAACTAGCTCAAAAGCATTAAAAGAGTTCTCACTCCCTAAAGCAAGAGGTTCCCTAGCCCTCCATTTCACGGTCGCCCAGTCGTCAATAGCTAACCACTCTTGGTGTACTGCAGTGCTCATAAATGCGGCCATTTTTCAAATTACGGATTTCTAGAACATTTTGCAGAAGAAAATTGCAGAGAGAGAGAGAGGGTGAGAAGCTGTGAAAAATGAGGGGAACCGACCCCTTTTTATAGGAAGCCAAGGGTCATGTTGATCGGCACTGCACCCCCACCTACCGATTAGTACTGACCTTCCACCTTCCTGAGGTAGTTCAAAATTATGTGCCACTACAGAATGGCACCCTCCACACCATGCCGACCGGCACCCCCCTCAAATTTCGTACAAAAAATCCCAAAAAAATACCAGAAAACCCTAAAAAATCCTCAAAAAATTCTTAAAAATCCCGGGGAGGATTTAGAATATTCTCACTAAGAAAATTTCACACTCCCTCAAGTAGAATCGCTATTTACCTAGCAGAACTCTCAAAAGCCAAGTAAATATCCTCCCGAAAACATCCCCTAAGGACCCCTAAAGTATCCTAAACCTCAGGATCATCTCCTATTCCCCAGTGGAATCTACAGCATCAAATTGGTTGTTCCCCCGGCAAAGTCTACAAAAGATATGAGGATTTCCCCAGAAATTTGCTTCCCAGCTCAAATTAAAATCATAAAGTAATTTCCCCGGCAGAGCTCCCCGACAACATCCTTATTTAAGCCCTCATAATTGGCTTGAACCCGCAGAATTGGTCATCTTAACTTAAGCCTGCAGAATTGGCTTCGACCCGCAGAATTGGTCTTCTCAATTTAATCCCTCAAAATTGGCTTCGACCCGTAGAATTGGTCATCTCAATTTAAGCCCGCAAAATTGGTCATCTTAACTTAAGCCCGCAGAATTGGTCATCTCAATTTAAGACCACATAATTGGCTTCGACCCGAAGAATTGGTCATCTTAACTTAAGCCCACAGAATTGGTCATCTTAATTTAAGCCCGAAAAATTGGTCATCTCAACTTAAGCCCGCAGAATTGGCTTTGACCTGCATAATTGGTCATCTCAACTTAAGCCCGTAGAATTGGCTTCGACCTGCAAAATTGGTCATCACAACTTATACCCACAGAATTGACTTCGACCCGCAGAATTTGGCATCTCAATTTAAGCCCACAGAATTGATCATCTCAATTTAAGCCCGTAGAATTGGCTTGGACCCGCATAATTGTTCATCTCAATTTAAGCCCGCATAATTGGTTTCTACCCGCATAATTGGTCATCTCAACTTGATCTCGCTGAATTGGCTTCAACACATAAAATTGGTCATCTCAATTTAAGCCCGCAGAATTGGCTTTGACCAGTAGAATTGGTCATCTCAATTTAAGCCCACAAAATTGGCTTTGACCCGCAAAATTGATCATCTTAACTTAAGCCTGCAGAATTGGCTTCGACTCGCAGAATTGGTCACCTCAATTTAAGCCCTCAGAATTGTCTTCGACCTAAAGAATTGGTCATCTCAACTTAAACCAGCAGAATTGTCTTCGACCCATAGAATTGGTCATCTCAACTTAACCACGCAGAATTAGCTTTGACCCATAGAAGTGGTCATCTCAACTTAATCCCTTAGAATTGGCTTCGACCCGCAGAATTGGTCATCTCAATTAAAGCCCTTACAATCATCTTTGACTCGTAGAATTGGTCATCTCAACTTAATCCCTCAGAATTGGCTTCGACCCGCATAATTGGTCATCTCAGCCTAAGCCCTCAGAATTGGCTTCGACCCGCAGAATTGGTCATCTCAACTTAAGCCTGCAAAATTGGCTTTGACCCGCAGAATCGGTCACCCTCATCTTTAAGCCCTCAGAATCGGCTTTGACTCGCAGAATGGGTCATCTCAATTTTAGCCCTCAGAATTGGCTTCGAGCCGCAGAATCGGTCACCCTCATATTGAAGCCCTCAGAATTGGCTTCGACCCGCATAATTGGTCATCTCAACTTAGGCCCTCAAAATTGGCTTCGACTCGTAGAATCTACCACCCTCATCTTTAATCCCTCAGAAATGGCTTCGACCCACAGAATCGGCCTTGACCCTCTGAATTGCTCATCCTCATCCTTAGGTCAATGGAATCGATCTCTTTCAAAGGCATCATGTGGTGTCTATTTGACGGATATCATTTGTTCCAAACTCACCCATCGAGGGGCTCTATAGACACCCCATTCTAGCACCCCTAACCTCTCCTTAGGTCCCTAGCACCTCCCATCAGCTCTACAAACCTAAGTCATACGCCGAGTACTAACCTAAAGGCCATCGGGCACTCCTAGTCTTTGTTTGACCAAAAGTCAAAATCTTTAACTCGACTGAGACTGAATGAATATTCAAAGGGAACTGAAACCCCTTTCCAACGGTTCATCTCGTGTGCAGTTCAGACTTACGATGCAGACGAATGACCCATTTTCCACCGAAACTTGATCAAGAGGCGACCGGACACTCCCAGGCTCTATTTAACTAAAGTCAACTCTTCATCTCGATCGAGACTAAATGAATCTTAGAAGGAAACTAAAAACTCTTTCCAACGGTCCGCTTCGGGCCCGATTCTGACTTACGGTGCAGACGAACGATATGTTTTACTCCAAAAAGTCACCGAATGCTTTCAGGCACCGATTGACCAAAGTTAACTCCCCAAACCGAGTCAAGCTCTTTCGAATGTTTAATTACATCTCTTAACCTTTCCAAAAGTACATCTCATGCGCGATCATGAGTTACCGTGCGGATGAACGATCCATTTGGGTCCGATGATTCCCCGCCCAAAAGATCGACGGGCGCTTCCAAGCCACATTTGACCCAAAGTGAACTCCCGAACATGGGAGAAGTCCAAAATACTTTCGAAGGTCTCTAAAGTACCTTTCCAATGTTTCACCTTGTGTGTGATTCTAACCAACGGTTTTCACCTAAAGGCTGATTTTCTGAAGAAAGCTGAAAGAGACTGTCAATTGGTAGGTTCCAGACCCTGCCTATCGGCAGTGCACCTAAAAGCACATGCCTATTGGCAGAACCAAGACTAAGCCGATCGGCAATTCCCTGGTCTTATAAAAAGTAGGGCCTGACCTCATTGCAAAAGGACCCAAGATCTGAAATCCATCACTCTCAGTGAGCTCAGAAAACCTCTCTCGAAGCCAGCGTGATTTCAACATCCAAATCCCTTTCCCACCTTTACCTTTCATCATATTTTTCATTAAACATTGTGAATTAACTACCCTCCATCATCACCCAAGTGCAAGGGTTTCTCTCTAACATCCAAGATCAAGCTCAAGATCTTCAAGAAGGTCCAACTTTCTCAACTCTCTCTTCAAATTCTCCTAAATTCCCATTAATTTGTTTTATTACTTAGAACTTTTTATTCTCCCATCTCACATATCCTAATATACTTTTTATTTACTATTATTGCTCATCTCTTATTTTCATATAAATAAAACCCAAAAGAAAAAAGAAAAAGAGGGTTTGCTCATAAATTCCAAACGGGAATTCTCACACTTTTCTCACACTTTTCACACAACTAAAACACTTTTTTACACACATACACACACATATAAGAGAAGTCCCGGTTGGATTTATAGTATAAACCCCACCCCTAGTTTGCATATGAACTACGTGGACTTTGATGCCTCTATAGGCTACGTAGGCATCTCGAGGTAAAACTCGAGACTCGAGTTCTATTCTTACTTTTCTCTCATTTTCTATTTTTCTACGTTCTTTAAACTTAACTCTCTTAGATTCTATATATTTACATATACGTATATTGGTGCTTAGTGAAATATTATTCCGTATGTGTTATCATTCCGTTATAACGATCAATACTAGGATAATCGCGTAAATCCTATTTTTCTACTATTACTTTTAGGAACATTCCTATGGATGACTCTCTTTATCTCTTCCATGATATAAGTCAATGATTTCCTATCTCCACTAGATATACACATGCACACAAATCACGGGGACATAAAGGAAAATAGCAATAACCCATGAGAGGCCATAAGGGCGGAATGGGTGCCTAATACCGTCCCATTTCGTAACTTATCCTCCGAACCCTTTTTGAATCATTTTTTGGTTTCGTATGTATCAGTATGTCTTTGGATGCTGTCCTTCGGGATGGATCCCTTTTCTTTTGTCTATTTTGATTATAATATACTTGCGACTCCATCTCTCTACTTTTTTTACCTCAGCACAGATGCCGACCGAAGCGCTCCAGAGAGGGATGCACGAGATCAAGATCCTCCTGATAAGAAGAAGACCCCCCATCTTCTTTATCTCTCCCTCCACGAGGATCGGGGATAGACACAACCATTACATGTTTGCTTTAATGTGTCGTACCTGTAAGATGGTTTTTGGGAAGGAACATGCGAGATCGTTGATATCAACATTTTGTTGACTTGCGAATATATTGAAAAGGTGTGTTTGTAGAGAAAACAGAACACCCATAATAACCGTAAGTTGAACAACCTTCTAACATCCCATGAGCAGGAAAATCATGAATACCCCACATCAACATGTCTTTTTACTGAAAATGTTCTTTTTTATTTTCTTTCCATCCCTCCACCCCAGACCATAAGGTCTTCAGCTCGTCGACTAAGGGTTGGAGGAAGACATCAATATTAATTGATGGTGACTTTGGCCCAGGAATCAATACAGTGAACACTGAAAACTCACTCTTCATACACATTGATGGGGGAGGGTTGAGAGGCTCAATAATCACTAGCCAACAACTATAGTTACGGCCAATAATTATTATTAGGGTTAAAACTGTCAGTTGCTATTGCAAGTCAAATATTTCGCAGATCCTTGGCAAATTGTCTCCATATAATGTTTGCATTTACCCACTCTGCTGAATCTCGAGGATGACGCATAAATTCCATACAAGAGCTTGCTCGAGCATGCCAAGTCATTTTCTCGGCTATATATTTAATGCTATACAACTGCTTTAGCCTAGGGATTAAAGGAAAATGCCGCATTACCTTCTTAGGAACCTTACGAAACTTCTTTTATCCCTTGGGACATACAATTTCCTCCCCATCATCATCTCTTGAAGTATACTTGTATCGCAAAGAACCACATTTTAGACATTTATTACAGTTTTCATGCTCTTTCCAAAATAACATGCAATTGTTAATGCACACATCATACTTAACATACTCCATACTAAGATCTCTAATTGTGTTCTTTATTTAAGTATAACTAGTTGTCAAGTTGTTCCCTTCAGGGAGTAACTCATTCAACAATATAAGAATTCCACCAGTGGCACAATCTAAAAAATTAAATTGCGTTATTATATCATTTAACTTCACAAGAGCATACATGGTTGTATGGCGTGATGAACCAGTATGAGGGTGTAGTGTCACCATTGCGAGTTAATGTAAAAGTGCATACTTATTGACTTTGCCTGTATGTGTGTGAGAATCATTTGGAACGTCAAAGGTTTGGGTCCCTTCATCACCATCTACACAATTCAGTAGTGAACATCTCATAAGAATCATTCACAAGGTCATCCAAAGTCGGAATATTAGACACATCAATGTGTTCTCTAACATTAGTCTGAGTCGCAGGTTGTGCTGGTCGCTGGATTGGATTAAGAATTGACGTCTCCCCATTAAAATGAAACAAGGTGTAATATATATCCATACCATAGTCCATCAAATGGTCAAATATTCCATCTAAAGTAACATGTCCTTTCCCATTGTGACAACGCCTACACAGATATGAATGTATATCCCCAGGAATAGTGTTACGCACATACTGCAGAAACACTAACACTCTCTCTCTGTACGAATTGGTCTCAAAGTTTTTTTCCTTTATCCACTATTTATTGATCATCGATGACATCCTGATAAACATGTGGATGCAGAATGTGTTAATAAGATCTCATCACATAAAAGAGCTTTTCAAAATTTCAACAAGAGGAACTGTGGAGAATTACTAAATTACAGAAATCACATATAATACATTCTAATTATCCAAATTGTCTCATAAGTATTCTCTAACCCATCATTTGATAGCTATTGGTGGGCTCTCTCTCCAACAGGAGTAATAGTTTCGAGGAACTATGGATCCTTTATGCATCTTGACACAGTGAGTAAATCAGAGAAACCTAAAACAATATTAGGGTGGACAGAAAAAACATCCATTTTAATGTTTTAGTTATTAAACATAAACAAAACCTTCAAACCTTAGGTTTTTAGTCAAGAACACATCAAGAGCAACAACTCCTGTGCTTGGATAAAACCAACCTAAATCGCTTTAAAAACTTCATATTTTGGCAAAAAAACACAACCAAAAATTCTACCCTGCTCCTATAAACCCATGCCAATGATAATCAAGCCAGATGACCTCGTCAAACAATAATTATTCAACCTAAGAAAATAAAAAACCGAAGATGATCTTCCCCGTCCAAATACCATATCTAAAGAAACCCAAAACCCATAATCGAGATCAATTTTAATCATTGAAATCTAACACTACACCAAAATGGTCAAATTGTCACCTTTCAGCCGGCCAGCCTTGTCAAGGTCATTGACCGTGACAAAAAACACGCATTTTGTGTCACGGTCATTGACCTTGACACGACCGTGACAAGAAATTGTCACGGTCAATGACCGTGATAATTCTTTAAATAATTGTCACGGTCAATGACCTTGACACGACCGTGACAAGTTTTACAGAAAAAACCCTTTCCCCCTTCTTTTTTCCCTCCCGCGTCATTCCCTCCCTCTCTCTCTCTCTCGACGCTGCTCTCTCTCTCTCTCTACTTTCAAGTTTAATTCTCTCTCTCTCTCTTTCTCTCTCTCTCTCTCTCTCTCTCTCTCTCTCTCTTCCATTTATATATATGTTTGTGTGTATATATATGTGTGTATGTGTGTATATATGTGCGCGTATGTGTGTATATATATGTAAATTAGAAAAGAAAATTATACTTGCAATGTGGTATTAATGATGTGAAGTTTGTGTGTGATAGTGCAAAAAGAATTGATATGTTTTCACAAATGATGTGAAGTTTGTGTGTGATAGTGCAAAAATTGAAGCCATTGACTTATGTCTTACAAGATTGGGACACATCAATTATAGATATTTGGATAGATTATCTAGAAAGGAACGAGTTAGAGGTTTTACCTAAGTTAGGAAACCAGATACCA
Organism: Sambucus nigra; assembly: GCA_949130495.1. Classification (NCBI taxonomy): domain Eukaryota; kingdom Viridiplantae; phylum Streptophyta; class Magnoliopsida; order Dipsacales; family Adoxaceae; genus Sambucus; species Sambucus nigra. Next base: position 515,450,233 of record OX422218.1, on the reverse strand, counting down.
AGTTTTGTGGAATATGTTAAAAAGGAAAAAAATGAAAAGTCCCCACAAGAAACTAAATAAGATAAATTATTCTAAGACTTTAGAGTTAGTACATATTGATGTTAAGGGTCCCTATAAACTAAGAGTTTAAGAGGCAAGTGATATTGTTTTGTGATTGTGGATGATTTCTTTAGGTTCACTTTTCTTGGAATTTTGAGGGAGAAGAATGACTCCTATGGTGTGATTGTTTAAATATGAAAGGAAATCCAAAATAAACAATCGCTCCCAAAAATATTGGATAACATTTTATTTTCATTCAAAATAAATAATTAATAATAGTTGGATAATAATTGGATAATAATTGATATTTTCATTCAAAATAAATATTTCATTCAAAAATGTTGCCAATTGGATAATTTTTTAACAGAATTTGATAATATTATATAAAGTTTAGTAAATTCACAAAATGATGCCAATTGTATGTTTTTAGGAATATCATTAGTTACTTTCGTGCCCAACTATGTAGAATCCATACACATGCATGTTGTTAGAAAGTCTTAAATTTAATTCTCACTTTAATTTGTAGAATCTCTGTACTTGGTTGGATTTATCCCTTTATGATATGATGGGGGTGGGGTGGGGTGGTTGGGGTGGGGTGTGTGTGTGTGTGCGTAGGTGTGTGCGTGTGTGCGTGGCGGGGGGAGGGGGGAGGGGGGAGGGGGAGGGGGTGGGGTATGTGTATATGTGTGTGTATGGTGGTGTGTGGTGGGGGAGGGAAAATCAGGCAAAAAAGACGAACGTGCACTACTCCAACCGGACCTCTTACGCCGAGGTGGAGCATAGCATGCAGGTAAGATTTAATTTATCTATAACTACAAAAATATATTATTCTTCATTATTTTACTTTGCGGGGCCGATACTAATTTCACTTTACTTTATTTTATTTCAGGGGGTAGGGAGTGGGCCAGGGGGTAAGCCACATAGGCTCGATACTTATGTGGCTCTTCTGACGAAGAAGGGGAAGGACAAGAGGTGTCCTCGAGCGTCACGGACACGATTATAAGCAATCCGACAGTTTAATTTCTGTTAATTACGTTATAATTTTTTAGTTTACTTATTTTACTAATCATGTGCTTTTTGTCATTTCAGGCAAAGCTTAAGGAAGTGCATGAATCGCAGTCTGATGCCAACAAGGCATCTTTGTCCACAGACGCACTCAGCCAAGTGCATGGCTCTGATCGCAAGGGGGGTACAGGGGAAGTGAGCTCGCGGGTGGCCAAATCTAGGATCATCGGATTGGAGACGAGCGACACCGGGTTGACTCGAATGGTGGATTCACACGACGCGAAGCTGTCCCGTTTGGAGGCGAAGGTCCAAGATATGTAGGCATTCATGAAGCGTACGTTGGGGGGAGACCGTAGAGGGAAAGGGAAAGGGAAGGAGAAGGCGGTGGAGGAGGAGGTGCGGGAGGATGAGGCGCAGGATGACGAGGATGTGGACCTCGCTGCTTCATCACCGACACGTTCGTACTTCGATGATCCACTTCCCTATTTGGCACCCTTCAACAGACAATTATCGACACTTGGTTGGCCGAGCGTGTTCATATTGGACGTACTTGATGGCCAGTGGATAGGGCGGGGGTTGAGGGACCCGAATATCGTCGAGGGTGGAATAGTCCATGGACGTGTGCTTCAAGAGATGGAGTCCTGGGTGCTCGTCACGCATGTCATACCCGGGAAGGAGAACTCCCTATTGTGGTTGCGCGAAAAATGCGGCACGACATATATTAGTGGGTGCGTCAATTCGTATGTCGTGTGGCCTACTCACCTCCTCAGTTTTACCCAAGACATGTAGTAACATTATTTTTAAGTTTGTCCATTTTAATTATATTTAGATTATATCGTCATGTATATTATTTCTATTTTGAATATTTGGATTATATCGTCATGAATATATATTTTCATTATCTTTAGTTTATTTGGATATATGATGTTTGGAACAGGTACAACGTTACTATAACAGGTACAAATATACTGCTGGGCAGTGGCAGTGGCCATACTGCCCAGCAGATTTTTTTTAAATTCTGCCCAGAATTGTCACGGTCATTGACCGTGACAATTTTTTTAAAAAGGGTCAAGTCTTTGTCACGATTATAAACCGTGACAAACGTGTCACGGTCATTGACCGCGACATGACCGTGACACAAAACGCGAGTTTTGTGTCAAGGTCAATGACCATGACACGACCGTGACAAAAAAAGTTGTCTCGCCTCGAAATGTCACGGTCATTGACCTTGATAAGTTGGATATGTCAAGGTCAATGACCTTGACAAATGGGCAGATTTGGTGTAGTGTAATGGGGACCAAATACTACATCAATTTGTTTTCATCATCAAAACAGTGACCAAATACTGAAACGATTGAGAATATGAAAACAATGATCAAATACTAAAATAATTAACATAAAAACTAAAAGCATTTTAAGGAGGTAAACATTAATTAACAACACATTTTAGGTTATGTCTAGATATCATCCCCCACCTAACTTATATAAAAGCATTGAATATACTAACTACCCCATTTTAGGGTTTTTAGATTAATTTGTCTATCCCTAAATGATAAACTCACTCTTAATATCTAACAATGATCCTAATTAACCCAACCAAATGATACAATTCTGTTAGCTTCCAAATATTCCATATATTATGCGACCCAACTCTTGAATTTTACATACTAATACATCGTATTCAATTTAACCCCTACATACCAATCGAGGTCAAAATACCCAACTAACCAAACAAGAAATTCCGAAATCTCAAAATATAAATATTCACTTTATTCTAGAATGATAAGAACTGTACAAGCCAATCCAACCTACCCTATACCCCATAATCCAACCCAAATAACCCTTCAGTCATTTGTAGGCCAAAATAGGGGAGGCCGATTGATCGACCCCAAGAGTCGATCAATCGACTATCCTAGATATTGCCTTCTTCCTTTTTACAAAACTCAACGCCAAAAACCTCCATTAAAACTCACATATCAAATCCAAACCTTCCCATATTCATATATAATTGTCCAAACAACAATCCAAGCATATTTCTAACAATTATTTTCAATCTTAACATAATTTAAAAGATTAAATCTCATATTTGAATCAAGAACCCTAGTTTTATTAAATCATTTAATTTATATTATGTTTCAATTATCATGGACACTTTACATGATTAATATATATACTAAAATTCTAACAATAATATAATAATTGCAACTCAGATTCATGATGTAATCAACCTATTTCAGATTATGCCAATAGGGCCAATTTCTAAACTACTCAGTATGAATCCAACATATGAGAAATAACAATAGGGGCGAAAACTGACCTAAAAAGTAGTATATTTGAAGTTGTCAAAAAATCAGCAGCAACGATGATGAGTAGCGCTGACGAGAGGCAGCAGTGGTGATGAGTAGTGCCGACGGTAGGCGGCAGGGATGATGATTAGCGACAACGGGAGGAGCAATGAGGATGAGTAGTGCCGATGGGACCAACGATTTTGAGGCGCGGGTAGCGTGGAGAGAGGGAGAGTGTTAGGTTAGAATGCCTCTTGAAATTTTGAGCCCCGCTTGAAATCTTGGGATGTTATTCTTTTAATGAAATTTACACACATTTGGCACTTTAAAACCGTGCCAGATTTTGGCACTATTTTAAACCATGCCAGATTATGATAAAACCGTTCCAGATTCTAGCACGGTTTTAAACTGCGCCAGAATCTCCTTCCCTCAGCATGACATAATAGAAATTTTGGTGTAATGTTATGTGATAATATTAGTGCCCCATACATGAGTGTTAATCGGGTTCTTCATGCCCTTACCAAGAACGCCGAGTTGGATTTTCACTTTATTCGTGAAAAAGTGGCCCAAGGTGCTCTTGTTACGCAATATGTTCCATCATCCGATCAGTTCGCTGATATCTTTACTAAATCCTTAGGTGTTGCACCTTTCTTGGATTTGTTATCCAAGCTCGGTGTGTCTTCCCCACCTATCGCTTGAGGGGGGATATTAGATCATGTCACAAAAACTATCACAACTATTGTTCGTAGCAGACTTTGTCCCACGATCATTACAGTTTCTCCATGTCCCACATTTATTACAGTTTCTCCCATGATTGAGTGATGCAACATAGTAGTTCCAGTAATTTAGTATAACTGCTCTCACATTTGTATAACTGTTGTCCATAATAGTTTTAGGAAAGTATTCCTGTATATATGTATTTCCTTCCATTTCATTGTAATACATAGAGACAATATAAAAAATATTGTTTTCTAATCTTTCAAATAGGAAGTTCATGTATTGAATTGAGGTACCACTATATACTTTTAGCAATAAAGATTAATTGTCCGAAAAGAAATGTCCATTCATGTTACAAATATGCATCATGGTGTTATTGTTATGTAGTACTACACCCATAAGTCCACTGTATATACTATTACTTATTGATGTCTCTACCCAATGTCCTCATGTAAGTATAAACCCCAAATATTAGGAATTTTTCACTTACAATCCAAAAAAAGAACCGAAAAACAGAGAATAAGAGTATACAATATACAAATACTCAAAAGATCATGTAAATTTATAAAAATGTACATCTTACAATCAGACCTTCAAGCTTGAATACCAAACAACTATTTTAATCACACTACACTCATAATCTTTCTATGGATACAATCCAACTTTGAAAAAAAATGATAATAGTAAAATATAACAAATTCTATAACTGTTAATACACTTCCTGCAAAGAGAAAACAATGACATAAATTAAGGCAATTAAATAACTCTGTCTCTGAGATTAACCACTCATGCTTATCTATTTGCCGCATCTATGCATGATTCCATGAATTTATCTTTCAAATCTTTTCATCCTGTAGAATAAGTACCATCAATTATTTCCAACAATTATAATAAAAAATAATTAAAAAATCAGTAAAATAAAGTTTTATCTAACACTGTAGCTCTAAGAATCTTTTGATAACAAACATAGGAGCATTTAGATACGGTCCAAAAAAGGTTAAAACATAAGTATTTATCTCCTAGATGACCAAAAAAAATTCTACTACAAAATGTGCTACTGTACAGAATGAAACTTACCCAACTATAACAATGTACTACTGTCTATATATGTACTAATGTATATATTAGTACAAACGTACCCAACATACATAATGAAATTAGTGACATAACTACTATACAAAATGTACTATTGTGTATATATATTTATATATATATATATGCAGTAAATATCTCCCCTACTAAACGTACCCAACTATCACAATGTTAAACATTATGTAAACACATTAGCAAAATTAGTGACGCAACTACAAAACATAGTTGAAAACTGTAAGCGCAAGTAATTTCCTTTTAAACTAAACTCGATGCGGAAGCGTTGAATACAAGTGATGGTTCAACAAAAATTAAACAAATCAGATTTTAGTTTAATAAAACAAAATTAAACCAATTCATTAATCCAATTCAAGTCCTAGAATTTGTCTAAGTCATAATTATAAATTATCCAAAGTTAGGCGAAATCAATTTTAGCAAAAGACTTGAATAAACCAAATTTACCCAATATTTAATTTAGTCCCAATTAAATGTGTGTGATAAATTAAACCGAATTTTATCTTGAAATTATCCTAAGCATGGATTCTAAATTATTGTGCAAGATAAAATAAACAATATCACACTACGCCGCGATGTACGAGGAAAAACCCAAGACGGGAAAAAACCTCGGACGGCCCTAGCCACAAGTCCACTAGATACGGAATTACAATTACAAGACAAAAGACTTACATCCTCGAATCGAACCCTCTCAAGCCTTGTCGCTCCTTCTCGTAGACACCTCTTCCTAGCGGACAACCTCGGAACACCACCTCGGTCTCGAAATCCACCGATAGGAATTTGTATGGTCACCATCACCCTAGCATGGAGCCTTTCTCTAAGTGGGTAGAATCACAATAAAAAATTCTTCTTCTTTGATGGATGTAGAAGAAAACCAAAACTTCTCTTCTTGAATTCGGTAGAGATAAACTGGTGCCAAAACTCCAAGTAAAGATATGTATATAGAACTTAGATAACCAACTATTGGGTGTAAACACTAGAGTGTGTAGGATTTTTCATTAAAGAATAACACTCAAAACTTGATCTTTTTCCTTAAACAAATTTTCTCTCAAAACACTCTCTAGGAGTTTGTATGGTATGAAAAAGATAATTGGAAAAATGTGTTTCCCGCACATATTATGTCTGGAAAAAGTTGGTTAAAAAACAAGTGGGGAACATGGGTGAAAACTGCCAAAAAACTGCTCAAAACTGTTCCCGCCTGGCATCTCGTTCGAACGAACTTGACTCTCGTTCGAACGAGACTTCTAACAAGCGACCAGACTGGGCTCGTTAGAAACTCGTTAGATACCACGTTAGAACGAACAAACTCGTTCGAACGACATATCGAACGACTGACCAGTTTAGGTTCGTTGGCAAACTCGTTCGAACGAAACCTGGTTCGAACGACAAACTCGTTCGAACGAAAACCTGGTTCGAACGAAAAAACTCGTTCGAACGAGACTTCGAACGACTTCCAGAAATTTTTGATAAATTCAATTTTTGGCCCAAAAACTTTATGTACTTTATTTTAAAGTTCCAATTAAATTATTCTGAAAGTAAAACATGGTTTTTATTAAACCTGACACCCAATAAATATTGTTCCAAGCTCCTATATAAATATAATTACATTCATACCTTGGGAGCATGGAACCTTAGATGATGACATAGAAACGAGGCACGCAAACCGACATTTTGATGAAGCTTTATAATCTTTGCCGCTACGTCTTCAACACACACTTCATAGGCTTGAGAGTATTACAATAAATTACTAACCTATGAATAAATGTTTTTGTCCGGAATTGAGCCAAAACTATATATGGACTCAATTGGAAATTTGTGTCCTTACAAATCTCCCCCTTTGGCTATTCCGGGACAAAAACCAAAACAAAAATCCTAAAGGGCCGTCAAGCTCACTAGACTCAAAACATAATCCGCCCAATCTTGACTCAACCCAAGGATTAAACACTTTGCCTTTTAAAGTTGCCGCTTTTGTAGAATACCTGCACACTTAAGCAAACTCATCAAATGCATAGGGAATATCAAAATATATTAATCGCAATTAATCAATTACTCCCCCTAAAATAATTCTCCCCTTTATCAAACAAATGACATTTACTTAGAAAGACGTCTCCCCCTAAGATAAATCTCCCCCAAACTAAGATGCAATAATAATAGGTTTAGATACCATTTCTCCCCCTATCATCATTCTCCCCCCTTTTGTTCAGGAATAGGCAAAGGATAAAGAACTAATAAACAGTTTAAAGTGATAAGACATGAAAGCATATGGGCAATCAAAGCAAGGCAAAGATAAACAAATATCATATATATATATATATATATATATATATATATTATATATACGATAAATATACCAATAAGTACGTGCATATATAGATAGATATAAACACACACATGACACAAAATACAATAAGTTTGCACACTCGTATGGCAAAAATGTGTCATATGGAAACGGAAGTGTAGGGGTGTGAACTAGCAACAATTAAATTTAGACCCAAACACTTAAGAAACGTTCACGGAGTTCTCATTTGATTGCAAACTTCATCACAGTTAAATATAACCTCATGTGACAATATAGATTGAACTCAATGAACAAACATACACAATGCATACAAGCCTAGCATGATGATGATTCTACAAACCAAATAGAGTCATGACATTAAAGACAACTAGGATAAACGGACATTGTGGAAACCGTTGATATACCATCCAATTCTCCCTCAATGAGCATATATATTCTTTTGTTTGTGAATGAATATATCAAACAAACATAGGCCTTGGCAATTGCTTTCTGTTTAATGCCAAATATTCTGTTTTTAGGCCTTTGGATCACGTATTTCTTTTAGATCCAATCAACGGTGGCTTACTATCGCAAAGGATTTAATTCATCCTTTCGGAGCCCTTCCCCTTGCATAAATTAATTTATCATGTTTTCATTTTCACACAAATCTCACATGCAACGGATTTTGACATGCACTTGTCCTCCTAGGTCATAGATATGTAGATGACTAGATTGATAGGAGAACACCTTAAAAAGCTCAAATATAACATGTGACATTAAGATTTCAAAAGAGCTCGTGCATGTGTGAAAAGTGGCATATAAAAATAGAATCCATTTAAACAACACAAAATCCAACTACTCCATATAAAGCATGGTAAAGAACATTTTAGGGATTGAAAATCTAAACCAAAAGTTCTAGCCACATGGGAGCGTTAACGTATGGGATTCAAACAAAAATATATGCCACGTAAAGTGTGTCAAACTAAAATACACACAAAATAAAATCTTTTTGAGTTTTTAACATTTTTAATCAAAAATAAATATTTACTCAAAAGGACAAACAAAAATCATTTGTATTTTTCATTAAGCTTAAATGAAATAAATAAAACACAAATGATAAACAAAAATCTTTTTATATTTTTCAGTTAATTCAAACAAAATATAATACAAAAAGATAAACAAGTCATAATTTCTAGCATGGGATATGAAATAAGGCTATGACTAGAAAATGACTAAACAAGCATACATTTAGCATGTGAATATAGCAAGAAGTACAAACGCTAAAGTATGCAAACACTAACACATTCATCCTTTAGATTTAGCAAGGGAGGAATCATGTGAAAGTAAATGAGAATCAAAATCCCTATTTTTTTAGGCAACCAAGTCGGATTTCCTAACCCAAATTAATGAGGAATGACTATCTTGGGGTGTAGGAATGTTAACTTCCGTGGTTACTTTACTATGGGGTTTTCTAGGAATTCGTTTAATAGCTAAACAAAATTTCCTAAGATGACCTTGTCGACCACAATGTGGACAAGTAAGAACATGTCGAAAAGATTTACTTAAGGAGTGATCTTTAAAAGTATTCCTAGTTGATTCTCCTAAAACATTGGTTTGGGCATTATGAGTAAATTCATTACAAGGATTGAAGCCTAAACCACAAGTGTCATTTTTAATTTGGACCGTTCCTAACATTTTATCTAGTTTTTCTGAACGACATTCCAAATCAAATTTGACATTACTAGAATCTTTTAATTTATTTTCCAATTCTACAATGTTAGATTCTAGTAAAACATTTCGCTCTTCAAAAGCAAGAAGCTCCTTTTTCAAGGATTCCATTAAACCCCTAAGGCTATCTCTTTCGCCTTCAACATATTCAAGCTTCTCTTGAAGAGTCCTCACATGTGTCCTAAGGTCTTCTATTAAAGCATTTTCATCAACGACCTTGACACTCTCTCTTAAACAAGCTTCTAACTTCAAATTAGTTCTTTTCAAATTAATAGATTCTTTATATAATTTATGAAAAGCATTTTGAAGTTCACTCACATCAACCTTTTCTTCATTTTCACTCTCTCTTTCTTCTCCACTCTCACTATCATTAAAAACAAGGGAATCATGAACAATGACCTTGGAAGTGGCATGTGCTATCGTGTCATCAATCGATGAATTCTCATTATCACTCACATGACTATCCATAAAAGCCACAAAATTTTTCTTAGTGGGGGAATCGGGCTTTTCTTCCTTATCACTATCACTAAGGGTTGCATTATATGCAGTGGGTCGTTTACCCTCTTTTCTTAGTTTAGCGGGGCACTCATAAGCTCGATGGCCATAACCTTCACAACCAAAACACTTATTAGACTCGTCCCTATCAACATTTTCATTACTAGACTTAGGGATCTTTTCGGCTTTAGAAATCTTCTCGCTTTTATCATGTTTAGAAGATTCAAATTTCTTAAAATCATTTTTAAATTTATCTTTGTTGAATTTAAGAAATTTTCTAAATTTACGAGCAAATAAAGCCATATCTTCCGAGTCACTATCACTCTCGCTCTCTACTACTTTTTTAACCTCTTTTCGGGCTTTTAAAGAAACACCCTTTTCGATTTTCTTTTCATTTTTAGAGGGAAACATATCCTGTTCATAGGTTTGTAAATCACCTACAAGTTCTTCTAATTTCGTAGAGGCTAAAGTGGGTAAAGAATTTAAAACGGTCACCTTAGGAATAAATCTATCGGGTAGGGACCTCAAAATTTTCTTTACAACACGGTCGTCAGGTATTTTCTCTCCCAAGTTAAAGGATGAATTAACAATATCAGAAAGTCTAGCATAAAATTTATCAAAAGTTTCTTTTTCATCCATTTTGATAGTTTCAAATTGAGTGGTGAGGTTTTGGAGTTTAGAAGCTTTAACGACACTCGTTCCTTCATGAGTTAATTGTAAAATATCCCAAGCTTCTTTAGCGGTCTCACACGTCATAATGCGTTGGAATTCATCTGGTGTGACAGCGCTAAATAAAGCATTTAAACCACGGGAATTAAAATTTGCTAGTTTAAACTCATTTTCAGTCCATCTATCGACGGGTTTGGGAACATGTTCATTTTCAATTAAATGTGTTGGTGGGGTCCAACCGTTAACAACAGACATCCAAACACGTTCATCGATAGATTTAAGTGCCGATTTCATTCGCGCTTTCCAATACGCGTAGTTTGAACCATCAAAAATAGGAAATTTTGAAAATGGGGAAAAATCCATTTTAGCCAAAAATTAAAGGATCTTAACAAAATAATTTATCGTTTTTGGCTCTGATACCAATTTGTAAGCGCAAGTAATTTCCTTTTAAACTAAACTCGATGCGAAAGCGTTGAATACAAGTGATGGTTCAACAAAAATTAAACAAAACAGATTTTAATTTAATAAATCAAAATTAAACCAATTCATTAATCCAATTCAAGTCCTAGAATTTGCCTAAGTCATAATTATAAATTATCCAAAGTTAGGCGAAACCAATTTTAGCAAAAGACTTGAATAAACCAAATTTACCCAATATTTAATTTAGTCCCAATTAAATGTGTGTGATAAATTAAACCGAATTTTATCTTGAAATTATCCTAAGCATGGATTCTAAATTATTGTGCAAGATAAAATAAACAATATCACACTACGCCGCGATGTACGAGGAAAAACCCAAGACGGGAAAAAACCTCGGACGGCCCTAGCCACAAGTCCACTAGATACGGAATTACAATTACAAGATAAAAGACTTACATCCTCGACTCGAACCCTCTCAAGCCTTGTCGCTCCTTCTCGTAGACACCTATTCCTAGCGGACAACCTCGGAACACCACCTCGGTCTCGGAATCCACCGATAGGACTTTATATGGTCACCGTCACCCTAGCATGGAGCCTTTCTCCAAGTGGGTAGAATCACAATAAAAAATTCTTCTTCTTTGATGGATGTAGAAGCAAACCAAAACTTCTCTTCTTGAATTCGGTAGAGATAAACCGGTGCCAAAACTCCAAGTAAAGATATGTATATAGAACTTGGATAACCAACTATTGGGTGTAAACACTAGAGTGTGTAGGATTTTTCATTAAAGAATAACACTCAAAACTTGATCTTTTTCCTTAAACAAATTTTCTCTCAAAACACTCTCTAGGAGTTTGTATGGTATGAAAAAGATAATTGGAAAAATGTGTTTCCCGCACATATTAAGTCTGGAAAAAGTTGGTTAAAAACAAGTGGGGAACATGGGTGAAAACTGCCAAAAAACTGCTCAAAACTGTTCCCGCCTGGCATCTCGTTCGAACGAACTTCACTCTCATTCGAACGAGACTTCTAACGCGCGACCAGACTGGGCTCGTTAGAAACTCGTTAGATACCTCGTTAGAACGAACAAACTCATTCGAACGACATATCGAACGACTGACCAGTTTAGGTTCGTTGGCAAACTCGTTCGAACGAAACCTGGTTCGAACGACAAACTCGTTCGAACGAAAACCTGGTTCGAACGAAAAAACTCGTTCGAACGAGACTTCGAACAACTTCCAGAAATTTTTGATAAATTCAATTTTTGGCCCAGAAACTTTATGTACATTATTTTAAAGTTCCAATTAAATTATTCTGAAAGTAAAACATGGTTTTTATTAAACCTGACACCCAATAAATATTGTTCCAAGCTCCTATATAAATATAATTACATTCATACCTTGGGAGCATGGAACCTTAGATGATGACGTAGAAACGAGGCACGCAAACCGGCATTTTGATGAAGCTTTATAATCTTTGCCGCTACGTCTTCAACACACACTTCATAGGCTTGAGAGTATTACAATAAATTACTAACCTATGAATAAATGTTTTTGTCCGGAATTGAGCCAAAACTATATATGGACTCAATTGGAAATTTGTGTCCTTTTAAAAACGGATAAATAAAACACATAGCAATATGCTTTTAATTAATATACTACTTTATATATCTGAACAAATGTACTACTGTACAAAATGTACTACTTTATATATCTTCCCTACTAAATGTACCCAAATATAACAACATTAAACGTTAGGGAAACACATTAGAAAAATTAGTGACACAAATACAAAACAGAGTTGAAAATGAATACATAAACACATAGAAATATACTTTTACAAAATGGAAGTTACATAGTAGTGTCATATGAGTAAATACAAGTTGAATGTTAGTTGGGAAGAAAGAGATATCGTCATAAAATGCATTCAAATGATTTGTCAAAAAATAAGAAAAGTGTAATATATATGAACAGTAATGTTCAACTAAACATGTCTTCCTCAATTAAGCATTCCAAGTGTGTCACCCAAACATGGTCAAATTGTTTACTCAAACAAATCATATACAGTGTCAAATTTGACCATGTTACCTAAACATGGTCAAATTGTCCATTCATACCAAAACAACAATAAAAACATATTGATAATTATACAAAAGGAAATCAAATAGAGATGGATATGGAAGATTAAAATCTTAAACCCTAATTTCCCTAATGTAAACAAACCCCTTTTTAAACCTATAATTTGGATGATTAAAATGTTAAACCCTAATTTCATAGAAAAATTCGAAAGGGGATCATGATATCTATACCTTTGGCCCAAAGACTTTGATGGTGATAATTAGATGGGCAAAAATTTATAGAAAAGTTGAATAATTTTTTTATTAAGAATTCAAAAATACAATAGAAAAAAATTATAATATTGACTTGTAAAAAGGAAATGATTGATCACACCCCAAATCAACATTTATAGAACATAACCGTGTCATCAATTTCAGAATACTGATGCCATTTATCTCAAATGATTTGTGAATAATAAAGTTAAGTTTAATATACACTAGGGTCAAAGTCTACAATAATTACTAATAACATAAATTTGAATCAACTTTACATTAGTTACCTAACCAATAGAACCCTCCTAGTTTGGAAATCAAAAGTCTGACTCTTATTACCTGTACACGAACACTATCTCTAAGACCCTTTTAATTTGTGGTAGTAGTTTGACATCAAATTGAGGGTTACCTAGCATGTAAATACCGTGGATAAAAGTAAGACGAAGTAGGTTGAAGGAAATTGTAGTACCCCTTATTTATGTGTAATCATTTTATATAAATTTTGCTTTGAGGACTAATTATATAAAATAAAGGAAGTTGAAGTAAATATTACTTTAAGTGATTTAAGAGATAATATTTACTGAGTTTTAAATATTCACTGTTAAGTGAATGTAAATAGTGCAACATTATGTTATATTGTGTTGTTGTGCTTTAAGCGACGGTTATGACTTATTCCAATCGGATTGTTATTAATGAGTTAATATGATGTTGGAACATGAATTAATGAACATTATCACGGATGCCAGTTTAGAGGGCATGATTAGTCCGAAAATGGCTGCGATAGTAACAATAAGTACCAATTGTGTTTTCGGACTCCGGGGGTACTTTTGACTAGTTATAACGTAATTATGATGTTACAAGTCATTTTAGTTGTGTAGTTGCATTTAAATGTTAGACTTAATGTATTTGTGTATTTTAGTCTTGCAAGAACATTTATTTCTCATTTATGTTTCTAAACCTAAAGAGAGTTAGAGAGAAGAGAGAACTTGGGAGAAAGAGGAGATTTGCTATCTTTTCCTTATAACCGTTTCAACGAGCAAGAATCCGAGGCTACAAACTTGAGGCAATTTTTTAACTTGCACGTATGTATGATTGAGTGTGAATAATTTGTATATATATTTGTGTTCTTGAGATTTAAACCATTTGTGAGTTTTGATGATTTTGGTGTTTAAACCTTTAGACTTTTATTTAGATATGATATGAGTTGGTTATATTAGTTAGTTGTTGTTTAAGAATGATTTGGTGAAGTTATTAGATGATGATGTTGAAAGAAGTGGAAGAAAATAGGTTTGGAGATTTAGGTTTTGTAAGAAAATGGGGGATGGTCAATGTATCTGGTGTGACCGGTCGGCTGCGGCCCGGAAGCCGATCGATCGGTACTAAAGGGAAAATACTACTTCTTTTCTCGCAAGGAAAATTTCAAAAATGCGGTAAACCAAGGATCGAGGGCCGTTCGACCAGTACCCTATTTTCAACCTAAAAATGAGATTTTCTTTGTACACTTTTTCTTTTAGGTTAAAGGTCTAGGAACCTTCTTATATGAAGTAATGAAGAGTATTAGGGTCTTATATTAGGGGAATTAATACCCTAGGTAAGAAAGGGGAGTATTGGGGATTATGTCATGGATTAATTAATGGGAGTTAGTGACTTTTTCATCTAGTAAGCTAGCTTAGGACTAAGGAGGAGTTGGGTGGTATCGTTTTAGACTTATGGGGATTGGTACGCGGATAATTATACTCTATAGAATGTATTGTTAAAAACATACGATTTCGTGAATAAGAAATGTATAATTTTAATTGGCCTATCGTGTGATTTATGACATGCACATACATACCTCTTTAAATGCTATCATAAGGGAAGTTACGCGAATAAGGTAAATCCCCTGGCTTGTGATGCTGGGATAATATTATCCTCGGACATAGGACCAGTGGTTTCATTGTGTGATTATTTTATTCGAAGTGTGGTAATTCTGGGTATGGTTATGACTCTCTATCGAAGGTATATGGCCGCTTCTGACGCGACGCGATTTAGTGTGCCCATATGGTCTTGGTTATAGGTCCTGCAAGATGACAGCATTTAGTGGCGCATGGATGACTCCCGGAAGGATGATCTTAGAAACGTTATGTTGTGATTGTAAATTGATCTCACGCTTATGGCATTTTATATGACTCAGTTAATAAATTTATAAATCAACTTTATGGCTTACTGTCCTTAATGATATATAGACTTGTGAGAGAAATATTTTATGAATTTTCAAGTAAACATGTTAATTGGAATTTGACTAATTCCTCCTTAATTGCATGGGTAGTTTAACTTAATGATCTAGTAGAACGCTAGGATGTGCCTTTAGATGAGGGGCAAGGATGATTCTTATATTACAGAGCTTACTTAACCTGTTTAGGATGTTAGTATTCATAACTCCTATACATATTATTCACACGTATATCACATCAAACCGGACCCTGACCCATTTATATTTTTCTTTCTCGTGTGGTTCTCATATATGCTCAGGTGCTCCACCGTAAGGATGCCCGTGTTGATCCTTCCTTCCCAGGGTCAAGGAGCTACAACCATTTTTGCGAATGTTATAGGATTTTGAAATAGATGCATCAATCTTTTGTATAATCTAGTTAAGATCCATCTGTATATTCGGGCGTGTTGCCCCAGTTATTATTCATACTTGTTGTTATACTTGATGTAAATCTTTTGTATTAGTTTGTTAACCTACATATTATTCGGTTATATTTTGTAGATGGTTATTCAACTTGTATCCACCTTCTGTTATAAATGAATTGTCAAAAATTGTTTATCTACTTTGCAAATTATCTGACATCCGTTTTAAAAAATAATTGGTGGTTATCTCGTACTGTTATTTATGCGAAAGTAATGCTAAGAATGGACCATCTATGATTCTTGTATTTATTGGAGTATCGGGTTGGCCACCTCCTTTTTTAATAAGAGGGGTATCGCAGATGGTATCAGAGCATCAATATCTAGAGTCCTTAGGATCTATGTGGACTTATCACACTCTACCGTAGCGTTCTTTGATATAGAGCCCTATTGTTAGGACTGTTTTATTTTTGCATGCTTGAGATCTTCTGCAAGGATAAATTGTTTTAATTATATTCTGATTCAGTTTCTTTTCTTCTCAAATGCTGCCTAGAAGAGGTCGCCTGGCAAAGGTAAATCGAGTTTCAGAGAACGTAGAGCCCCCACCACCGTAAGGAACGATAAATGCATTTGAGGTGGCTAATATTATTTCCTAGGTAGTCAACACTGCAATGACCGCTATGGCACAGCGGCTTCCACAAGCCCAACATTCAGCCATACCGGTGGTTCAAGCCCACATGGGACCCTCTGCATGGGAAAGAGTCAGAGAATCCTTCCTGAAAGGTCACCCTCCATAATTTCAGGGTGGCACTGATGTGATTGTGGCAAATCAATGGAAGAAATATATGCAATGCCATCTTTGAATGGTGGAATGTTGCGGCGAGAGAAAATAGATTCTCGCCACTTTTAAACTGGTAGGAGTATCCTTACAATGGTTGAAGTTTGTGAAAACTACGAAACAGAGGGATACAATGACTGTCCTAGAATTTTGGGTTTTGTTTGAGCGAAAGTATTTTCCTCCAGCGGTCCAGAAGGAGATGGAAAGGAATTTTCAGGATGTTGTTCAAGGAGAGCGATCAGTGGAAGAATATGAAGAGGAATTTATGCATTTAGAAAAAATTTTGCCAGATGAATTCATTCCAGAAGAAAGGAGGATTTCAAAATTTATCGGGGTTTTGAATTGGTGGATAAGGCAACACCTTTTGAGGAACCCATCCTTACAAATATTTGACGATGTGATTAATGCCACTTTAATCCATTACCAGGATCACTGTCTTCACGTGAAGGGGAGTAAGAAGATTGGAGATTCAAGTCAATCTAGTAGATAAGGAGGAAATGGTGCCGGTGGAGCACTACCCCCACTATAACAGTGTAGAAATAAATAGAAAGAGCGAGACCCACGGCAAGGGGACTCGACTAAAAAGAAACATTTTGGGGGTCGCAACTCTAACGGAGGTGGTTTTAGGCACGATTAGGGTGCTCAGCAGTAGAAATAGTGAAGTCAACAGGGCCAAGCCAACAGAGGGAATAATGGAGGTCGAGGCCATCAGGGCCAATGTATGGGCAGTTTTAGAACAATAATCGAGGTCGACATTTGGAAAATTTTATGGGCCGTTATTTTCATTATGGTGAACATGGTCACATGAGGAGATCTTCTCCATAGTTAAACGGGGGATAATTTCTTAGAGGTCCTCAGAATCAGTAGGCACATCAACAATCTCCAGCACCTATTCTAGTTATCCCTTTACAACAGGGACAACTTCAGTATAGGCATGTATATAATATTCAGGATGTTTTATTTCCTCCACCACTGCCTGCATCGCCAGCTATTGAGGGTAAGTTTCCCATTCATGGGTATGTGGGTCGAGTGTTATTTGATACGGGCGCAACTCACTCATTTATCGCTAGGAACTTTGCTCATTCGACGGGGTTGATTAAATCTGCTGAGAGTACTTTTACTAGTGTGGAGTTTTTCGTGGGTGATGGTTCTCTTATACTTTTTGTTTGAAAAAGGGTTGGAATAGAACTTGGTAATTTTCATTTTGAGGACGATTTACTCGTCCAGGATATGGTCGGGTATGATGTTATTTTGGGTATGGACTGGTTAGTCAAATACCGAGCTATGGTAAATTATTATGGGAGGAGTATAGTTTTTTCCATTCCGGGGTAATAAATGTTTTTGGTAGCTATGCCTCTTCCATAGGGAGGTTTGAGAACACATTTGTATTGTATTGAGGAGGAGACTTCACGAGAAGTAATTGTTTCTCTAGATTCGATTATTTTTGTTAGATAATTTGAGGATGTTTTTCAGGAAATCCCGAGCTTACCTCTAAGTCATGAGATTGAGTTCATAATTGACTTAGCATCGGGAACCAGGCCGATTGCGAGAGCTCCATATCGTATGGATACTTTAGAAATAAGGGAGTTAAGGGATCAAATTTAGCAACTATTGGGGCAAGGGTTTATTCAGCGTTGCACGTCACCATGGGGTTCTCATGTGTTATTTTTTAGGAAGAGGGTTCCCTGCGTTTGTGTATTGATTACCGTGAACTGAATAAGGAAACCGTCAGGAATAAATACCCATTACCTAGAATCGATGATTTGTTTGATCAACTAAGAGGAGCTTCGTACTTCTCTAAAATAAACTTGAGGACTGGGTAGCATCAACTGCGAATTCGAGAGCAGGACGTGTCAAAAACTGCATTCTTGATCAGGTATGGGTCTTATGAATTTTTGGTTATTCCTTTTGGGATAACCAATGCTCGTGCCGTATTTATGGACCTTATAAATCGAGTATTTTGGGACTTCCTAGACCAGTTTGTCATAGTTTTATTGACGACATTATAGTCCATTCTCAGACTGAAGCTGATCTTGCTGAACACCTACGATTAGTCCTGCAGACACTATGAGCTCATCAACTTTATTCCAAGTTTGAGAAATGTGACTTTTGGTTGCAGGAAGTGCATTTTTTGGGGCACATTGTGATGACTGAGGGTATTTCCGTAGACCCAAGAAAAGTTGGATCAGTGAGAGAATGTGGTCAACCCATGACGCCAACGGAGATTCGTAGTTTTCTAGGTTTGGCGGGTTGTTATCGCCATTTCATTAAGGGTTTTTCAAAAATCGCTGGCCCTTTAACGAACATGACTCGAAAGGGAGTACAATTTGTTTGGTATGAATCCTATCAACTAGCTTTTGATGAATTGAAGGACAAGTTGACTTTTACTCCTATACTCGCATTGCCAAGATAGAGAGTAGACTATTTAGTCTTCACATACGCATCTCTACAAGGATTGGGAGGTGTGTTACAATAGGAGCATAGGGATATTGCTTATGCATCCCGAAAGCTTAATCCCCATGAAGAGAATCATCCCGTGCATGATCTGGAGCTTGCCGCAGTGGTGATTGCTTTGAAGATATGATGGCATTACCTCCTGGGTGAGAAATTTAGTCTTTTCACGGACCACAAATTGTTACAATATTTGATCTCGCAGAAAGATATAAATATGCAACAATGTTGGTGGTTGGTGTTTATAAAGGACTATTAATTCGATATTAATTATCACCCAGACAAGGAAAATGTAGTAGCTGATGCGCAAACCCGTGGGGGAGCTAGCGAAGGTGTGGAAAGCCAAGTGGAAAAAACTCAACTAAGATGATTTTGTAGACAAAGCTTGTATGTCAGTGTTGATCGTTATGCCTGCTATTGTGATGCGAGTCATAAAAGCGCAAAGAGGGGATAAGGATTGCCAAGACTGGGTACGTCAATTGTTGACCGAGGGAGCGAAGTCCTACTATATTAGTTCTAAGGGTGAGTTATGTTTCCACAGAAGACTTATAGTTCTGGACGAGGGATACTTGAGACGTGCTGTCGTACAAGAATCTCGTGGATCAAGATTTGTAGTACACCCAGGTGGGGACAAAATGTACCAAGATATGCGCCATCAGTATTGCTTTAGCCCAAAAATGGTTGAAATAGCCCAAAAATGAGATTTTCCTTTTACTCTTTTTCTTTTAGGTTTAAGGATTAGGAACCTTCTTATATGAAGTAATGAAGAGTATTAGGGTCTTACATTAGGGGAATTAATACCCTAGGTTAGAAAGGGGAGTATTTGGGCTTATATTGAGAATTAATTAATGGGAGTTAGTGTCTTTTGCATCTAGTAAGATATCTTAGGACTAAGGAGGAGTTAGGTGGTATCGTTTTAGACTTGTGGGTACTGGTACGAGGATAATTATACTCTGTATTATGTATTGTTAAAAACATATTATTTTGTGAATAAGAAATTTATAATTTCAACTGGCTTATCTTTTGATTTATGACATGCATATAAATACCTCTCTAAATACTATTATAGGGGAACTTATGCGAATGAGGTAAATCCCCTAGCCTTGTGATACAGGGAGAATATAGTCCTCGGCCAAACGTACGGTGGTTTCATTATGTGATTGTTTTATTCGAAGTGAGGTAATTTCGGATATGGTTATGACTCTCTGTCGAAGGTATATGGTCGTTTCCCACGCGATGCGATTTAGGCTGCCATGGTGGTCTTGGTTATAGGACCTAAAAGATGATAGCATTTAGGGGCGCATCCAGTGGGGTGACTCCCCGAAGGATGGTCTTAGAAACATTATGTTGTGATTGTAAATTGATCTCACGGTTATCGCATTTCATATGAATGAGTTAATAAATTTATAAATCAACTTTATAGCTTACAGTCCTTAATGATATATAGACTTGTGGGGAGAAATATTTTGTGAATTTGCAAGTAAACATGTTAATTGGAATTTGACTAATTCCTCCTTAATTGCATGGGTAGTTTAACTTAATGATCCAGTAGTACACTAGGATGTGCCATTAGATGAGGGGTGAGGATGATTCTTATATTGCAGAGAAAACATAACTTGTTTCGGATGTTAGTATTCATAAGTGTTATACATCTTATTCACACGTATATCATATCAAACAGGTCCCTAAACCATTCATATTTGTCTTTCTCGCGTGGTTCTTATATATGCTCAGGTGCTCCGCCGCAAGGACGCTCGTGTTGATCATTCCTTCCCAGCGTCAAGGAGCTACAACATTTTTGCAGATGTTGTAGGATTTTTAAATAGATGCATCAATCTTTTGTATAATCTAGTTAAGATCCGTTTGTATATTCGGGCGCATTTCCCCCGTTCTTATTCATACTTGTTGTTATACTTGATGTAAATCTTTTGTATTAGTCTGTTAACCGACAACTTATTCGGTTATATTTTGTAGATGGTTTTTAAACTAGTATTCACCTTTTGTTATAAATGAATTGTCAAAAACTGTTTTATCTACTTTAAAAATTATCTGACATCCGTTTTCAAAAATAATTGGTGGTTGTCTCTTACTATTATTTATGCGACAGTGATGTTAAGAATGGAATTCATGCATTTGTTGGAGTATCAGGCTGGTCACCTCTTATTTTAATAAGCAGGGTGTCACATAAATACAAAGAAACACACACATATGATTCAACTTATATTGACAATAAAAAAACATAAGTACAAAAATAAAGTATTGGAAAAATGAAGTGTTTTACAATCTATCAAATGTTCATATTAAGGATAATAGTAAGATGAAATAAAAAAATTGAATGATGATTTTTTTTATCAAAGGTGAAAAATGGCCTCTTCAAATGGCCTCTTGGAGTGTTATCCCTTTTAGCATGTGGACAACATGAAGCACTATATGGTGAGTGTTCATTACAACCACTAAAATTTAAAATAAGTATAAATATTAACTAAAAGAATGGAGAAAATAGGTTATCCCACAATAGAACATAACCATAATAGCTTATTGCATTACCACCAATGATACATTAAAAAAAACTACAACACAGGTCTTCCAAGCTTAGCCAAGAAACATGGGCTTATGTCAGTTCCAGCATAAATGTCTAAACCTTTGTTCCTAATGTATCTTACAATACAATCGCAAGAACTCAATCCATATTATGTGTTTACCTCCATATAAGTACACTATTTCAAAAAATTACTGATTTAAAAACAGTACTTCCATACAAAATAGTACTTCTAGCTAGTAAATCATACATGTATATGCCAATCAGAGCTTACACATCTAACATATACATTCTATAAACAATTAACTTAAATCTAGTTTTAAAAACTCTAGAACATAATCTGAGTGAGGGACCAAAAAATGCCTTGAGTGGTAGTCGTTGTGTTCCAAAAGTGATGTGAGACTCTTAATTAAAAAAATCCTGGAACATTAAGAAAATAGCTTAAAATTCATGTACAAAAACATAGCTTAAAAATTCCTATCAAAAATAGACACCACGACATCAATTTTAGTCATGTTCGACACTGCGTCCCTATAAGAACAAACAATTAAGAAGCTCCCAATATAAATCAAGGTGCTAAATAAATGAAAAATAAGTAGTGATCTCGTTCTTAAGTCACATTAGTCACCAGTACTAAATGTAATTAGTCATGTTTCAGTTCCATATTTAATAATTGGGCCAAGATAGAGTGAAGAAAAGCTGTGTAACTGAAAATAGTTATTAATTTATTTAAGAGATAATTATATATAAGTCCCATTTGTCGGTTCAACATTCATAGAAGTCCTATTGACTTTTCAACAATCATATAGGTCCTATTCCAACTTTTTAGGGAATTTTATTCACAATTTTACCCTTTTTAAAACCAATAACCCGTAACTTCCGTTAGGCAGTTACATAAGTGGTTGAATTTTTTTAATCTTAAAATGATCATAACTTTTTATTCACAAATCCGTTTTCCGCAAAAATACTATTTTTGAAATTTGCTCGACGAGATCTATCAAACAAGATCCATGAAGCCTATAAAATTTCAAAGAAAAAAAATTACACAAACAGTAAACTTTACTGTATGCACTAGAATATGAAATAGTATTATATATGTGATATTTTCACAAACAGACAATAACATTTACTGTGGTAATATTACACAATATATATACGGTGGATGCAAACCCAATCTTTTCAAAATTACCTTATATTTAAAGCTCCGCGCTAGCGGCATTAAATCCTTACACCCATTGTTAGAGCTTCAACAACCTTCATCTGAGCTCCGATTCGGGGTGGGTAGGGGTGGCACGTGGTGCCGCTGACGCGAAGCTTTGAAAATAAGAGAATTTTGAATAAATGGCTTTCGGATCCACCAGAATGGCATGGGGTGCCGTTAGCGCGGACCTTTGAAAATAAGAGACAATTGGATAAATGGGATTTCGATCCTCCGGAGCGCAGGTTTGGGGTGAGTAGGGGTGCCATTAGGTATCGGTGGCGCATACCTTTAAAAATATGAGCATAATGGATATAAATATATATATATATATATATATATATATATATATATATATATATATATATATATATATATATATATATTGTGTAATTGTGATAACACTGTAAATGTTTTTATTTATGAAAATGTCACAGATATTAAACTTTACTGTATATAGCAGAAAATGAAATAGTTTTGTATCTGTGACTTTTTCACAAACAATAACACTTCCTGTGTTAATATATTTATGAAATAGTTTTATATATATAACATTTTCACAAACAGTAACATTTCCTGAGTTCATATTACAACACACACACACACACACACACACACACACACACACACACACACACACACACATATATATATATATATATATATATATATATATATATATATATATATATATATATATATATATATATACGGTCGATCCAAACCACTTTTTTTTCGAAATTACCATATTTTTAAAGGTTTGCACTAGCGACATTCAATCCCCACCACTACCCACCCCCATTGTCGGAGCTTCAACGACCTTAATCAGAGCTATGATTTGGGGTGGGTAGTAGGGGCATAGGGTGTTGGTGACGCAGACCTCTGAAACTAAGAGAATATTAGATAAATGGGGTTTGGATCCACCGGAGCTGTGAGTAGGGGTGGCATGGGGTTAGGTATATATCTGTAACATTTTGACAAACATTAATATTTACTGTTTTCATATAACACAATATATATATATATATATATATATGTGTGTGTGTGTGTGTGTGTGTGTGTGTGAGAGAGAGAGAGTGTGTGTGTGTGTGTGGTGGATCCAAACCACTTTTTTCTGATATTATCTAATTTTTAACAGTCCGCGCTAGCGACATCCAATCCCCACCACCACTCACCCCAATTGTCGGAGCTCCAACAACCTTCATCAGAGCTCTGATTTGAGGTGGCATGTGATGACGATGTAACATTTTCACAAACAGTTATATTTATTATTTGTGAAAATATTACAGATATAAACCTAACCCAATGCTACCCCTACTCACCCCAAACCGGAGCTCCGGTGGATCCAAACCCCATTTATCCAATATTCTCCTATTTCCTAAGGTCCGCACCAGCAGCACCCCATGTCACTCCAAATCAGAGCTCTGATGAAGGTTGTTGGAGCTCCGAAAATGGGGATGGGTGGTGCTGGGGATTAGATGCTGCTAGCGCGGACCGTTAAAAATAAGACAGTATAAAAAAAAGAGGTTTGGATACATAGTAAATGTTACTATTTGTGAAAATGTTTCATATATAAACCTAACCCAATGCCAACTCTACTCACCCCAAACTGGAGTTCCGGTGTATCCAAACCCCATTTATCCAATAATCTCTTATTTTCTAAGGTTCGCCCTAGCGGCACCCCATGTCACCACAAATCAGCTCTCTGACGAAGGTTGTTGTAGCTCCAACAATGGGGGTGGGTGGTGGTGAGGATTGGATGCCGCTAGCGTGGACCGTTAAAAATAAGACAATACCAGAAAAAAGAGGTTTGGATAAACCGTGTAAATATATATCAGTCCTGCTCTTATGCGAACTAGTCCGCATTTTACGAATGCGGACCGGACATGTGTCACCTGGCGGTGAGCCCAGAAAAGAGAGAGAGTGTGCCTATAATTTAGTCAACAATTTCTAGGCGCATCGTTAGGTAACACGAGTCCGGTCTGCATTCTTAAAATGCGTACTAGTCCTCACAAGAGCATTATATATATATATATATATATATATATATATATATATATATACTGTGTTATAGCATAGTAAATGTTACTGTTTGTGAAAATGTTACAGATATAAACCTAACCCAATCTCACCCCAAACCAGAGCTCCGGTGGATCCAAACCCCATTTATCCAAAAAAAAATTATTTCCTAGGTCCGCTTGTTAGAGCTTCAACGACCTTCATCAGAGCTCCGATTCGGGGTGGGTAGGGGTGGCATTTGGTGCCGCTGGCGCGAAGCTTTGAAAATAAGAGACTTTTGAATAAATGGCTTTCAGATCCACCAGAGTGCCATGGGGTGACGTTAGTGCGGACCTTTGAAAATAAGAGACAATTGGATAAATGGGATTTCGATCCTCCGGAGCGCCGGTTTGGGGTGAGTAGGGGTGCCATTAGGTATCGGTGGCGCAGACGTTTAAAAATATGAGCATAATGGATATATATATATATATATATATATATATATATATATATATATATATATATATATATATATATATATATATATATATATATATATATATACTGTGTAATTGTGATAACACTGTAAATGTTTTTATTTATGAAAATGTCAAAGATATTAAACTTTACTGTATATACCAGAAAATGAAATAGTTTTGTATCTGTGACTTTTTCACAAACAATAACACTTCCTATGTTAATATATTTATGAAATAGTTTTATATATATAACATTTTCACAAATAGTAACATATACTGAGTTCATATTACAACATATATATATATATATATATATATATATATATATATATATATATATATATATATATATATATATATATATATATATATATATATATACATATATACGGTCGATCCAAACCACTTTTTTTCGAAATTACCATATTTTTAAAGGTTTGCACTAGCGACATTCATCCCCACCACTACCCACCCCCATTGTCGGAGCTTCAACGACCTTCATCAGAGCTACGATTTGGGGTGGGTAGTAGGGGCATAGGGTGCCGCTGACGCAGACCTCTGAAACTAAGAGAATATTAGATAAATGGGGTTTGGATCCACCAGAGCTGTGAGTAGGGGTGGCATAGGCTTAGGTATATATCTGTAACATTTTGACAAACATTAATATTTATTGTGTTCATATAACATAATATATATATATATATATATATATATATATATATGTGTGTGTGTGTGTGTGTGTGTGTGTGTGTGTTTGTGTGTGGTGGATCCAAACCACTTTTTTCTAATATTATCTATATTTTAACAGTCCGCGCTAGTGGCATCCAATCCCCACCATCACCCACCCCCATTGTCGGAGCTCTAACTACCTTCATCAGAGCTCTGATTTTAGGTGGCATGTGATGCCGATGTAACATTTTCACAAATAGTAATATTTATTATTTGTAAAAATATTACAGATATAAACCTAACCCAATGCTACCGTTACTCACCCCAAACCGGAGCTCCGGTGGATCCAAACCCCGTTTATCCAATATTCTCTTATTTCCTAAGGTCCGCACCAGCAGCACCCCATGTCACCCCAAATCAGAGCTCTGATGAAGGTTGTTGGAGCTCCCAAAATGGGGGTGGGTGGTGCTGGGGATTAGATGCTGCTAGCGCGGACCGTTAAAAATAAGACGGTATAAAAAAAAGAGGTTTGGATACATAGTAAATGTTACTATTTGTGAAAATGTTTCATATATAAACCTAACCCAATGCCAACTCTACTCACCCCAAACTGGATTTCCGGTGTATCCAAACCCCATTTATCCAATAATCTCTTATTTTCTAAGGTTCGCCCCAGCGGCACCCCATGTCACCACAAATCAGCTCTCTGATAAAGGTTGTTGTAGCTCCAACAATGGGGGTGGGTGGTGGTGAAAATAAGACAATATCAGAAAAAAGAGGTTTGGATAAACCGTGTATATATATATCAGTCCTTCTCTTGTGTGAACTAGTCCGCATTTTAAGAATGCGGACCGAACATGTGTCACCTGACGGTGAGCCCAGAAAAGAGAGAGAGTGTGCCTATAATTTAGTCAACAGTTTCTAGGCGCACCGTTAGGTAACACGAGTCCAGTCCGCATTCTTAAAATGCGTACTAGTCCGCACAAGAACATTATATATATATATATATATATATATATATATATATATATATACTGTGTTATAGCACAGTAAATGTTATTGTTTGTGAAAATGTTACAGATATTAACCTAACCCAATCTCACCCCAAACCGGAGCTCCGGTGGATCCAAACCCCATTTATCCAAAATCTTCTTATTTCCTAAGGTCCGCGCCATCGGCACCCCATGTCACCCCAAATAAGCACTCTGATGAACGTTGTTGTAGCTCTGACAATAGAGGTGGGTGGTGGTGGGGATTTGATGCCGCTAGCACAGACCGTTGAGAATAAGATAAAATCGAAAAAAAGTGGTTTGGATCTACCGTATATATATATATATATATATATATATATATATATATATATTATGTTAACACAGTAAATGTTACTGTTTGTGAAAATGTTACAGATATAAACCTAACCCAATGCCAACCCTACCCACCCCAAATCGAAGCTCTGATGAAGGTTGTTGGATAGCGTGAACCTTTCAAAATAAGATAATTTTTGAAAAAAGGGCTTGGATCCACCCTGTGTGTGTGTGTGTGTGTGTGTATGTACTGTGTAATATTAACATAGTAAATGTTATTGTTTTTGAAAATGTTATAAATATAAACCTATTTCTCTTTCTGGTGCATACAGTAAAGTTTATTGTCTGCGTAATTTTTTTTCTTTGAAATTATATAGGCTTCATGGATCTTATTTGATAGATCTCATTGAGTAGATTTCAAAAATAGTAATTTTGCGAAAAACGGATATGTCAATTAAAAGTTATGATCATTTGAAGATTAAAAAAAAAGTTCAACCACTTATGTAACTTCCTCAAGGAAGTTACGGATGGTTAGTTTTAAAAGGGTAAAATTATGAAAAAAAATTCCAAAAAATTAGGCGTAGGACTTATATGTAAGAGGAAAACATGGTGGGACTAGAATGTCTAAAAAAAAGTCTAATAGGCTCTAAATGAGAATGCCCCTTTATTTTTATTTTTTTATTTTTTTTTTTTTAAAACTTTAAAAGGTTTATTTGCAATATCTAGAAGACCTTGCCTCTTCTAAATGGCTTACATCCAAAGAACATAGAGAACTGAATAAGAAAACATAAATGAGGATCTTTATAGACTAGATCCCTTACAAAGCCATAAAATAAGGAGCAAAATAGAAATAGGCTAATACCACCTACTGACAAAATAGAACACCAATGACCACTATACATGTCTGATGGATGGGAGGCTCCATTTATCCACTACTATAAGACCTTTGAGATGCTTTGGGAAGTCATGTAAGACTAAAGAAAAGCAGTCCTTCTTCTCAGATGCTCCTATCTTCGCAAGAAAATCAACCACTTGATTCGCCTCTCTATATACATGAACAAGTTTTATCTTCTTCAAATCCATTAATCTCCTGATTTTATGAATAACCCAACTTATTTTCCAAGGAGGGTTTCTATGACAATTGATGATGTTCACAAGAGCCTCTGAATCACTTTCTAACAATAGATCATAACCAATAAAGTCTAAAAGGAATTCAAGGCCTTTTAATAATGACAAAGCTTCAGCTTCCATATTCGACGCCACTCCAAAATACGCATGAAACGCCCATACCATATCTCCTGATTGATTCCTAAGCACGCCACCTCCTCCTCCCTGCCCAGGATTCCCTATAGCACTCCCATCAACATTTAACTTCAAAGCGCCATATATTGGAGGATTCCATTTTATAAATATTATATCTTTTTTACCATGCTCCATACGCGTAACAGCCCTTCGAGAAATTTCATTTTTAATTTGAACCAAAATTGAAGCCACACCAGGAGAGCAATCATCATACCGACATTTATTTCTATAGCACCATAGGTACCAACATACAATTGATGGCACCACTTTGCTCACAAATTTGTCTATCTTAACACCATGAATCCACCATTGAAAAAGATGATTTCGCACACCTCCACCTCTTATTCTAGTAATCCCATATTCTCTAGTAACTTGATCCCATATAGCAGAAGGAAAATCTCCAGCCTCAAATATATGATCAACTTCTTCTTCTCTAAGCTTTTGACAACAGCAACATTTTGAAGGCCCTCTAAAACCAATAGCTTTTATCTTATCATCAGTAGCAAGAAGATTATTTAACATCTTCCACATAAGAACAGACATTTTTATGGGAAGATGTTTATGCTAGATAAACTTCGAACTCAAACTTGATGGACTTGACTGCCGACAAATATTCCAAGCAGAGGTTATATTGAAGAGACCTGTGCTAGAAGGTTTCCAAATCAGAGAATCAGAAGAATTTGGCATAATTTCTTCAAAAGTTAACACTTTATAAGTGATCTCATAGTTGAAGACCTTCTCTAACTTCTCTTTTTCCCATATTTGACTTTGGTTCCAGTATTCTTTAACCTGCCCCGCTTCTACCACATTTGATAATTTACATTCAGGAACACCCCAGTTGTCCTTTGCTATATTAATATTTCCTTCTCCAATAACCCACATCATGTGCTCTTCAGCTTTGTCCCTCACATTGCACATACGATTCCAAGTCTGAGCTGACCCTCTCTTAGAAGCTGTGCAAGGATGCTGACCCCTACAATAAGCTGCCATCATGAATTTTGCCCAAATAGATTTTTACTGTCTAAAATTCCACCATAATTTTATACTTAGAGCCGAATGAACATCATATATATTTCTGATTCCCAACCCACCCTCAGGTATAGGTTTAGCTATTTTCTCCCAGCCACAGCAGTGATGCCGACACTTTCCAAAGCAGTTACTCCAAAAAAAATTTGCAATACTAGCAGAAATTTTATTGAGAATTGCTTTTGGAGGATTCAAAGCAGATAGATTGTACAGATACATGGAAGAGAGCACTAAGTTTATGAGAACAACCTTACCTCCAAGACTCAAAAATTTAGATTTCCAACCTTGAATTCTATTCTTGATATTCTGCACCATCTCTATAAAATAAATACTCTTTTTCCTTCCACTGAAAATAGGACAGCCTAGGTACTTTATAGGATCAGACTTTAATTTCATACCAGAAACTTCCTTGATTTTATTGAGAACTCTGAGATTAATCTGCTTCGAAGCCATGACATTGCTCTTCCTCATATTGATTAGTTGACCCGAAACCTTCTCATAGAGTCTTAGCACTCTCATAATCTTCTTTACTTCCTTCACAGAGCCTGAGCTAAAAATGATAATGTCATCTGCAAAAGACAAATGATTAAATCGAGGGCTGCCAATTGGCATTTTATACCCCACATAATTGGAGTTAGTGAGCAAGAATTCAAGGTTTTTGGATAGGACATCTGCCATCATAATGAATAGACTAGGGGATAAAGGGTCCCCTTGCCTTAATCCTCTAGAAGATTTGAAAAATCTAGAAGTCTCTCCATTAATCATTATAGTGAACCATGCATTAGAAATAATCCTCCATATATAATCCAACCATATCTCACAGAACCCCATTCTTCGCATAGTCTTTATAAGAAACATCCAAGAGACCCTATCATATGCCTTAGCCATGTCCAATTTAAAGATGATATTCCCTCCAAAATTCTTATGATGGAGACGAGAAATACATTCTTGAGCCAACAAAACATTTTCTGTAATGGACCTGCCTTTGATGAAGCCTGATTGAACTGGAGAAATTATTTGATTCAAAAACTTTGAAAGCGTGTCATTCAAAATCTTTGAGAAGATTTTATTGATAAAATTTTGCATGCTTATAGGTCGGAACTCATTAAATGATTGAGGGTTTAAATTCTTTGGGATCAAAGCAATTTTAGTAGTTGTTGAAATTTTTGGAAGAATAGAGCCTGCAAAGAAACTATGGACTGCCTTCAGCACATCATCTTTTATAATACCCCAAAAAAATTTAAAGAAATACCCAGGAAAGCCATCAACACCTGGACTGCTAGAAGAACTTAGACCTTTTATAGCTTGTTCCACCTCTTCCATATCTGGCCACACAATCAGAGCTTTGTTCATTTCTTCAGTAATGGTTTTTGGAATATGTCTTAGCAGATCTTGTTCCCCTTCTGGATACACAACCTCATCTGATCGAAAAACTGCAGAAAAATGATCAATAGCTTTAGCTTTTATCTCCTCTTTTGTATGAATCCACGTACCATCCTCCTTCTTTATCTTATCAATAGCTAAACGACGTTGCTTATTTTTAACACACTTATGAAAATAGGCAGTGTTCCTATCCCCATCTTGACCCCATCTCTCATTTGCTTTTTGCGACCAGAATTCATATTCTATTTTAAGACTATGATTATGGGAAGCAGTGACCTGGGAAAGAACCTCTCTATTAAATTCAGTGGGATCATTTTCATAAGAAATTTCAGCTTGCAATAGTAAGTCTTCAGCATGCCTAGCCGCCTGAAAAATATCCCCATAATAGGATCTACTCCACCTGCTAAGTTTACCTCTGATAGCTTTGAGTTTAAGTGATATAGCTACTATAGGATTAGAGCACTCCACTTCCCTCCAGGTTTCTTCCATAATTTTTATGCAGGCCTCTTTCTCAGTCCAAAATTAAAGGAATACAAAGGCTTTAGAAATCTGATGACTAATTAAGTTACCAGATAGTAATAGAGGATTATGATCAGACATACTGCGATTAAGATGGTTAACTTCCCATTTAATTCCACAATCTAAGCACTGCTGATTCATTAAAATTCTATCAAGCCTACACCAAATACTGCTCCCACCACTTCTCTTATTGTGCCAAGTGAATTTCGAACCTTTATAACCCAGATCTACTAGCCCATTTCCTTCAATGCACTCCATGAACTCAAACATAGCTCCAATATTAATATTATTACCACCAGCCTTCTCTTCCTGATTCGTTATAATGTTGAAGTCCCCACAGATCATCCAAGCTGAGTCAATACATATATCAGACAAATGCGCCCACAAAACTCTTCTTTCCAGTCTGATGCAGCTAGCATAAACAAAGCTACATTGAATAGACTGTGCAACACCATTAAGCTTAATGTTCATAGTTATACACTGCGACATATCATAAATGAGATCCCATTCCACCCCTTCCTTGAAAAAGCACCAGATTTTACTATTTAAATTAGATTTGCTAGATGCAAAGCCTAATTTAATCATAAAGCTTTGAATTTTCCCCAATTCCTGTTTAGGCTCTAAAATGACCATTACTTGCAGCCTATGGATTTTGTTAAGTCTACTTATTCTCCTCATTGCTCCTTTCTTAGAAATTCCCCAAACATTCCAGATCATAGCTTCAATCATATGGACTTATTAGAATTTTTGGAGTTTGAGTTGGACCTTAATATTCTAATATTTTTTAGTCCCTTCAAAACTGGAGATTTTCTCTTCCTTACAACTGTTGTAAACCCATCCATTTGCTCTCTATCATCAGATGAACAGCCTACCCCAAAAGTGTTTTGAATGACATCTTCCTGATATGCTTGAACAGTACCCTCATCATTGCAGGACTTTTCTGTTACACCAACCATAGCCTCAATACAATTTTCCACAGCAACCTCTACTAGATCTGAAACAGGCATACATAAAGTATCTCCTATATCACAATTGGCTCCTACATCTGGATCATTTGTAAGGAGATCCTTTCTAGGAGTTTGCACATTAAATTGATGGTCTACAATAGGCCTCAACTCCACCAACATATCCTTTTTTTGAAAAAATTTGAAATCAAAGTTTGTCTTACTTGTATGGGGCTGGATTGATTCTTCTACAAAATCTCTCCATCTTCTTTCTCCAATGCATTTGCACTACCAATTTGATCTTCTACTGGATTTGTCTCAAAAGATCTAGCTACCCATTCTTTTGTAGACTCTTTCTGGTTTTGCTTCGCTCTCAGAATTTCCTTGTTGCTCATCCTATTCTTCTCAGCTTCCGAAACCTTCTTGAAATGACATTGACCTTGATCATGACCTTTCTTACCACAAAAATAACAAAAAGGTGGTAAATCTTCATATACTATAGGTTGACAGAAACTAGAATCTTTATCCTTATTGCCAATCCAGACCCTTGAAGGCAGAGTTTTTTTTAAATCAACTTCGACACACAACCTAGGAACACTTGGTCTAGCAATTGAACCAGTCGCACCATCAATCTTGAGAGGCCTCCCTACTACTTGACCAATAGAGAACATAGCACTCATATTATACAAATGAATAGGAAGGAGAGGAAGTAAAATCCAAGCAGGAACAATTGATGATTCCTTATTTGGATGAAAATTTGTATCCCATTTGAAGGATCGCATAGGGAAACCATGAATGAACCAAGAGTCTTTAAGCCAAATACGATGAAAGTCTTCTTCATGATCAAGACGGATCAAAACATGTTTGTTGTCAACTAATCCTATATGAGCAGAGGCTTTAAGGTTTAAAGAACAGAAAAACTTACGAATATCATCCACCGAAGGTCGACCATGGGAGAACTTTCCAACCAAGGTGTAATTGAATGGTGCAGCCATTTCTT
The DNA here is from genome assembly GCA_949130495.1 of Sambucus nigra. Taxonomy (NCBI): domain Eukaryota; kingdom Viridiplantae; phylum Streptophyta; class Magnoliopsida; order Dipsacales; family Adoxaceae; genus Sambucus; species Sambucus nigra. Next base: position 515,416,906 of record OX422218.1, on the reverse strand, counting down.
GAATACTGGAATCCTCATACATAATAGCGGGTTCACCTTTATAAGAAGATATGGGCTGAAGAATGGTTTGAGGCATATTTTTGGGACACACAACATCAGCAAAAGATTTTGGTTTTAGGTCAAGTTGGATGTGGTTTTGAAGATTAGGAGAGGCTTTTGAAAGGAAAGAAGAAGAGGCATTCTGATGGAGGGGCTGCATGCCTTCTCCTACGATAGGAGAAGGTAGAAAAGCCATACAAACCCTATCTAGGGTTAGGGTTAGCTAGAGAGAAAACGGCTAGGGTTAATGCCCCTTTATTTAAAGTATCAATAGTAATAAAGATGAGAAGCTCACAATATGCCAAAGTTGGGAATACAAAGTCTAGTGGAGTGAACCTAATTGCCCCGCATATGGAAACAAAATCACCAAAGAAAGGCATGGCTGCCGCGATAAGTGTTATAAGACCAAAGTAAAATGAGGTGAAAAATAAATGAATAAGTTAAGTCTCGAGAGGATAGAGACTGTTTATTTTGTCGAATAACAGTCCTTCAAAATAGGCATACATTGGCCTGCAATTTATCTGAAAGCATCCTGATATTTGAATCATAGCAAAAAGATTAGCCATAACTATATCAATGGCAATGTTATTCCCCAAAGAAGACACCTCCTGAAAAAATTCAATAGACCGACCAGTAAACCCAGGATCAATTGCAACATGTTACTGTTGTTAGTAGCTGAGTTGGGATCCTTTTTGATCTTTCACTCCCTTCCTTAAATGGAAGTACGCAAACTCAACTTGAATTAAAGAATTGAATTTAATGTCTAAAAGAAAAAAAAATCACAAATACCTATAAAAACCATTAAAAAAAATTTAGGAGGCACGAAATCAATTTATATAGAAAACTTATAACCAACTTTTGCATAGATTAATGAATTAAGTCACACAATACATATGTTAATGAATGTCATGATTAATTAATTGCCTAATGTCATAAGTCACATGTTAATTGCCTAATGAAATAAGTCATATGTTAATGAATTAAGTGTGACACCCCGACTAATTAAATACCGGGTAGCTACTCCTTTATAAAATTAATTCAAAATGCCAAGTCGGCTCAGTTAATAGCATCACTGTCGAAAACATTTTATTATTACTAACCACCTAGTATTTAAAAAGCAAGTTGCCCAATTTTAATTTAAGTCTGATTAACATGCAATAAGTGTAATAAAAATAAATAACACCATTCACCATACTGAAGTAAAATGAATAATCATCACATAGCGTAAATAAAGTCTGGAGGAAACCCCTCACTACAATCCCATAACTGAAATAAATAAACTGAAACAATACATGCTAAAGTCTGAAACTGAAATGTAAAAGACGTCTCTAAAGAAATGGGCAGCATGCCCTACAACTGATAGATAGTGATTCTGGAATCCAAAGAGATAGAAGCGTCTACATGCAAATCCCTGTAGCTTCCACGAGCAGCTACAGCTCGTCACCTGAATGAGTACCTATGCTTGGTGTCCTTGTGGCTCGGCACCTAAAAATGGTTTTACAAAGAAAAAGATTTGAAAAGCAAACGAATCAGAGCCCGAATATGGAGTTATATTTTAAAAACCTGCAAGTGCTTTAAAAACATTTAAAACATTAAATGCAAAGTACATGTTAGGACGTGCACTCACATTATATTCTCACCTCTCGTCTAACTGTGCACTCCTAACGCAAGTACCCATCTTTATATCTACCCATACCACTAGCTAAGTGACTACGTATCTAGCTAGACTGCCAAAGGTTCTACCCATAATACTTGGTTCCATTAACATAATAACGCTCTTAATTAAATAGGGTTTTAGGTAACTTAGATATCCAATATGCAATATATATATCACTATTAGTTAACTCACTATATATCTCGAAACAACACCTTAATATATATTTACAACATTAACATGAGGATTCCCATTAATTAAATGTATATTATTCACATCATAATTATACAATACAAGCACCCCGCAATCTAAGCTGTAGTGCACACATACTCTGCTATCCATCCCGGTACATCACGTACATAAGGATTACATATTCCGAATCTCTCAGGAATAGTTTACCGATAACATCACAAATAATGGAGGCGAACACAGTCACCATCACATGGGTCACGCACATACCTACGCTCCCATGATCAGCGGACTTATTAATATCACAATAAGTCTTTCTATGACCTATGTTCATCGAGGTACCAGTCTATATCCCCCCCGTAGGCACACAAGGATTGGAGGGTCCTAAGCGAACGCAACCTCCCGTGATAGCAAGTATGGTAGGTATGTCATACACATAATCCATATACCAATACTAAGTAAACACACATCTTGGTAATACCGTATTTTAATCGTAGTGCATATTGTACTCTCGTACTAACTATAATTATCACAATTCATACTATTCCGGTTTGTAATTATACGTGCCATAATTCATCCTCACATCGTAGTAGACACTCACGTCTCAACCCAAACGATTCATTGAATATAACTCTAGTATATAATTTACTCCTCTCAAAAACCCAAAAGTCCCAATCTATCCTCACATCAATAAAGGAAGGTCATCTATATCCTCGAACAAGTTTACGGGACTCCAAAAATAAAAACAGCCCAAAAAGGACCAAACTGTCAACTCGTTAGAAGTCTCGTTCGAACGAGTGTTCGAACGAGTTTGGACTGTCAGCTCGTTAGAAGTCTCGTTCGAACGAGGCTGTTCGAACGAGATCCCAGTTCGTTCGAACGAACTGTTCCTTCTAACGATATCTTGTTCGAACGAGATATCGAACGAGATCCGTTCTCGTTAGTAACGACTGTTCAGCTTCGTTAGAAGCTCGTTCGAACGAGTTCGTTCGAACGACCTGGGGGCTGCTTCTAACGAGCTACCAGTTTCGGCCAAGATTTTTCCCATCTCGTTTTTCACCATATTTATCACTTTAATCCTTCCCCAAAGTTCGTTCTAATAATGATTTAAGTCCTCTAATCATACAGAAACATGCTTAGGTCATAAACTAACGTCTTTTAAGGCAATAAAGCATCCTAAACATCATTAAATCCCAAGATTTTATACTTTTCCCCAATATCATCAAGAACATGAACCCTAGATATATATCACATCAAATTCCAGAATTTAATTCGTTTTTCTTTCACCCAATCATGTATTAACATCAGATTAATCGTCTCCAAACTATTCTACATGCAATTCTCTACATAATTTCTCAAGTTCTATGATCTAAACTACATGGGTTTTCATATTTATCAAGAACAAACAAAAAATCCGAATTTTCTAACATGGAAAGAACATTTGCTGAAATTAGACATAATTAAACCACTTGCCTTGGTTTGATTCCGGATTTGGTGTTGATTTGATGAAGAATTTCTGCAGAATTTCTTCTCTCCAAGCTTCCTCTCTAATGGTGGCTTAAGGTGGCTAGGGTTTGATTTGGGGAAACTTAGAAAACCTAAATGACAACCTACGTAGCCTTCTAGGTTAATATGGGTTGGTTAATGGGCTTAATGGGTTTAATCCACATCAGATTTACATCTCTAATTTTCGTCACTTTTAATTCCTAAAAATGTAAAATTACCAAAATACCCTTTAAGTTACCGGTATGGCCTAAAAATACCCCGGGACCCAAACTATACCCTCGGCTAGTGTTTTCTGACTATCTCGACCCTTCCGGACGCGTTGGAGCACTCAAAACGACCATACGGATTATAGATTTTAAATTCACTTTTTATCATCAAAATATAATACCGTGACGCGGCGGTCCCACGCGTCTCAACAAAATTTCTAAAATGCCGTATATAAATCCCACGACAAATTTTATAATACCAAGTTCATATATAATCATATATGCACATAATCAAATACCAATTCGCATCACATTAGTATTTTTTTTATATCCCGGATTAATTTTCAATTAATTCGCATTTAATTAATTAATCCCAAAAATAAATATAGCCGAAAATACGGGGTATTACATACTTCCCCCTTAATAACTAAATTTCGTCCCGAAATTCGAAACTAGAAAGTACCTGCTAAAAATAGCTCTGGATAACGTTTGCGCATCTCATCCTCGCGCTCCTATGTGGACTCCTCGACATTGTGATGTCGCCACTGAACACGCACTAACGGGACTATCTTTGACCGCAGTTTCCTCTCGCTTCGGTCCAAAATAGAAATTGGCCCCTCCTCGTAGGAGCTATCCGGCTGGAGATCGATGTCCTCCACAGCAATGTGAGAATGAGCCAAATCATCTCTAAGGTATTTCCTCAGCGAGGAAATATGGAACACGTCGTGAATCCGATGCAAGTGCTCTGGTAGTCCAAGTCTATACGCAACCGGTCTGATCCGCTCAATAATAGGAAACGGCCCCACATACCTCGGTGCCAACTTCCCCTTCTTCCCGAATCTCATAATCCCCTTCATCGGAGATACCCTGAGCAAAACCTGGTCCCCCACTTGGAACTCTCTGAAAAACCTCTTCGCATCAGCATAACTCTTCTGCCTGTCTTGAGCTACCCGAATGCGACTCCGAATCAACTCAATCCTTGCCGAAGTATCCTGAATCACTTCCGGCCCAAGTAGTTTGTTGTCCCCCACCTCCAACCAACATGCTGGGGAACGACAAGGCCTACCGTACAACGCCTCGAACGGAGCCATGCCAATCGTGAACTGATAGGAGTTGTTGTAAGCAAACTCCACCAGGGGAAGGTACTGCTCCCATCCACCCCCGAAGTCAATAATGCACATGCGTAGCATGTCCTCCAACATCTGATTGGTGCGCTATGTCTGCCCATCGGTCTGCGGATGATAAGCCGTACTCAACCGCAATTCCGTGCCCATTGCCTCCTGAAAACTCTCCCAAAATCTAGAAACAAATATCTTGTCTCTGTCAGACACGATATTTAGGGGCACACCGTGAAGTCTCACAATCTCTGAAATGAAGAGCTGTGCATACTGTCCCGTAGTGTAGTCAGTCCTTACGGGTAAAAAGTGAGCGACCTTGGACAACCTGTCCACAATTACCCAAACGGAGTCGTGAACTCTCTGCGACGTAGGCAACCCCGTGACAAAATCCATAGATATGCTCTCCCACATCCACACCGGAACCTCCAACGGCTGTAGCAATCCTGCTGGTCTCTGATGATCCACTTTTACAAGCTGACAAGTGGCGCATTTCGAGACAAACTCAGTGATATCTCTCTTCATACCGCTCCACCAATACTATCGTCTCATGTCTTGGTACATTTTGTCCCCTCCGGGATGTACCACGAACCGTGAGCCGTGCGACTCTGCCATAACATCGTGTCGTAATTCTTCCCCTTCCGGAACTACCAATCTCCCATTGAAGCGCAATCCCCCGTCTGGGCTAACGGTATAGGACTCGGCTCCCTCTGCTAGTAATCGAACTATCTGCTCCTGACAGAACGAGTCATTAGCCTGTTCCCGTACTACCTTCATGATAATCTGCGGTGTAACGGTCATTACAGACATGAAAGATCGGGCCACTGCATCCTGGTGTCCCAATTCCTTCCACTTAGCTTTCCACACCTCTGCCACCTCATCTGCTGGCCTGCAGCTCAACGCGTCTGCTACCACGTTAGCCTTACCTGGGTGGTACTGGATGTCGAACTGGTAGTCCTTCACAAATTCAAGCCACCTACGCTGCCGCATATTCAACTCCTTCTGCGTGAACAGATACTGTAGTGACTTGTGGTCCGTGAACAGCTGAAACTTCTCCCCCAAAAGATAGTGCCTCCAAGTCCGTAAGGCAAATACCACTGCCGCCAACTCTAAATCATGTGTGGGGTAATTCTTCTCATGAGGCTTAAGCTTACGGGAAGCATAAGCTATGGCCTGTCTCTCCTGCTGCAATACACCTCCAAGCCCTTGCAAAGACGCGTCGGTGTAAACCAAATACTCAACTCCCGGTCTCGGCAATGCTAACACAGGTGCTGAGGTCAACTTGTCCTTCAATTCATCGAACGCCAACTGACATGCATCATTCCAAATGAACGGCACACCCTTACGAGTAAGATGTGTCAAAGGACCTGCTATCTCCGAGAAACCCCGAATAAACCTCCTGTAGTATCCTGCTAGACCCAAGAAACTACGAATCTCCGTTGGTGTCATGGCCTGTCCCCACTCCCTCACCGCTGATACCTTTCCCGGATCAACAGATATTCCCCGGTCGAAAATAATGTGACCCAAGAACTGGACTTCCTTCAACCAAAACCCGCACTTCTCGTATTTTGCATACAACTCGTTCTGACGAAGTGTCTGCAAAACCTGCCTCAAATGCTCGCCGTGCTCCTCCTCTGTCTGAGAGTAAACCAGAATGTCATCAATGAAGACAATGACAAACTGATCTAGGAAATCTCTGAACACCCTGTTCATCAAGTCCATAAACACTGCTGGAGCGTTGGTCAAACCGAAGGCATAACCCGAAACTCATAAGAACCATATCTCGACAAGAACGCGGTCTTCGAGACATCCTCCTCCCTGATACGTAACTGATGGTATCCTGACCTCAGGTCAATCTTCGAGAAGAAAGACGCTCCTCTCAACTGGTCGAATAAGTCATCGATTCGAGGCAACGGATACTTATTCCGTATCGTGACCTTATTCAAATCTCGGTAGTCCACGCACAATCTCAGTGAACCATCCCTCTTCTTCACAAACAAAACTGGAGCGCCCCAAGGTGAGGTACTCCTGCGAATAAAGACTTGTCCCAACAGCTTCTCTATCTGATCCCGTAGCTCTCTCATCTCAGCTGGAGCCATACCGTACGGTGCGCGTGCTATAGGTCTCGTGCCCGGTAGCAAATCTATAACGAAGTCTATCTCTCGACTGGGTGGTAAACCTGGTATCTCCTGAAACACATCCGAATACTCCCTGACAACCGGGATCGAATCTAAAGGAATAACAACCTCCTTAGAGGTATCCTCCTCTATGTAATACAGATGAGCGGTCGATCCTCCCTCTGGGTGAGGCATCGCCACTATAAACATCTCTTGCCCCAGAATGGCAAAAAAAATGCTCCCTCTGAAGCAATCAATCATGGCCCTATATGCTACGAGCCAATCCATACCGATGATCACATCGTGAACATGCATGTCTAACACTAACATGTCTGCAGGCAATACCAAACCACCAATCTCTACCCCCACTCCCCGGCATATGAAGAAAATAAGTGACCCACTCCCTAATAGTGAGTCGACACACGTCACTGTGCTCTCTGCCGTAGCTAACAATCCTAAAGCTTTCGCGAAGTGTGTAGCTATGAAACAATGTGTAGCACCCGTATCAAATAACACCCGACCCATAGTGCCATGGATAGGAAACGTACCCTCGATCGCGGGCGGTGCCTGTGGAACTGCAGCCTGGTGAACGTTGTAGACACGTCCATACTGTAGCTGCCCCTGCTGAGCTAGGACTGCCGGAATGGGTGGCAATGCTACCATCTGCGGCAGTGCGGGAAGAGCGGCGGGAAACATAGGCCTCTGTGGCTCCTGGCGAGCACCCTGCTGCTGCTGCTGTGGGGCCCTGCCCCTATCAGGACAATCCTGCTTCTTGTGGCCAGTCTTGCCACAAGTAAAGCACTTCCCTGGAAAGTTCCCTCCCCTCTGCCCCTGCTGTCCCCGGCCCTGGTGGCCGTTACCATTCCTCCCTTGGCCCTGCTGACCCTGATGAAACTGCTGCCCATTCTGCCCCTGTTGGCCCTGATGGCCGTTTGGACCCTGATGGCCCTGACGGAAACCTCCTTGTCCCTTCCTGTAGTTCCCTGACCGGAACCTCTTATTATCCCCCTGCTGGGTACCCTGCTCATTCTGTCTCTGCCCCTGACCGGTTTGTGCCCCGCTGGCACCATGTCCTCCAGTCCTGCCCTGATGGCTAGACTCCCCCGACCGCTTGCCCTCGGCCATATGAAAACGGTGGTCCTGGCAGTGTAATAATGCAGCGTTAACCACATCAAAATACGTGGCCAACGATAGGTTCCCAAGCAGATGCTGACGGATTCTCCAATTCAACCCGTCGGTGAACTTCTCTATCTTCTTCTTCTCTGTTGGAATCTCGTCTGGAACGATATTCAATAGGTTAGTGAACTCGGCCTCATACTCGGCCACTGTCTTGCCCTCCTGCTTCAAACTCATCAGCTTCCTCCTCATCTCTGTATGAACTGCGGACGGAAAGTACTTGCGGTCAAACCGCACCCAGAACTCCTGAATCGTGAGGGTATCCCTCTCCTCCGCGGTGGTAATAGACTCCCACCACTGTAATGCAGATCCCACTAGCTTGAAAGTAGCTAGCACCTGTTTCTGAATATCAGTGCACTCATGCATCCTCAAATTCCTCTGTATGTCCTTCCTCCATTGGCTCGAGACTACCACATTTGAGCTACCTGAAAACTCTGGCGGATGCGCTTTCTGAAAAGCGTCTCGTACATGCTCCCAAGCAGACGGGAATGCATTAACCTGTGCTGGCGCGACAACCGGCGCCTGAGGCGGTGCCTGCTGAATCACGGCAATCGCGGCATTTACCGCTTGGGCTACTATAGCAGCAACCTCAGCGGCGTTCATTATGCCCTGAACTGGAGCGGGCTTCGGTTCGGGCATTGCATTCCTGGGAACTCGTCGTGCACGTCGTGGAGGCATCTGAAATAAGAACAAAGTTTATAAGTTCGCAGTTTATAAACTTAAAATAACTGAAGAACGAAGCATACACAAAAAGAGTACAACAGTCCTAAAATATAGGGCTCTATATCAAAGAAAACGTAGCAGAAACATAATAGCCGTACAGATCCTAAAGGACACTAGAACCTGATGCTCTGATACCACCTGTGACACCCCGACTAATTAAATACCGGGTAGCTACTCCTTTATAAAATTAATTCAAAATGCCAAGTTGGCTCAGTTAATAGCATCACTGTCGAAAACATTTTATTATTACTAACCATCTAGTATTTAAAAAGCAAGTTGCCCAATTTTAATTTAAGTCTGATTAACATGCAATAAGTGTAATAAAAATAAATAACACCATTCACCATACTGAAGTAAAATGAATAATCATCACATAGCGTAAATAAAGTCTGGAGGAAACCCCTAACTACAATCCCATAACTGAAATAAATAAACTGAAACAATACATGCTAAAGTCTGAAACTGAAATGTTAAAGACGTCTCTAAAGAAATGGGATACATGCCCTACAACTGATAGATAGTGACTCTAGAATCCAAAGAGATAGAAGCGTCTACATGCAAATCCCTGTAGCTTCCACAAGCAGCTACAGCTCGTCACCTGAATGAGTACCTATGCTTGGTGTCCTTGTGGCTGGGCACCTAAAAATGGTTTTACAAAGAAAAAGATTTGAAAAGCAAACGGGTCAGAGCCCGAATGTGGAGTTATATTTTAAAAACCTGCAAGTGCTTTAAAAACATTTAAAACATTAAATGCAAAGTACATGTTAGGACGTGCACTCACATTATATTCTCACCTCTCGTCTAACTGTGCACTCCTAACGCAAGTACCCATCTTTATATCTACCCATACCACTAGCTAAGTGACTACGTATCTAGCTAGACTGCCAAAGGTTCTACCCATAATACTTGGTTCCATTAACATAATAACGCTCTTAATTAAATAGCGTTTAATGTAACTTAGATATCCAATATGCAATATATATATCACTATTAGTTAACTCACTATATATCTCGAAACAACACCTTAATATATATTTACAACATTAACATGAGGATTCCCATTAATTAAATGTATATTATTCACATCATAATTATACAATACAAGCACCCCGCAATCTAAGCTGTAGTGCACACATACTCTGCTATCCATCCCGGTACATCACGTACATAAGGATTACATATTCCGAATCTCTCAGGAATAGTTTACCGATAACATCACAAATAATGGAGGCGAACACAGTCACCATCACATGGGTCACGCACATACCTACGCTCCCATGATCAGCGGACTTATTAATATCACAATAAGTCTTTCTATGACCTATGTTCATCGAGGTACCAGTCTATATCCCCCCCGTAGGCACACAAGGATTAGAGGGTCCTAAGCGAACGCAACCTCCCGTGATAGCAAGTATGGTAGGTATGTCATACACATAATCCATATACCAATACTAAGTAAACACACATCTTGGTAATACCGTATTTTAATCGTAGTACATATTGTACTCTCGTACTAACTATAATTATCACAATTCGTACTATTCCGGTTTGTAATTATACGTGCCATAATTCATCCTCACATCGTAGTAGACACTCACGTCTCAACCCAAACGATTCATTGAATATAACTCTAGTATATAATTTACTCCTCTCAAAAACCCAAAAGTCCCAATCTATCCTCACATCAATAAAGGAAGGTCATCTATATCCTCGAACAAGTTTACGGGACTCCAAAAATAAAAACAGCCCAAAAAGGACCAAACTGTCAACTCGTTAGAAGTCTCGTTCGAACGAGTGTTCGAACGAGTTTGGACTGTCAGCTCGTTAGAAGTCTCGTTCGAACGAGGCTGTTCGAACGAGATCCCAGTTCGTTCGAACGAACTGTTCCTTCTAACGATATCTCGTTCGAACGAGATATCGAACGAGATCCCTTCTCATTAGTAACGACTGGTCAGCTTCGTTAGAAGCTCGTTCGAACGAGTTCGTTCGAACGACCTGGGGGCTCCTTCTAACGAGCTACCAGTTTCGGCCCAGATTTTTCCCATCTCGTTTTTCACCATATTTATCACTTTAATCCTTCCCCAAAGTTCGTTCTAACAATGATTTAAGTCCTCTAATCATACAGAAACATGCTTAGGTCATAAACTAACGTCTTTTAAGGCAATAAGGCATCCTAAACATCATTAAATCCCAAGATTTTATACTTTTCCCCAATATCATCAAGAACATGAACCCTAGATATATATCACATCAAATTCCAGAATTTAATTCGTTTTTCTTTCACCCAATCATGTATTAACATCAGATTAATCGTCTCCAAACTATTCTACATGCAATTCTCTACATAATTTCTCAAGTTCTATGATCTAAACTACATGGGTTTTCATATTTATCAAGAACAAACCAAAAATCCGAATTTTCTAACATGGAAAGAACATTTACTGAAATTAGACATAATTAAACCACTTGCCTTGGTTTGATTCCGGATTTGGTGTTGATTTGATGAAGAATTTCTGCAGAATTTCTTCTCTCCAAGCTTCCTCTCTAATGGTGGCTTAAGGTGGCTAGGGTTTGATTTGGGGAAACTTAGAAAACCTAAATGACAACCTACGTAGCCTTCTAGGTTAATATGGGTTGGTTAATGGGCTTAATGGGTTTAATCCACATCAGATTTACATCTCTAATTTTCGTCACTTTTATTTCCTAAAAATGTAAAATTACCAAAATACCCTTTAAGTTACCGGTATGGCCTAAAAATACCCCGGGACCCAAACTATACCCCCGGCTAGTGTTTTCTGACTATCTCGACCCTTCTGGACGCGTTGGCGCACTCAAAATGACCATACGGATTATAGATTTTAAATTCACATTTTATCATCAAAATATAATACCGTGACGCGGCGGTCCCACGCGTCTCAACAAAATTTCTAAAATGCCGTATATAAATCCCACGACAAATTTTATAATACCAAGTTCATATATAATCATATATGCACATAATCAAATACCAATTCGCATCACATTAGTATTTTTTTTATATCCCGGATTAATTTCCAATTAATACGCATTTAATTAATTAATCCCAAAAATAAATATAGCCAAAAATACGGGGTATTACATTAAGTCACACAGTACAAAGGGAATCAACTCACTTCTAGGATAAACTTTTAGGATATAGTGGTTAAGAAGGGTTTTATAACAAACAAAAATTCAACGAAAGGGAACAAATAATTTTTTTAATCTACCACTAAAAAAGAGAAGAGTTAAGTATTAGTACCATATTACATGGTGTGGATGCTATAAACAATTAAAGAGTTTTTATTAGAAAACTAACAATGTTGTAGATATCAACATACCACTACAATTTTAAATCTTTTTGTGTCAAATGAGTCATGTAGCAAATAAACAAATAACTTTATAAAGTCAATTAGAAACATATGGGTGATTTTGGGTACTTCACAAACGACCCCTTTGAAATAAATACTTTTTCGAAGGAAATACATGTGTGTACATATGTGCAAAGTTAATAAAAGATAAGAAAGAACCAAATGATAGTATGGATGGAAATTGCTCTAATAGTCAATAAACGATAAGAAAAAAAATAACAGGGATGAAATTGCGTTGTTAGTCAATAAAAGATGAGAAAGAACGAAAACAATCATAGAAATTATGTGTGGAAAGTTAGATGCAAATACATGTGTACATGTTCATACTTACTAACTAAACTCGAGAAACTAACTGTATCTAGTTGCATCTGAAAAACACAACAGAAGAAAAAATTTGGTGTCACTAATTAGAGGAAGAAAAAATAACACTAACAATAACTCAATACAAATTTACGTTACAAAATACATTATGTATCCCCCAACCACAATATAAGTTTAAAAATATCAATATATCTTTATCTTTAAAACCTATTAAGATGACATTATACTTTATGCACCAATTCTCAAGAGCAACAATCACCTCGTATGCAGCGTAGAGGTATTTCAACACTACTGAATCACTGAACACCCTCAACTTCCTACCACATTAGATCTGGAAATAGGAAAAAAAACATTTGGTAAAAGAATGGTTCCATAGTTAAAAACAAATGGTTAATAATATGTGTTAACTATGTAAAATCAAAATGAGAATAAAATATAAAATTTGTAAAATTAAAACAACTGACAGATAATAAGACCAACAAAACCCTGCACTTAAAAGAATGAAGAAAATACCACTCCAATCATCATTAGTGGGGAGAGAGGAAAGAAGATAATGTCTGCAAATAAGGGGGGAAAATAAAACTAATGAGAACAAATAAAACTAAAAAGAATACACAAAAAATCAAAAGCCAAACCATATGAAAATTTTCAAAAATTAATAGCCAAAATTAGAAGAATTTTGAACAAAACTTATTAGTTATGCAATTAATAACCGAAATTAATAGCCGAAGTTAGAAAATTTGATAAAAATAATTATCATTAGAGATAAATTACATGTTAGATAGTGAGATAACAAATTATTAGATCTGCAAAAAGGAAAAAACAACATAGGATGTTCAAAAAAGAAAGACAATATGAAGTGTATGAACCTATAGTTCTAGAATGGAACCAAAATATCAAACCAAAAACAACTTATTTGCATCTCTCAACTCTGATCAGTGTTGAATCGATGGTAATGAAATGGATTTAAGTGATGATGGATTAAGAGAACGGAGATAATAGTATGGAGAGAGAGAGAGAGAGAGAGAGAGAGAGAGAGAGAGAGAGAGAGAGAGAGAGAGAGAGAGAGAGAGAGAGAGTTTACCTTATCTGCATTTGAGAGAGAGAAATCGAGATGGGAGGTGAGGTTTCCGATGTAGGAGAAAATAAAGTAGGAGAGAGGTGAGAATATGGATTTAGGCGGGATAACAAAATTGGCTAGTAAATCACACCCGTTTATTTTCTCTCAAACAATCTGGACCGTTATTGTGCTTTTACATTTTGAGATTTCAAGAACCATGCTACCTTATAATAATTGGGCAGTCTAAGAATGTAGACAAAAATGAAAGAGAATGCATAATGTGGTAGACAGATAATAATAATAATAATAATAATAATAATAATAATAATAATAATAATAATAATAATAATAATAATAATAATAATAATAATAATAATCATTTGGTAGTATAAGAGAATGAAATTATAGTTTAATGGGGTAGACGATGAGGGATACGAATTAAATATCAAATAGTCTGGAGAGATAGACTACGGTTATGGAATATTATATGACGTAAAACTATGCACTGCGTTTAAATAAAATTAAGTACTCAACATTATGAAATTTATGCACGGACTGGGTGTTAAGTATAACTACCCACTTTTAGTTAATGCATAGCTAGATGACTAATTCTTTACATGTCAGATTAGAAAATGGAATTTACAATGGGCTTTTTGTTTGAGGATACCAGTAGGACTACTTCTAGATGAGAGGTGAAGTACTTGCTACGTGTGAGCATCGATGGAGAGATGTGAAGTATGGATTAGTGACATTTTTCATATTTACAGATGAATAATCCTTGCATATTTAGGTCTCTGACCCAAATTATTAATGTTCCCCTGGTATTCTAAATGACAGGGATAGTAGAATGACGATGGCTCAGACTGGCAGTTGCACTGGACGTAGTGGATTTCACTCTATTGATTCTAGTATAGGTTGTACTTTAACATTTGGTCATTTTCTTTCATATTGGGAATTGTACGGGCATAAGACCAAGATTTTATTTATATCATTATTACTTAGCTTTACATTATGGACATTGTATGATAATTCAGTTTTTATTATTCATGTTTTAAATCATCTTTATTCTGTGTTTTTATTTACGGTGGATTTGAATATCGAATAAAGAAAATTTCTTTTCGCCAATGCTGAGAATGATATAAATTATTGATTAGCTCCATCTTCGGCATACTGAGCCTGGACCGCCTTTACGTGATAAAATAGGGGTTGTTACATATAATCATCATACTGAAATGTAACCATCTATATTCATGTTATCAATTCTCAAAGTGTCACGATCTCTTATAACTCATAAATGTGACATAAACATCTATTATGTACACTACATAGTATGGGTCTATAATTTACTATCTACATTCGTAGACAACTTAATAACTCTCATTTAATTAGGGTAAATATATATATATATATATATATATATATATATATATAGAGAGAGAGAGAGAGAGAGAGAGAGTAGCACGGTTTTTGAATTGGCAAAAATATAAAAGCACAATGATGGCTCAAATTTTACCACATCTCCCCCTTGCCAAATCAATGGTTCTGATCCAACCCAATTTTTTTTTTCCCGCCTAAAGATTTCATGTATCTCACCCAAAGAAAATGTATTCCAAACATTCACTTTCTCTTATTCCAAAGCATTACATATCTCTCTCTCTCTCTCTCTCTCTCTCTCTCTCTCTCCCCCCACTATGAATCCATCTATCCACCCTTTCACGACCACACCCACAAACTCTCTTCTAAGATTTGAACATTATCCACCAATATAGTAGGTTTTGGGTTTGCATTTCATTTTTTGGCTTGAGTTAACGTTTCATATAACCTATTTTTACAGGTAATATGAGTTCTCTATCAACCTATTTCTTCTTCGAACTCAGTCTCTTTTCAACCCTAGCTTTTGGATATTTCTGGCATATTCTCTATCACCGTCTCCTTTTTTGTAGATTTAAGGTAATAGTGATTTGTTGTTTGAAACTTTGGGTTTCAAAATAAGGCTCTGTATTTTTGTGGGTTGACTTCGATGTTTTGCCTTCTTAGATGAGAAATGTAGGATTTTATCCTTCATTATAGACATTTTAGGGATTTTACTTTTGAATTTTAGGGTTTTACGTTGTTGTTCGTATTTTTTTTTTTCGGGTTGGAATTTTTTGGTTCTGAGATGTTGTTATCTTTTTTTATTTGTTTAGTGTGTTTTTTTTAAGTTTAGGACCTTTAGTTTTTATTTTCTTAGCGGTTCTGGGGTTTTAGTTTTACTCAATTTTGTGGTTTTAGTAAAAGTATTCTTTAAACATGAGGGTAAATCTACATTCATACATCATGAGAGGTTTTGTCAAATAGTTTATTTCATTGGATCATACTAAACCCATATGTTGTTTCATGGTTTTTTGTTTTTTGCATTATAGGTAAGTGGAGGTGTTATATTTTCAATAAAATTATTAAAGCAACAAATCTTTTATAACTGAACAAAAGTGGTAACGGATTTTTGTATATCAATTTGTAGAAAAAATATTTTTACCTGTTACTAATATATGATGTATATCTTTATAATTTTTGCAGGTTGTGAACTCAATAATGAATTTTAGTATACTTATTAGGTGTTCTACATTTCTATTATGCCCATTTCCTAAGTCATATTTCTTTATGTTTAAGGCTTTTGGGTCGAACAGGAGGTGCTCACTTTTTTTTATTGATCCCACAACTTTACTTCAAGAGGCACGTCACACAAAAATAACGATCTAACTGGTAAGGTTTCAATTATACTATATTTTTTCTTTCATAGTTAATTAAATTAATCTTGGAGAAAATTATATTTAAGTCCCTTTTGTCAGGTCAACATACATATAAGTCCGATTGACTTTTCAACAATCATATAGATCCTATTCCAACTTTTTAGGGATTTTTTTTAACAATTTTACCCTTTTTAAAACGAATCATCCATAACTTCCTTTAGGAAGTTACATAAGTGGTTGGACTTTTTTTTAATGTTAAAATGATCATAACTTTTGATTCACAAATCCGTTTTTCACAAAATTACTATTTTTTAAATCTGTTCGACGGGATCTATCAAACAAGATCCATTAAGCCTATATAATTTCAAAGAAAACAAATTACACAAACAGTAAACTATACTGTGTGCACTGCAATATGAAATAGTTTTATATATGTAATATTTTCACAAACAGACAGTAACATTTACTGTGGTAATTACGCAATATATATATAAAGGAGCATGGTTATTAGCAAAATATCTCCACTTTTATGCATGACATTTCATGCATGATATCCGGTGGATCCAAATCCTCTTTTTCCAAAATTACCTTATATTTAAAGGTCCGCGCTAGTGGCATCCAATCCTTACCCCCATTGTTGGAGTTTCAACGACCTTCATCAGAGCTAAGATTTGGGGTGGGTGGTGGTGGCATGTGGTGTCACTGCCACAGACCTTTGAAAATAAGAGACTTTTAAGTAAATGGGTTCTGGATCTACCGGAGTGGCATGGGGTGCCGCTAGCACGAACCTTTGAAAATAAGAGACTATTAGATAAATGGGATTTAGATCCTCCGGAGCGCCAGTTTGGAGTGAGTAGGGGTGTCATTAGGTGCCGGTGACGCAGACCTTTAAAAATATGAGCATATATATATATTATATATATAATAGTAAGTGTTATTGTTTGTAAAAATATCATGGATATTAAACTTTACTGTATACACCAGAAAATGAAATAGTTTTATATTTGTGACATTTTCACAAACAATAACACTTACTATATTAATATATTTATGAAATAGTTTTGTATATATAACATTTTCACAAACAGTAAAATTTCTGAGTTAATATTACACAATATATATATATATATATATATACACACACACACGGTAGATCCAAACCTCTTTTTTTCGAAATTATAATATTTTTTAAGGTTTGCGCTAGCGACATTCAATCCCCACCTCTACCCACCCCCATTGTCCGAGCTTCAACGACCTTCATCAGAGCTATGATTTGGGGTGGGTAGTAGTGGCATAGGTTGCCACTGGCGCGGACCTCTAAAATTAAGAGAATATTAGATAATTGGTGTTTGAATCCACCGGAGCTCCGGTTTGGGGTGAGTAGGGGTGACATTGGGTTAGGTTTATATCTGAAATATTTTCACAAACATTAACATTTACTGTGTTCATATAACATAGTGTGTATATATATATATATATATATATATATATATATATATATATATATATATATATATATATATAGAGAGAGAGAGAGAGAGAGAGAGAGAGACGATGGATCCAAAACTCTTTTTTTTATATTATTTTATTTTTAACGGTCCGCGTTAGCGACATCTGATCCACACCACCACTCACCCCCATTGTCGGAGCTCCAACAACCTTCATCAAAGCTCTGATTTTAGTTGGCATGGGATGCCGATGTAACATTTTCACAAATAGTAACATTTATAATTTGTGAAAATATTACAAATATAAACCTAACACAATGCTACCCCTACTCACCCCAAACTGGAGCTCCGGTGGATCCAAACGTCATTTATCCAATATTCTCTTATTTCATAAGGTCCATGCCAGCGGAACCCATGTGAACCCAAATCAGAGCGCTGATGAAGGTTGTTGGCGCTCCAACAATATGGGTGGGTGGTGGTGGAGATTAGATGTCGCTAGCGCGGACCGTTAAAAATAAGACAATATCAGAAGAAAAAAAAGTTTGGATCCACTGTATATATATATTATGTTATAACAAAGTAAATGTTACTGTTTGTGAAAATGTTACATATATAAACCTAACCCAATGTCAACCCTACTCACCCTAAACCGGCGCTCTGGTGGATCCAAACTCCATTTTCCCAATATTCTCTTATTTTCTAAGGTTCGCGCCAGCAGCACCCTATGTCACCCCCAAATCAGAGCTCTGATGAAGATTATTCTAGCTCCGACAACGGGAGTGGGTGGTGGTGGGGATTGGATGCCACTAGCGTGGACCATTAAAAATAAGATAATATCAGAAAAAAAAGAGGTTTGGATCAACTGTATGTGTATATATATATATATATATATATATATATATATACACTGTGTTATAACACAATAAATGTTACTGTTTGTGAAAATGTTACATATATAAACCTAACCCAATGTCAATCCTACTCACCCCAAACCGGAGCTCCGGTGGATCCAAACCCCACTTATCAAATATTCTCTTATTTTCTAAGGTCCGCGTCAGCGACACTCCATGTCACCCCAAATCAGAGCTCTGATGAACGTTGTTGTATCTCCGACAATGGTGGTGGGTGGTGGTGGGGATTGGATACCGCTATCATGGATCGTTGAGAATAAGATAATATCAGAAAAAAGAGGTTTATATCCACCGTTTATATATATATATATATATACACACACACACTATGTTAACGCAGTAAATGCTACTATTTGTGAAAATGTTATAGATATAAACCTAACCCAATGTCAGCCCTACCCACCCCAAATCGAAGCTCTGATGAAGGTTGTTGGATAGCGTGGACCTTTAAAAATAAGATAATTTCGAAAAAAAGGGTTTGGATCCACTCTGTGTGTGTCTATATATATATACTGTATAATATTAACACAATAAACGTTACTGTTTGTAAAAATATAGTAGATATGAATCTATTTCTCTTTCTTGTGAATACAGTAAAGTTTACTGTCTATGTAAATTTTTTTCTTTGAAATTAGATGGGTTTCATGAATCTTGTTTGATAGATCTCATTGAGCAGATTTCAAAAATAGTAATTTTGCGAAAAATGGATATGCCAATTAAAAGTTATGATTATTTGAAGATTAAAAAAAAGTTCAACCACGTATGTAACTTCCTCAAGGAAGTTACGGATGGTTGGTTTTAAAAGAGTAAAATTGTTCAAAAAAGTTCCAAAAAATTAAGAGTAGGACTTATATGAAAGAGGAAAACATGGTGGGACTAGAATGTCTAAAAAAATGTCTCATAGGATCTAAATGAGAATGCCCCTTAATTTTAAACATATATGTAGCCTATACAATTTGGTACTCTAATTTGATTATTGGGATATAAAGTGTATGTTTTTGTTGTGATTGAAAATCATTTAAAGGGCAGATTCAGTTAATATATTTGCTTTAGATTTCATTATAACCTCTTAAATAGCTACTCTACTAAAAACACCATTATATGAGAGTAAAAAATAGGTACTCTAAGTTGATTAGGTACTCCAATTTGATTATTTTTGTTTCAGATTCAGTTAATTTGTTCTGTCGTTTACTGAATTTAATTAAGTGTTTGCTGAATAACTAATTTAAAAATTTATAGATTGGGGATGTCTTACTTTACATTGATTTTTACAATACATCAACTTGACCCTGTTGTACTCTGTTGGGAATGGTAACTTTAATCATAGTTTATTTCTATTTTATTTTATATAATGATTCATTATTTGGGATTGGTATTCATATACTGATATTTTATTTCCCTAATATTATAGTGATGTTTTTCCTTTTTTTTTATTCCTTTTCTGCATATGTCTTACTTTGTCTATCTTCGAGCGAATGTGATCTACATGAGTTCATAGAAAGTGTTTGATGAATTAACACAAAGTCCATTGTTGTTTTCATGCTTTCAAATATGGTGTTTGGAAAATATTGGGGACTTGGAGACACAAATCACGGAGCTGTGAGTATAACCCAAAGTCCATGTTGTATAGTAGGTATCTTTGACATATCTAATGGTGTGTGCAAGTTGCTTTGTTTCGAGTGAATTTGTTCTCTTGGAAATGTAGTTTAGAAAGCATATTGTGTTCCTGTTTATTATATTAAACTAAAAAATGATACATTGTTCGGCTTTATATTATATATTGGGATAAGTTGAATATCTCTTATCCCCCCTTTTTTTGTTATAGGTTCTAAATATCTAATTATATTTGATATGCTTACCAGGAAAGTGTATTTTTTAAGATATTTTTTTTAGAAATTATCACTTAGCATGAAGGAGATCAAAGTGTTTATGGAGGAAAATTATTAGAAGGAGCGAGAAGCTATTGGGATTTTAGAGTGTTATTATAACCTCCAATTCACTGATGGTAAAAGTAATTGCTTCAAGGTTTTAGTTGGTGGATAATGCATTTATTTATATTATATATTTGTGATTCTTTTCAATACAAGGTGTTAGGTATTGGTGTCATTCTCAATATGCACAAATATTGCATTTTGAAAATTTACTTTGTTATTTTTTGTTTTATGTACTCAATGACTAAGCTTTGATGATGTTTTAGAGTTAACATTCTGAGGCTTATGATGCATACTCCATTTTGTAGGATAAACAAGTGACATCAGGCTTTTGATATTTTTCTTAGATTAAATGAAGTTTTATTGGTATCTATTAAGTAACAACAAAAAAATAACAATTGAAAAAATGGGGTCTAATGACCTAATAACCATTTGAAAAAAAGGTCTAATGACCTTTTTGTAGTGTAGAATTTTGCACACATAATTTGATAGTTGACATATTAATAGTTCTCAGAGAAAGCAAGCTACTGTTGAGAATGGGCAGGGTCTGAACTATGAAATAACCACTCGAGCACAACCTTTTCAGATGGATGTTGAAGTAGATAGCTGCTTTAGAACCCTAATTTGAATTTCAAATTTGAATTCTTTGTATTTCAAATGAATGGTGGTTGTCATTGTACTACGTACTCCATTATATCAACTTAATGTTGTAATAGTTTATTGTTGAATCTTCAATGGTGGTTATCGCTGCGAGGACCACTACTGATCCAATCCTTGAGCTTTATGTAGCCATTTCAGCCACCGCTATAGCCTTTGCTATGGTTGCAATAACTGCAGTTGTCGGTAAGCAGTATGGGAGCTTTGAGAATTGTGCTAATTGGACATGGAGATGCGAATGCATCTGTTTGTAATCCAGAAGGGAATGGTGATCGGGAGCATGATGGTTTTGGGGGAAAATCAGAAGGTGAGAAAATATCGGATAGATTACTCTCCTCTATTTATGCTTTTCAATGATTTCATATTTGGGGGATTATCTTAGAGATGTTTTATGCCCAAAAATTGTGTTGGTGTTTTATGGACATTTATGTTGTTAAAGAGGTTGAGGTACAGTATTAGCGCATGTCATAGATGTAGTGAACTAGGAATGTTGGTTACTCTTAAGGGTTTTGGCAGTTTTTTAAAGCATTGAAAGGTTGATGTTTTCTTTCAAATATCTCATACCCTCTATTTTTTTATGAAATACTATTTTTCACATTTTTTTTAAGGTTTGTTTGTGTGATTTCATTAGTTTTTTTAAAGCATTAATTATTGTTTTATTTGTTGTTTTCCAATGTCTATTAAATATTGTGTCCTTTTTCTAATGTTATTCTTTTTATGTTAGATGTGAACTACGAAGGACGATCGCGACAACAAATTGGAGACTAATTTTGAACAGTCATCTTTGATCTTGATAGAGTATTTCTAGAGTGTAGCTAACTAGGTTTTTAATGTGCCCACTCATTGCAGAGTTCCATTATAATGTACTTATCTTTAATTCATTCATAAATACATGAATGGATTTATTTTTTCTTGGGTGTACTACTTGATTCGTCAATGAGTTTTATGTTTAATACAAAATATTTCAATTTGGCTTCTTCTACATTTGATTTTATGTTAACTATTGGTGCGTGTTGATACCCTGCGCTAACTTATGAATTTAATTGTTTTATCGATGATGTTGTTTATACAAGGTCCCAAAGGAATATTTGCCAGAATTTTCTAAATTGTTTAAACTTATTTGTATTGTAAAATAAACAAAGGAATCTTTTCCTGAATTCTCTTTGCCTGAATTTTCAAAATTTGCATCGTTTTGCGATTACGTACTTTGAAAATTTTCGCTGCCTTCAGACACGGGTTTCCTCTAGTGTGTGTGTGTGTGTGTGTGTGTGTGTGTGTGTGTGTGTGTGTGTGTGTGCGACACTAAAAGGCATCTACCATTGGTGTCTCATCCGTGCGCTGTCGGTACGTCCGAAGGAATCCTTTATCCAATTAAACATCACAAAACACACATAAGTGGTGCAATTCCTAAGCAGTACACTAGTTCGCGGCCCATAATCAACAGTAACAAAGGATCCCAGCATCTACACCTACCTTTCGTAAGTGGTGCTGCTACGTAGTACCATAATAATGACATATGTCGAGCCAACATGTGCCGTTGTGTGGTACGGTCTGAACATGTGCTAAGGTCTGAATGCACATAACCCCAACTGATAAGACCCTCCACGAACATAGTATGTCCAAAAAAATAAACATAAGTACACATTATTCTCACGTAATACGTATAGGTAATTACTCTATAATTACCTAATGTATCCTACACGATTACCCATAAATATGTATCCATTAATAATTGACCAGTTGGTTAATTATTAATTCCTTCTTCTTTATAAGATTATTGAAACATCTAATTGAACATATTCTCCCAATCAAGATTTGTGCTATAATAGCATTTTTAATAAAAACCATCGTTAACCCAAACACCATCCCATCAACTTGTATAGTTTTTTAAAATTCTCCAGATCCATCCTCAGTTCCAATTCGTCCCGCCACAAGGTCCCAATTGATTTTCTACCTTAGCGGAATCATTTCGCGTTCATGGCCTAATCGATTCAGACCTGGGCATAATAGCCCAATTTTATTATGTTTCTTCAATACGCAAATTCTATATTTCATTCCAATGTTCATTCTAATGGTTAATTTAATTACAAAAGCATAAAAGTAGGTCCTTATGACTAATTTCTTCATCTTAGATTGGTTAATTATAGATTTTATCATCAAATTCCTTCCCAAATTAGGGAATCTACATCAATTGATCATGACTCCTAACCCAGATTTTCTATCAATGATCCATCAAAAGTCACATCAAATTTTTACCATAACAGATGAATCATTTTTCTTTAGATTTTCGGACCTTGAAATATGAGTTTAAACCCCTCTACATATGTATTAAGATTTTCGATTTATTCAAGAATCCCAAGGCATGAGTTCTATCATCCTAACCACGTTTTTATTCATCCTAATTTCTGAGTTAAACCACCTAAGTTTGAATTAATCTTATCTACATTCACAAGGTTAAATCTTACCATTAAATCACCAATTTTATAATAGAACCATAAATTTTATGGGGTTTACCAGGATGAATGAAAAAATACATCGGACATTAAATTAAGCAAGAAAATTCTTGCCTGGATATGATGATTGATGAATTCCCCTTGAATCTCTTATTTCTTCTCCTCTTTGGCCTTGAGGTGGGGCTGCTAGGCTTAGGTATTTGATTAAATAAGGGGAGTACTAATCTTGTCCTTAATACTATATTAATTCCAATTCCCAAGTTAAGTCAAAATTTTCATTTTTGGACTGCAAATGGGCCCAAATCCATAATGAAACTAGCTCAAAAACCTTCTAGCTTATATGCTTATACCCCGAAACCATTTTTAAAGGTATAAAATACCGAAACGAGTCCATAAAGCCTCCCGGAATGTGTCCCCAATATTTTATTCCACAAGTATTTTTACAATTGAATCATGCATCATATATTAGTTATCCGCTAAACATGACATTGTTTTCTATTGCAATTATTCGATATATAAAATCAATCTCACATGATTACGAAATTAAAAAAAATTACTTGTTCACAATTAAATAATTTTAATTTACCGATTTAATTTAATTCCCACGATATTTATTTTATCTTAAAAATAGTTTTGTTTCATTCAAGAAAAATACGGGATATTATACAATTGCCCTTGAATCATTTGCATTTCCCCACTTTTCTATCAAACAGGGCCTAATTAGTAGATTAGTGTCACCTATTGAATTTATAAGATTACCACCCTTCCTCTCTAGAAAATATAAACTGATTTTGGTGAATGAATTGCAATCGACATCGTACGTTTGAATGAATAATCTTGCAAAAGACTATCTATCGAGTAAATCGTTTAACTTGGACCGTGTGGTATAAAAGTGGATAAGTGATTTGAGTGGCAAATTTTTACATGACAAAATGTGACATGATTAAAATTTTAGGAGTAAATTATATAATTTTTCAGATGGAACGGCTCGATATCATTAATTTTATAGGTGGCAAATTCTTTTTTGATAATTTATAACAAGGAAAAACAAAACCAGTTTTAACAAAAAAAAATACGTTTTTAAAAGAGAACAGTTTTTTTAATCAATTTTAACGAAAAACTATAATGAAAGAAAACAATTTTAACAAAAAAAGAGTTCAACATTCAGTTTTAACAAAACAAATAATTTTAACAAACAAAAAAAATTTAAAAAATAATTTTTAACAAAAAAGCAGTTTTAATTAAAAATAAATAAACTGTTTTAAAATGGATGGAAAATTTGTGTAAAACTTTTTTTTTACTATTGAGGCAAGCAAATTTTGACCTTAAAAGTGGAAAAATGATGAAAATTTTATATGTGAGCACAAATAACCATAAAAAAAATTATGAAAAAAATAAGTCAATAAAATACGCAAAATCGTGCGCAAATTTTTCATTTGCCAGCCAGAAAGGTTATTATAAAATGTAACCTAAAGTTAACTGCCCTTTTCAGAAAATGTTATAAAATGACTTTTCAAAGCTTGGAACTTTCATATGATATTGTTAGCAACTTAAAATTGTAGGTCTTTTGACCTCGAAATAAGAAATATATCGTACTTGATCCTTCATAGGTTAGCAATTTAAAATTTATTTGGTAGTGTGAGTAATTAATAAAAAAATCATTATTATCTTCTGTACCTTAGATATATCAATATCATTAAGTGTGCTAGCTGTAGGTAAAGTTTCTTTGCAGAGGTTATGTAGACATGTAGATGGGACTTGACCATTTTTAGCAGACTTAGACTCATGCATATTGACATGAATGTCATCAGTTGTTACCTCTATACATTCATTACCTCCAACGTCAACCACAACATGATTATCAATAACTTGATTTTTGGAATAGGCTGATATTGTTTACTGGCATTTTCCTTTGGAAGAGTTTTTTTTGAAGGATTCTTGAAGATACATTTGTTTTCTAAATGACCTTTTTTCATGCAATATTAGCAAAAAGGAGGCATATTCTCATAAGAAATTGCTTGCCAAAATCCTTTGGATCCACAACCAATCCAGATTCTCAATGGAAGGTCTTCCATGTGAAAACTCACTCACTATGGAGTGCTTGAAAGGGGCAGCCAACTGTCGGCTCTCCTTTGAACATGGTTGGAGGTTTAAGTTCAGGTTCTCGAGTGTTGTTGTTAGATAAGACACTTGCAAACGATTTGGACCAAATGTTTGATGGATCACGGGGCTTAGGACGGTTTGATGCAGAAAGTTTTGGACAGTTTTCATCATTAGCAGCCATGTAAACCCTAGGGGACCCTAGGTCGCCCTAGTGTTTTTCCCCATTATATATTATCATTGGAATTTAAATTTACATAACAATTGTTGTCTTTCAATTTAGGGTTAGTGTGATATAGAAGGTTAATATATATATATATATATATATAGTCCTGTTTTTGTGCGGATTACTCCGCATTTTAAAAATGCGGACCGGACATGTGTCACCTGGCGGTGACCCCAGAAAAGAGAGAGAGTGTGCCTATAATTTAGGCGTTAATTTCTAGGCGCACCTTTACGTGATACATGTCCGGTCCGCATTCTTAAAATGCGGACTAGTCCGCACATGAGCATTATTATATATATATATATATATATATATATATATATATATATATATATATATATATATATATATATATATATATATATATATATATATATATATATATATATATATATCAATGGTTGAGATGGTTTTAAATGGAAGATCAAGATTAAACTAATAAATAATAAATTTTATATATAAATAAGGATAGTAAAAATATATTAAAATAAACAAAAATATTATTATTTAGAAAAATATTGATGGATTGGATCGGCGTGATATTGGAAAATTCGGAATCCATATATGATTTTCAATTCCATTCCAATTTTTTTTCGGAAAATTCGGAAATTGAAAATTTTAAATGGTGCCAAAATTGAAAAAATTCGGATCGAAAAACGAAAAATTCGAAAGTTCGGAAATAACTGACACCCTAGTATGGATTCATTCGGGTTCTGGAGAGGAAACTTTAATGTACTCGTATATGGAATATTGCAGAGAAGTTGAAAATTAAAACACTTTTACTAGTTGGAATAGTCCGACGATGCATGTCTATCATACCCTTCTTCTCCCTAGAAAAGTGAAAGGAGAAATAAAATACTATTGGAGATAATTTCAATCCAAAATTCTATGTCGCCATACAAATGCGACATTTTCATGTGATATTATGACCTATCGCATTAATATTAATTTGTCTTTGGCTTTTATTGTTAGGATGTTCTCCCAAAATGTGTTAATTTTGAGTGTCGGCCTAAAATATTTCAATTTCAATCGATATCGACTGTCTTCCGAAGAAACAAATAAGGATCCGCTTGATAAAAAGAATGGGCAAATAACTTGAGTGATAAATTTTTACATGAAAAAATTCGCCATCGACAATTCTATAATTTTTCAAATTAGGGTTGTTTGATAATATTTATTTTTCCGGAGGCAATTTATTTTTTTGTCAATTTCTTTAAGAATTTGGATAAAGAATAAAAACCGTTTTATATGACGGGGGCTTAACGGAATCGCTGATTATAGAAAAGTAAAATGTAAAAAAAGAAAATTTAAAAAGAGTTTGTATGTAAATAAAAGCAATTTTAGCAAAAAAAAATATTTCTAAAAAATAGTTTTTAACAAAATAAAAAACAGTTTTAACATAAAACAGTTTATAACGAAAAACCTGTTTTTTAAAAATAGTTTTTGACAAAATAAAAGCAGTGTAAAGAAGAATGACAAATTTGTGGAAAAATATTTCTTTGCTATCGAACCAAGCAAATTTTTCCAACAAAGTGGCGATGAGTCCAAAAAAAATTGAGAGCGTGTCAATAATTTGTAGAGTTACGGTCATGTGACACATATTCGGTCCGCAGTCTTAAAATGCGAACTGATACGCACAAGAGCAATACTATATGTATGAAGATTAGAGAAAGATCTTAATGTTATTACCTTAAAAACAAATTGTGTGCGTTGGAGAGAGATGAGAGAGAGCTTGCAATTTATACTATTAAGGTTAGTTTTGCCTTTCAATCACTTTTTTGAGCATAGGAAGTTTTCAAAGGAGCCGGAATAGCCATACCCCAAAAAAACCCTGCAATTAGTTCACCATTAAAAATTAACATTTATAAATATCCTAACTGGCTCACAGTAATTAAAAAATTTGACAATTGAATGAGTTATCCTTAGACTTTTAATTTCAACCTGTTAAGTTCTTCATCAATTCATTCTAACTCATTGATATAATATTGT
This sequence comes from Sambucus nigra, assembly GCA_949130495.1. Taxonomy (NCBI): domain Eukaryota; kingdom Viridiplantae; phylum Streptophyta; class Magnoliopsida; order Dipsacales; family Adoxaceae; genus Sambucus; species Sambucus nigra. The sequence continues at coordinate 515,388,970 of OX422218.1, read as the reverse complement.
CGGAGACGATCCGGTTCTTTGCACAATTAATTTTAGCTACTAATCGATTTAAATAGTTTTAAAAAAACATAGCGTTTAAAAAGGGTTGTTTTAATTTATTGATTATTATAATATTTTTTTATTAAATAACACGAGTGCCAAATACGTCTTGCACATTATTCTCCAAGTAATGTATCATTGGAACAGATATTCTGGACAGTATGTTAACTTGGTCCAACACGTCATTGATATTATACATTTTCTTTATGACACATTTTTTTTTATGGATGATTTGAAAATGAATAAAGATACGTATACCTACTTTTAGTATCGATCTAGTATCGAATGTGCTTTAAATATATATACTAAAGTGTGGATCCTACTATCCAAAGTGTGGATCCTACTATCCAAAGTGTGGAGCCCACTATAATACAATACATTTAAAGCACATTCGATACATTTATGAGACTATCGTCAATAAGTCTCAATCGGCATCGTAGCAATGAAATGAAAAATGGAGGGTACAATATATTTAGGTGTTTTTTAAATAAATTTTAAATATTATAAGAATTTTGATAAATTTTAAATACTCAGGTTCACTAATTCTCTTTTTATAGAAGTCCATGCAAGTGATATAACAAGTGAACTTAATATTAAATTGTCCTTAAATGTTTAAAAATTATTATCAACTGATCTAATTATAAATTGTCCAAAAATGAAACTGCTCGTGGACAATAAGTTCCAATCGACGTCATATGTTTGATTTATAAATCTAGCAGAACAGTGTCTTTCTGGTGCATTTGATAAAGAAGTGAAAAAATAGTTAAGTTACAAATTTTATATATAAATAAGGGTAGTAAAAATATATTAATATAAACAAAAATATTATTATTTCGGAAAATATTGATGGATTGGATCGGCGTGATATTGGAAAATTCGGATCGGAAATTCGGAATCCATATATGATTTCCAATTCCATTCCAATTTTTTTCGAAAAATTCGGAAATTGGAAAATTAAAATGGTGCCAAAATTGAAAAAATTCGGATCGAAAAACGAAAAATTCGAAAGTTCGAAAATAACTGACACCCCTAATATGGATTCATTCGGGTTCAGGAGACGAAACTTTAATGTACTCGCATATGGAATACTGCAGAGAAGTTGAAAATTAAAACACTATTACTAGTTGGAATAGTCAGACGATTCGTGTCTGTCATACCCTTCTTCTCCCTAGAAAAGTGAAAGGAGAAATAAAACTACTATTGGAGATAATTTCAATCCAAAATTCTATGTCGCCATACAAATGTGATATTTTCATGTGATATTATGACCTATCGCATTCATGTTAATTTGTCTTTGGCTTCTATTGTTAGGATGTTCTCCCAAAATGTGTTGATTTTGAGTGTCGGCCTAAAATATTTCAATTTCAATCGATATCGGCTGTCTTTCGAAGAAACAAATAAGGATCCGCCTGATAAAAAAGTGGGCAAATAACTTGAGTGATAAATTTTTACATGAAAAAATTCGCCATCGACAATTCTATAATTTTCCAAATTAGGATTGTTTGATAATATTTATTTTTCCGGAGGCAATTTACTTTTTTGTCAATTTCTTTAAGGATTTGGATAAAGAATAAAAAGCGTTTTATATGACGGGGGCTTAATGGAATAGCTGATTATAGAAAAGTAAAATGTAAAAAAAGAAAATATAAGAAGAGTTTGTATATAAATAAAAGCAATTTTAGCAAAATAAAATATTTCTAAGAAATTGTTTTTAACAAAATAAAAAACTGATTTAACATAAAACAGTTTATAACGAAAAAACTGTTTTTTAAAAATAGTTTTTCACAAAACAAAAACAGTTTAAAGAAGAATGACAAATTTGTGAAAAAATATTTATTTGCTATCGAACCAAGCAAATTTTGCCAACAAAGTAGCGATGAGTCCAAAAAAAAAAGGGAGTGTGCCGATAATTTGCAATTAGTTCACCATTAAAAATTAACATTTATAAATATCCTAACTTGCTCACAGTAATTCAAAAATTTGACAATTGAACGAGTTATCCTTAGAATTTTGATTTCAACCTGTTAAGCTCTTCATCAATTCATTCTAACTCATTGATATAATATTGTCGGAGATGATCCGGTTCTTTGCACAATTAATTTTAGCTACTAATCGATTTGAATAGTTTTAAAATAACATAGCGTTTAAAAAGGGTTGTTTTAATTTATTGATTATTATAATATTTTTTTATTAAATAATAACACGAGTGCCAAATAGGTCCAAATAGGTATCATTGGAAAAGATATTCTGGACAGTATGTTAACTTGGTCCAACACGTCATTCATATTATACGACACTCCATTGATATGACACATTTTTTTTTATGGATGATTTGAAAATGGAAAATGATGTATGCACCGAAACTCTAGATCGAAAATTTATTGAATATGTTTTAATAATATTGTATTATGATGTGGGTCTCGTCAGGATACAAATTTTTAAAGTATAATTTTGATAATTTTGAGATAATTTTAGGATAAGTATATCATGACCCTTTGAAAAATAGTTATAACTCGTTCCATTTGTCAAACGCCTACACATTCTTTTTTTTTGTTTTTTTTTGGTAATATTCCCCCTTTATTTTTAGGTAACATGAAGTGTCAGGGGTAACATTATGTGTACCTCGATTAATTTTCACTCGCGAATTAGCAGCTGATCACTGATTCGCGAGTAAAAATTAATCGAGGTACACATAATGTCAAGTTATTTGCAACCGTCGAGACTAATAGCAAACTCAATTGATCTTTAAATTTTAGTACTAATGCGTTATCTCTAGACATTCATGGTCAATTCATGTACTTCCCCAATTGTGAGACGGATATAAATCATTTTTAATAGACTTAGTCTTGTTCAGTCCAATACATCATCCTGCTTTCAGAGAGGAAACTTCAACATGTTGAAAAGTAAAACAGCGTCACCATGCATGTCTGCACTATCGTCAACAAGTCTCAATCGGCAGGTAGAACTGAAATGAAAAATGAAGGGTACAGTATTTTTAGGTGTTTTATAAATAAATTTTAAATATTATAAGAATTTTGATAAATTTTACATACTTAGATTCACTAATTCTCTTTTTATAAAAGTTCACGCTAGTGACATAACAAGTGAACTTAATAGTAAATTATCCTTAAATATTTAAAAATTATTATCAAATGACCTAATTATAAATTGTCCAAAAATAAAACTGCTTGTGCACAATAAGTTCCAATCGACGTAATATGTTTGATTGATAAATCTAGCCGAACAATGTCTTTCTGGTGCATTTGATACAGAAGTGGAAAAAAAAATTAAGTTACAAATTTTTGCATGAGAAAATTTGTAAAGTTAACATTTTAATTTTTTAAATAAGATTGTTTGATAACATTAATTTTTAAGGTGAAAAATTCTTTTTTGAAAACTTCTGTAAGAATTAGGATAAAAAAATAAAAAGTATTTTATATTACGTGTGACATAATGGAAGTACTTAATATAAAAAAAGTGTTTATCAAGTGTGACTATATTAGCCGCCTTTTGGGATAATGTTGCCAGATTACTTTTCAAATCCTGAATTTCATATCAGCCAAAAACATGTATGACTAGCTAGGTTGAACAACCACTCACATTCATTTATTCCACGGATGAAATGCTTGCTCTATAAATACTTGAGTTTACCATTCATTTTATACGTAGGAGCTGATTCATTTGAACATTCCACTTGTTCTGTCTTTCCAACATTTAATATAATATGCCTGGTCAAGTTACAACTAGTTCTCTACCAACCCAAAATCATCAGCCAGATGTTATTCGCCGCAATGCAAATTTCAAACCCAGCATATGGGGTGATCGTTTTCTCACCTTCACTTATGATAATGAGGTGGGTGCATACATACATACATACATACATATTTATATATATATATATATATATATATAGAGAGAGAGAGAGAGAGAGAGAGAGAGAGAGGGGCAGGTTCCTGTGCACACTAAGTTTGCACATTACCTTTTATATATAGTAAAAAAAATATTTTTGAGTTGATTTTTTTAAAAGGTAATGTGCAAACTTAGTGTGCACAGGAGTCTGCCTCTATATATATATATATATATGTAATATTGTTCTTATAAGTTATAGGACATGTGTCACCTAACGGTGAATCCAGAAAAAAGAGAGAAAGCGTCCATAATTTAATCGATAATTTCTATACTAATTCCTCGACGACACATATCCGCTCCGCACTGTTAAAATGCAGGACAGTTCGCACAAGAGCCTATATATACAGTACTACTCTTGTGCGGACTGGTCCGCATTTTAAGAATGCGGATTAAACATGTGTCACCTTGCGATGAGCGAATAAATTATCGGCTAAATTATAGGAACACTCTCACGTTTTTTTGAGATCACCGTCAAGTGATACATGTCTGGTCTGCACTCTGAAAATGCGGACCGGTCCTCACAAGAGCAGTACTATATATATATATATATATATATATATAGGGAGAGGTTCATAAGTGAACGCAAAAGATGAACATTTTCTCACTTTCACTTCTGATAATGAGGTGAGTGCATACATACATACATACTTCTTTATATATATGTAATACTGCTCTTATGCGGTATAGGACATGTCACATGACGATGAACCCAGAAAATAGAAAGAAAACCTCTATAATTTAATCGATAATTTCTATGTTAATCGCCAGACGACACATGTCCAGTCCGCACCAGAACCTTTATATATATATATATATATATATATATATATATATATATATATATAAAGGCTCTTGTGCTGACTGGTCCGCATTTTAAGAATGCGGACCAGACATGTGTGGCCTTGCGGTGAGCCAATAAATTATCACCTAAATTATAGGAACACTCTCACACTTTTTTGAGTTCACCGTCAGGTGACACATGTCTGGTCCGCACACTTGAAATGCGGACTGCTCCGCACAAAAACAATACTATATATATATATATATATATATATATATATATATATATATATATGGAGAGATTCAGAAGTAAATATAAAAGATGAACGTTTTAATGACCCTTAACAAGAAAAGACATAACACCCAATCAATTTTAATTCGTATCCGCGCCAGCGACAACGAACACTCGTGTGACACGTGCCAGCGGCAATGGACACGCGTGTATTAAGAAAGACGCGTGTCCGTTGCCGCTGATGTGGGCCAATTACTATACATGAATTAAAATTGAATGGGTATTAGGTGTTTTTCATTCAGGTTCATTAAAATGTTCATCTTTTACATTCATATTTGAACATATATATATATATATATATATATATATAGAGAGAGAGAGAGAGAGAGGTCCCTCATTTTGAGGAACCTGAATGAGGTCCATTTTTTTAAAAGAGTAAAAAAAATATTTTGAAACTGATTTTTTTTCTATGATGTTTAAATATTTCAGTAGGACCATAAAAAATAATCAACTCAAAATGATTTTTTTTACTATTTTAAAAAAATCGATCAAACTTTGTGAGTTTTTAACACCTTAAAAGCAACTTAAAAACCAACACAGTCCGACTGATTTTTTTAAAATAGTAAAAAAATTCATTTTGAGCTGATTATTTTTTTATGGTCCTACTAAAATGTTTAAAAACCGTATAAAAAAAATCAACCCAAAAATATTTTTTTTACTATTTTAAAAAAATGGACCTCATTCAGGGTCTTCAACTGGGACCTCACTTGATGCTTTCCATATATATATATATATATATATATATATATATATATATATATATATATATATATGTGTGTGTGTGTGTGTGTGTGTGTGTGTGTGTGTGTGTGTGTGTGTGTGTGTTCAAATTAACAATCCCATATTATATAATGTGTTCAAATCAACAATTTCAGTGAGAACTGATAGATGGTGAAATATATCTATGCATACTCCCACCAAGCCCATGACCTACAACATTGTTGTCTTAAAAATGATTTCCATTCTTTTATAGGTCGTATGTGTTATGAGATTATTTTATTCAAACTTTGTAACTCAAAACTACTGGAACACTTGATAAATACCCTGACATAATTTGCAACAATATCTTTTTCCATACACAATGTTATGGTGTAGATTTTAAACGGTTTTGAGGGGTTTATCACTAAACATCATATACACTATGATAAGCTGATGAAGTAGTTGAATTAGTCAAATGTATAGTCAATATCACAAGTAAAATTGTCATAACGATCCCATTATAATTATTTTAAGGGAATTATATGTGGTAGTTCTAATTGTCCAATTTCGTTTTGTGGTACAGATAGCACATGGTGATATAGAAAGTAGAGTTGAAAGCTTTAAAGAAGAAGTGAGAAGGGAGCTAACGGCCACAACTCAAAGCCCATCAAAACAATTGAGTCTTATTGACGGGGTTCAGCGTCTCGGTGTGGCATACCACTTTGAAAAAGAAATTAAAGAAATATTAGAACAAATGTATATTACTCACGAGTGTATCAATGATAATCTCTATATTGTGTCTCTTTTATTTCGCTTATTAAGACAACAAGGATTCAATATTTCATGTGGTAAGCTTTATCAACGAAATGGTTTTCTATACGTCATTTCTACTTTGATGGCACGTAGTTTGATATATACTTTAATTGTGTTTAAAACAGAAATATTCAAGAAGTTTATTGATGAGAAGGGAAATTTCAATGAATCCTTAAAAAGTGATGTGGAGGGTATGTTAGGGATGTACGAAGCTACACATCTCAGCTAGCACGGAGAAGATATTCTTGATGAAGCCCTAAATTTCACCACAACCAATCTTAAGTCCTCAATGGCTCATTTAACCAATCCATTGTTAGCAAAAGTAGCTAATGCACTGGACCAACCCCTGCACAAAGGTTTGCGTAGGCTTGAAGCCAAGCGATATATTTGCACCTACCAAGAAGAGGCATCACATAATGAGACGTTGTTAAACCTCGCTAAGTTGGATTTCAACTTAGTCCAGTCTTTGCACAAGAAGGAATTGTATGATATTAGCAGGTACACTTAATATCACATTAATATTGGTCTTTGGGATTTACATTTAAGACTAGATTTTGTAGCAAGCACGAGTGGCTATTAGCATATAAATTTATAAGCCGATAAAATTTCAACAATTTTGTCTTTTCATTTTTACAAAATAATATTGTGTTTTATGTTTCGTTGAACTAATTAGTGATATATTTCAGGTGGTGGAAAGAGTTGGACTTTTCCACTAAGCTTCCTTTTGCGAGAGATAGAGTGGTGGAACTTTATTTTTGGATAGTGGGAGTGTACTTTGAACCCAAGTACTCACTTGCAAGAAAAATACTTACCAAAGTAATGTCTTTAACATCCATTATTGATGATATCTATGATGTGTATGGAACTCTTGAAGAAACTGAGCTCTTTACAAATGCAATTGAGAGGTATGACACATCTTTATCACCCATTTTTGTCTGAAATGGAAAAGAAATCAACTCTATAGTTTTCTATACATGTTTATCATTTCATGTTATCTAACCAAGGGTAGGGTTACAATGACTCCTACGATTGATATTTTAAAGCATATAACTAATTAAAACATACTCTTTGTGGATCTTCCATAGTTTAATATATTAACCAATCAGGTGTAATGGTCATTATAATCTTAATGTTGTTAAAAAAATTGAGCTTTTCACAAATATTTCATTTTTTTATGAAAAATAACAAATATTTCATTTAATTATATGAATATTGTCAATTGTTATTATTATTATTATTATTATTATTATTATTATTATTATTATTATTATTATTATTATTATTATTATTATTATTATTATTATTATTATTGTGAAGAAATAATGACTTTATAAGTTTTATAATGAGGTAAACATGAAATGTCCTACTTAAAAATTTCATCATTTTAATAAACTTTTTGCGAGTAAAAATAATAAAGAAACTCCAAATTTACAAATATTATTGAAATTTTATATTTCATAACATTATTTTGTTCAAAATCGACTTTCAGGTGGGACATCAGTAGCATGGATCAACTTCCGGAATACATGAAAATATGTTATCGTGCTCTTTTGGATGTTTTTAAAGAGATTGAAAATGAGATGGTCAAGGAGAAAGGATTGTATAAAGTTCACTATGCAAGAGAAGCGGTACGTTATTTCCAAAAATAAAGTTTTTTTTAACCACAATCTAGATATGAGGAGTGTGTTTCTTTTGATTAAATGAATGCTTCATAAAACTACATTTTTCATAGTTTATATAATATCATATCATCAATGATAATATTTATCTGATGACAATAATCGTGAAATGGAATTGTTTTGTCACTATTATGACGTGATGTGATTTTTCTTAATTATTGTTTTTAGATGAAGAATCAAGTTCGAGCCTACTTTGAAGAAGCCAAATGGTTTCACAAAAAATATATTCCAACAATGGAGGAGTATATGCATGTTGCTTTGGTCACTGGTGGTTACTCCATGTTAATAACTGTGTCTTTCGTTGGCATGGGTGATATTGCAATGAAGGAGGCTTTTGATTGGGTGTGTACAAATCCAAAAATTGTTAAAGGTTCAGAAATAATTTCCCGACTCATGGATGACATGATGTCACATAAGGTATGAATGAAGGATGTCTTCTAAAGTTTTCATGATCCCATTTAAGTAAGTTTGGGAAGGGGAAATTGTTGGCAACTATAGTAGGACATTTGTTAACATGAGCAAACGATAAAAGTAGAATTATTAAAGGCTAATGAAAGCATTATGTACTAACTAATATTTTCTATTTTTTATATAATAAATATTATTTACGAGTGGGAAAAAGAATTTTTCTTAGTGTGTCAATATGAAAAAAACGTGATTAATAACAGTATCCATACTAAGTGTTACCCCAAGTTGCACTTCGACACCAAAACTTCCATATTTGTAATAAACGTCCTAATGTTTTTGAAATAGACCACTTTACACCATACCTCCAACGTACTTAATTTTATAAACGACATTGTGTGTGTGCCTTGCTTGTGAGGGTCATTTTAATCACAAATTGTAAAAAATTATAATTCACTACTTATATATAAATATTAAGGGAATCCCCCCTGCCTCTCTCAATTTCTTTTATTTCTTTTCTTATTCATTAGCCGATTATTTATTTTGTCAATGAAAATATCCAGATATTTTTATTTTGTTTTGTTTATCCATGTCTTCTCTGGGAAAAATGATTGAGAAATAAAGGTGCATTGACTATTTGTCCCACATTGTTTTTAAAAAACAACTTGTCACATGTTATGTCCATGCTCTAGATTCACGAAAAATTCCATGAGGGATACGGTTTTGAGAAGTTTGTTTGTCTAGTGTTTGGAATGTGAAATGAAAGTAACTGCAAACTTCACAGGCAATGTATGATTATTCTTTACTGTTATCATTCATATTCTATCAATATCACAATTTAATTAATATTAATCTACCATTTAATTGTTGCATTGTTTTTTCTTAGTTAGATCACTAATATTTATTTTATATTTATGCATGAGACTAGTACGTATTACATAAATGAATTGATAATATTGAAAAAATTTCATTGCTAATGGTGACCCCACCACACACACATACACATATGCTCACACACATGAGATTGTTCATATTAGAGAAAATACTAACTATGTATTATCTATATATGCAGTTTGAGCAAAAGAGAGGACATTGTGCCTCGGCTATTGAGTGTTATATGAAACAATATGGCGCCTCGGAGCAGCAAGCACGCGATGAATTTAACAAGCAACTTGTGAGTGCTTGGAAGGATATAAATGAAGATTTCCTCCAGCCTACTAACATTCCAATGCCTTTACTCTCTTGCATTCTTAACTTTTCTCGTGCTATGGAAGTCATATACAAAGACGAGGATGGGTACACCAATGTTGGGGAAAATATGAGAAACAACATTGCATCGTTACTCATTGATCCAGTGCCGATATGATTTTGCCAATGTGGAGATGATGGATACATTATTCCTTTAGTACTAAGTTTCATGAAGGTATTGTATTAAAAAGGAATAAAAGAAAGGAATCTCATTTTAATAATTGTTTGAGATGTATCAATCCTATCTCAATGACATGAATTTTTTATATTTATATAAATGTGATTCACTTTTGTTTATTGTCATTATGTGGTGAAATATAATTCATTAAATGAATGCGAGAAAAGATAAATCATAAATGTGTTAGAGCAACTAAACCCATTTAGTTACACGGAAATTTCATTGGTATTTTATTATTAAAAACATATAGAAATATGGTGTGACACCCTGTGTATTTCGACTTTGGGGTGGCTTGCCGTCGCCGTCAAACTCGCCAAGCGTCATAAATAAAATACATGTCTTAGCATGTGACATAAATATGAGACATTGAAAATATATTTCCACAAGTTATAATCTTAATAAATCGACCGGACATAAACATCCATACGAATAAAATCCATAGTCATGCTAACTCCAAAACCTAGATTAATAATCAATAAATAATCCAACTACGAGTCTTCAACAGAAAAACCACAAACAATTATGGAACCAAATGACTCACCAAATCCATAAGTAATTGTTTCATAAACAAAGGACATGGTGGAAATAAAACTAAACTACTAAAGAGATAAGCGTAATCTCCATCTACGCTCCAAAAATCTCTCATCCGTCCTCTGCAGCTACTCTAAGAAATATACCTGAAATGTTAGTCAACGCAATAGCGTCCGAACCCACCGCATGATAACCAACTAATCCATCCAATTAAGATACGTAAATCAAAACATAAGCAATATGCATGATAACTATCGCAATAGAGAATTTTAAATTGAACAATAAGATAACATGAGAGTAAAGTACCCTCATAATTAAGCCACCCCCTTATTCAAGTCCAATTATATTATTACAAATTTTTTTTAACATTAGATCTTTATCTTAATCAATTTAATTATTCCACTACTCTCATTCGTGCAACTCCTCTGTATGCAGTCAACCTTTCTATTGGCTCTTCACATGCTTCTGGCACTCTTAGGTTCTAACACATGACACACATTCCCCTCACTATAGTTAATCTTCCCAATTTCATTAGCTTTGCACATACTCGTGAGGTTTCACACATGACACATCACTATAGCGAGTCAGCTCAATTATCGTTAGTCCTAGACATACTCATAATGCCAACACATATCCACGTCGCTAGAGCAAGTCAACCCAATTATCGTTAGTCCTTCAAATACTCACGACGCAAATTCATTTTCATACTCGTTTATTACTTTAGGCATTATTTATTGATTCTCGTTCAAGTTCTCATTGTTCTTAGTTTGATCACCCTTCATACAGGTAACATAACCTAAGACCATCCCTAGTCCCATACCTAGAGATGACCAAACCATAAGTATTACCTACTCTACCACCTAAAAAAACCCTACCATAATCACCACCTAGTCCCATATGTACCGAGTCCCACCTAGAAAATACCCAACCATACTCATACTCACTAGTCCCATACGTAGAAAGTCCAAACCACCACAAAATCTACATACTAGTCGCATAAATATAAATAATACTATAAAACAATGGTGAAAGTATAACTATTCAAAATCTCAACGTTCCACGATGTCGAAATATTAATAAAACAATTAACCACATAAAGCGTATTTTTTATTTAATTTTACAATTCTTCCAATTTCATCCCCTGATATCAAATTCATCCAAAACCTCCAATTAGTTACGTAATTAAGCGAGTTCTACCAATTACTCACCCAAGTTGTCAAATTTCATAATTTCATACAAGCGATATTTTACCAATTAATACATAATTTTCACGTCAATAATGTGATTATACGAGTCAATAATGTGATTATACGAGTCGAGATATAATTTTAAATTCATATTCTTAGTGTTAACATGCGAACATCCCATAATTCCATCATCATTGAAACCTATAATCTAAGCACGCAATTATTTATATTCCTGCATCATATTGTAAATTTAATAAAAAATAGCCCTGTAATTACTTTAACTTTCACTAATTACCCTTCCTAATTAATTTTAGGAAAAAACTAGATTGATTAAGGTTGAGGCAATATTTAAAACATATAACACTAATGGTAACAACAAAATTATTCATGCCCGTAAACAAGTCATCTTGACAATCTGATTATGTGATTGCGATCCTCTCGCGAAAATAACAAATACCCGTTCTTAGTTGATTATGTGAAAACTTGATTTGGATCTTCAAAACACAAGTTGAACTTATTTTCAATGAGTTCTAGCTTTTGTAAAAGAGAGTAGTTAATAATTTGGGAGGCTACAACTTTTTAAGGATACAAATAGTGTTTTAAAAAGTCTAAATTTCGTCCAGTCTATAAATAATTTAAAGAAAGAGTCCTAATCAAACAGAAACACACATAAATCAGTATCGGGAGAACGGATCGTTGAAATTCGATTATTTTTTATATGTTGTAGTTGAAGGCGAGTCGAAGCGCTGTCCAAAATTTAGTTGGATCAGACATCGTTAAGGTAGTCTACATCAGGTTACGGAGATTGGACTGTGGGATTTCTGATCCTCCTTAGGTCAAATCCTCCACGTAAAAACCCTTATTTCAAGAATTAAATTTACTCCAATAGAAAATATTTTTTTTTAATTTTCAATTTATAGAAAGATATTTATGGTCCAAATATTACCGAGTGTTACATATGGATATTAATATAGAAGTTCATAACTAATATTTTCCATGCTTGTCCAAAATAATTTGTATATGATCCATTAAAAAACATTCTTCAATTATGTATTGCTAAATTATTTGAAAAATCCCCTTAGAAGGTTTTCATTACACAACACATATACTTGGCTAACTTTTAAGCTAGCATGCTTCTTTTGAAACTCAAGAACCTACAGGGATTTGTCTCCTAGTTTCTTAATAAATATACCATACAAAGTGATTACCTCAATTTGTATAATTGATTAAGAGATGATCATATTATGTATTAATTTAAAACATAAGTGTGTGTGTTATTATTTTTTTACAACACCCCCACTAAAAGAATTTCAAAATTATATTTGACTATCCAAATTGTTGAATTCATTATTGGCTCCAAAAACAGTATCCAATTTTCATAACATTAAAGGAAAAGTAAGTTGTGGTACCTTTCAAACATAGTGTGGTTAGCCTTATTTATTAAAAGGGCTACCCAACTAATGAATACCATTCTAAGCCACATACAAGGAAAATTAACTAAAGATGATATTAGTAAGTTTTCCCAAAATATGTAATTATTCTTCTGAAACAATGTTTTTCTGATAATATGGTTTTCTTATGATAATAAGTTTTTCCTGGAAGAAAGTTTTTTGGTGGAAATAAGTTTTTACTAAAAATATTTTATATGTAAATCAAAAATAATTTGCATGAAAATTTATTTTTTCTCTAATTTTTTTCTAATATTTCAAGATTTTTAAAAACTCCTTTTCAATATTTTATGATATTCTAAAAGGGTTTTATTTTTTTTAAACTTCAAAATGTGTTTTCTATTATTTCTAAAAAAAATTTAAAAAAGATTCGGTATTCTCTATTATTTCATTTTTTCCCAGTTTTCTATAACTTTCTATAGTTTTTTGAATCTTTCAGTTTCTTAAAATTTTGTAATATTCAGTTTTATAATTTTCTTCAGTTTTTAATATTTATGTAGTTTTTTGATTTTTTTTTATAATTTCTAATATAGTTTTTTATAACTTCTAGATTCTGGGAATATTTTTTTATAATTTTAAAAATTATCCAAATGTTTTTATATAATTATAAGATTTTGTAATTATTTTTTCTAAAGTTTCTCTATAGTTTCTGCTATTTAATATGTTTGATATTGACTTGAACCAAAATACTATGATGTGGATGACACATGACCAATTTTCCGTTCATATATTTAACAATGTTAGGGTTTTAGGGTTACTCGAAGTCGTTTTGAAAATTCAAATGGTTAAGTTCAGCAAATAAAAATTCGAGTAAGGAAGTGAATACGAGTAAAGTTAATGGTTATATCTATTAACCAAAAACATAATATGAAAGAATACCATTGTCTCAGTAGAAAGTTTATTCTAATAAAAAGATATCTTATTTAAGAAGATATGTTTTAATTTTTCGCTTATTGAAGGTAATATGGTTAAACTGGTCCTGCATGGCCTAACACGTGGCAAATCACATGAGAGGCACATTGTGGGCAAATATGCTCAAAGTGATCATGGACCTTAAAGGGATATAATCAAATATGGATGATCATATCAATAAAATGGAAGACTGTCACCAATGGGATTCTATAACTCAATTAAAATAAACACAAAGAGGCCTAAGGCTGTAGGACGCCTAGGTCTTCAAATAAGGATGATCTACATCATAGTAAACTAATTGTAACTTCCTCATGATAGCTTGGACTCTCACTAGCATTCCTAGTACCCCAATTACTGCCATTCCTTTAAAAGTTAATAAATCGATCTTTTTCGCTTTCCTTTTAGGCATAGGTTGACCTCACGACCAAACCACATATATCGTGTCACTTGTTATTTTGCACTCTAATCTTTTCGGGGCTAATCGGTTATTCTAGATTTTATTGTGGGTTAATAACCGCTATAATTTGGCACCTACTATGGGAAATTGAAGTTCTCACCATTATTAAACCCAGTAAAGGCCGATGTTCATAGTGAGTCAAACTAGTCTCACCCTGCTTACGTAAGGAGTCACATTATATTTGAAATATCCATCGTAAGTAAGGAACACACTCTTATTTTGCTTCATCTCTCTTATGACATTCAAGGTCCGGAGAATGGTCATTTGGAAGATCTAGACCTAGTCGTAATATCGCACACCACTGATCAAATGACTGAAAGAAAAGTGGTTTCCTTCCTAGATAACATTTATGAGCTCAGGCTGGACGACCGCAATTAGGAGATTGCCCGTCTGAGGATCCAGTTGACTCACTAGTCAGAGGAGTGTACATCAGACTCTCATACCTAGCACCACCGCAGGATACGACCTTGTAAGGACATAGTCCGACACAATTAAGTATGTCGTATACCGCTACAATAGTCGAAGAAATTCAAGATCAAATATGCAATGAAATGGTCCGAATATCAAGTTTCATCAAACAATCAAGCCTCCGCGAAATGAATTTGGTAAAGGTGTGTTTTTAATTGCTTAATATTTCACTTAGGATATTGGGATATTTTTCACAAAATATTTTTAAAGTGTTGGAGCGGAGCTTTAAATATTTTTCGTCAAAAAATTACTTTTCGGAGTGTTTGAGGTGGCGCATTTACTGAAAGGATAAACGAGAAAAAATATATAATATTTTATGGGTCTCGTTCGAACGACACCGTATGTCGTTCAAATGACATGCTGTCTCGCGTGATACTTCCAATGACAGCATATGTCGCTCGAATGACAACGTGTCTCGCTCGAACGACCCGTCGCCTTAAGTTTTCTATTTAATGGACTCTTCAACTCCGTTTTCCTTAATAAGTCTATATGATTTTACATTTTGCAAACAATGAGAAATCAGCATAACCTTTTGGCTTCTTCTTTTAGAGTTTAATCTCTTTTCTTTTTCAATTCACAAAAGTCCCTGTTATTCATGTGAATTGTTTTGGAGTTTGAGAACACACTTTGCTAGTGTTCATGCTTTTTTGGAGAAGATATTTACATCATATGGATGCGTGTCATTGAGATTCGCTGCGTGTGGATCTTTATTGAGATTAGGATTGCGGTTCTTGTGGATTACTGCCCGTAATTCATTGCTGACGACGCTGACCAACAACTGAGGGTATTCGTGTGTCAACCAACTGTATTTCATTGTAACTGCGTAAGTTGTAGTTTACAATTATAGTGAAATAAAATGGTTTTGCCCTGAGGGGATTTTTCCTTAACTTTGTGTCGCATATTTTATTTATGTTGGATCGATACATGCACGCACGTAAATAGTTGAGTTTTGCGTGCTGAATTAATTTATTTCATAAATTGACTCTAATTAAATAAGTTTATGATTGAAATTTTCTCATCTATTCAAATCTTTACCACACATAGGTTTTACAAATTGGTATCATAGAAGGTTATGCTAATTTATCGCGTATTCCTATTTTTCGCTTAAATTGTCTAATACTGATTTTTTTTTAAAATTTATTTTGTAAAAAATCAAACTTTTCCAATGGATCACTTATATAAACGAATGCCTATTTTTTACGGGTCCAATTATGCCTATTGGAAAGCCCGTATGAAATCACATTTAAAGGCCATTGACGAACGTGTTTGGTTGCTTTGTGAAAGAGGGTGTACTTCTCCCACTATCACTGCTAATAATAGAACCTCTTTGAAACCTGTGTAGGATTGGACTGAAGATGATTTTAAATTGTCTAATTTTAATTCCCGAGGTTTAAGTGCTATTTCTGGAGCCGTCAACCCTGAGGATTTCCGCCGATTTATGACATGCACCATGTTTAAAGAGTAACAGAATGTCCTTTAATTGACACATGAGGGTACGAACGCGGTTAAAGAATCAAAACTATAAAATTTGGTCACCGAGTTTGAGACTATCACCATGTCTGAGTCCGAATGTTTTGGTCAGTTTTATGCATGTTTATCGGACATTGTTAACTCAAGTTTTAATTTAGGTGAGCCAATTGAAAACACGCATGTTGTTAAAAATATTTTGAGATCTCTCCCGAAACGTTTTGTTCCTAAATTCACTGTTTTGAATTCATTAGGAAAGTTAAATTCACTTAAGTTAGAAGATCTCGGAGGAGACCTAAAAACTTATGCGATTGACATGTTTCCACAAACCATTAAGGCTAAGGATAGAGGTGTTGCTTTAAAGACTCAAGTTAGGAAGAAAAAAGAGAGATAGAGTTTATGAGTCTGATTCTGAGGGAGAGTTTAGCATTGATCACGTGGCTTCGTTTGCGAATTTTTTTAAAAAGTTTCTCAAAATGAACAAAAATATTTTTTCCAATAAAAATTCTTATGAGAAAAATAAAAAGAATGAAAAGGCCAAAGAGGGTAGTGAGAAACATAGAGGGTGTGATCAAGAAGAACAGAGTGAGGAAGAATTATATGACATGACTTGTTTGGAGTGTAAAGGCAAATAACACAAAGCATTTAAGTGTCCTACTAGTAAGGAGAAAAGGGAAGAATGTTTTCATGCCTGGTACTCATAGTGATAGTGAGGGAGATGAGGGATATGAGTCCGGTAAAGGTTTAGCACATGGGATGTGTGTATCCTTTTGGAGTTGTGTGAGAACGTGTTCACGAGAGCGACGATGATGAGTCGAGTGTCTCTAGTGGGGATGAGAGTGAGTTTGAAAGTGGAGATGAAAGTGAGCTCCAAAAAGCTTTTAGAGATTTGTACACCGAGACCTTGAAAATATAGAAGTATAATAGGGATTTAGGTCGTCGAGTTCTAGATCTGGAGAGAGATAAAGAAGGTTTAATGAGGGAAAATATGACTTGACCAACACGGTGCTTTTAAGGAGGGAAAATATGACTTGACCAACACGGTGCCTAATTTGATGACACGTGTATCCCAACTTGAGAGTGATCTCGAACGTTCCTAGGAGGTCAAGGTCCCTTTAGAGAATACATCTAAGAAGATTGAAAATATGGCTCTTAATACCATTTTTGGTAGTGGTGAGAGTATAGGAATAATTCATGACGGTGCATCCACTTCTTTTGTTGAACTTGAGCCAGTTCCTACTTTAGTGTTAGATCAATAGGACTGTCGACCTGACTTACCTATACGTCCCGTATCTGTTAGGAGAGCGCATTGGAGATACTTTAAAAGAGGTGTACATAGGCCAATTTATGTTTTCTCCCATTACAGAAAGAGAGGACACCTTTCCTAACGATGTACTCAATAGTAAACTGAAGTGGGAGCTTGAACCTCCCTCCGAAAGAGGCATAGCCTCTAAAAACATCCATTTCCCCAGAATGGAAAAAACTGTACTCCTCCCATAATAATTTACCAAGGCCCGGTATTTCACTAACCAATCCATTTCCAAAATAGCATCATACCCGACCATATCCATAATGAGTAAGTCGGCCTCAAAGCGTAATATTCCAAGGTCTATTCCCACCCCTTTACAAATAAAAAGTATAAGTGAGCCATCTCCCTTAGAAGACTCTACACTACTAAAAGTACTTTCTGCAGACTTAAACAATCCCGTCAAAAGAGAAAATTACCTAGTAATAAATGAGTGTGTGGCGCCAGTGTCAACTAACACTCGACCCACAAACCCCTATATGAGAAACTTACCCTCAATCGCTGGTGGTGCTAACGGTGCCAGGGGAAACAAAGAATCTTGGATATTATACATACGTCCAAACTGAGGTTGTCCCCATTGCAATGGGACGACTAGAATAGGTGCTGGAGGGTGTTGATGCGCCTGCTGATTCTGAGGGCCTCTTGGAAATTTCCCCCCGTTCAACTGTGGACAAGAAACGGGTCGCATAATTTTCCAGATGTCAGCCCTAGTTGTTGTTTCGAATTTTCCTCGCACCTTAGCCTTACTGTCCTCAACTGCCATTATTCCCCCTACTATCTTGGCCCTGTTGACCCAATTACTGGTGTTGTTGAGCACCATGTTCGTGCCTAAAACCACCTCCGCCGAAGTTAAAACCCCCAAAGTGTTGCTTCTTAGCCACGCCCCCCTTTTGGAGGTCCCATTCCTTCTATTTATTCCCAGACTTTTGTGGTAGTGGTAGTGCTCCAACAGCACCGTTTCCCCCTAATTTACAAGATTGACTAGAATCTCCTATCTTCTTATTCACCTTCAAATGAAGGCGGTGATCCTGGAAATGGATTAAATCTGCATTCATCGCATTGCCAAAAGTTTTCAAAGCTGGGTTCCCCAACAGATGCTGCCTTATCCTCTAACTCAAACCCCCAATAAATTTTGAAACCCTCCTCTCTTATGGATTTACCTCGTCCGGCACAAAGTTTTCCAAGCGAGTAAATTCTTCTTCATATTCCGCCATTGTTGTCTCTCCTTGAATAACATCATGTAGCTTCCTCCTTATCTCCTTGTGGATTACTAGAGGAAAGTACTTTCAATCAAACAAAGTCTAGAATGTCGAGATAGTCATGGTATCCTTTTGTTTCAGAGTGGTCACTGACTTCCACCACTAGAGAGCAGCTCCCACTGGTTTAAAAGTGGCCAGAATCTGTTTTCTCTCTTCACTACATTCCACCATGCGAAGATGGAGTTGAATATCCTTCTTCCATTGATTTGCAATAATCACATCAGCACCACCCAGAAATTACAGAGGGGGACCTTTCAGGAATGATTCTCTAACTCATTCCCACACGTAGGGTCCAGCATGGGCTTTAGCTATCGTTACTACCGGTGGTTGAGCTTGGGGAAATTGTTGTGCCATAGTGGTCATTGTAGCGTTTATTGTCTGGGCCACAATATTAGCAACCTCCATCGCATTTATAGTGCCTTGGGGTGGTGGGGGCTCTATATCATCTTCAACTCTATTTACCCTTGTCGGGCGACCTCATCTAGGCGGTATCTGAGATAAAAAGTAACGGAATCAGTATACAACTAAAATAATTTATGGTTTGAGGAAAATCGTAAACGCAGAAAAGAAAAACAGTCCAAATAATAGGGCTCTATATCAAAGAACTTACGGTATAATAGGATAAGTTCGCATAGATCCTAAGGACTCTTGAACCTGAAGCTCTGATACAATTTGTTACACCCCGCTTATTAAAATAAGAGGTGGCCAGCCCGCTACTCCAATAAAAACAAGAATCGTAAATGGTCAATTCTTAGCATCACTATCGTAAAATAATAGTATGACACAAC
This sequence comes from Sambucus nigra, assembly GCA_949130495.1. NCBI lineage: Eukaryota > Viridiplantae > Streptophyta > Magnoliopsida > Dipsacales > Adoxaceae > Sambucus > Sambucus nigra. The sequence goes on along the minus strand of OX422218.1, from coordinate 515,369,105 downwards.
CACCAAATAATTTTTTGAAAACGGATTTCATATATATATATATATATATATATATATTTTCAAACTTGATAAAAGCAATTTTTCATAATCCAGTTTGTAACAAAAGGTTGATATATAAATATATAATAGTTTAACAACAATTCAAGAAAGCATAACCGAATAAGATGTCAGTTAATAGACTAAATACAAAAGATTGCCCCAAGTATAAAAGTATATACGAATACTAAACTTGGGAAACACGCCCAAATATACAGACGGATCATAGATAGAGTATCAAAAGAGAATGATGCGTCTACTATAGAAAATCCAACAACATTCGCAAAATGTTGTAGCTCCTGAACACTAGAAAGGGAAGTCAAAGAGGGTGTCCATGCGGTGGAGCACCAAAACATATATAAGAGCCACACAAGAAGAAGAAATATAAACGAGTCAGGGTCCGGTGATATGATATACATGTGAATAAAATGCATGATAGTTATGAATTCTAACTTTCACGAACAATTTTAAATTTTCTCTTGATTCAAGGAATCAACCTTACCTCTCTTCTAAGTTCATATCCTAACGGGTATAATTATGTTAAGTTAAACTACCCATCTACTTAATAGGAGTAACCTAAATCTATTACACATAATAAGTTTACCTATTTAATATATTTTCACAAGTCAATAATCATTAGGGACCATATGCAATTATAGTTGGTTAACAGTTTTCTTAAATCAATTAGTCATTCGTGTAAAATACCATTTCAGTGAGAACAGTTGCAATCATATAATAATGGTTGTAAGAACAAACTTCCGGGAGTCACCCCATTGGATGAGCCCCTACATGCTATCATCTTCTAGGGCCTATTCTCAAGAACACCTAGGTAACCTAAATCGCAACGCCTGGGAAGCGGCCATATACCTTCGATAATGAGTCATAACCATACCCGGAATTACCTCACTTCGAATAATAAATTTTATAATGTAATAATCGGTACCATAGCCTGAGGACTATACTCTCCCTTCTTGAATAGCCAGGGGATTCAACTCTTTCGTGTAACTTTCCCTATGATAGCATTTAGAGAGGTATGTACAAATGTGCTAGAGATACAAAATCTATTAACTTAAAAACACACTTCTTGTTTCTAAAACAATATGTGCATAACAAATTTGTCTACCAAAGATAAATATTCTCATATTATCCCCCTAAGGTCCAAGCAAACACTACCCAATTCCATACTAGTCCTACACTAGTTTACTAGACGAAATGAGGCATTATACTCTTATAGTTAGTCCCTAGAATGAGATCGAACACTCCCTTACTATCCTAGAGAACCACTCTCCTTATATGTGGCCATAATACTTATTAATACCTCCTAAGAGAAGGTTCCTAAGCCTTAAACCCAAAAGAGAAGGAGTATAAACCAAATTGGAAAATTTTCATAAAACAACAGGATTTTTTAATCGGTTCGCCCCTGATAGCGAATCGATTCGCACAAAAGTTAATCGATTCGGCTGATAAAACCAACCTTCTATCTAGACCGAATCGATTCAGCCTTAACTCGAATTGATTCGGTTACTCAGATCTGTAGGCACCATCTTAGCGAATCGATTCACCAAGGAGGGTGAATCGATTCGCCCTGGTCGAGATACCCAGTTGGGGTTACGGGTTCATATAAACTCTAAATCCCCCAAATCTATTTTCTTCCACTCCACCCAATATCATCCATTACTAACTTCACCAAATCATTCCTAAATAATAACCCAACAATATATCTGACTCAAATCATGTCTAAATCAAATACCTAAAGGTTTAAACACCAAAATAATCTATAACCATTTTTGGTTCAAACTCAAGAACACAAACCGTAAATGAAATTTATTCAACACAATCATATGTTTATGAAAGTTTAATAACTTGCCTCAAGATTGTAGTCTCGGATTCTTCTTCGTAGCAACGATTCCAAGCTCGAAATGACAAAATCTCATATTTTCTCTGCTTTCTCTCAAGCTCTCACTTCTCTCTAACTTTCTAGGTTTAGAAATGCACTAATAATATATAAAATGCTCTTGCAAGAGTAAATACCTAAAATGTCTCCAATACATTAAGTCCAATAATAAATGCTACTGCAAACTTAAAATGACTCATAACATCGTATTTAAGTTATAACTAGACAAAAGTACCCCAGAACCCAAAAACATGCCTAACGCTTATTTTGACTATCTCAACCATTCCCGGACTAACTGTTCCCTCTAAACTGACATCCGGGATATCGTTCACTATTTCTCATTCCAACGTCATATTGTTTTCTAATAATAATCCGATTGGAATATAAACCGTAATTGTCGCTTAATGCCCAACGACTCAACATAATCATAACATTACACTATCTACATTCGCGTAATGGGAAATATGTAATATTCATAAATATAAATTACTTAAATTACTTAAATTAATATTTACTTCAGTTCCTTTTATTTTATACAACTAACCCACATAGCTGTTTAATATAAAAATAATTACTCAAAAGCAAGGGGTATTACATACTCTCCCCTTACAAGGGAATTTTTCCCTCATAATTTTAGACGTACCTCGTAAAAAGAGGTGTGGATATTTTTCTTGGCTATCCGCCACTCGTTCCCACATTGATTCCTCGGCATTGTGGTTCCCCCATTGGACTAAAATCAAGGGCACTACTTTCGATCTTAGTTTACGCTCACCATGGTCTAAAATGGCAATCGGTTATTCCTCATATGAAATATCAGGTTGCAACTCAATATCGTCTAATGGGACAAGCCAATGAGCCCCCTCGCATATTTTATACATCTTTAAAGATGAAACATGGAACACATCATGAATCTGCTGTAGGCATTCCGGCAAGGCAAGCTGATATGCTATCGGGCCACTTTTGCAATAATGGGAAAAGGACCGACATAGTGTGGCGCAAGTTTGCCCTTTTTCCCAAATCGCATTACACCTTTCATCGGGGACACCCGCACTGAAACTTGATCCCCCACTTCCAGTTCCACATGCCTCCGATTTGCATCGGCATAGCTTTTCTAGCGATCTTCCGCAATCTGTATGAGATTTCGAATGAGCTCAATCTTCGAAGAGGTGTCTTGGATTATTTCAGGTCCAAGGATCTTATTATCTCTTACTTCCAACCAACAAGCACGTGATCAACACGGTCGGCCATACAATTACTCATACGGTGCCATACCTATCGTGAATTGGTACGAATTATTGTATGTGAATTCGACCAATGGAAGGTATTGTTCCCATCATCCTTTAAAATAAAGTATGCACATGCGAAGCATATCCTCCAATATTTAGTTGACCCTCTCCGTTTGCCCATCATTTTGTGGATGGTATGATGTACTCAATCGCAATTCAGTCCCCATCGCCTCTGGAAAACTTCACCAAAAATGGGATACAAAAATTTTGTCTCGATCTAAAACTATATTGATAAGCACCCTATAAAGTTTCATAATTTCTGTAATAAAGAGCTGGGCATAACGCGTCTTGTAATCCGTCGGTACCGGTAGGAAGTTTGCCGATTTAGTCAAACAATCGACAATTTCCCAAATAGAATCATGACCTCTTTGCGACATCTTCAATCCCGTGATAAAATTTATTGAGATACTTTCCCATTTCCACAACGGTATTTCCAACGGTTGCAACAATTCAGTCGGCCGCTGGTGGTCCACCTTCACTAATTGACAAGTGGCGCATTGAGAGACAAATTCAGGAATGTCCCTTTTTCATTCCCGCCCACCAATACTGACGGCGCATATCTTGGTGCATTTTGTCCCCACCTGGATGCACTGCAAATCTTAAACCATAGGATTCCGTCATGACAGCACATCCCAAGTCTCCTTCGTCCGAGACTATAAGTCTTCCGTCGAAACGTAACCCACCATCATAACTAATAGCGTAGGACTCCATTCTCTTGATCAGTAATTGACGTACCGGGTCTTGACAGTCTTTATCCCCTCCTTGCACTTTTATGACTTGCATCATGATAGCAGGCATAACGGTCAACACCGATATGCATGCTCTCGCTACAGCATCGTCCTGGCTAAGTTCTTTCCATTTGTCTTTCCATAATTCGGCTAGTTGCCCCACGGGTCTTCAACTCAGTGCGTCAGCTACCACATTTGCCTTGCCCGGGTGGTAGTGAATATCAAATTGATAGTCCTTTACGAATTCCAGCCACCGACATTGCCGCATATTTAGATCTTTTTTAGAGAAAAAATATTGTAACCCATAAAAGAGACTAAATTTCTCACCCAGAAGGTAATGCCTCCCTATTTTCAAGGAAAACACCACTGCGACAAGCTCTAAATCATGTGTGGGATAATTCTTTTCATGGGTCTTAAGCTTCTGAATCGCGTATGCAATGGCCCTATGCTCCTGCTGCAGCACAACCCCAATCCTTGTAGAGAAGCGTCTGCGAAGACCAAATAGTCTCCTCCCGATCTTGGTAATACGAGTACAAGAGCAGAAGTTAATTTGTCCTTCAACTCGTGAAAAGATAACTGATAGGATTCATCCTAACCAAATCATACTCCCTTCCAGGTCAAACTGTTAAAGGGCCAGCAATTTTAGAAAAACCGTTAATGAAACGACAATAATACCCCGCCAAACCCAGAAAGCTATGGATCTCAATTGGCGTCGTGGGATGACCCCATTCCCTCACCGCTACAACCTTGCTTGGGTCTACGGAAATCCCCTCAGCTGTCATGATACGCCCTAAAAATTGCACTTCCTATAACTAAAATCCACATTTCTCGAACATGGCATTAAGCTGATGATCTCATAGTGTCTGTAGGACCAATCGCAAGTGTTCGACATGATCATCTTCAGTCCAAGAATAAACTAGAATGTCGTCAATAAACACGATCACAAACTAGTCTAGAAAGTCACGAAACACTCGATTCATAAGGTCCATAAATACCATGGGAGCATTTGTTAGCCCAAAGGGCATGACCAAAAACTCATAGGACCCATACCTTGTCAAAAATGCGATTTTTGACACGTCTTGCTCTTGGATTCGCAACCGGTGGTAACCTGTCCTCAAATATATCTTAGAGAAGTAAGATGCTACTCTTAATTGATCAAATAAATCATCGACTCGAGGTAACGGGTATTTATTCCTGATGGCTACCTTATTCAATTCACAATATTCGATACATAATCGGAGGGAACCATCTCGCTTTCTTACGAATAGTACAGGGACACCCCATGGCGATTTGCTATACCGAATGAACCCCTACCCCAACAGTTGCTGAATTTGATCTCTTAACTCCCTCATTTCTAAAGGATCCATACAGTATGGGGCTCGTGCAATAGACCTGGTTACCGATGCCAAGTCAATTAAAAACTCAATCTCACGGCTTGGAGGTAAGCTGTGAGATTGAGAGCAGTGTATCAGGGGGGTTCCTTGTATGGATTTCGCTTGCGAGACGTCCCACGCACGAAACGCAGTGCAGTATTGAGAATTGGAAGAAGTTTAGTCCTTAGCACTTAGATGCTAATAACACACACACACACACACACACACACACACATATATATATATATATATATATATATATATATATATATATATATATATATATATATATATATATATATATATATACATATATATATATATACATATATATATATATATATACATATATATATATATATACATATATATATATATATATATATATATATACATATATATAGAATACGGGAAATTCTAGTAAAAGAGAATGTTTATCTATATTTTATATGTTTAGATTTTGGGCGAGTAATTGAGAGTGGAAATATTTGAAGTTGAGAGTTATGATTTAGATGGATTTTAGATGAGTATAAATTTGGGGGTATATTATATTATTGCCCTAGATAGTGTTGGGAAATTATTTGGAGATCTATGCATACGTTTAGTTGCGCGCTTTAGTTGAGAGGTGAGTTGGATTTTATGGAGAGTGCGACTCCACTTTAATCATGTCATAATGCATTTATAATTATTATGCATTTTAATGCACTTGCTATAAAATGTTTTCACACCTCGGGCTCTGACCCATTTATATCATCTCTTGCCCTGTGTATATATTGTATTATTCTAGGTGTTCATCCGCAAGGATGCCATTGATGTTATCCATCCAGTGTATTCGTGGAGCTGTGGCAGTAGCGGACTATTATGGTATTTGTTATAGTCGTTTCTTATCTTTCATGTTTCTAAATCAAGATTCAGTTTGTGTATCGGGTTTATACCCAAATATTATATAGTAACACTTTTATATTTTCTCTCTTAGATTAGTGTATTGTCTGTGACCCGACAGTATATTCGGGTATTTTATTTTGTACATTGTGTTGTACTCCTGTATTAGTCTCTTTTATAGCATTTGAGTGTGTGTATATCTTATCATATCTAGAGTTATGTTGTTGGTTAGTTATTGCATGGTTTTATTTTAGAGATGTAAAAAAAATGTTTTAAAATTTTTTGATACCCTCTTTTAGTGATAATGGGTAGTTAGCCGTGTTTATTTTAGAATCATCAGTAGATGCTAAGAATGATCCACTTGAGATTCCTGATTATTTAGTATAGGGCTGGCCACCCATTATTATTTTGAGCGGGGTGACACAGGTGGTATCAGAGCATCAGGTTCTAGTTTTCTTAGGATTTGTGTGGGTTACTGCGATCTTTCGTAAGCGTTCTTGATGTTGAGCCCTATTATTAGGATTGTTGTGTTCATACGTCCATATTTTTCTTCTGTGATGAGAAAACTTTTGAGAGGCGTTCTGATACAATTGTTCTTATTTCAGATGCCACTGAAGAGAAGTCGTTCAGGTAGGGCAAATAAAGGGGCTGAGAGTGTGGGACCCCAATTGCCTCAAAGCACTAGAACTATAGATGAAGTTTCCAGTATTGTGGCACAAGAAGGAATTGCTGCCATTTCTGCGATGGCGCATCAACCTGCTGATCAAGTAGCCCAAACCCATTCAGGACCGTCTCTGTGGGAAAGAGTGCGGGAAGATTTTAGTAAGGGGCGTCCTCTAGAGTTTTCAGTGGGATTTTATGTGTTGGATTCAAGTCGATGGATGAATAGTATGCAAAGGCACCTTCGTATGGTTGAGTGTAGTGAGGTGCAGAAGTAATTTCTAGCCACCTTTAAGTTAACGGGTGCAGCTCTCCAGTGGTGGGAGTCTGTCACCACATCATAACAGAGAGATACATTACCCATAACAGATATTTGGAAACTTTTTGATCGAAGGTATTTTCCTTCTGCGACTCAAAAGGAAATGAGGAGGAATTTGATGGATGTGTTTCAAGGTAATAGAACGGTGGCCGAGTATGAAGAAGAATTTACTCGATTAGCAAATTTAGTACCTGATGAGGTAAATACATAAGTGAAATGTATATCGATGTTCATACGAGGTTTAAATGGGAAAATTTGGTAGCACTTATTAGGGAACCCAGCCTTAGTGACTTTCGCCGAGGTAGTGAATGCAACACTATTGCAGTGTCATGAATATCGTCTTCGTTCGCAAGGGGGTAAGAAATTTGGAGACTCGGGTTCATCAAGTAGGTATGGTGATGAGAAATCCAATAATTCCTGAGGGTATAAGCAGGATAATAGAGGGTCACAACAGCATTTTGTTCCTCAAGATGGGCAGAGGGGATTTGCGGGTAGATGTTTCTTTTGTAAAGAATTAGGCCATCGAAAGAGAGATTGTCCTAAAAGAGGTAAAGGACCACGTTTTGAGGAAATGTTGGATGTGAAACCCTTACATCAGATTCGAGGCCATTTTAGGCCAGGGAACTTTGTGTGGGAACCCATTGATGAGGAGATGAAATTGGACTAGAGAGGTATGATGTAAATTATTTTTCCTATGTGAATAGGATTATGTTGTATGAAGCTTTGGGAGTATCGTATGTGAGATAATTATGAGAGGGTAGTGCTATAACCCTATTATGTATGGAATGACCCGAAAGGGAATGTTGAGCAACTGAGGATCTTATATTATTATCTTTTAAGAGAATAGATTATTTTGTCACATGATCATAGAGAACTATAACTTTGTTGTGAATGTATGAATTGTTGTAATGTGCTAAGTAGTAATGGTAAAGTTAATTGTTTTATAGTCCTGCTAGACTTATATAATTGTTGTATTCCTTCTATGGAAGAGTCTAGTGTATGGCAATATATTATTATGATGTGAGAGATTATTACTGAAATGATTCCGAAATTAGTAGATTATTGTGGAGTGAGAGATTTTAGCTCATAATTATGCAAAATTTGAGAACTATATAGTATTATGTGTATGAGAATTGTTAAAACCTTGTGACTTGAGCATAAGGTATTTTATTTAAATGTCGAAAGACATAAACTGTTTTAAAATAAACTGTTTTCAAAATAAACTTTTTATAGGCCTTTGGGAAATATCAAAATGATTTTCACAAAAATATTTTTAAACTCTAGTTCCGATCTAACAAACTCTCAATCCCCGACGTCGCTACATATTAGTGTATTGGGAGGGTTCCTTGTTTGGATTTCACTTGAGAGACCTCCCCCGCATGAAAGTAGCGAATGTTAGGAATTGAGAGGAGTTAAATCCTTGCACCTTTCAAAAGTGTTATATTATTAGTGTGATAGTATAATTTAATATATTTCTAGTTATTGTACTATTATAGGCAACTGAAGCCTAATTTTGTTTATATGAGTAGAGCTCGAATAAAGGGTGTATGGGTGCCCTAGTTGTTATAATTGGTTTTGTAAAATTTAAAATAATTCATCGTGAGAAGTGGGAGGATTGGGTACAGTGTTTGTGGGGATAAGGGTAGTAGAGACTAGCGGAGCGTTGGAGTGTTGGGCTTAGCTTAATTTTGAGGGCGAAATTCTTGTAAGTGGGGAAGTCTGTAATACCCCGAGATTTTTGGGACACTAATTTATTTATTTTTAGGAGAAATAAATATTATTTTAATTGGAGAATAATTAAATTGACATTTGAGGTCAAAAATTTCATGATGTTAGAAAGAGATTCGGATGAAAATTCTGAGGGTGCGGTTGTTTCCAGAAGGGTCGAGGTAGTCAAAATGACTGTACTTGGGGCTTATTTAGGTTTCAAAATATTTTTAGTTCGTTTAGCTCAAATTAAAGTGACCGAGTCATTTAAAGTGTGTATTATCATTTAAAGTTGTGTATTTTGGGAGATAAGGCTTAAAATAAAAGCCTACGGGAGAAAAAATTATCTTTAGAGAGAAAAGAGAAAGAAAGAGAATAAGGAAAGAAGAAGAGAAAGAGGAGAAAAGTGGGATTTTCGACCATTACGTGGTCTCGAGGAAGATTCAGACTCTACAAATTTGAGGCAAGTGATTAAACTTGTTAAATAATTGTTGTGTATCATTTATTTCATGATTTGTGGATAAATTTATGGATTTTTGGGATAAATTGTTAAAACCTAGATTTTTTGGTAAAATTTTAAATTTGTTGTGTATATAATGGATTTGAGGTTAAAAATTGGGTGAGGAGTGTTAATTGATGAGTTTTAATGTTATATATATGTTTGGATTGAAGAATGGTGGAGAGAAGATGAGAAATATGAATTTTTGGGAATTTTGCCTTTTAAAGAAATAGCCATTTTCGCAGCCCTTGAACAGGCCGAATCGATTCGGCCTGAGATAGAAGCCCAGTTATTTGGACCCGAATCGATTCGCCTTGGAGGCCAAATCTATTCACTGGGCCGAATCGATTCGGATTGGGCCCGAATCGATTCGGAAACAGGGCAGTCTTTGGGGATGTTTTTCTAGGGTGAGTTTCATCCCGTTTCGTTTGAGGTTATCGATAGGGAACCAATATAGGAGTTATGAGAAGTGAGTTTTGGAGACTTTTAGGGAGTTTACCTTATGAGAAATTATTGGAGTCATATTGATTTTTGTTCGAGAGAATACCGATTAGAGAGTATCGTATTGACTAAGTGGGGAAGCCCACTATCATTGAGATTCGGTGTGGAGATAATTATGGGATTATAAGAAAGAGTTAGGATGCACTTAGTGATAATGTATTTTAGGATTAAATCCCAAATGGGATAACTTTAAAGGTTCATACGATTGATTGAACCATATTATGGATTGAGAATAGCAAATGTTGATAGATGTGCATACGGATATAGAGAGTATCCTTAACGTAAATTGAATTGGGAGATGTTTCTTATAAATGATAAATGCTGATCGAGGTGCATTAAGATATATAGAATATCCTTAACGTAAATAGAATTGAGTGACGATTCATACGAATATAAGTGATATGTGAATTTCAAGTGAGAAATAGTATAGCGTATACTAAGTGGGGAAGTTATGTGAGTTGTTGACGAATAGTATATCGAGAGTAAAATATACTAATAAGGATATTATTTCATTCATGCCTAAGAGTGTAATAAGATTATGTAAATAGTGTGATTTATATACCTTGTGTGATGGTATACCTTTATATGATGTGATGATGTATATATATCTTTTGTGAATGATATATACATATATGTGAAGAATACCCCCTCTATGCTATCATGGGAAGTTGCGCGATATGGGTGAGGCCCCTGGCTTGAGAAGCAGGGAGAGTATAGTCCCGAGGTCATAGTGTCCATTTATTATTGTGTGATTTTTATTAGGGGTGATCCGTCGTTGGTATGTTTCGTCTCATTTCCGAGGAGGAACTATGAACGCTTCCCGTACGTTGTGATATGGTTTTTACCAAGGCGGTGTGAGATTCCGACCATTGGTACCCAGGATGATATGTGAGTGATTCCCTGGTAGATGATAACATTGAGAACTTGCATCCTCGAGTTACATCTCATTGGGATGGTTATTATTATAGTTGTGTGAATAGTATATTAATTGTATATGATTATGTTGTGACACCGCGCCTAATTAACCCCGGGTGATCAGTCATAAATTAAGTTAGAACAGGTTTCTTAGTTGGTTCATTCTTAGCATCACTGTCGCCTTTTTAATTACTAACCACCTAAGTGAGAAAATTAGACTGGTGCCAAGTTTTATCTTTCATTAACTTAAATGAAACTCATGCGGAAACAAGACAACATAATAATCTCAATTAACTGAAACATCCATTCATAATTAATTAACTGACCGAATAAACCATCGGCCCAAAACCCAACAAATATAAAATTAAGACAAGTAATCAATCTCAACATGTCAAATAAAAAATAAATGAACTGTGAGCGACATGCTCGAAATAACTGATAAGAAGTCTCTATACTAATGATGAAATAATGAAGCATTTATCAAACTCCCGCAACATCCACATATGCTGCAGCAATGGATCCCTGAAATCGAGTCAAGCCTGGTGTCCCTGTGGCTGGACACCTAAAAGGTTTTTAAAAAAGTTTTTATAGCAAGGGTTAGTACCCAAAAACATTTAAAAAACATTTAGAAAATGATTAACTTGCAGTAATAAGTAAATATGCATGCTCTCCATATTTTAGTTAGTGCCTCACTCCTTTGAGGACATCTGCACCCCTCCTCTAATGTGCACTACTAACGCCTTAATTAAATTTACCTAGTTCTTTACCTCATGACTAGATAAATTATATAACCCCTTGTAAACACCCTACCCTAACCGAGTATGCCTTAATTATGATTTTTAAGTTATTATTAACATCAACTTAATTAAATCATTTCCCTTTTTAATTTCATATAACTTCCACATATGTTATACATATAATACAACTCATGCTTTGTATTAATTATCCTGTACATAATTATTTACCTAATTATATACTTAGTTATATTACAGTTGTTGATACAAAATTTAGTCTGCTGACATGGTTCAATTAAGTGGAGACACATGGCAATCTGCGTGGCAATAACAAACACTTCTGAACAACACCTTGACTTCGAGGAACTCAATTACCCCGATCAACTTAGACACTCCGAGCAGTATGTTCTCTCCGAGGAACTTTACCGCACCGAGTAACTCATGGATACCGAGCATCATAGGTGGTCCGAGATGCACCTCGATCAAAGCATTTATTATCAAACAATTAAGAGGATTAAATGCGTATTAAATGCTGATTATTATCATATAGATGTATACGCTTATTGGACAGCTATGTTTGATCATTTCTCATGTACAGCCTCAGGGCTATAAATACATTATATCATCCTCATTGTAAGGGGACCGGAATTTCTTGAGAATAATCCTATTTCGAGAATTCCTAAACAGTCAATAATAACATAAACAGTGGACGTAGGCCATTCATTCAAGGACGAACCACTTTAAAATCTCTTGTCTTATTTATTTTTATATGTGATTAAACAAATTAGAGATAGTCTAATTTTTTACATCAACAGATTGGCGCCGTCTGTGGGAAACGACTATAATTTTCGTTTTTCACCAAAAACAATTCATCACCAATGGCTGACAATCCTGAATCCAGCAATCGAAATGCTGGAAACCCCCCAAATCCATCCGCTCCTCCAAATATCAAAGATCTGGCAGGAATCATGGCTAGTTTGGCTTAAGGCCAGACAGCCATGCAGGAAACTATGCGACAACTCATGCAAACGATCCAAGGTGGAGCATCAACCTATTCAGGACAACGAAGTGGTCAAAGAAATACTCATTTACTTTCTTCACGCATTAGGCAAAGCGATTCATATCGCACTGATAAATCTGAAGATTTTTCTTATCAATTGGGTCGAACTTCGTCAGTACGAGCCACAGATACTGAACAACACATCACTCTCTCTCCGAAAAGGATCAGTCGAAAGATTGAGTAGGGTCTCTCATTTTGATCGATTGGGTCCTAGGAAGAATAAAAGTCCTCCTAAGGCTGTGTCGAGAAACTTTCGACGACCATTTGATTTAAGAGAGGGTTCTGCCCAATCACAACCAGCTGCTCGACAAGATAGAGCCCAAGAAGCCACATCCACGTGATCAGTTGCTCGAACCAATAGGCCCGAGGAAGAAAATGATGCGTGGAAAGGCTCTATTCAGAGGTTAGAGGATAGATTAGGGGAAATGGCCAAGGCCAAGAATCCCTTACAAAGAACTTTTGTCCAAGGGACACCTTTTGTCCAAGCAATTGTGGATTTTCCCACATCATCAAAGTTCAAAGAACCTGTTGTGACTCCTAAATATGATGGAAAAACCGACACTGTCCTTCATATAGAGCAATACCAAGCTGCTACCGACATCTATGCTGTGCCAGATGAGATGAGGTGCAGGGCATTCTCGGGAACTCTTACAGGATCTCCTCAAATATGGTACAATAATATTCCTCGGGGTATGATTTCAACTTTCTTTCAACTGGTCGAGCTCTTCATTGGAAACTTCTGTTTTGGAGAAAAACATGTTAAACGAGTAGCCCACTTGTTAAGTGTTAGACAAAAGGCAGGTGAGAGCACTAGGGACTATATAACTCACTTCAATAACGAGAAACTCGAAGTTATTGATTACGAGGAAAAGACAGCGATTACTGCTCTAATGAGTGGGTTGTTGCCCAACAAGTTATACTAAACTTTGGCTAAAGATCCACCCAGAAGCATGTCAGAATTGATGGCAAAAGCGGCCAAGATCATGAAAGCCGAGGAGGCTATGGCTGCAAAGAAGAATATGGATACCAAAGAAACCAAGGTGGAGGGTGATAAGGACAAAAAGAAAGAGCATAAGAATAATGGTGGTGACAAGCATTCAAAAACAAAGCCATCATGGGAGGTATTAAAGAAATTTGAAAATTATACTCCTTTGAAGGTAGACATCAACCATGTTCTAGAAGAAATCAAGAACAACGAGGAATTAAACTGGCCAGAGAAAATAAAGCCAGATCCTGACAAGAGGAATAAGGCCAAATATTGTGAGTTCCACAAGGATAATAGCCACATGACCAAAAATTGCATAGCTCTTCAGAATGAGATCGAAGCACTCATTAGATGAGGAAACTGGCAAAGTATGTTGATCGTAGAAATGAAAGAAGAAACAACGACCGGGCAAGAGAGAGGTCTAGATCTCCTCGTCGAGCATAGGAGAACAAGAAAAGAGACCATGAAGATGATCCAGAAGACGACCCCGATCTTCCCAAAAGACCAAGGCATCCAGAACGTGAGGTATTTTCAATAAATTTTAGATCATTTGATTGTAATGTTATTACAGGTGGAGATGCAGGAGGTGGAGACCTTACTGCAGAAAGAAAAGATTACCTCAATGAGGCTCAAGCCTGTTCATATATTCAACGAATAAACTTGGCTGAAGATGGTTGCCAGAGGAAGGTCAACAAAGAAAAACTGGTCATTGGTTTCTCAAAAAATGACCTCACAGGTGTCCTGTATCCTCATGATGACCCATTGATGATCAAAATGAGAATGAAGGAAGTGATGATCTCGAGAGTACTGGTTGATAATGGTAGCTCGGCTGATATTATGTTCTACTCGTGCTTCGACAGCTTAAATCTAAAGTTGTCTCAGTTGGAGCCTTATCATAGGCCCCTCCTCGGTTTTGCTGGCGAGAAAGTTTTTCCACTTGGGACGATCAAGTTGGATATGCTCATTGGTACATGGCCTGCTTGTCGAGCAGAAAGAGTACGCTTCTTCGTGACGGATAAGAATGTTCAATTAGCCTACAATATCATCATGGCAAGGGTAGGATTAAAGAAGTTTGAAGCAGTACCATCTACGGTACATCAATGCCTAAAATTTCCAACCAATTTTGGAGTAGGATTTATGAAGGGTGATAAAAAAGTAGCTCGAGAATGCTACAATTCATCTGCCGAGCAGGAGGAACTGGAGGAATCTAGGAAAAAGACTACTACCTATGAGGTGGATGAGGGTGCAGAAATTGAAACATTGGATCCTAGAGATGAGTCGCAACTCGTGAAAGATCAGGTGGTGGAATTTACTGAAAAGATCATTCTGGACGACGAGCACCCTGAACGAACAACTCCGATAGGTTCGTCGTTAGATGCCTCACTAAAACAGGAATTGATAAGTTTCTTGAAAAGCAGAAAAAAAAGTTTTTCTTGGAGTCATGAGGAAATGCCCGGAATATACCCAAATTTCTTATGTCACGAGCTCAATGTGAATTAGGAGATCAAGCCAGTGAAGCAAAGAAGAAGAGTGTTTAGCCCATAGAAGAACCAAGCTATACAAGAGGAGGTCGAGAAGCTCTAGAAAGCTGGCTTTATTGAAGATGTTAAATATCCAGACTGGCTAGCAAATGTAGTGATGGTGAAAAAGAAGAACAATAAATGGAGGATGTGTGTAAACTTCACCGACCTCAACAAGGCATGTCCAAAGGATCATTTTCCCTTACCCCGAATTGATCAAATAGTGGATGCTACCTCGGGACACGAGCTGTTGAGCTTCATGGATGCTTATTCTGGTTACAACCAGATTAAAATGAAACCTGAAGACAGGGAAAGTACCTCTTTAATTACCCCTAGGGGAACTTATTGTTATAATGTTATGCCTTTTGGTTTGAAAAATGTAGGTGCGACATATCAACGTCTAATGAACAAGGTATTTGAAGAACAAATCAGTTGTAATATTGAAGTTTACGTTGATGATATGCTGACAAAGAGCAAAAGAGTTATTGACCATCTAGTTGACTTAGGCCAGACCTTTGATCAACTAGATAAATACCAAATGAAGTTGAACCCGACCAAGTGCATATTTGGAGTACGAGAAGGCATGTTTCTCGGGCATATTGTCAATCAACAAGGCATTGAAGCAAATCCTAAAAAGATCAAAGCTCTGTTAGGGCTGCGATATCCAACGACGAAGAAAGAAATACAAAGTCTTACAGGGCGAGTAGCAGCACTTAACAGATTTGTGTCGCGAGCAACTGATAGATGCCTCCCATTCTTCAAAATGCTCCGAAAGACTTTTGAATGGAATAAAGAATGCGAGAAAGCTTTTCAAGAATTGAAGAAATATTTGGGAGCACCTCCACTGTTGTCCAGACCAGTGATGGGAGAAAGGTTGTACTTGTATCTGGCAGTTTTGAAAAATGCAGTTAGCTCGGCATTAATAAGAGTAGAGGATGGAGTACATAAACTAATTTATTACACTAGTAAGGACTTCCGAGGAGGAGAGATCAGATATCCAAAGCTGGAAAAGTTGGCACTGGCTCTGATCGAAGCGAGTAGAAGAATGAAACCATATTTCCAGGCTCATACCATAGTCGTATATACCGATATGCCGTTGAGGCAAGCTCTTCAGAAACCAAAAAAATCAAGGAGATTAATGTATTGGGCAATAGAACTCGGTGAATATGATATAATTTATGAGCCTAGATCATCACTGAAAGGGCAAGCAGTAGCATATTTCATAGCAGAGTTCACTTATCCTGATACCCCCAAGGAGCAAAAGCTGAAGACTGACCAACCTGTGGATGTTACAGGATCATCAAATTTAAACCCCAATCAACTTAAGTTGGTCGGAGAGCAAGAGGAGAAGGTCGGCGAGCAGCGAAATGTGGTAGAAATGGAGATAAAGGAACAACAAATATTCCATCGAGGAACTTTGTCCAATAAGAAGTTTGAGGATGAAATACCTGTATGGAACCTATATGTGGATGGCTCATCATGCACCTCAGGTAATGGAGCTGGGATTGTATTGAAAAGTCCAAGCGAGATCGATATAGAATATGCTCTGCGTTTTTAATTTCAAGCTTCTAATAATGAGGCCGAATATGAAGCGATGAAGGTAGAGCAGGTAATCGTATGCAATGAATCACAGTTGATTGTAAACCAAATGGTTGGTGTATATACAGTAAAAGGAGAGTTGATGATTAAGTACCATGCAAAGGAAATGGAATTGGTATCGGAATTTGTTACTGTTCAACTGGTTAGAATAACAAGAATAGAGAATGCGAGAGAAGACGCTTTAGCTCGATTAGCATCGGCTACTTGCACCGAGCTACGAAGAACAATACCAATTTAAGTTCTAACTGGTCGGAGCATAGATGAAGATCTGACGATGAATTTTATTACTATTGATTTAGGGCCATCTTGGATGGATCCCATCAGGGCATATATTGAGGAGGGAGAATTACCAATTGACAAACTCGCAGTGAAGAAATTAAAGTTTAAAGCTGCTCGTTATGTACTAACTAATGGTATTCTATACAGACGAGGAATCATAGCTGGCTTGCAGAGGTGTGTACATCCCGCCGAGGTGAATGATTTGATTGAAGAAGTCCATGAAGGGTCTTATGGAGCCCATGTAGCAGGTTGGACACTTCTGCAAAGAATAATGACGTAAGGATACTACTGGCCAACGATGAGGGCTGATTGTATAGCCTATGCCTAGAAATGTGACAAGTGTTAACGTTTCTCCACTATTCGAAGAACTCCCCAAGCATTGTTGACACCCATTACTTCCCCTTGGACATTTGCAGTGTGGGGAATTGACTTGGCCGGGCCACTTCCAACGACTAGAGGAAGATTTAAATATCTCGTCGTCGCAGTGGATTATTTTACTAAGTGGGTAGAAGCCGAGCCTCTTGTCGACATGACATACGAAAAGGTGTACCAATTTATTTGGAAAAACATCATTTGTAGATATGGTCTTCCCCACGCATTCATCACCGACCATAGAACACAATTTGACAACGAGGAGTTCGCTGCCTATTGTCATCAGTCAAATATCTTGAAAATCCACTCGACACCAGGCCATCCCCAAAGCAATGGACAAACTGAGGTGACAAACAGAACACTGCTAAATGACTTGAAGAAAAGACTGAATGACGCGAAAGCAAACTAGATCAACGAGCTACATACAGTACTATAGGCTTATCGTACTACCCCCCGAGCAGCAACTGGAGAATCTCCATATATGCTGGCATTTGGAAGTGAAGCTGTTATACCTGCCGAGTTGGGTGTTCCAACACACAGAGTACTGAATTTCAATTCCCCTGTCAGCGACTTAATGAGAAGGTTAGATTTGGACATGCTCGAAGAAGTTAGAGAAGAAGCAGCTATCAGGAATGCTGCTTACCAGCAACGAACAACTTTGTTCTACAACAAGAGAGTGAAGAAGTGCGACCTGAAAGAAGGAGACTATGTGCTAAAGAAAGTGATTCAAAAGCACAATAAACTGGAAGTGAACTGGCATGGACCTTACCGAGTTACAGAAATTGTTCGACGAGGAACCTACAGAATAGAAACTTTAGAGGGGGAGGAGTTGAAGAATGCATGGAATGCAGAACACCTGCGCAAATATTATCAGTAATCTAAACCCTCATGTAATGCAGTTTCATCAGTATGAATAAAATGTGAATATTCTACCCAATTCTCTACTTTAGTTGAATTTTTTTCACAGAATACTAGTGCTACACACTACTCATAAAAAATATTTCCCAAAAGTGCCAACTCCGGTTGGTTGGGAAGAAAATCCACCAACTTCGGTTGGTCGGGAATAAAAAATATTTCCCAAAAGTGCCAACTCCGGTTGGTTGGGAAGAAAATCCACCAACTCCGGTTGGTCGGGAATAAAAAATATTTCCCAAAAGTGCCAATTCCGCTTGGTTGGGAAGAAAATCCACCAACTCCGGTTGGTCGGGAATAAAAAATATTTCCCAAAAGTGCCAACTCCGGTTGGTTGGGAAGAAAATCCACCAACTCCGGTTGGTCGGGAATCAAAAATATTTCCCAAAAGTGCCAACTCCAGTTGGTTGGGAAGAAAATCCACCAACTCAGGTTGGTCGGGAATAAGAAGCTGCCAACTACAGTTGGTCGGGAACATTTTTATTAAACAAAGCATGAATATGTGATAAAAGTTAGCTAATGGCTTAGAATTAAAAAGTGATTAAGCAAAAATTTTTATACTCGTAATATTTTAAATTACCACCAAGCTGGTCGAGAAACAAAATATCATCAATTTTGGTTAGTCGTCAAATGATTACCACAAATTCAGGAAAGTCGACAATAAGTTTTAACCAGCTTTAGTTGATGGGCAAATAACACAATGTTGTTATCTTTTTAACAGATATACATACACATATGTAAAGTATTTTACAAAATATCTACAAGACAATGGCAATCAAGATTACAAAGAAAAATAAAAGTCTTTCATTAAATCTAGAGCAAAATACATCGAGAATGAAATACATATTAATTATTACACCAAGATTACTATTTTATTGGTTTCTTCCCCTCTGCCTTTGAAACAGGTTCTTCACCAGCATGAGGATCGTCTAAGGCATAAGGGGAGTTAATGAAATTCAAATCTTTAAGCATCCTGATGTTCATAACTGATGGCCGATCAAGGAGGTGCTCGGGGCGAGATATCTCAAAGTTGGAGTGAAGATTGTAGTCGCCGAGATACTTTGAAATTAGGTATTGTGGAATGGCCCGAGCAAGAATACAACTCATATCAAGCTTGAAAGGAGGCACTGGTAGGTCGAGCAACCCAGGATTGTGGTAATCCCACATATATTGACCTTGTTCCAACTTCAGCACGCCCAAAGCATTTAACCATCCATGTTTATAACCCACATTATTTGCATTCTGGAGACGATCATCTAAATAGTAGAGAGCTTCATTGTAACTAGCCATCCAGAACTCCCTAGGCTGTTTGTGGAACTGGTAGGTTAATCTTTCTAACTGCTCGTGGAGATTCTTCACCAAATTCGTTTTATTCTCCAAGGTAGAATTTTGGGCATCCAGTTGCTCGTCTAAAGTTTGGATTTTCTTAGACATCTTAGCCAATGCCTGGTTCTTTGCCATTAATTGGAAGGCTTGATTCTCCAGTGCCGATTTAGTTCTTTGCTCCTCAACAGGAATCCGAGTAGCTCTTGCTCGTCCTCGAGAAGCTCTTTCTCATCCCCGAGTAGAGTTAGAAGGCCCAATACTTTTTAAGGTTTCTAATTCATCTCTCAGATTGGAATTTTTGACCTCTAAGAAGGATAATCCCTTATCGTTTACAAGGACCAAAGCGTTTGAGGTAGAGGCAGCAGATCTCAGCTGGGATACTTCTCCTCGCAAGTTATTATTTTCCTGCTCCAATAACTTAGATATCTGCTTGTGCTCCTCGACCTCGGTTTTCAAAGTTCTCTCCCTCACTTCATAAGCAGCAAACAATTTATCGTATCCCTTATCAGCATTCAGTTGCTGATACTTCTTCTCATATCCTTGGTGCAAGAGGACTGAAGATTCCTTGTATTGTTGTTGAAGCTCCTTGAACGTGCCTTGGAGGTCTTCAATCATGTCATAATATGCTACATTATTAGCCACTACCCGCTCGAGCAGACACTTTAAATACTGGTAGGCTTCAACTACCTGCTCTGAAGCATCTTGACCAAGGATATCAATGATTTGAGCTTCAGTCATATCTGTATGACCAGCTCTGAAGTAATCATTGCATTGCCTCAACAATTTTGTATTATGAGCAGATAGCAATTCCATCCTGGCCATAAACTAGTAAAAAGAAGAGATAGCAAGAATCAATAAGGAGCAAGAGGAAGAGAATTAATGAATAGTCAAAATTTTAAATTTTATTACATCATAAAAGAGAAGTACATAGTTCAAAGATATAATTGGAAAAAATAAATAAAGAGAAAAATCCGAACAACTCTACACCTTCTCCTTGTCTGCCAAAACTTTCTCGGAAAGATGGGACGAGGAGGTAGATTGATCGGATGGCACAGATGGTTGCTCGACGGGTGCTGGGAGTTACTCGGTTGAAATAATGGATGGTTGAGGTTTCTCGCAAGAGGACTGGACAATTGGGGGATGAGAAATTTGATCTCCCATCACCATAGAGGATTCCTCAGAGGCAGCTTCATCCTCTTCTTCTTCTTCAGGAGTTGGAGGGGGGTCAGGGATGTGTCACTGAAACAGGTCAGAATTTTCATCAATATTCATCTCTTTCAGAGCAGCGACCCAGCCATCCCTAAAGTACTTAAGGTTACCATATTCCACCTGCGACATCATGTCAGCCAGACCCTTATTCCATCCTTTATCCCAGCCAGCACTGAAGGACTTTTTCACAGCTAACTTTCTTTTCATCTTCTCCGAGGAAAGCTTCTCGGATAGAAGTTCCTCGGCAGCCTTCAATTTATTCTCCACTTCCTCCTTCTGACGACTTACTTCACGAAGTTTGCCCAACTCTTCCTCAGCAGCTTTGAGCTTACCTTCAAGCTCCCCAACATTTTGGAGCTTCCCTTCAAGATCTTTATTCTTCCCCTCCAAGTATTTTATTTTCTTCTCCAACCCCTTGGAAACTTCAATAGCTTGATCCCTCTCCTTCTCGGTGGAATTAAGTTTCTTCTCCCAAACAATTTTATCATCAACATACTTCTGACGAGAATCCTTCAGAGATTGCGTCAGACCCATCAAAGCTTCCTCTACACCTGACGAGGAGCTTGAAGCTTTAATAGCTTCATCTTTTTTCAAAATTGTATTAAAACAGGTTACCAACTGGGAAAAGAAAATAATAGCAAGTCAGTGCAAAGATATAACAAGGGAAAAATGAAAGTTTAGTACAATAATACTTACAGAAGCAATATGACGAGCAGCTAATGTGGTAACCATATCCCGAGAAAGATTTTCTTCAATACCTTGGATCTCGAGAATGATCCAAGACTTCACCGAGCTCATGGAAGAGCTCAGGGCAACAAAAGTGGGAACACCACTTCTAGTAGTCAGGGGCTGAGCGATGGATTCAGCCAAATTGATCGAGGAGCTCTTCTTCAGCCTCCTCAGAGGAGCATCAACGGTCTCGACCAAGGATATAGTCTTAGTCGGGGATATGACTATAACCTCGCTTGGAGCAGCGACCTTGCTCGGAGCCACTGGGGGCTTCTCGGCAACCTTCACAGGAGCAGCTGGAGGAGGTGCATCGATTTTTCTTGTCCCTTCTTCTGGGACATCATGTTTGCTTTTCTTTGCCTCTCCAACAACAGAGGCAAATTTCTCGACGAGGGCAGGAGCTCTTCTTCTCTTCATTCTTTCACTCAGAGGAATATGTAACTCAGGTGAAGAACTTGAAGAAGCTGGTACTGGTTCTACGTCACTTATCACCGGACGAGTAGTAAAAGACGAGGTGTAACTCTTATACTGCAGCAAATATGAAGCTGATCCGATATGCTCGTCGGCAACAGTTTGATGCAAACCCCAAATAAGTTTCAGATGTTTTAAGTTAACTTCTGTCTCTTTTGGAGACCTTCTTTTGCTGTCAACTGTAAATAAATGAAAATTAAATTATCAGTGACACATCTTATCAAATACAAAGAAAGCATAAATTCAAAAATTAAAGTAAAGTAAAAACAACCTATCCCATTGCCATAGGGAGGGCATCTGGGACCCTGATACACATCATTTCCAGTTAGTGGAGCATGTTGCCATTTTTTTATAACAACACCATGCTCAAAATAATCCCTATTGGCATCTGAGAGATTGACCACTAAAGCTCTATTTAAAAACCTAGTTTTTAAGTAAAAAGTATTGTCGCTGACAGCCCATCTATAGCAAAACATGATTTCTGGAATTCCTATACGAGATCCATGAATCTGATTTAATCTATGAACTCCGTTAACTATTCTCCACGTATTGGGGGCTATTTTTGCAGGAACCACGTCAAAATATTGACACAATTCCAGACACAAAGGGTTTGGGGAAAAAGAAAAGCCACATTCAGCCACAAAGAGGCTGGGGAACCAATGTCCCTCAGCCAAACGGAAATAATCTGAAGGTTCAGAAAGTTCCTCCAGCATAACCCATGAAGGAATAAAGAAATCAGAGCGAAACTTATCAAGTGACTCAACAAGGTAAACCATGGTGAATAAAGGAAATGAAAGAGAAGGAAGAAGATCTTATAGAAAAAGGATGGATCTGTTGACAACGAATGATGAAAGGGATGAACGCACAAGAGAGAGAGAAAATGGTAAACTCAAAGATACTGATTTGAAAAAGTAGAAGACGATATGATTTTCTACAACGCTTAAATACCTTACCTTGGGAAAAGGTAAAAATAATGATTATAAAGGGAGACGTTTACGGTACCGGTAGCTAAAAGGACAAAAAGGGCGCGGAGATCGAAGCAGTTAAGAAAATTCGAAAAGTCTGATTCTATGAATTCGAAAAGAAAAAATAAATGCAAAGAAAACGTTCCTAAAATTCAGGATGACCATTTAATCCCGCCATATTTCGAGAAGAATGTTCCACACTCCTCAGTCTCGAACTATGAAACATTGGGGGCTTCTGTTGATACAACATTTAGTCTGCTGTCATGGCTCAATTAAGTGGAGACACATGGAAATCTGCGTGGCAATAACAAACACTTCTGAACAACACCTTGACTTCGAGGAACTCAATTACCCCGACCAACTCAGACATTCCGAGCAGTATGTGCTCTCCGAGGAACTTTATCGCACCGAGCAACTCATGGATATCGAGATACTTAGGCGGTCCGAGCAGCTTAGGATGTCCGAGATGCACCTCGATCAAATCATTTATTATCAGACAATTAAGAGGATTAAATGCGCATTAAATGTTGATTATTATCATATAGATGTATACGCTTATTGGACAGCTATGTATGATCATTTCTCATGTCCAACCTCAGGGCTATAAATACATTGTATCATCCTCATTGTAAGGGGACCGGAATTTCTTGAGAAAAATCATATTTCGAGAATTCCTAAACAGTCAATAATAACACAAACAGTGGACGTAGGCCATTCGTTCAAGGCCGAACCACTTGAAAATCTCTTGTCTTATTTATTTTTATCTGTGATTAAACAAATTAGAGATAGTCTAATTTTTTACATCAGCAAGAGTATTCGCGAACATACTGAAATAACATTTAATAATAGTATTCCCCCTGAGTAACGTCTCATCGGGTATAAATTCTCTAAAGTTCTATCCCACTAGGTGTATTCACATGACCTAATTACCCCAAGTCAGAATCGCTCACTAACTTGGTTAATACATACATGTTGGAGGCGGTCATATTCCTTCCTTGAAAGTGAGATGCCCCTCACCCATACAACGAACGCTATGACCTGGGAATATACTCGCCCTACACCTCAAGCTAGGGGATTCATCCACTACGCGCAACCTCCCTCTATAGCACTAAAGTATATAATTAAAATATCTATCCACTTATATTAATGCACACACCATATATATACTATCACACACCGTATATATATAAATATAAAACAACCTGGCTACACCGTGTACTAAGTCCATGACATAAGCCTATTCCATTTTATTATGAGTTTATGGCCCAACTCTAATTATTAATTAATTTTCACATTAATTTCTTTTGGTATCGCCCCAACCAATATATTCAGACTTACTCTCGTGGCCCGAAATAACATCACCCGAGTCTAAATCCCCGACTCTAAATTATTTAGCCTTCCCTAAATAAATTTTACATCTCGGTATCGCTCAACCAAATATTCCCGGGCTTGTCCACTCAATCCGTATTTAGTCATTTTGAATTAAAATTCCCAAAATTTAACTCTAGTGTGTCCCACCTAATTTCCCCCAAACCTCAATTATTATTATTATTTTTTTATCATGATGTACCACACAAAGTCTCCCTCAAATCCTAATTAATTTTATTCACAATTAATTAGATTTAAACTCATGTATTAATTTCTCAATAATTAAAACATGAAAGATTATATAATAAATTTTCCCTTTATATACATAACTGGGCAAAGCTGTCAAAATTTTCGGACCATCGACCGATCGATGGTCCACCTACGATCGATGGATCGATCAGGTCCTCGTCTTCCCCAAGTTGGTTGTTTCAGCCATGGCCGAATACCTCCAAACCCTAACTTCTTCTATATTGAAAACAAAGCTTTCCCATCGACAATAGACATCAAAAACCTTATGAGGAACCTCCATGAAGCCCGAAAACATCAATTAATTCACTTCCTCTACTGTTTTCACAAGTTTGGGGTAAAATCCAATTTAATCTTTTAACCCACTTAAACATCAATTCCGTATCACCAATTTGTTTCTAATTCATACGAGTTTACACATCTTACCAGATACAAATACACAACTCAGATTATGCATGAATTTTTACTCAATTTAGAAATCAGATTCATGGTTTGCAAAACCCCATGTTTATACCCTTTAAATCCCAAAACGAATTTCTTTGATTATACACATCACATGAATATGAATTGAAATACAATTTAAATGCTACAGCAAGTTAACCACTTGCCTTAGGTTTCGTAGAGTCTGATTTTGGAGTTGAATGCCCAAGGTTGAAGATGACTCTTTTTGGCTCTCCGGTGATTCCTAAGTTTGCCTTTAACTGCTATTAGGGTTTCCTAACCCACTAAGACTTTTTCTAAACTCACATCAGCCGTTCCCTTATTTCTTATAAATTTTTAATTAGCCTTAATCCCTTTTTTTGCCTAATGGGCCAAGCCCAGTGACCCAAATGCCCCCGTGTGGGCCCGACTATGCCTAAAAATGTCCCGTGACCCGTTTACTACCCCCGGGTACACTTTTCTGACTATCTCGGCCCATCCGGACTCAACCATACACTCAAAATTGGCATCCGAATTAATTTATAAAAATCCTTATTTCACACCCAAATTAGTCTATACCAACTCCTGGCTGAAATAAGTACATATCCCGTCATTAATACCCGAAATGATGTAAATATATTATTACTATTCACTTATTAAATAAATTTCCCTACAAATTAACCATTAAATCCCCAATTAATATTTAAATATAAATTGCCATAATTAATTCAATTAAAATTACGACACACAAGTAATTTTGAATTCCTAAATTAATTAAATATTAAATGCAGGAAAATACGGGGTGTTACATACTCCCCCCATTACAAAGGAATTTCGTCCCCGAAATTAGGTCGTTCCTGTGGTGAAAAGCTCTGGATATTGTTCCCGCATATCCTCCTTCCGCTCCTAGGTAGACTCATCAACGTTGTGATGACCCCACTGTACTCTAACTAGTGGAACAACCTTGGATTGTAACTTTCGCACTACGGTCCAGAATAGCCACCGGTCTCTCCTCATATGAGATGTCTGGCTGTAAATCAATTTCCTCGAGTGGAATGTGCCAGAAGGCCCTCTTGCTGCTGCGATATTTCTTTAGCGATGCCACATGAAACACGTCGTGTATCCGCTGAAGGTGCTTTGGCAATCCCAGTCTGTAAGCTATTGGTCCCACCCCCTCGGGAATAGAGAAAGGTCTCATGTATCTCGGTGCTAACTTACCCTTCTTGCCGAACCTCATCACCCCTTTTATAGGGGACACCTGGACTAATACCTGATCCCCAACCTCTAACTCCACATATCTCTGTGAAGCATCAGCGTAACTCTTTTGCCTATCCCGAGCTATCCGAATCCTCCCTCGAATCAACTCTATCTTGACAGACGTCTCCTGAATAATCTCCGGCCCCAATAGTTTGTTGTCCCCCACCTCTAACCAACAAGCGGGTGAACGACAAGGTCTCCCATATAGTGCCTTGAATGGTTCCATGTCGATCGTGAATTGGTAAGAGTTGTTATACGCGAAATCTACCAAAGGAAGATATTTCTCCCAACTTCCCCCAAAGTCTAATATGCACATTCTGAGCATATCTTCCACATCTGATTGACTCTCTTAGTTTTCCTATCAGTCTATGGTTGATAGGTCGTACTCAAACGTAACTTTGTGCCCATGGCCTCCTGAAAGCTCTGCCAAAAGTGGGCCACAAAGATCTTGTCTCTGTCAGACACAATATTAATCGGTACCCCGTTCAGCTTAACTATCCCAGCTATGAATAGTTGCGCATATCGCATCATCTCAAAGTTTGTCCGAACCGGTAGGAAGTGGGCCACTTTGGTCAACTGATCCACAATGACCCATATGGAATCGTGACCCCTCTACGATGCAGGTAACCCTGTAATGAAGTCCATGGAGATGCTCTCCCACTTCCAAACGAGAATCTCCAGCGGCTGTAGCATCCCTGATGGTCATTGATGGTCAACTTTCACAAGTTGACACGTGGCATATTTCAAAACAAACTCTGCTATATCCCGTTTCATTCCTGCCCACCAATATTGCCTCCTCATATCCTGGTACATCTTATCCCCACCGATATGTACCGTGAATCTTGACCCATGGGACTCTGTCATAACAGCGTGCCTCAACTCCTCATCCTCTGTCACAATTAACCTCCCATTAAGGCGTAAGCCTCCTTCTGAGCTGACCAAGTAACCCTCTGCTCCCTCGCTAGCAACTGGCTCACCCTACCTCGGCAGACCTGATCCTCTGCGTGAGCCCTTACAACCCGCATAATGATCTCAGGTGTGATGGATAATGCTGACATGCAATCCCTGGCTATATGATCCTCATATCGAAGCTCTCTCCACTTCGCTTTCCAGACTTCTGATATTTCCCCAATCGATCTCTGGCTCAATGTATCTGCTACCTTATTAGCCTTATCAGGATGATACTGAATATCAAACTGGTAGTCTTTCACGAATTCTAGCCATCGCCTCGACCTCATATTCAGATCCTTCTGCGTGAAGAGATACTGAAGTGATTGGTGATTCGTGAATAAAGTGAACTGCTCTCCCAGAAGATAATATCTCCATATCCTCAAAGCAAAAATGACCACTGCTATCTCCAGGTCATGAGTGGGGTAATTCCTCTCGTGGGGTTTTAGCTTTCTGGACGCATAAGCTATAGCCCTTTTCTCCTGTTGAAGTACACCCCCAAGTCCCTGTAAGGATGCGTCAGTGTAAACCCGATACTCTAATCCTCCCTTCGATAAAGTAGATACGGGTGCAGATGTCAACTTGTCCTTTAGCTCATCGAAAGCTAATTGACAATGATCACTCCAAGTGAAAGGTACCCCTTTTCGGGTCAAATTCGTCAAAGGGCCCACAATATTTGAGAATCCTTTGAT
Source organism: Sambucus nigra (assembly GCA_949130495.1). Classification (NCBI taxonomy): domain Eukaryota; kingdom Viridiplantae; phylum Streptophyta; class Magnoliopsida; order Dipsacales; family Adoxaceae; genus Sambucus; species Sambucus nigra. The sequence continues at coordinate 515,341,213 of OX422218.1, read as the reverse complement.
GAACCACCTATAATAACCGGCCAATCCCAGAAAACGTCACACCTCAGTTGGTGTCGTGGGCTACCCCCACTCCCTCACCGTCGATACCTTACTCGAATCCACCTCCATACCCCGGTCTGACACCACGTAGCTAAGAAACTAAACCTCCCATATCCAAAATCCACACTTCCTGAATTTGTCATAGAGTTGGTGATTCCGAAGGGTCTATAAAATGATACGCAGATGCTCTGCGTGCTCCTCCTCGGTGCGCGAGTAGATCAGGATGTCATCAATGAACACGATGACAAACCGATCGAGAAACTCCCTGAAAACTATGTTCATAAGGTCCATGAACACTGCTGGTGCATTGGTGAGCCCGAATGGCATCACCCTGAACTCGTAAGATCCATACCGCGATAGGAAAGCGGTCTTAGGAACATCCTCCTCTCGGATACGCAGTTGATGATACCCTGACCTCAAGTCCACTTTAGAGAAGTAAGACGTCCCTCTCAACTGGTCAAATTGATCATCAATCCTAGGTAACGAATACTTATTCCGTATCATCGCCTTGTTCGTCTCTCGATAGTACACGCATAATCGTAGTGAACCATCCCACTACTTCACAAACAATACCGGTGCACCCCACAGCAATGTACTCTGCTGAACGAAACCTTGACCCAGAAATATGCTCTCTCAACTCATGCATCTCTGAAGGGGCCATATGGTATGGGGCCCAAGCAATCGGCCTTGTCCCCTATGCTAAATCAATTAAAAATTCGATTTCCCTACTAGATGGAAACCCTGGTATCTCGTGGAACACATCCTCAAAGTCCCTCACTACTGGGATTGAGTCCAACGGGATTGCCACCTCCTGTGAGGTTTCCTCCTCGATGTAGTACAGGTGCGTGCGTGACCCTCCCTCAGGTAACGGCATTGCAATCAAGAACATCTCCTGTTTTAGAATGGAGAACACGATTGTCCTTTCGTAACAATCCACAGTCGCCCGATAATCGTCCAACCAATCCATACCCAGGATGACATCGTACCCCTCCATATCTAACACTAAGAGGTCTGCTACTAAACTAAGCCTCCCAATCAAAATTTCCACTCCTCGACAAATCGACTGAATCGAATCCCCGCTGCCTACTGGCAACTCTACACACATTCGAAGACTACCAGCGGTCTCTAGTAATCCGTCCCATTTAGCAAAATTAGATTTAATAAATGAATGTGATGCTCCCGTGTCAAAAAGAATACTAGCCTCATAACCATTATTGAGAAACATACCCTCAAATGCTGGTGGTGCTTGCTGCGTTGGAGGATTGGGAACATCCCGAACATTATACACACGCCCGTAGTGCATTTTCCCCTGCTATAGTGGGGCGGGTGGAGCTGGTGCTGCTGGAGGCATCTGCCCCCGTTGCCCCTGTTGGTCCTCCTGCTGATGACCTTTGCCCCTCTGTGGGCACTCCCTCTTGAAGTGTCTTGGCTGGCCACAGACAAAACAACATTTATTACCATCCCCCTTTCATTGGCCCTGTTGGCCCTGACGTGGATGTCCCTGCTGGCCTCCCCTTTATTCCCTTAGCCCTGATGGCCCTGAGGAACCTGCTGCTACTGATTCGGGCCCGGCTGCCCCTGCCTGAACCCCTGTCCTCCCGATCGGAACCCACCAGGCTTAAACTGCTTAACCTGATTCCCCTGCTGACTGCCAGTGTGCTGTTGAGTACTACTCATGTCACCACTAGTAGTTGCCTTACCCTGTTGGATAGGATCCCCTGCTCTCTTACTCCCCTTCGCATGGAAGCGATGATCCTAGCAATGTATAAGTGCGGCATTAACAACATTCGTATAATTCACTAACGCCGAATTCCCAATAAAATTTTGCCTGATCCTCCAGGCTAAGCCATCCATAAATCTCGATTTCTTTTGCTCCTCATCGTTCACCTCATTTGGCACAAAGTTTGCCAAACGGGTGAAATCTTCCTCATAGTTTGTCACTGAGCGGTCACCCTGTACTAAATCACTTAATTTCTTTCTCATCTAAGCCTCTCCCACTGGTGGAAAGTATTTGCGGTCGAACCGCACCCAGAACTCTGCTATCGACATCAAATCCCGCTCCTCGACGGTGGTAACAGACTCCCACCACTGTAAGGCTGCCCCCGACAGACGAAAGGTAAAAAGCATCTATTTCTGCACCTCGGTACACTCCAACATGCGCAGATGGCGCTGAATGTTCTTCTTCCAGTTATAATCCTCTACCACATCTGTGATACCCCGAAACTCAGGTGGGTAACCCTTCTAAAAGGTCTCCCTAACTCGTTGCCAAGACGGTGGCCCCAATGGAGCCTAAATTGCTGGTACCACTGGAGGTGGTGCTTGGGGATGTGGAAAGTGAGCTGCCATAGCTCGCATCGCTGCCACCTAAGTTGGGGAAATCAACTCGGGTGGTGGTGGTGGTGGTGGTACATGTGGCTCCTGATGAGATTCCCTGACCTCATCCCTAGACTCATCCCTCTCTGCTCTCTGTCTCCTCGGTGGGATCTGAAATAGATTGAATTGTATAAGTACACAATTTATACAAAAATGTTCATAGCAGAAATACGATATTTCACAAGTGGAAAAATGAATCAACAGTCCTAATAATAGGGCTCTATAACAACCGAATGCTATGCTGAAACGTAGTAAGCCGCACAGATTCTAAGGACACTAGAACCTGATGCTCTAATACCATCTGTGACACCCCGACTAATTAAACCCGGGTGATCAGTCCTAAATTAAGTTAGAATAGGTTTCTCAGTTGGATCATTCTTAGCATCACTGTCTCCTTTTTAATTACTAACCACCTAAGTGAGAAAATTAGACTGGTGCCAAGTTTTATCTTTCATTAACTTAAATGAAACTCATGCAGAAACAAAACAACATAATAATCTCAATTAACTGAAATAGCCATTCATAATTAATTAACTGACCGAATAAACCATCGGCCCAAAACCCAATAAATATAAAATAAAGACAAGTAATCAATCTCAAGATGTCTAACAAAAACTAAATGACCTGTGAGCGACATGCTCGAAATAACTGATAATAAGTCTCTATACCAAGAATGAAAGAATGAAGCATCTATCAAACTCCCGTAACATCCACATATGCTGCAGCAACGGATCCCTGAAATCGAGTCAAGCCTAGCGTCCCTGTGGCTGGACACCTAAAAGGTTTTTAATAAAGTTTTTATAGCAAGGGTTAGTACCCAAAAATATTTAAAAAACATTCATCAAATGATTCACTTGCAGTAATAAGTAAATATGCATGCTCTCCATATTTTAGTTAGTGTCGCACTCCTTGAGGACATCCTCACCCTCCTCTAATGTGCACTACTAACGCCTTAATTAAATTTACCTAGTTTTTTACCTCGTGACTAGATAAATTATATAACCCCTTGTAAACACCCTACTCTAACCGAGTGTGCCTTAATTATGATTTTTAAGTTATTATCAACTTAATTAAATCATTTCCCTTTTTAATTTCATATAACTTCCACATATGTTGTACATATAATACAACTCATGCTTTGTACTAATTATCCCGTATATAATTATTTACCTAATTATATACTTAGTCATATTACAGTATTCGCGAACATAGAGAAATAACAGTTAGTAATAGTATTCCCCCCGAGTAACGTCTCATCGGGTATAAATTCTCTAAAGTTCCATCCCACTAGGTGTATTCACATAACCTAGTTACCCCAAGTCAGAATCGCACACTAACTTGGTTAATACATACATGTTGGAGGTGGTCATATTCCTTCCTTGAAAGTGACATGCCCCTCACCCATATAACGGACGCTATGACCTGGAAATATACTCACCCTACTCCTCAAGCTAAGGGATTCATCCATTACGCACAACCTCCCCCTATAGCACTAAAGTATATAATAATAATAATATCAATCTAGAGATATTAATGCACACACCATATATATACTATCACACACAGTATATATATAAATATAAAACATCCCGGTTACACCGTGTATTAAGTCCGTGACACAAGCCTATTCCATTTTATTATGAGTTTATGGCCCAACTCTAATTATTAATTAATTTTCACATTAATTTCTTTTGGTATCGCCCGAACCAATATATTCGGACTTACTCTCGTGGCCCGAAATAACATCACCCGAGTCTAAATCCCCGACTCTAAATTATTTAGCCTTCACCTAAATAAAATTTACATCTCGGTATCGCTCAACCAATATTTCCGGTATTGTCCACTCAATCCGTATTTAATCATTTTGAATTAAAATTCCCAAAATTGAGCTCTAGTGTGTCACACCTAATTTCCTCCAAACCTCAATTATTATTATTTTTTTATCATCATGTACCACACAAAGTCTCCCTCAAATCCTAATTAATTTTATTCACAATTAATTAGATTTAAACTCATGTATTAATTTCTCAATAATTAAAACATGAAAGATTATATAATAAATTTTCCCTTTATATACATAACTGGGCGAAGCAGTAAAAATTTTCGGACCATCTTCGATCGATCGATCGATCAGGTCCTCGTCTTCCCCAAGTTGGTTGTTTCAGCCATGGCCGAATACCTCCAAACCCTAACTTCTTCTATACTGAAAACCAAGCTTTCCCATTGACAATAGACATCAAAAACCTTATGAGGAACCTCCATGAAGCCCAAAAACATCAATTAATTCACTGCCTCTAATGTTTTCACAAGTTTGGGGTAAAATCCAATTTAATCTCTTAACCCACTTAAACATCAATTTCATATCACCACTTCGTTTCCAATTCATCCGGGTTTACACATCTTACCAAATACAAATACACATCTCAGATTATGCATGAATTTCTACTCAATTTAGAAATGAGATTCATGGTTTGCAAAACCCCATGTTTATACCCTTTAAATCCCAAAATGAATTTATTTGATTATACACATCACATGAATATGAATTGAAATACAATTTAAATTCTACATCAAGTTAACCACTTGACTTAGGTTTCGCAGAGTCTGATTTTGGAGCTGAATGCCCAAGGTTGAAGATGACTCTTTTTGGCTCTCCTGTGATCCCCAAGTTTGCCCTTAACTGCTATTAGGGTTTCCTAACCCACTAAGTCTTTTTCTAAACTCACATCAACCGTTCCCTTATTTCTTATAATTGTTTAATTAGCCTTAATCCCTTTTTTGCCTAATGGGCCAAGCCCAAGTGACCCAAACGCCCCCATGTGGGCTCGGCTACGCCTAAAAACGTCCCGTGACCCGTTTACTACCCTCGGGTACACTTGTTCGACTATCTAGGCCCATCCGGACTCAACCGTACACTCAGAATTGGCATCCGAATTAATTTATAAAAATCCTTATTTCACACCCAAATTAGTCTATACCGACTCCCGGTTGAAATAAGTACATATCCCGTCATCAATACCCGAAATGACGTAAATACATTATTACTATTCACTTAGTAAATAAATTTCCCTAAATATTAACCATTCACTCCCTGATTAATATTTAAATATAAATTGCCACAATTAATTCAATTAAAATTACGACACATAAGTAATTTTGAATTCCCGAATTAATTAAATATTAAATGCAGGAAAATATGGGGTGTTACATATGTGATATCATATTTGTCTCTAGATTAAAGAGACATAAGAAGATTACTTGAATCTCATTCTAGGATATTTTAACCAGACTTAAATTATTCTAAATCAATTATGAGAAAAATGAAAAGTAGTTAATTATTGTGAGTATATATAGTACTTTGGGTATCGAGGGCATAGTGGACCTCAATGACCTACATTGCCAAGGAGTAGTGTATCAGGGGGTTCCTTGTTTGGATTTCACTTGCGAGATGTCCCACGCACGAAACGCAGTGCAATGTTGGGAGTGAGGAGAAGTTAGTCCTTAGTGTTCATATTTATATATTAGTATATCTCGACGATCGACAGTGCCAAGGAGTAGTGTATCGGGGGGGTTTCTTATTTGGATTTCGCTTGCGAGACGTCCCACGCACGAAATGCCGTGAAGTGTTGAGAATTGAGAATAATAAATCATTTATAGTATAAGAGAAATTGGGTTATATGCGTCATGCATTGAGGGAATAATGAATCTTGATAATCAATACTCCCAAGGAGTAGTGTATCGAGGGGGCTCCTTATTTGGATTTCGCTTGCGAGACGTCCCACGCACGAAACGCAGTTTAGTATTGAGAATTGGGAGAAGTTTAGTCATTATCACTTAGATGCTAATAAGTCATATATATATATTGATATCAATAACTAGAATGTGGGAAATTCTAGTAAAAGAGAATGTTTATGTATATTTTATATGTTTAGATTTTGGGCGAGTAATTGAGAGTGGAAATATTTGAAGTTGAGAGTTATGATTTAGATGGATTTTAGATGAGTATAAATTTGGGGGTAGGTTAGATTATTGCCCTCGATAGTGTTGGGCAATTATTTGGAGATCACGTGCATACGTTTAGTTGCACGCTTTAGTTGAGAGGTGAGTTGGATTTTATGGAGAGTGCGACTCCACTTTAATCATGACATAATGCATTTATAATTATTATGCATTTTAATGTACTTCGTATAAAATGTTTTCACACCTCGGGAACTGACCCATTTTTATTTTCTCTTGCCCTGTGTATATATTGTATTATTCTAGGTGTTCCTCCGTAAGGACGCCATTGATGTTATCCATCCTATGTATTCGTGGAGCTGTGGCAGTGGCGAACTGTTACGGTATTTGTTATAGTCATTTCCTATCTTTTATGTATCTAGATCAAGATACAGTTTGTGTGTCGAGTTTATACCCAAATATTGTAGAGTAACACTTTTATATTTTCTCTCTTAGATTATTGTATTGTCTGTGACCCGACATCATATTCGGGTATTTTATTTTGTACATTGTGTTGTACTCCTGTATTAGTCTCTTTTATAGCATTTGAATGTGTGTATATCTTATCATATCTAGAGTTATGTTATTGGTTAGTTGTTGCATGGTTTTGTTTTAGATATGTAAATAAAATGTTTAAAAAAAATTTGATACCCTCTTTTAATGATAATGGGTAGTTAGCCGTGTTTATTTTAGAATCATCAGTAGATGCTGAGAATGATCCACTTGAGATTTCTGATTATTTTAGTATAGGGCTGGCCACACGTTATTATTTTTAGTGGGGTGTCACACCATGGAAAGAAAAAATATACTTATGTATTGAGAAATTTTAATTTTGCAGGCTATAAACCATATAGTCTCAGTACATTAATTGATACAGGAGCAACAATTTGTTCTTGTAGACCCAATGCTTTACCACATGAAAAATGGTTAAAATTGAAAAAATCCTATTGTTGTAACAGGCATCAATGGGACACAAAATTTCATTGATCTAAAAGCTAAAAAAGTAGCTATTTCGTTTAATGAAAAGAATTTTATTATTCCCAGAATCTTATGCTTTCCTGAAATGCATTGAGACTTCATTTTAGGCAATAATTTTATATCAGAATATTTTCCTATAAGTATTGATGAGGGAACGATAAATTTAACTATCAATAAAGAAGAAGTAAAAATCCCTTTACTACAAAAACATAAATATAAGTGTGAAAGAGGCTTTCACCCTACTAAGAAAGGAGATATGCCTCCAGTTATTAAAGCCCTTGAAACCACTCATTGGCTTTATACTATTCTAAAAGATAATTTTAGTGAAAACCCACTAAAATTATGGGATAAAAGTCCAAGATATTTTAATCTCAAATTAAGAGATCCCAATATCATTATAAGAGTAAAACCAATGATCTATACCAAAAATGATTTACATGAATTTGATAAACAAATCAAAGAACTATTGGAAACAAATCTTATTGAAGAAACAGTAAGCCGACACTCTAGCCCTGCCTTCACGGTGAGAAAACATAATGAAGTCGTAAGAGGAAAATCTAGAATGATTATAAATTATAAAAGACTAAATGAACAATTAGAATTTGATGGCTATTTCATTCCAAGAAAGGATGTTTTAATTAGCCAAACTAACGGGAAAAAATTCTTTAGCAAATTCGATTGTAAATCAGGATTTTGGCAGTTAAAACTAACTGACGAATCAAAACCATTGACAGCCTTTAGTACTCCTAGAGGACACTATCAATGGAATGTTATGCCTTTCGGACTGAACAAGCTCCTCGGGTATGCCAAAGATGGATGGATAAAATCTCTAAAGACCTTAAAGATTTTTGTGTTACATAGATGACATTCTTGTTTTTTCAAAAACAATGGAAGAACATAGACATCATCAAAAAATTATTTGTGAAAAATTCCAAAAACATGGAATAATTTTATCACCAAAGAAAATTGATATCAAAAAATGAAAATTAATTTTCCTGGGATCATCCTAAACTAGGACGGTCTACAATTACAAGATCATATTATCTCTAAAATAAGAGCTTTTAATGAAGAAATTTTGGATAAAAGACAATTACAAAGTTTCTTAGGAATCCTTAATTATGGAAGAAATTTCATAAAAGGATTATCACAAAAAGAATTACCACTTCTTGAAAAACTCAAAAAGAATGAATTTTTTACATGGAATGAAAATGATACTCTTGTTGTTAAAACGATTAAACAAGAAATAATTACTAATTTTCCAAAAGCTTATTTTCCTAAAACAGGAGATAAATTAATACTCGAAACTTATGTTTCGGATAATTACTGGGGATGTGTTCTCAAAGAAACTCCTGCAGAATATTGGAATGAAAATAATCCTTCCAATAATTTTGGTATCCGTGGTAAGAAAACCACTATACCAAAATCAATTCAAAAACATGAATTGATATGTGGATATAATTCTCGAAAATTTAAGCCAAATGAATTGAATTATGTCATTTTTAAAAGGAATTACTAGCAATTAAACTTGCTATTAAAAAATTCCATATTTTTCTAGAACCAGAGGACTATATGGTCAGAACAGATAATAAAGCAGTAAAAGACTTCGTTATAAACAAAAGAAACATTTTAGAAGGAAGAAGACTCAATTGGTATAACCAAATTGTTGTTTATACCTTTAAAGTTGAACATTTGAAAGGTACTAACAATTTCCTTGCAGATTATCTCAGCAAAAATTGTGAAGAATACTCCACTAACCAATTGGAATATTTTGATTAAAAACCCACTAAACCAATGGAATATATTATATAAAACCCACTAAAATAGTGGAATATATTTTATCAAACCCACTAAACAAGTGGATTATTTTTATTTTAGGATGGGAGATAAGCATCCAAAAGAAGCAAAAGGAGATTGGGTAACAATTGCTAAAAAGTCAAAAACCTAAGCATCATCATCTACACAGCCTAAACCAGACCCTGTGTATGTTGTATTCAGTGGAAGGCAACCAGGCTTCTATAATAATTGGCACCAATGTTTTCAATAAGTAAATAAATTTCCAGGTGCATGTCATCAAAAATTTAATACTATGCAAGAAGTCGTAACTGCATGGGAAAATTGGATGAAACAATTAGGACCTCCTAATATGATCTACCAGTTTTCAAAACTTCAGACCAAGGAAACCCTCCTTGATACTGAAACATATGATTTTAACAACCCAGGAATCCCCTATGAGTTGTATACACCTTTAAATAAAGCATGAAAATCTCATCTTCGAGACAAACGAAAAGATTTTAGAAAAAACATGAGTATCCTTGCTGATAAGATTACTTAACAAGCAGCAACCTTAGATAAGTTTAAAAATCATAGCCTAGACATTTTAAAAATCTTAGACAAGTTGAATTCAATACTATCTAATTTTCTTTCTGCATAATTTTAATTCACGACCTGATGTCTTTCCGTTCGTTTTACTTAACCAAAAACTATATCAGTTAAAATATTTAAAGTATTACTTATTTTACTAATATCATTTTCGAATTTTTTATCAATATGTAAACTATGATTATACATAAACTCATCTTTTTTATCCCTGGTGCTAAACATCGTAAATTAACTTCATCATTTTGATTATCCATCTGAGATTCCATTGGTACCTAAGATCTCCTATTATATGTTTGTTTCAGGTGCCTAAAACCAGTTTTCCTAACGCCGATTGCTAACCATAGTAGCTTTAATGGCAAACGAAAATATGGTCTTTGAAACAATAATAGGTATATGGATTTTATGGAAACTTAAATGGTTTTCAAAATAATTTTGTTATATATACTCAGTTTAGATCTTGATTACCAAACAAATATACACTCAAATATTATAATTTTTATAAAGACAGACGTAATTTGATTATAATATGAAGATTATAACAACATATATTAATTTTAGCACAAAGCAAACATTAATATTAAATAAAATATTTATTTATATAAAATTAGATACAAATGATATTTCATACAACAATTTTACTGCTTCTATATTGATAGTTAAATTTATCGTTCCTTCATCAATACTTATAGGCAAATATTATGATATAAAATTATTGCCTAAAATTGTACAGAGGCTATATGGTTTATATCCTGCAAAATTAAAATTTCCCAATACATAAGTATATCTTTTCTTTCCATGGCTTGGTGAAAAGATAATTTCTTCCTTTACTAATTGGAAGTGATAAATTTGATTGGATTTTATATTATCTTCTTTTAGATAATTTGTTCCAGGTAATATTGGTACTGGTATATTTTTTATAGCAATAGGTGGTTTGCTAATCTTTTTTTCTTAAGAAGAAATAATTTGAACAAATAAAATATATCTCAACATAGTATTTATCTTGATTTAAGGCATGTACCTTTTAAAGATCAAGAACAAACTATTGATGAGTGGGCACAATCCATGTCTATACTCATTACTAATTATAAGAGTACATGGTCTAAAGAAAAAAATTTAGACTAACTTACTGCAACACTTCAAGGTAACGTTTTACAATGGTTGCAACAATGGAAAAACTCAAATAAAGGAACTCAGCAAAAATCTGAACTCCTACAATCTTGAGGCTAAGATTTTTAAACTTAGCTAAGGTTGATGTTTGTTCAGTAATCTTATCAGCAAGGATACTCATGTTTTTCTAAAATCTTTTTTCATTTAAAGGTGTATACAACTCATAGGGGATTCTTGGGTTCTGAAAATCATATGTTTCAGTATCAAGGAGGGTTTCCTTGGTCTGAAGTTTTGAAAACTGGTAGATCATATTAGGAGGTCCTAATTGTTTCATCTAATTTTTCCATGCAGTTACGACTTCTTGCATAGTATTAAATTTTTGATGACCTGCACCTGAAAATTTATTTACTTGTTGAAAACATTAGTGCCAATTATTATAGAAGTCTGGTTGCCTTCCACTGAATACAACATACACAGGGTCTAGTTTAGGTTGTCATCTTCTGAATTCTCATCTTCTGAATTCTCTTCTTCTGAATTCTCTTCTCTCACTTGTAATATTTTCTCTCTTTCTATCTCATGTAAAATCCGTCTCCATTTGTGTAGTAATAACAATATTCTGATCATTTCTGCACTTGTGTAATTGGTATCAGAGCCTTGTTACATCAGGTTAGTATTCTAATGTTGTTCTTTTAATATGAATGTTAAAATAGAAACCATTATACTACATCATCATACTTATGTTACTGGATATAATTTTAAAGTAAAATATAAAATTGTTGGAACCAAGTGTCGTAATAATTATTGTATGAAATATCGTTTATATCTATTACTATATAAATAATTATGTTATTTAATATTAATGTTTTCTTTGTTGCTAAAATTAATATATGCAGTTATAATCTTCGTGCTATAATCAAATTACGTCTGTCTTTATAAAAATTATAATATTTGAGTGTATATATGTTAGGTAATCAAGGTCTAAACTGAGTATATATAACAAAATTATTTTGAAAATCATTTAAGTTTCCATAAAATCCATATACCTACTATTGTTTCAAAGCCCATATTTCCGTTTGCCATTAAAGCTACTGTAGTTAGCAATCAGCGTTAGGAAAACTGGTTTTAGGCACCTGAAACAATCATATAATAGGAGGTCTTAGGTACCAATCAAAATCTGAGATGGATAATCAAAATGATGAAGTTAATTTATGATGTTTAGCACCATGGATACAAAAAGATGAGTCTATGTATAATCATAGTTTACATATTGATAAAAAAATACAAAAATGATATTAGTAAAATAAGTACTACTTTAAATAGTTTAGCTGATATAGTTTTTGGTTGGGTAAAACGAACTGAAAGACATCAGGTCGTTAATCAAAATTATGTAAAAAGAAAATTAGATAGTATTGAATTCAACTTCAACAAAGTTGATTAAAAACTTAATCAACTCGGAACAGTCTCAAACCTAGACATAAAAGAGGAAACTAAGCAAAAAATAGAAAATCTATTAATCAAAATAGATTCTCAAAATCTAGAACAAATTGGAACGAATTACCCATGGGATAGTAAAATCCCTAGGTTATATTACGGTTCGGAGGAAATTAAACTCTTCAAACAGAAGAATATAATTATACCGAATATATAAATGCTCATGAAATATTAGATTATTGGAGACATTTATATAAAGATCCAACACTAAATGTTTGAGAACGTCATAAACTGATTGAACAAATACAAACAACGTATTTGGAAAATGAAAAATTATTACAACATTATCAGTATGAATTAAATCAATATTCATCTGATGAAGAAGAACATCCACCACATGTAGTAAATACTAGTGATGGAAAAAGGACGGTTGAAGAAACACTTTAGGAATTCAAAAATTGGGAAACTTTTGAAGAATATATGCAAACCCCTGCATATGAAAATGAAAAAGAAGATTTTGGTAAAACAGGAAATACTTCTTCACCATCTACTAGTGGCACTAAAAAAGAGGATGAACCAAATCCTTTTTTCTTAAGAAGAGATAATTTGAACAAACAAAATATATCTTAATGTGGTATTTATCTTGATTTAAGGCATGTAGCTTTTAAAGATAAAGAAAAAACCATTGATGAGTGGGCACAACCATGTCTATACTCATTACTAATTATAAGAGTACATGGTCTAAAAAATAAATTTTAGAGTACCTTGCTGCAACACTTCAAGGTGACGTTTTATAATGGTTGAAACAATGGGGAAACTCAGATAAAGGAACTCAGCAAAAATCTGAACACCTACAAAACTTCAAAACTTTTGATGAAATCCTAAAAGGTTTTGTTGATATAATTAAAGAAAATATGATTGGATATACTGGAGAACCCGGAATCCAAGAAGACGCGTGTTACATAATATCTAAACTAGAATTATGTAATATCTATCAATTTGAAGAATTTGTTGAAATATATAAAAAGTATTATTTCAAACTAAAACATCCAGAAAATATTGATTGGCTGCATCAATTCTTCCACAAACTCCCAAACCATGGGATGAAATGACTTTAAAAACTTATCCTGCTTGGTTAAAAACAATCAATAAGGAAGACAATCTTGGTTTGCGCATTAATTGGGTATTAAGACAAATATCTGATAAATGTACTGAAATAAAAGAAAAAAATCAAGTTAAAAATCAAATCACAACTTCCAAAGCTGGATATAAATGTTGTGATAAGATTTTTAAAAAAATTGGAAGATATGATGTAATCCACCTCCTAGAATTTCCAAACATTCTCGAAAAAGAAAATTTAAATGGAAACCTTGGAAAAAGAAATCATCTTTTTCTAAAAATAAAAAGTATATTAGAAAAAAGAAATTTTCTAAAAAACCACTTCTAAAAAAGAAGTGTAATTGTTATATATGTAATGAAGAAGGCCATTATGCACTCGAAGGCCCCAAAAAAGGGAAAAGTGCAAATAAAATGATAAAATTTCTTGAAGATCAAGAATTAGAAATATTTTATGGGGAAGTATATGAACTAGAATCTGATTCAGAATCATCCAATGAAGAACTCGAATTTATGTAGAATACTACAGAAGTACGAGGAAGTAGCGAAGATGAGCTACAAACAATAGCCCTTCGTGAAATAGTTGGATAAGAAATCACTTTTACCAACAAACATTTACAATAAATTGATAATAAAAGAAAACTTATAAAAAAGGAAGATGTCTATAAATTATCAAAATTCAAATTATTCTCAATAAAAATATTTGAACAATTTAGTGGTAATACTACTACTGGATCAACAGATGAGGAAACAACAGATATAACACTCTTTGATCTAAAAAATATCAAAAGATGGAAGAAAAAACAATCAAATATAAAATATATTCATATCGGGTTTATTCAAATATGTATTACTACCTTATTTAGGCAAGGTATGGATACACCCGTAGCTATACTGGTCTTAGACAAAAGATTCAGTAATCCTAAGAATGCCATAATTGGAGGAATCCAATTCAATTTGGTAAATGGAGTTATTTGGTTTAACATCAAACCAAATTTTTTTCGTATCTATTGATGATCCAAATATAGAGGAATCGGTCATCATAAAAATCCAAACCAAAGGAGTAGGCATGAAAGAAACCTCTAGAAATATGTCAGTACATTGGAAAATAATCCACGAATTGATAACTCTACCACATACTAAGACACAGAATGTGGATAGAAATATTATAGAAGACCATTTGATTCGGCAATACAACCAAGATTAATTAATTGGACAGATTTGGAAGTACCAAAACAATGGATACTATCCCAAATAACAGAAGCACCACCTGAAAAACAACAAAACAGCGTTGAAATACAGGTTTCTGGAAATAATGTTTATTTTAAAAATAAGCATTCAGAAAACTGGCAAAAGAATTTTCCTGATAATGATTGGGAGAAATTAAAAGGAAAAAACCTTTTAAAAGGTGAAAATAGTAATAGTAAACCACCTATTGCTATGAAAAATATACAACTACCAATATTACCTGGAACAAATTATCTAAAAGAAGATAATATAAAATCCAGTCATATTTATCACTTCCAATTAGGAAAGGAAGAAATTATATTTTCCCCAAGCCATGGGAAGAAAAGATATACTTATGTATTAGGATATTTTAATTTTGCAGGCTATAAACCAAATAGTCTTTGTACTTTAATTGATACAGGAGAAACAATTTATTCTTTTAGACCCAATGATTTACCACCTAAAAAATGGATAAAAATGAAAAATCCTATTACTCTAACAGGAATCAATGGGACACAAAATTTCATTGATCTAAAAGCTAAAAAATTAGCTATTTGGTTTAATGAAAAGAAATTTATTATTCCCTAAATCTTATGCTTTCCTAAAATGCATGGAGACTTCATTTTAGGCAATAATTTTATATCAGAATACTTGCCTATAAGTATTGATGAGGGAACGATAAATTTAACTATCAATAAAGAAGCAGTGAAAATCCCTTTACTGCAACAACATAAATATAAGTGTGAAAGAGGCTTTCACCCTACTAAGAAAGGAGATATGACTCCAATTATTAAAGCCCTTGAAACCACTCATTGGCTTTATACTATTCTAAAAGATAATTTTTGTGAAACCCCACTTAAATTATGGGATAAAAGTCCAAGGTATTGTAATCTCAAATTAAGAGATCTCAATGTCATTAAGGATTAAAACCAACGATCTATACCAGAAATGATATACATGAATTTGATAAACAAATCAAAGAACTATTGAAAAAAAATCGTATTGAAGGAACAATAAGCCCACACTCTAGCCCTGCCTTCATGGTGAGAAAACATAATGAAATCACAAGAGGAAAAGCTAGAATGGTTATAAATTATAAAAGACTAAATGAACAATTCGAATTTGCTGGCTATTTCATTCCAAGAAAGGACGTTTTAATTAGCCAAACTAAAGGGAAAAAATTATTTTGCAAATTTGATTGTAAATCGGGATTTTGGCAGTTAAAACTGACTGATGAATCCAAACCATTGACAACCTTTAGTAGTCCTAGAGGACACTATCAATGGAATATTATGACTTTCGAACTAAACACAGTCCCTCAGGTATACCAAAGACAGATGGATAAAATCTTTACAGACCTTAAAGATTTTTGTGTTGTCTATATTGATGATATTCTTATTTTTTCAAAAACAATGGAAGAACATAGCCATCATCTAAAAATTATTTGTGAAAAATTCCAAAAATATGGAATGATTTTATCACCAAAGAAAATTGATATCGAAAAAATGGAAATTAATTTTCTTGGGATCATCCTAAACCAGGTCAGTCTACAATTACAAGATCATATTATCTCTAAAATAAGAGACTTTAATGAAGAAATTTTGGATAAAAAACAATTACAAAGTTTCTTAGGAATCTTTAATTATAGAAGAAATTTCATAAAATGATTATCACAAAAAGAATTACCCCTTCTTGATAAACTCAAAAAGACTGAAGTTTGTACATGGAGTGAAAATGATACTCTTGTTGTTAAAAGAATTAAACAATAAATAATTACTAATTGTCCAAACATTTATTTTCCTAAAACAGGATATAAAGTAATACTCGAAACTGATGCTTCGGATAATTACTGGGGATGTGTTCTCAAAGCAATTCCTGCAGAATATTGGAATGAAAATAATCCTTCCAATAATTTTGGTATTCATGGTAAGAAAACCACTATACAAAAATCAATTTAAAAACATGAATTGATACGTGGATATAATTTTGGAAAATTTAAGCCAAATGAATTGAATTATATCATTTTTGAAAAGGAATTACTAGCAATTAAACTTGCTATTAAAAAATTCTATATTTTTCTAGCACCAGAAGACTTTATTTTCAGAAGAGATAATAAAGCAGTAAAAGACTTACTTATAAATAAAAGAAACATTTTAGAAGGAAGACGACTCAAATGGTATAACCAAATTGCTGTTTATACCTTTGAAGTTGAACATTTGAAAGGTACTAACAATTTCCTTACAGATTATCTCAACAGAAATTGTGAAGAAAACTCCACTAACCAAGTGGAATATTTTGATTAAAACCCCACTAAACTAGTGGAACATATTATATAAAACCCACTAAACCAGTGGAATATATTTTATCAAACCCACTAAACAAGTGGATTATTTTTATTTCAGGATGGGAGATAAGCATCCAGAAGAAGTAAAAGGAGATTGGGTAACAATTGCTAAAAAGGCAAAAACCTAAGCATCATCATCTACACAGCCTAAACCAGACCTTGTGTATGTTGTATTCAGTGGAAGGCAACAAGGCTTCTATAATAATTGGCACCAATGTTTTCAATAAGTAAATAAATTTCCAAGTGCATGTCATCAAAAATTTAATACTATGCAAGAAGCCGTAACTGCATGGGAAAATTAGATGAAACAGTTAGGACCTCCTAATAGGATCTACCAGTTTTCAAAACTTTGGACCAAGGAAACCCTGGTTGATACTGAAACATCTGATTTTCACAACCCAGGAATCCCTGTGAGTTGTATACACCTTTAAATGAAGCATGGAAATCTCATTTTCGAGACAAACGAAAAGATTTTAGAAAAAATATGAGTATCCTTGCTGATAAGATTGTTGAACAAACAACAACCTTTGACAAGTTTAAAAATCTTAGCCTCAAGATTTTAAAAGCTTTAAATTATGAAAATGAAGACTTTTCTCTGCATAAAATTGAAACTTTTTAAGACTTTCCAGAATTATTGGAAAATAATTTTTCAAATAAAATCTTCAACGCTATTCAAAGAATTTGCCTATTTGAAAAAGCAAAGGCACTTCTTCCACGACCATTGTTTCAAATGGAAATTTTACCAAAAATTGAGGATCAGGAGCAAAAGATAAAAAGTCCTTTAATCTAGTTTGATCAAAGCATAAATTATAGTGATGAAATATAAAAACTGCATTTTGTTACTGAAGAAGGTTATCCATGCTGGGATATTAAGCCTATTGAGTGGGGATTAGTAAACAAACTAATCTTCTCCAATATATGTTGTTTTAATAATTTTGAGTTTTTACCCATGATGATAAAAACCCTGATTCATCATGTTTTGACAAAAAGAAAGTATAAATATACCCACTATTTGTACTTCCATATTACTAGTACAATTGGCTAGAGGGTTCGAGAAATTTTCTACCAACCTTACCAAATCTGGCACCTCAGAACCACTGAGGATTATGAATGGGATGAAATTGAACAGAATTAGGAACTTATGCAACCCTTGGACCAGCTGGACACAACTAGATATTGGTCACAAAACCTGATCAATATTAGGAACTTTCTAAATAATTTGAAAAACAAAAATAATTTAGACGTTCCCTATGAACAATTAAGTCATACAGAGGAGTATGATTCAGCACAACTACATGGTCCTCCAAATCCCAGCCCTAACGACAGCATGTCATTCGATTCTGTTTCTAAGGCCAATATTGCCAATGCATTTGGCGCTTCACAATTGGACAGAGATAATTAACGCACATGCACGATTGCAAATCATCCATCACATGCAGGGGGACCTGCAAACGGACAGTAAGCAACTGACGCATGCAATCATGTTTGATGTTTAACACAAAACATCCAAATTAGTCACTATTTACTTTTAGAATTATTATAAGTTATTGTGCACTTTTACTATGCATCTACTGTGCACTTTTTTACTTTCGACATACAGCAGCCCACGTTTTGTTTCTTTCTTTTGTTTAATCAATTAGATAAATAATTCATTGCCTTTTAGAGGTTATAAAAGGAGGATAGCTCCTTCAGTTTGAAGTCATCTTCTGAATTCTCATCTTCTAAATTCTCTTCTCTCACTTATAATATTTTCTCTATTTCTATCTCATGTAAAATCCCTCTCCATTTGTGTAATAATTATAACATTCCGATCATTTTCGCACTTGTGTAATTGTAAAAATCCTATTGTTGTAACAGACATGAATGGGACACAAAATTTCATTGATCTAAATAGGAATTTGTGGCAGATAATTGTTTCAGGTGCCTCCTATTAAGTGGCGGATTTTGTTTCAGGTGCTAAAATCCAATTGGACAGATATAATTAACCCACATAAACTAATATTCATCTGATGAAGAAGAAAATCCGCCACATGTAGTAAATACTAGTGATGGAAAAAGGAAGGCTGAAGAACCACTTCAGGAATTCCAAAAATTGGGAAGATTTTGAAGAATATATGCAAACCCCTGCATATGAAAATGAAAAAGAAGATTATATTAAAACTGGCAATACTTCTACACCATCTACTAGTGGCACTAAAAAAGAGGATGAACCAAATCCTTTTTTCTTAAGAAGAGATGATTTGAACAAACAAAATATATATTAACATGGTATTTATCTTGATTTAAGGCATTTACCTTTTAAAGATCAAGAACAAACTATTGATGAGTGGGCACAATGCATGTCTATACTCATTACTAATTATAAGAGTACATGGTCTAAAGAAATTTTTTTAGGCTACCTTGCTGTAACACTTTAAGGTGATGTTTTACAATGGTTGAAACAATGAGAAAACTCAGATAAAACGAGGTACAATAGAGTTACTAGGATTTCCTAAGCTAGAGAATGTTTTGTACGTCAAAGGTTTGAAAGAAAACCTTCTCAACATTAGCCAGATGCGGGACGCTGACTTTGCCGTAAAGTTTGACTGGGATGTGTGTAATGTCTATAATCAAGCCGGTAAACTTTTAGTGTAAGGGGTTAGGACAGAGTATAATTTCTATGGGATTGTGCCCAAGTCCTCACTTGTCTGCAACAACACCACGATCACTCCTATGGATTTGTGGCGTCAACGTCTAGGTCACGTGAATGTTAGAGATTTGATGCGCTTAGCTAAAAAGGACCTAGTACGTGTCTTACCAACACTTGGAAAGACAACTTCCACAGTTTGTGGACCCTGCCAGTTGGAAAAGTAAATCCGTAGCCCCCACAGGAAGTTGAATTCCATTACCACTTCACGAGTACTTGAGTTGATTCACATGGATCTTATGGGTCCTACTCCTACTGAGAGTTTGGGTGGTAAGAGGTACATCCTAGTGATGGTAGATGATTTCTCCAGATATTCGATTATTGGTTTTTCAGAGAGAGAAATTCGATGTTGTAGAGTTTTTAATGACCAAGTGTCGTGTCCTGCAAAACCAACACGAAGTCACTATTAATAGAATGCGTAGTGACAACGGCACTGAATTTACAAAGCAAAAAGTAGATCTTTACTGTGATAGCCTAGGAATTAAACATGAGTTTTTTTTAAGACTCCTCAGTAAAATGGGATTGTTGAGAGAAAGAACAGGACGATTCAGGAAATGGCTAGATCTATGCTTCTAGGTCATAATGTTGCGAGGAGATTTTGATCATAGGCAGTGTCTACTGCATGCCATATAGTGAATAGGGTTTACCTTCGTCCACACACACTTAAAATTCCCTATGAATTGTGGACTGGAAAGAATCCCAACCTTGCATATTTCTGTGTCTTTAGGAGTAAATGCTATATCTTACGGGATAGAGAGAAATTAGGAAAGTTTGACTCCTAAAGAGAAGAGGCGATATTGCAAAGATATTCATCACATAGGAGAGCGTACCGAGTGTTTAACTTGAAGAGCTATAAAGTGATGGAGTCAATAAATGTTACTGTGCAAGATGACGAACCTTCGACGTTTGTTGACTCCACCTATTTGAGTGATGATGACACACTCCTTTTTTATGATCCCATTGTGTCTCCCACACCCAGGGTGGACCCTACTCCTATTCTGGGGGACACACCTGCTTGGGTTTGCAAGAGTCATGATCCTTCCATCATTGTTGGCGAGCACACATTAGGGGTCAAGAGTCATACTCAGCTAGAGAATATTGTTAGCCGTGTCTGCTACACATCTAAAGTCGAGCCCAAGAATCACAAAGAAGCACTCAAGGATGAACACTGGATATGTGATATGCAGGACGAGTTGCTTCAATTTAAAAAGAATAATGTCTAGGAACTTGTCCCCCGACCTAGTGAGACGAATGTGATAGGTACCAGGTGGATTTTCAAGAATAAAATGGATAAAAATGGTAGCATAATAAGAAATAAGGATAGGTTGGTCACTCAAGGCTACACAAATATAGAGGGTGTAGACTTTGGGGAGACATTTTATCCTATTGCGAGGCTTGAGTTCGTCCATTTACTACTCGCCATCGCATGTCATCTACGCTTCAAGCTATATCAGATGGATGTTAATAGTGCCTTTCTAAATGGAATTCTACAGGAGGAGGTTTACGTAGAACAACCAAAAGGGTTTGAAGACCCTAAGCACCCTGAGCACGTCTACTACCTGAGGAAATCCTTATATGGTTTGAAGTAAGAACCCCATGCTTGGTACGAGAGGCTTACTTCCTATCTCTTAGCCCGTGGCTTCAAAAGAGGGGGAGTTGATATGACGTTGTTCATCAGGAGAGATGACGATGTTATTTTGGTTGCCCAGGTCTATGTGGAAGACATAGTCTTTGGATCCACGTGCTCCCAGCATGCTCACCACTTTGAGGAGGAGATGAAAAGTGAGTTTGAGATGAGCATGGTAGGTGAGCTTACTTTCTTCCTTGGTCTACAGGTTCGTCAGCTAGAGGATGGGATGTTCATCTTCCCATCCAAGTATGCTAGAGACCTAGTGAAGAAATTTGGTTTAGACTCTGCTAAGCATGCACGTACACCTATGAGTACTTCTATCAAGCTTAGTAAGGACACTTCAGGCATGGACGTAAAGCAAACCTTTTATCGGAGTATGATAGGTAGTCTTCTCTACTTGACTGCCAGTCGCCCCGACATAGCCTTTAGTGTTGGAGTCTGTGCGCGATATCAGGCATCCCCAAAATATTCGCACTTACTCGGTCTAAAACGTATTATCAAATACGTGAGTGGGACTCTCTCCTGCGGTATTTGGTATTCCTTTGATACCGATGACCATTTTTCCGCCAATTCAAATGTCGATTGGGCCGGGGATGTAGATGGTTGTAGGAGCACTTATGGTGGGTGTTTCTACTTTGGTTCTGATGTTGTCTCTTGGATGAGAAAGAAGCAAAACTCCATATCTTTGTCCACTACAGAGGCTGAGTACATCGTCGTCGGGAGTTATTGCACGCAACTCTTGTGGATGAAGCAAATGTTGGAGGATTATGGATTTTCACAGGACACCATGACCATTTCCTGTGATAACACGAGCACGATACACATATCCCACAATCCATTCCAGCATTCGTCCACAAATCACATCAGGATACGCGAGCACTTTATACGTCAGTTAGTTGAGCAGCAAGTCGTATCCCTGAGTTTTGTTCCCACCGACCTTCAGTTAGCCGATATTTTCACGAAACCTTTAGATGCCCTTAGATTTGAGAGTTTTAGTAAGTCTTTAGCGATTTGCACAGTTGACTGAGGGGATGGTCTTTGTCTAGGATAGGACGCATTGTCATGATCATATAATATGATTCCTATTGCTAGTTTGTATTATTTGTATTCTTATTTTTTCTTTTTATATTTTTTATTTTTGAAAAAAATCCAAAAAGATTTTCTTTTTATAAAAATTTTAGAAAATTACAAAAAGATTTTTGTATTTTGTTTGCATCTTTTATGGATCAGAATTTAAGATAACCGAGTCACAACTTCCTTTTCATTTTTCACGGGATTGTTTGATAGTGATTTAAGACGCTACATCATTGCATCTGTAGGAGGGTCTTAATGATAATCCTCTCATTAAATTATTAAATGAGATTAGATATGATTAATATCGAGTGAAATGTAGGAGGGGCTTAATGATAAGCCTCTCATTAAATTATTAAATGAGATTAGATATGATTAAAATTGACAAAAGTCCATGTGATTATGCGACTGGAGTATTATTATGCGCGTCGGACATATCACGTGTATCTGTGTACTATTAATGTATTAACTAGACAATGTGTATTATTTACGTATTAACTAGACAATATTCTAATATTGAGAGTTTTGACATATATTATGGGACACATGCCACTTAAAATAAGACATGTGTCACCACAGGTTATTTGACATGTGGCAACCCACTTGGGTTGGTTTTGCTATAAATAAGCCTCACCCCCATACATTTGAGAGGGAGCTTCTTAGGAGTAGAGGAGTCATTTTTCTTATCTTATGAGTTTTTAGAAGAGTTTGAGAAAAGAGTTTTGGAAAAGAGTTTTTGAGATGATTTCAACACCTCCCACCTCTCCGAAAAATCACCACAATGATTTTTTCGGAGAATAGTACGAGCCCACGAACTACATTGACTTTGATTCCGAGTATAACGGATACTTAGGCCCACCCGAAGTTGCTCAAGTCAAACATGTGCTAAAATCCAAATTTCCCCAAATTACACTAATCTCTTACAATTGGTGACTCTGCTGGGGAGGTAATCACGATTTTTTATCGTGTAACGCCTCGTTTGCACTCAAAAAAGTGGAGTAGATGGAGAAAAGAGGTGGACAACACAACTTCTTCTCAAACACTTACGAAAAAAAGAATAAGCAACTTCATCCCAAATAAGTATTTGATTTTCTTACTTATAATATCTTCTATCTCGCATCAAATGTCTACTACAAAACAAACAGATGTCCTTGATAGAGTAAAAAAACGTTTGACATTTATATCTTGAGATTATATATTTTGGATTTCCATAAAACTGATAGTATAGTGAATTGTTCAAAATATATGTTTATTCCAAGAAAACCTACTATTTTTATGCGTTCTGGTCACTTAAAATTGACAGCTCTTACCAAAACATTGACCTCAATATAATAGTTTTCCCTACTTTAAAGTATTCTAGGGTCTACTCCGGCTAAAGGCTAAAATTGAATCCAATTTAGTTCTAGATTCCTAGACGGCGCAAACGAGACGTGTTGGTCGCTAATAAATCCAACTGCTGGAGCATTTTCTTTGTTTTTTTATGGATTTATATTTTGTTCTTGAAATGGGCACTTCACCAAACCCTCTAAAGTGGGTCATCTCTTTCTGGGTTCCTCATGACAGATCTATGGAGTTAATCGTCTTCGACATTAGGTTTTAGGCATGTTGAGGTTTGTTGTGGTGTGCGTGGTGGGATGGAATGGTGTGTTGGTATTTGAATTGGTTTGGAAAGAAGGATCGTATGGATTCTCAAACCACAATGTCCGAGATATTTTTTTTTTGACTGTTTTATTTTTCTGGTAAGCCCACACTATGTCTGTCGTTTCCCTCCACCATGATGGTGGTGGGCGATTAACCATGAATGAGATATAAAACTGACCCATCGTGGTTGTGCAACTCGATTCAACCCAGAGGCAAAAATGAGCAAACCTTGTCTGTTGAGAAAAGAGTGTGCTTCATCGCGATCCAGCATACGGGGTCTATCTTTAGATATATCATAGCCCCTGGTACACCACAGGTTCCCCTGGAAAACATTCGAAACCTCTCCCCCTCACATTCTACCTCCGGAGAACACAGTTTGTGAGGGAATCTGACAGTATATTTATGTGTGTTTGGGTCGAAAAATACATGTGTTTGATGAGCTTAAAAATAATATATATATATATTGACGTCTTGAGAGAGGAAGAGGAGATAAGTTATGTTACCCAGTCATTCTCATAAAGGAAATAGCTATTACCAACTATGGGCAAAAGTCAAAGGTACTATAGTTGTATAGACTATAGTTATGGCTATAGTTGTATCGACCAAAAAAAAATTCAAAGGTACACCTAACCTACGAGTATGGACTATAGTTGTATGGATTTTGGGAATGGAACGTTTGCATGCTTGAGTGACGTTTGATGTTGTAGCATAATTAATACCTACATGTAGCTCAAATGCTAGTATGTTTTCTACTGCCAACTATCGAAAGTAAATTGTACCTAGTTGCAGCTCAAATGCTAGTATGTTTTGGTACTGTGATACGTGATTTGACTGGATATTAAATAGTGTCTTCTACGCACTCACATAAAGGCTTTATTATAAATATACCATACCTTATGTGATTTTTTGTTGGATCGAGATATTCCGTGAGTTATGAAACTATAGAAATCGGCCATTAAAATGAATAGTTCAATATTTATTAGCTACATATTTACTTCTTTAGATTGGAGACAGTGAATTTTATTATTTTGAGTTTATTTTATAAATAATAAAATACAACCAAGGGGTATATTCGAATATTTTTTTTGATATCTCATAAATATTTGCAAAAATCATTCTCTGAGCTTAGAATATATTGAATATGGCGCATTGTTCTTGAATTTACTTATGATACACATGGAGCTTGTGTACACGATGAACTACACCACCTAAGATACAACTATTATAGTTTCCTATAAAATACAAATGTTGGGGTTTACTATAACATACAACTGTTGGGGTTTTCTAGTATGATTTATCGCATGATATATCTATATGTTATGTTATGACATAAAGCTAAAAATGAGTTAGAGAAAGCATAATGAATCTTCATCTAAATACCGAGTTTTCATAAAACATTTTGTAAATGTCATTTTATAGTTGGAGACCATGTTGAACATGACTAATATATTACAAAACATCTCGAGTATGTTTCAATTCAGAATTCACCTTGATACTTTACACACTCATGAGTTTGAAAGGACGTGTGCTTAAATGACATTAAATTGTCCACGAGACACCTATGAGTGTGGGTGGTTACGATTCATTACACAAATATCCCCGAACTTTTTTAAATTTTATTTTATCAAATAAAATAAAATAAAGGGGGCATGATGAGAATTGTACTTGGATATTTCCTGAGTTTTACTAACCATTTGCAATATTATATTATTGCGTCAGAAAGATATTTTTTGCAGAGGCTTCTGAATGAGCAGATATTGAGCAACACAAATATCAAGTCATTGTTCAAAGACATGACAGTTTGAGATACACCCCATGAAATGTAATAATTAGGTTTCTTTCATTTTTTAGGGTGGGAATTGTAAAGGATATATGTAATTTATTTTATTTTATTTTATCTTAAGATAAAATAAAATAAAGGGGGAAAATGGATATTATGATGTAACATTGCTTGTAGTCTAAAGCTTCTTCGACATCATCCACGCCAAGGTTAGATTGATGAACCTTCAGAGTATAGTAACGTCTAAGTAGACCATTACAAAAAGCTTCTTCAACTTCTTTCGCAAAGAGTTTAGACGTATTAAATAGTTATCACTTAGAGACTACCAAAGTTGTAGTCATCCTTCAGATATGACATCATATTACAAGAACTTTCCGAGTATTGTGGTAAGTCTTCTTCAGAAGTGTATTATATTCTAAAAAAAATCCGATGAAATTGGTAAGTAGTTATACCACAGTCGTTGTGACTTGACTCGTCCGGAGAAGTTGGTCATCGATGCAAACAGACGAATGACCACGCTCGATTTTTCATTCGGCAGGTATGGCCTCTCGTCCTGAAAAAGTGATACAGAAGAATGAGTTTACGAAAAATCTTAACAAGTGTTTTCATTGTTAAGTCACCGTTAGTGGTGGAGTTTAAACGAAAAATCTTAACAACTGGTTATTATTGTTAAGTCACCGTTATGTGTGTCACCGTTATTTGTGGAGTTTTACAAAAATCTTAACAAGTGTTTGCATTGTTAACTCACCGTTATTGGTGGAGTTTTACAAAAATCTTAACAAGTGTTTTCATTGTTAAGTCACCGTTACTGATGGAGTTTGACGAAAAATCTTAACAACTGTTTTCATTGTTAAGTCACCGTTATGGGTGTCACGGTTATTGGTGGAGATTTACAAAAATCTTAACAAGTGTTTTCATTGTTAAGTCACCCTTATTGGTGGATTTTTACAAAAATCGTAACAAGTTTTTTCATTTTTAAGTCACCGTTACTAGTGGAGTTTGACGAAAAATCTTAAAAAGTGTTTTCATTGTTAAGTCACCGTTATGGGTGTCACGGTTATTGGTGGAGTTTTATAAAAATCTTAACAAGTGTTTTCATTGTTAAGTCACCGTTATTGGTGGAGTTTTACAAAAATCTTAACAAGTGTTTTCATTGATAAGTCACCGTTACTGGTGGAGTTTGACAAAAAATCTCAAACAAGTGTTTTCATTGTTAAGTCACCGTTACTAGTGGAGTTTGACGAAAAATCTTAACAAGTGTTTTCATTGTTAAGTCACCGTTATGGGTGTCACGGTTATTGTTTGAGTTTTATAAAAATCATAACAAGTGTTTTCATTGTTAAGTCACCGTTATTGGTGGAGTTTTACAAAAATTTTAACAAGTGTTTTCATTGATAAGTCACCGTTACTGGTGGAGTTTGACAAAAAATCTCAAACAATTGTTTTCATTGTTAAGTCACCTCTAATGGTGGATTTTGCGAGAAAAACTTAATAAGTGCGCTTTCATTATTAAGTCACCTCTAACGGTGGAAGAAAAAACTTAATAAGTGTGTTTTCATTGTTAAGTCACCTCTGACGGTGGGAGAAAAATCTTAACAAGTGTGTTCTCATTGTTCAGTCACCTCTAATGGTGGAGTTTGCGAAAAACATTAAAGAGTGGTAATTTGATCGAGTCAATAATACGTACATGCACAAGAAACCTCATCGTGATTAAAACAAGTAAAAAAACATGTGCATGCACTAAAAGATTAATCGAGGACGATGAAGTAGTTATTATGTAAATCGTAATAATACTTTCACCAAGCTTAGCTGAGAATGATAAAAGAGAACGATGAAGTAGTTATTATGTAAACCATAATAATACTTCCATCAAACTTGAGAACGACGAAGTAGTTATTATGAAAACCATAATAATACTTTCAACAAGCTTGGTTGAGAATGAAAAAAGAGAATGCTAAAGTAGTTATTATGTGTCCACAATAATACTTTTTACCAAAGCAGAGTTATGAACAATCACAATAAAATCGTGGATGCATGTTCATTTAAAGGAATGGGGGCAACACTCATAGTATATCATTCATATGAAAACAATGATAACGAGGTTCTTCGGAATAACCTATGAGATCAAAGCCTTAAAATGAGATTTAAGATATGAGATATGAAATTGATGTATATCATGTAACTGAGATATAAAATATGAGATTGCATTATATCATAAAATATGAAATATGAGGACATCATCAAGATGAAATGAGATATGAGATTATTAGCCACGATCCACAAGTCGATCGAACATATGAAAACTGACTAAAGTTGTTTCGTACATACATTCGATATATTTCAGACAGGTATCAATATATCAACTATATGTACGAGGGGGAAAATGTAGGAGGGGATTAATTATAATCCTCTCATTAAATTATTAAATGAGATTAGATATGATTAAAATTGACAAAAGTCCATGTGATTATGCGACTGGAGTATTATTATGCGCGTCGCACATATCACGCGTATTTGTGTATTATTTACGTATTAACTAGACAATATTCTTGTATTGAGGGTTTTGGCATATGTTATGGGACACATGCCACTTAAAATAAGACATGTGTCACTACGGGTTATTTGACATGTGGTGACCCACTTGGGTTGGTTTTGCTATAAATAAGGCTCACCCCCATACATTTGAGAGGGAGCTTCTTGGGAGTAGAGGAGTCATTTTTCTTATCTTATGATTTTTTAGAAGAGTTTGAGAAAAGAGTTTTGGAAAAGAGTTTTTGAGATGATTTCAACACCTCCCACCTCTCCGAAAAATCACCACAATTTGTTTTCCGGCGAATAGTACGAACCCACAAACTACGCTGACTTTGATTCTGAGTATAACGGATACGTAGGTGCAACCGAAGTTACTCTAGTCAAACACGTGATAAAATCCGATATTTCCCCAAATTAGACTACTCTCTTACAGCATCCATGTGCTTTACATTGTTTGGAGTCTTTGAGATGTTATTAGTGATATCTTTCTACATATTTGGCTCTTTATCTCCTTTATTGCACACATGCACGACTTCATTTGATTATTGTACTTGTCTATCTCATATTGGTTGAGTGTTTCCATCTCAATTATGTCTATACAACGAACAATATGTGATAAAACTTGACAAGATTGGAATGCATGTAAATCCTAGTTGGTGAGATTGTGTGGTATTTTATCAACGGTGAAGAGCTACGAAAGGTACTCATCTATCCTTTGTGATTAAGCTGCCATTTAAACTGGACCTAAAAAATTGAGGTATTTTAATTATCTGGGGTCTAAAGATGTTAAAAGAGCCCGAAAAAAATTTAAAGGCAATACAAAGCAATACATGCCGAATATGGGCCATTAGGTTTCACCATCAATTCTTCAATGTTGGAGAATTTAGATCACCTCTAAACAAAATATAAATCTAAGGGAGTTTGGTTGGAGAATTTAAACGGGTTTGCACTTCCTTGAAAGTCTTGAAAAAGCATTAAATAGTTTTGGACGTTATTGGTGTGAAAATCACTGTGAGCTTTGATTTGCTGATTTGATTGAGTTAATTTCTTATAATTCCATCTTTTCACACCTAAGGAAGATGTTGAGCTCATTCGTTAGGAGTATCTGATATTCATCGTGCACATATGTTATGTTTGTATGCATTGATTTTCCTATCGAATTTGATCACACCCCTACCTTTCTGTTATCATTCACTTGGTTGTTTTTGTGTTCTTTCATGGTGTAAATCTTTTTTGTATATTTTGTGTGAAAAATTTGGACAAAATTCAAAAATAGAAAGTTTATTACCTTGTGGCATTATCCATTTGCATTTATTTGTGCATCTCATATCTATGTCTTTGGGGACATCGTAAAAAAGGGGGAGAATGAATTATGGGGGAGAATTTTGGTTGATTGATGATTTCATTAAGCTTAATTGGTTCGATTTTTGCATATCATTTCAAATTGTTGCATGCCACGGGTATTTTCTTTATTTCATGTGTGTAGGTACAAAATTGATGATTATTGGATTGCACTCCCTGATGAGAAAAGCCGAAGATTTGTAGATGTTGAAGTTTGGTTGACGACATGTCGTTAGTATTCTCAGTTTGAGGGTTTAATGGGGATATTATCTTATATGTCATTTTATTTATGGAGATAGCATAATTCATATTTTTTATGTACGTACCGGCATAGACATAGGGGGAGATTTGTAAGGACATAATTTTATAATTGTCCGGGGTAGAATCTAGGAGTTTTTTATTTGTCCTAGATCTCAGTATGTATGCCTGATACTGCTACGTACATTCGGCTCATCAACACGATCATCCACGACAGCCTTGATCTGAATCCATCATCTTCACACGTGCATCATGCTACATGCGACGTGCCACTCAACCGTTCCCACTACTCCACGACACATTATTGGTAAAATGTTTTATTGGAGTTATTTATATTCGCATAAATATTTGGGATTTTTTAGAAATTATTTTTCGAAGTCTGATTTATTTTTAACAAAAGGTATAAATTTTTCTACGTGTAGGATCGGACTTGCCTTGGTCGTCAAGCTCACGAGATCTCGTCCGAACGACATTTCTCTATCATTCAAGCGACATGAGGATGTCGTACGATTCGTTCGAGCGGCACGTGGCCTCGTTCAAGAGAGATGCCTATCTCATTCGAGAGACGTCACCGCCTCAATTTTTGTATAAATATTTGGTCACTTTTTGCACATTTTTCCAAGTCTTTTTCACATACGATTTCTATGTTTTATAGCCCAGAAAACAGACTTCATATTTTAAGGTATCATGCCTTCTTTATTCACATAACCACTACCATATATGTATGTAAATCTTTAAACCTTCAAGAGGATCGTTTGTACTCATCTGGAGTAACTTGTGGAGAAGATGTCTCTTTTCCTTTGCTTCCCATTTGAAGTTCTTGCGGGAGATTCCATTCGACGTCATCGGAATCAACAACTGAGGGTATTTCGTATGTCACTCTTATTTTCATTGTAATCCGTGTAATCCGTTCATTACAAATTATAGTGAAAATAAAAAAGGCTTTGCCCGTTTGGGGAATTTTTCCTCATTTGTGTGTTTGAATGTTCTTGCATGATTATATCATCTTCAATCACAACTAGATGCATGTTTTAGGATTTAAATGAAAAAATTGAGATTGATTAAATAATTTCTTGGTTTGAACAAACGTGCAACCTTAGTTCTTTTGAGCGTCGTTACATGATGTTACACGCATGGACCTTAATAATATTTGGGATTGGTGAGATGTTGTTAGATGCAAGTGCATCAGTTTTAAATGTTAATTATTGAACGTGTAGAGGAAACATTTTAAGCTCGGAGCTATTTAAAATTTATGGCCAGTGGAGATGGGTAGTTCTCTTTAGGAAGCACTGAGAAGACTTTTGCACCAGAAGCTGATGGGTGAGTAAATATCGAGAAATTAAATTTGGATTTGCAGGGTAATCAAGAATACCCGTATAATATTGCCACACTGAGAATGCAGGTGCCAAGCTTGAGATAAATATGTTATGTATGTGATGTTTGTAAAAATATGCACTGGTCGTAGGGTGTATGGGCACCCTAATTAGTTTGACTTCCAATATCGTCCAAAATAGGGGGAGATAATTACCAGCATTTTGAATATATACCGGTGGGGTAGCTAGAAACATAGGTGGAATTATATGATGAACTGAACTTCGTTGAGAAAAGATGATAGTCCGACTATGTGTATATCAAGGAGAATTATCACAACCGAGTGGAGTTGAAAAACGTTAGGGGAACACATGTAAAAATATATCCCTTGACAAAGGAGGACCCCACAATCTTGGGAAAGTAGAGCAAAGTCACACTTAGTTAAATACCAAGAGTGTCTTAAGCATAAATGAGATGTCGATTACCACGAGACAAAAAAGTTCCCAAGAAATGCAAATTTGGGGCAAATGCAAGGGCAATGAGTTTCGTATATGAAACGTTAGTCATTGGGATTGGTGTTAAGTAAGATACAATATAGTTGACTCCAAGTGCACTATTTATTGTTTGTAAAGTGTTGATTTGAGGTTACCATGTAGGATTTTTGTAATATATTGATGGTTCCAGTATTAGGATGGATACATAGAGAGTTGAGGAGTTCCTTCGGGTTTGTGGAAAGAATTTAACGAAATGGAAAAAAAATATTATTAGTTGGAGTGGCTTATAATATCGGATAGTATGCCCAACATTTCATTAGAGAGGAAAAAGGACATGGAACAAGGCGTCGCCTAATATTGTCCGGGCTTAGGATGAAACCCTTCCATTCCACCTCTGATGGACAGTGTCAAGTGGCAATGGAGACAGAGTTACATTTTGCTCTAGACATGTCACCTGTACGCTGATGGGTAGACGGGAGGTGACTATGATGATGGAAAATGCAAGAAATGCATATTCTAAATTCGTGGGTAATTGGAAGTATTAATTACCATTGGTAAAGCTACGGGTGATACCTTGTAGCAGTTTATTATCTGCACGACGCCTTCTGAGGATTCACACAAAAAAAATTTGACCCACGTTTCGTTTGGTTAAGAGTGGGGAATAACAAACTTCTTGGAATGAAGATGATTTATGGCCCATCGGTAAGGATTGAGTTAATCTAAGTCAGTTTCTTGTAGTTCAGGAACGTGGTGAAAGTTATGTCACCGTAAGATAAAGTTTAGAAGTTTGACATGAATGGTAAGGAATTGTTATGAGTACCTACCTTTGAACGGGGTCTTGAGGTTCGATAAGAAAGGGAAGCTAGTGCCGAGGTATGTGGGACCCTTTCTGATCATTGAGAGGATGAAACTTGTTGCGTATAGAGTGGGCCTACTCGAGCATCTGCAGATGATTTATGATGTGTTCTATGTGGCATCACGGAAGAGATACATAAGAAGCGATAGGGCCGTTTGGCACATTCTATTAGAGGAGATCTACTTACATCCATATATATCTTATAAGGATATTACCAGTGGCTATACTTGATTATAGTTAGCATAAGCCATAGTCTAAGGTAGTACCCTTGGTTCGAGTCCAATGGAGGCACCACAATACTGATGAGTTGAAGTGGGAACAGGAGGAGAATATGCGAGAGAAGTATCTAAAGTTATTCACCGCAGGAACATCCTTATTTTGGGGGGGAAATTCCTTTGTAAGGGGGGACTATGTAACACCCCATATGCTTGAGCATTTATATTTATTTAAATTGGGGAATTTAAATTACACATGTACCGTAATTTAGTTGAATTAATTATTACGTGTCAATTAAAATATTAATCATGAGAGATAAGGGTTAATATTTATGGAATATAATTACTAAGTGAATAGTAAGTTACTAATTTTACATCCTAGGGAGTGATAATGACGTGGAAATATTTATCTCATCAGGGAGTCGATATATAATGATTGGGGTCAATATAGGACTTTATTGTAGAGTGACTCAGATGGCGATTTGAAGTCACGGTTGATTACGGATGGACTGAGATAGTCAGAATAGTGTA
Organism: Sambucus nigra; assembly: GCA_949130495.1. Classification (NCBI taxonomy): domain Eukaryota; kingdom Viridiplantae; phylum Streptophyta; class Magnoliopsida; order Dipsacales; family Adoxaceae; genus Sambucus; species Sambucus nigra. The sequence goes on along the minus strand of OX422218.1, from coordinate 515,307,877 downwards.
CTCGGGGGTAGTAATTGTATCTCGAGGCCTTTTTTGACGTAATTGGGTCGACACATGGGGTGTTGGGATCATATGGGCTTGGCCCATTAGTTTAATTACACTATTAATAGTTTTAAACCTAAGTGTTGGAGTTAGAGGCTGCCATAACTAAATTACAAAGCCCTAAAAATTGAGTGAAGGGATAAGGAAGAAAAAGAGAGCTTTAGCGACCAAATTTAAAGGGGATTCGGGTGTTCTTTCTCAGATTCATCATCTTCTACATGGAATTAGACCCTACAAATACTCAAAGGTAAGTAATTAAACTTTCTTTTGATTTAAATAGCATAATTGCATGTTCATATTATGGAATGTGTTGATAAATTCATTTTGAGAGGGTGAAACATGTGAAATTTGGGTTTTGGGAGATTTAAGCATTAAAGGTGAAATTTATGTTTAATTAATGTGAGAATACTATCATATGATGTTACAATATGATTTAGAATCGAAACTCAGTAGCAATTGTTGTTGAATTTGAATTATTGAATCGAATTGAATTTGGATTTAGGAAATTTTGAGAAAAATCCAATCCTTGAACCCTAGAAGTTTTAATGAGAACCAGTGATGAATGATGATATATATTTATGTTATAACATGTTTATAGATTTAATAAACATGAGGTATCAATCGAGTTGATGTTTGGGCTGAATCCATGGAGGTTTAAGGGTTAAAAATGGAGAAAATGATTTTTAGAGAAGAGGACTTGTTCAGGTACTCGTTAGAAACTCGTTCGAATGAGTTGAGTTCGTCGTTCAAACAAGATTAGTATCTTATTCTAACTTGGTTGATATCTCGTTCCAATGACACTAGGTTTTGGACATGGAGATATATTTTTTCTTAACGAGCAGGTGGCTGCCAGTTTTGTATTCTTCTAATTTTTTTTTAATTAGGTATGTATTTTTTACAAAAGGGTCTATGAGAATGAAATATTTAACCAGAAATCATATCCGGATATGGATTCTCGATATTATTTTACCTAGGGATTATAGGTGGATGTATATAAGCCTAGAAAGGTGAGAAAAAGGAGGAAGCTAAATAATGAATTGAGTGAAATAAATTCATAAATGTTTCGATCTCACTCTTGGGGAACTATGACCGCCACTCGGGGAACTATGACCACCTCCAATACGCTTACAATAAATTAATAATTTTGCATTTGTTAACCGTCTTATGGTATCCGAGTTGAATTAAGTATACCTGGGATGATAGAATTTTGGATAAAGCATCCGGTGAGTTATTACTCGGGAATTGATTGTTATTATACGCGACATGTGTGTGAATGTTGTAGTATCTTAATACATGTATAATGGGTAGGTAATTATATACGGGTATAAAACATAAAGTGATATTGTATTTCAGATATAACTAGTGTGAATGTTATATGATTAATTGATCTTCATATATTACAAGTGTGAATGTTATATAAATAATCGAAGTTAAAATAATTAAATAAGTTAATGAGTAGATGACTTATAAATCAAGGTAATAAATACTCAGGTTAGAGTATCTTGATAGAAAGAAGTGTAACAAGGCTAGTTAGGTTGGATGACATAACTAATTGTGTTAAAAGGTAAGCGATATGTGTGCACATTAGATGCGGGGTGAGTTATTTCTTAAGAGAGTGCAATATCATCTTAAATATGAAAAGTGTAAATGCATATTTAATAATTGCATTTTAATTGCTTGCTAAATATTTAAAAAAAATTACTTGGGCTCTAACCCGTGTTAAAAATATTTTCTAAAACCATTTTAGGTGTCTATCCAAAGGGACGCCCAGTTTGAGGATTCTATTCAAGGATGCGTAGCTGTAGCACGTGTGGAGGCTTGTAGGATCTTGTTATAGACGCTTCTTTTATTCATTCCTAGTTTAGGAATTTTCATTCCCTATTTACTCAAGCATGTAGCCCCTCAGACTCAGTATATCCAGTTTATGGATTAGAATTTGTGTATCTAGTTCATTATTTAAGTTTATTGTTGGACTTTATCGTAGAACCGATAGTTGATTTGGCCTTCTTTATTCATATTATTTATACGTGTTGGATTTAGTTATGAGTTTGTGTGGATGGTTTAAATTATTATTTATTTTCGCATGTAGTTAAATAATGTAAGATAAATTTTGGTAGCGGTCAATTTAATTAATATGTGGTTTGTAACTTTAAAAATGTTTTCAATAGTGAAGTTGACAATGAGACATATGTGACCAACGTTTTATTTTGATAAAGGGTTGGCGATATGGTATTATAATATGCGGGGTGTCATAATGGACTAGTCGTTCGAAGGAGATGACGTAAAGTTCAAAGATCCATTTTCATTTGTTCTCCGGTATATCATTTGAAGACCTCGTTCGATGTCGTTCTTGTGAGTTATGGGGTTTTGTTCGAACAACATCCCGTTCGTTCAAATAACCGAGCGGGCTTTTTTTTTTAACATTATCTATCCCATAACTTTTGTGTTTATACTTTTTAAAAACCCTTCTTATAAAAAGGCTAAATGGGATCGTATAGTTTAAGAACACTTTTTAAAGAAGAAAAAGACCTCTTATGCTCTCTTTTTGTGATAAAATACCTCATATAATATATTCCTCACTACCTAGAAATATTCAAGATCAGTTTTTCCATTCATGAGAATGATTGTTGCGTAAATTAATATGTAAAGATCTTTTTCTACTGTTGACATTATGGAATGAGATTTCACAGTTGAAGAAGAAGACAAGGCTGATCAGTGGATACCAAGGGTAGACCGCTACCTGTGGATGGATGTCAAGCTGAGACGTATTTGTCGAAGTTTTGAAGATGTTGCACGTCTAACTTAGTGTATCTAAATGTTTTGTTTGTTGTTATATTCAAGAATGTCAATGTGATGAATTAAAGGTTTTGCCCTTTTAGGGGGTTTTCCTCATATCGTGTTTTGTGCATTCCTGGCATGAAAAATTGTAAATTTGTATTTGGACACATCTCATATGCACACCATATCTATTTAAAGATTAAAATTTGATTGAAATTGAATTTGTATGCATTGGCATTTAATTATATAAAATGGCCCATCAAATCACGTGCACTCGAAATTTGGTATCAGAGACGATTATTCTAATTTACATTCTGATCCTTTTCTGCAAAAAAAATAAATTGATATCAATTTTTTGAAAAAACTGTTGATCTGCAAAAATCCGGAATTTAATCCATAATTTCTATAATCGAACGCCCAGTTTTGATGGTTCAATTTATGCTCACTGAAAAAGGCAGAGTGAGGTCAACCTTAAAGACAATTGATGAATGTGTTTGGTCATTTTGTGAAAGAGGTTGGACACCACCCACTGTGACTGTTGACAATTTTGTAATCCCCAAACATGTCAATTAATGGATAGAGGACGACTTTAAGTGGAGTAATTTCAGATCGTGCGGTTTGAGTGCCATATCGGGAGCCGTGACCCATGGTGAGTTCCGCCACATAATGTCGTATACCACATCAAAATATGCTTGGGATATCCTCCAACTTACTCACGAGCGTACCAACTTTGTAAACTCCAATTTGAGACCCTCAACGTGAAATATTCTGACACCTTTGATGAGTTTTACGCACGTATGTCAGACATTGTAAACTCCAGTTTTAATTTGGGTTAGAAAATTCCTCAGACAAGGGTTGTTATAAATGTTTTGAGGTCACTCCCTCCCCTCTTTATTCCTAAGGTTAGCGTGATTAATTCGTTAGGGATCCTAGACAATCATAGGTTAGAAGAACTTGGGGGAGATCTTGAAACGTATGATATTGACATGTTTCCAAAAACTACTAAACCTAAGGAAATAGAAATTTCTTTGCAAACTCAAGAAAAGAAAAAGAAGAAAGAGAAGTATTGCGAGTTCGAGTCTAAATTTGATTTTGAGTTTGATGAATTGGCCCTTTTTGCAAAAAAATAAAATAAAATCTCAATTTTTTTTAAAGAAAAGACTTTTGAGGAAATTAAAAATAAGAATGATGGCAAGAAAAGTGGATAGAAAGAAGAAGAAATTAGGTGGCATGAATGTTAGGGAAAAGGGAACAAGGCATATGAGTGTCCCAGTACGATTAAGAGACAAGAAAAGAAAGTTAAAAATAAGGCCACTATTAGAGATATTGATGTCGAGTCGATGGATTCAGGGAGAGAATCACCACATGAACCATGTATTGCACTCATGGCTCGTCACATTAGCACTTCTAGTCTGTCTCGTACCAATGCGAACATATATACATGTGAAAGCCTCGATGATGTCTCAAAACATTCTGGAGAGAGTGAGAGTGAGGATAATATTTTGAGTGAAGGAGAAGCTTGACTCCAAAAAGCTTGGTGATATTTACTCCAAGACTTTAAAAATTAAAAAGCTTAATAAAGATTTTTCTATTAGGCTGTTAGATTTGAAGAAAGAGGTGAATTTTTTTAGAGAATGTGAGGTGTCAATGAATCAACTCGAGAACGTGAAAATTCCTTTGTGTGACCAGTTAATTGTCTTAGATTGGGAAAAGACTCATTTGACCAACATCGTGGCTAGTCTTACGAGATATCTTTAATCTTTGTTAGAGACTCAAGAAAAACTTGAAGCTCGTGTATATTAACTCGAGAACAATCTCGAATATGCCTAGGAGGTCAAGGTCACTTTAAAGGACACATCTAAGAAGGTAACAAAGATGCTCCTCGATCTCGCATTAGGTAAAGTTGAGAGGAAAGGAATAGGTTATGACGGTGCATCCACTTCCAAAGACGCACCCAAGTCGATCCCCGAGTTTGTGATGGATCTTTATAGGCCTCAAAATATACAATTAAGGTGACCTAACCCACCTAGGAGATATCGTTTGAGATGTTTTGAGAAAGGTGGAACCAAGCCTGTGTAAATTCGTTCCCATTGTAAATTAGGAGGTCACTTTAAAAGGTTTTATTTTAAGTCGGGGAGAGTTTCTCAATTACATGTTCCCGAATATGCTCCCACACGAGTTCCTACACATGTTCCATATTACATTCTGACACATGTTACCCTACATGATCCGGTAAATTATCTTATAAATTTTAAGGGTTTTCGAAAGAAGGTAGTGTTTTTAGTCAAGACTTTAAAATGTTTGATGGAGGAATTTTATAAAATGTATTCCAATTTTGAGAACTCCTCCATGCATAATGATTAAGGTTGAAACTTATTTCTAGAATAGGGTGCTTATCATGTTCATATTATATATTCCAATTGCTAGATTGTATTATCATTGTGTATATATATATATATATATTCTTTTTAATATGTTTTTGAAAGAATCTCAATGTAGTTTTGTTTTTCTGAAAATGTTTTGATAAATAAAAAAAGTTTTTTGATTTATAAGAAAAAGTAAAAAAGGCAAGAAAAATTATTTTGATAAAATTTTTGAAAAGGATAAAAAGGGTTTTGTAAATTTTTTGTCACCGTATATGGATGACCAATTAACTTGTCTGGATCACCAATTCCTTTTATACTTCCAAGTGATTTTTGTAGTGTCTTGAGATGTGACATTATCTTTATAGTGTGATTAATAATGTGTGTATATCATTACGTTGATATTTGATGGTGTTATCTCTATAATGTGTTTAATAATGTGTGTATATCATTACGTTGATGTTTGATGACTACTATCTACATGTTAGACTCCTTGTCAACTTTAATGGACACGTGCACGAACTTGTTTGAACATTGCACTTACTTTTCACTAGTCGAATACGATATCATCATCTCAATTTTTCTTTATAAGGAACCAAATATAAAAACGAGATAATCGTTGTGCATGTAAGAACCATTGCCTGGATTACTTTTGTTTTTAAATTTGTTATAAGTTAAGAAATGGAAAGGGTAAACAAAAGATCAAAATTTTCTTTCCGTTTAATGACACCATTTGCATAAAAGAGCCTAAAAATATTAAAGACACAAAAAACTAGAACTACCAGGCGAATTTTTGATTTATTGATTCCACGCTACATATGAGAATTAATTTCTTCAAAAAGAATTGGGAGCTTATTTTTAGTTATGTGAGATTTTTGGATAGCTAAAGCAGAAGATCAATTGGTTTGCAAAAACTTAAAATATCTCTAAAAACATTACATAGTTTGTCGTCATTGGTGTGAGAAACATTTATATTCCTAATAGGTTGATTAAAAATTAGTCAATTTCCTTTAAGTTCACAAATTTTACACAAAAGGTAGACTTTGAGATCTTTTCGTTAGAAGTATCTCAAAACATTGTGCACATATGTCATGACTATATATGTCGATTTAACTATGGAAATGTTCACACACTTACAATCCGCATTGATGGTTCGGATATTTTACTATTAATCCATGGTGCACTGTAGTTGTACATTTTATGCAATTTTTCGGAAAAAATAATTTTTTTTAAAAAGAGTTTGTTGCTATATGTCTTTGAGATTATCATTACATATGCGTTATTTACATATTTGTTTGATGATATCTTACTTCTTTGTGTGATGCTTAATTTAATGTTTATTTTGGAATTCGTTGTCTATTAACGACAAAATTTGGGAGAATAAACTAGGAGGAGTTTTAATTTTTTTTAACTATATGCATCACGGTATTTTGTTTGTCTTGTGGACGTAGGACGTTCTGCTTTGATGTTGATCATGTGGACCCACACAACTTGAAGACAAAGCTGGCCAGAGGAAAGATCTAGTTTCATTTTGAAGACTTGGAAAAATTTTACATTCCTTTTATTTTGTATTTTGGGAGGGTTATATATTGTATTAAATATATAGGATTCAATTTGGCTAAGGTTTTTGTTTTGTACCAAAATAACCAAAGGGGAATATTTGTAAGAGAAAGTTTTATGATTACTTGTATTTTTATTTGATTTGATTTGGCGTATCCCATTATACAAACACGTCACCCTCATAACTTCTCGGTACTCAAAGAATCTATTGAAGACCGTTAAAGATTGGATTATTTGATCATCTCAACAATCATGGAAGAAGTATGTGATCGTGGATGGTAAAAGATTTTTTTATAATTTCTGGTGTTTAGTTATTTTTATGAGTCTATTTTTATAAAAATGAACTGAAATCTTTTATAAAAAAATTCCAGGAAAAAATGATGCCTCATTCGAACGAGATTTGTTATGTTCGAACGAGATGGACCAATCGATATACATAAGTGAGATCTTGGCCAACCGAGAATCACCTCCTATACCATGATCCCCTCTGAGTGCCAATTAGACTCCTATTTAGGTGCTCTCGTAACATGGATGCCCATGTCAACCAGTCTCAAACTTTGGACACCTAATCAACAAGACGGTTGCAGTCATACACAAAGGTCAACTCTACACTCACAAGTGCTCGTATGCCTCGAATTCTCCATGTGTGTACACCAATCAACAATGACAGTTCAAGACCTATATACAGTTTTGGGATGGGTATCGTAGGCTCAGCCTCACTCACCTAGGTGACCCCTTCAACAATATCTGCCAAGTGGGAACTATTAGCAACGGCGATAGTATCACATATGGGACTTGTGACTTACGCATCACCAAGCCACGTAGACCAAGTCTTTATAGGAAATCAATAACCCATGCAAGGGAATATTTCATCATCATAACTTGTACATACACCAGATAGGTGGCAGTTTATGATTGGGCTTTGCATCTCATCCACACCAGGTGTATGCTTGCGGGTGACGCAACATCCCCATAACTATATAGTCCCACTCCATCTTCTATGCAAGGGATTAAATAATTGGCAAGCCTACTAAAACTCTGTTGAATTAAAATTTAGAAGGACACAGTTTGAGTGAATGTAACCATGGCCTTTAGTGCATTATAGAAATACAAAAGCATCCTCACCTTGCATAGTGGAGTAGGCGAAGGCCGAACCACTTATATATCAGTGCCTTCTATCTCTATCACACCTTTCTTTATTCTCTTACATTATTGTGATTCCCACAACTATTAAGAGAGATAGATCTTGAGCTATTCACGTCTTTGAAATGGTGATTCTCAGCATCATTAATTTTAGGGTCGTTTGTGGGAAGATATTTATCTTCGTATTCTTCTTCGCTTACACCACCCCTTCTTTGCCTTTGGTGGTGATCTAGATCCACAATTGTTGAACCTAAATAGACATTTAAAGAGCTTGGGTGAATGTTATTCAAGATTTTCTTCCCACAAAACTCATTTATATCTTTTTCTATTGTTTCTCTCTCTACTAGTGATTAAATCTCGTCGGATATGGCATATCATTTGCCTTCTAATATTGGACCAAGTTCTGGCCAACCACTACCTTGGTAAAAAATGGATGATATGGTGGAGACGATGTGATCCTTGGTGGGAAGCCAGTAAATGATGCAAGAACAGTTTGTGGAGTTTAGTCAAAGCATAATGGTGAGATCCCTAAGTGACCCAGTGGTGGACATGATTACTCCAGTTGCCCGAGAAGTGGAGAACCCAATGATAGGGGAATCTCCCATAGCCCTACTCAAGGAGATTCAACACCATAACATACGGAGAGATGTATCCAACCCTAGACATCTTCATTTAGGGAAATAAACGCAACGATGTCCGAATTACTAAGTCTACGATGAAGAGGAGTATTGGGAACCATATGAAATTTCTTGCAATACAATACATCCAGGTCCATCCTATCAAGGAAAAAGCCCACAGTCAACTCCATGTTCCCAATAAAGAGCTCCAACTTTTGATAGACTGAGTAGAAGGTTGGCCTTTAATCATCTTGGACCCATAAAAGAGAGTGGATGAGACAGGCTCCCTAAGTTTTATAGCATTGATGAATCTCATGGAACGATAGCCATGATGACGATGGAATGAGGTAAAGCCAAAATATAGGTGAACAGAGAGAAGTGAATGGTCAGCAGAGGACCGTCGAGTGCTAGCACCGGTGGAAGTAGCTGCAGAGAGGTCTAGAGATAATGTTGTAACAGATGCAAACCACAGAACAACTCCATTCAAAGGCTAAAGGATATGATTGAAAGACTGATTAAGAGTAGAGACACTAATTGACAACGTTACATGGAAGGATCACATTTCGTACCTAGGATAGTGAGTTATCTAACCACGTCCAACTTCAAGCCATTAATAATTATGCCGAGAGACGACGAGTGTTTTAATCCCGTCCGCCATATAGACATGTACCAGTATGTGGCCTACATATACTCCACATATGATGAGATAAAATGCCAAGATTTTTTAAGGACACTCAAAAGCACGACTCTAAGTGGTACACTGCCTTACCGAGAGGTTCCAACGAGAATTTCAAAAAGCTAGCTGAGAAGTTTATTCATAATTTTTTGTTTTGGTATGAAGCTTCCGAAGAGAGTGACCCACCTCCTCAATGTTAGATAAGGAAAGACTGAGTCTCTGAGGGAGTACATCTCTCGGTTCAATAAAGAGACGTTATAGGTGAAAGATCATGATAAAAGTATCACCATGACAACCATCATCAGTGTGCTACACTAAGGGAAACTCCTTTGGAAACACTCTAAAGATCATCTAACGAAGATGACATAACTTTGGCGTCGCTTGGGAGAATCACGAATGTGGAGGAGGCAATGGTTGATAATAAAGGAGATAACAAGTAAATCGGTGATAACAAGTCTGTCCAGTCAAGGATAAGGAAGGAAATAAGAGATCTAATTAAGATAAGTTTGCCAAGTACTCCGCTGATAGTGAGCCCAGAGTTTATCCTTAACGATATCAAGTACGATAGGAACTCAAGTGGCCAAAAAACCTCAAGTCTCCTCCTCAGAAGAGGGACAAGAGTAAGTGGTGCGAATTTCACCAGGATCATGTACACATGACAAATAAATGTTTTTACTTGAAGGACGGATCGAGAAATTATTGAAATAGGTCAAACTCCAAAATTACGTGGATAAGAGTGGCGACAAGGATGAGTCTAGGAAAAATCAAAACAATCGATTATATAGTAAGCCGAGATGAGATATTCAGGTTAATAAGAATGAGGACAAGTCTAATGATTGTGGTGAAGGCGACCCGGACTTACCACCAAGGATCTTTAATGCAAAGGGTCATCGATAAAGGATATTTTTTGGGGTGATGATGATTTATGGAGGCATGGGAGGTTGAGGCACATAGACGACAAACAAAAAAGCACATGTGGTAGAAGAAAAAGAAGACCCAAAAATGTTGGAGAAAAACTCGACTAAGACCGAGCTAAAATTAGGAAAATTAAAGATGGTTGATATGGACACTCTAGTTGTTTGATTTTCTAAAAGGGACTTTAATGGAATCCTGGCTCCAAACGATGACCCCTCAGTGATTAGGACAAGATTTCAAGGGTACGATGTTTCCTAGATTCTCACCGATCGACAGACGTGATGTTCTGGGAATGTTTCAAAGGATTGAAGTTAAGAAAAAAGAAACTGGTGCCTTATCACCAATCACTGGTTAGCTTCAACAGGGATAAAGTCCACCCATTGAGGGTATTTGAGATGCATGTGTGCATGGTAACTTGGACGAAAGGTATCACCAAAAAGGTTAGCTTTTTTGTAATGGACAATCACATGTTCTTGACCTACAGTATCATTCTAAAAAGGATGGACATTAAGGAATTTGTGGCAGTGCTTCCCATGGTTCACCAAATGATAAAATTCCTGAATTTGTATGGATTGGGGAAATTCATGGTGACTAAGTGGAGGCTCATGAATTCTAGTTCACTTCGGTTGAAGAAAGTGAAGAACGTAAAAGAGCTACCACCTGATACAACATCGACACTCAAATCGAGAGATGAGAAAAAGATTAAAAGGGCTGAACTAATAGGGGAGCTAGAATCCATCATCCTAAATGAGGAAGATACAGAAAAAACCTTACAAATCTATTTATCCAAAGATGAAATAAAAGAAGAGTTGGTAATGCTCTTAAGAAGGAGACAAAACATCTTTACTTGGATCCATGGGGATATGCCGAGAATTGCCCAAAAGACAGCTTCCCACGACCTTCAAATGATCAAAGGGTTGATGCCATGGTCGGGCATGAACTCTTAAGTCTTAGGGATGCTTATTCAGGGTCAATCGGATATTCATGCATGAAGATGATGTCGAGAAGACTACTATTATCACTAATAAAGAAACCTACTATCATGCCATTCAACTTATAAAATTCAAGGGCAACCTATCAGAGGTTGGTCAACAAGATGTTCGAAGATCAGATAGGGAAGATAATGAAGGTATATGTAGATGACATTCTCATAAAGACCTTGAAGGTCGAGGATCGCGTGGCTAACCTTGAACATACTTTCAATAGGATGGAAAAATACCAGATGAAGTTGAACTCATCAAAGTGCATGTTTAGTGTTGGCGTAGGGAAGTTTCTCAGCGTCATTATGACCCACGGGGAGATAGATGCGAACCATACAAAAATAAAGCGATAATGGACATAAAAACACCAAAAACTATCAAAGATGTCCAAAGGACGAGTTGCATCTCTTAACAATATCATCTTATAAGTAATGGATAAGTGTTTACCCTTTTTTGAAATTCTAAGAAAATCCTTCTCTGGGAAGAAGAATGTAATAAATATTTTAAGGAGTTAAAAGTATATATGTGGTCCCTTATGCTTTTGTCTAAACCTATTTGAGGAAAAAAATTATTCCTGTATCTAAAAATATTAGAGTTTGCGATCAGCGTGTCCCTCGTCAGAGACGAAAAGGGGGTTCATAAGCCAGTGTAATTTAATAGCGAAGCATTGTAAGGGGCCGAGATTAAGTACCCAAATATGGAGAAGTTGGCCTATGCGATGATTCATGCCTCAAGGATAATGAAGTCATATTTTTAACCACACATGACGGTGGTGCTCACTGACACTCCTCTAATGCAGGTCATTCATAAACCTGAGAAATCGGGTAGGTTAATGGGGTGGTCAATTTAGCTAGGTGATTTTAACATTTTCTATCAACGTGAGAATGTAATTAACGGACATGCTTGAGTAAAATTTATAGCTGATTTCATATGGGCCAAGACTATTAATGATATCGTCAAAGAAATAGAAGAACCAACAGTCGTACCAAAGAAGGTTATGGTAGATGCTTCTCCCACTGACAAAGAGAAAAATGATACTGTTGAAAAAGAGTTTCTACTCAGAGATGGAGTCCTACGTAAAGGTCATTTCCCATGGGGGAACCAGTCTAGAGTTTGTTTATAAATAGATCATCTTATGAAAATGATAGCGGAACGGGGATAATACTATTATCCCCGAACGAACAGATATTGAGTATGCCTTGAGGTTCAGCTTTATGGCATATAATAATGAATCTGGGTACGAGGCATTACTGGTAAGTCTCTCACTCTCCAAATCTCCCAGTGTCGATCATGTGATTGGCCACAATAACTAGAACTTATCTTCAACGAAATCTTAGGGGTTTACAAAGCTAAAGACGAGGTGGTGGCTAGATACTTTGTCATAGTTAGAAAGATAATGGTTAACTTCAAAAAAATAAGGACCTGAAGGACTAAAAGACTTAAAAATAGCTGAGATGAAGCTCTGCTAGATTAGCGTTGGCTATGGTAACTAAAATCAGACGATCAGCGTCTGTCAAAATATTGCACAAGCCGAGCATTGAAAAGGATTCCACAACCTTATGTTTTGTCCAAATATAAACTTGGGAGAATCCTAGAATAATACTTTGATCAAATACATTCGAGAAGGTGAGATACTGTCATCTAAGGCAGAGAAGAGAAAGCTTTGATATCGTGCAACAAAGTTCACCATCATTAGTGACATACTTTACAAGTGAGGATTTTTACTACCACTACTTTGACGTGTTCATCCTACTGAGCTTGACTTTATCCTCTAAGACGTCCACTAAGGATCTTCTATGAGTCACATGGGTGGTCAATCATTGATTAAGAAATTTAACACCTACGGTTACTTGTGGCTGACATGTGAGAAATGAGATAAATGCCAGAGATTCACGAGCATCGCTAATTGATTGCATCAACCTCTCTCATCCATTAAAGGACCTTGGCCATTCATAGATTAAGGGATTGACTTTGTCTCCCCACTTCCAAAGGCACCAGGTAGTTATCAGTATTTAATTGGAGTAATTGATTATTTTTCAAAGTGGGTGGACGCTTTGATAACCATCAGAGAAGTCAAAACATTCAAGTTCATTTGGGGGAATATCATTTGCCAATATGGTCTACCTCACACCATGATATTAGATAATGGTAAGCAGTTTAAAAATGATTCGATGGCATAAAACTGTTCTTCTCAGCTATTGGTCGACCCCGAGGTAATGGTCAGACAGATGTAAACAAGATGATTATTCTTTACGGGATCAAGAAGTTAGAAGATGCTAACGTAATGTTGAGTGTTGATATACATGAAGTGATAGGGGATTATAGGATAACTGACAGGATACAGACATGAGAGACACCATTTATATTGGCATATGGATTCGAGAAAATAATCTCGACAGAGCTCGGACTCCCAAGTCACAGAGTCCAAACACACGACTTAGAAAATAAGATGGAAGAGAGAGGGTTAGACATCGATTTTATCGAAGAAAGAAGACAAGACGCAGAGGTCAGGAAGTCAGCTTACCAACAAATGGCTGGGAGGTTCTATAACAAGAGGGTAAAGGCTAAGCCGATAGTCATGGGTGACTTATTCCTGAACAAGGCCTGGTAAAAGCCCCATAAAATCTACCTTAATTGTCATGGACCATATCGAGTATTTGAGGAGGTTGTGCTAGGATCTTTCAGGGTAGAAATCTTAAGGACTAGCCATTCGGTAACCCCTAAAGTGTCGAACATTTGAAGAGATACTATCAATATCCTATTTTTAAAAAAATTTTGAAAGTTATCAATTTCAAATGTATTTTATAGTTGTCAATGAGAAGTGAAAGTATTGACTCATATTTGTTATCTACTAATATCAATTGTTTCACAGATAAAACTTTTTTAAACTAAAGAAAGTGATTTATGGTGAACTAGTTTATAACTCTCTCTTTGATACGAGAGTGTATAAGGAGTCACGTCTCCTTCATACCCCCACACTAATGTAAAAAGGTGGAATAAATGTGATACCATCACTTATGTGGTAAAAATAAAAACTAAAATCATTTTATAAGGTTGCTTGAACATTATTCTATGGTGGAATAATAACTCTATCTCGCCGATACGAGAGTGTATGAGGAGTCTCATCTGCTTCGTACCCTCACAATTTTTCCATGAGGGGGAATAAGTATAATAACATCACTCATGTGGTGAAAATTAAAACCAAAAGAATTCCATATGGTTAATTGAACATGAGTCCATGAAGGTATTATAACTCTTTTACGATGATACAAAACTGTATAAGGAGTGTCATCTACTTATTACCCTCGTAATAATGTCGAGAGGGTGAATTAGTGTGATAAACATGACTCGTGTGGTGAAAAATAAAATTAAAATCATTCTATATGTTTGCTTGAACATTAGTTTATGGAGGAACTACAACTCTATCTCGGCGATACGAGAATGTATAAGGAGTCTCGTCTCCTTCATACCCTCCCATTAACACCAAAAGGAGGAATAAAATAAAGTAGAAGCAGTAATGATAAAACTATAGTAATAAGCGTTATATTTAAGAACATCCTTCAGTGGTGACAAGAAAATAACATTGTTTAGAAACATTCACATTCATATGATATAATGTTAGGTGCTACAATACTTCCAAAAAATATGATATATTTCTCAAAATCATCATTACATGAGTAGGGCATAAGGCTACAGGCGACCATCGGATAAAAAAATAAGTTCAGACTTAAGCATTATCGACCTCAGTCTGGGCGTCCACGAGTAAAGGAATGAAAGGATACTTTGTATGAGCTTCCTCATCGTTCTTCCTACACTGGCTCTGGTAGTCTCGACATGATTTCCACTACGTTCTTCATGAATGAGGTAAGTCTATTTATTTAAAGCCCGTCAGTAAGCCATTTTCTCCCCCCGCTCGAAGTACGGGAAGATGTAACTAGCGAAATCCTAAAACTCCTTATAGGCCTCGATTGCCTTTGTCACATCATATTTGACCTAGGCCTTTTATTTTATATAAAGGTCTGTAATTTTGACCTTATGATAGGTCTTTTGGGTCTATAGGTCGGCCATATATTGTCACTTTAACTAATCAATCACATTTTTACGAGTCATCTCGACATCCTTCAGTTGGCTCCTCAGCGACATGTTGGCATTAATAGCCCTGTTGGCCTGTTGGACTACCAAAACATTTTCGAAACCCAAAGGTTCAGTTTCTTAGGGGCCAACTAAGACAACAAATCAAAGAAAGAATAGTTAGTAAAAAGATTAGACAACAATTCATAGAAATTATAGACAATGGAAAACTTGAAAACGTTAACTAAGTGTCCTTATATAGAGTAAAATCGCTTAGCTGAGAAGGGTCTATGGCGTTAAAAAACTTCTTGTCAAACTCAACCGTAATAGACCCAACATCATACATTGCCCTATTCTTGCAACCGAGCAAAGAATTAGTTAAAATTTTAAGATAATCAAGTCGAGATGAAAGCACGACTTCATTGGAAATTAGGATAGCTTGGTCGGTGGAGAATTTGGACAGAACATCCTTCTTTATATTTTTTAGGGTGAGAGGGATAGTGCCTTCACCCTCAGGAAAATCTTTTATTTCTTTAGAACCCTTGGCCTGATGGAGTCTCTAGGTCATGGTCTTTTTACTCAGGCCAACAGTATAATCTTCTTGAATGTCATCTTCGAAAGCATATTATCAAGGTTTGGAGATATCATGTCCCAAATTTCATCTAGTGTATTATTGGACAACATGCGGATGAAGGAAATTATCAGTACCGATATTATGAAAAGAAGACGAGAGTACATTTGTACAAAATTTAATCTACCTTACGTAGCTCAGTAAGGGTGTCATTATCTAAATTAGTCTCGACCCAGAGTTTAGGGGGCTTCAGTTGTTCAAACTCAATTAGTCTTCCTTACTTTCCACAGGTTCAAAGATTATCTATCATGTTTCGACCATCTATATTTAATGGGTCAATCCTGGGTGAAATTAACACTTTGCCTTACTTCTTGGGAACTCTTAGCTTGTAGATACTATAGGGGATATCAGTGTCAAACTTCCAAGCCCCCAACACAAAGAAGTGTGGGATTTTATTCATGATTTAAAGCCTAATTTATGATCAGAACCTTTTTATCATATTTTTGGGATACAGGATGAAAGTAGAGGGGCTTAAACTTTATTGTTGACACAGTATACCAGGATCTGAAAATGCTAATGGGAAGGTCGGTTTAAAAGGATAGTTTCAACTTCTGGGTAAAAGTGAGAATAATTATCAAGGCATTAGGAGAAACCTGGGTAGGGAAAAAACCCATGATGGCAAGGATGACTCTAATATTGGGGTGAATCAACAATATGAAGTTGATCCTAAACATCTGTTCTAAACAATCACTTCTCCCTATCTGTTATCGAAGGGTTTTTCATCCTCTTAAGGTACATTCATGTTGATAGATGATTTTATCCCCTAAAAATTCCTCCATATAATCAAATATTTCTCTCAGATAGTGTTGGGAAAGGTCACAACGTATAAAGTATGAAGTCATTCCTCTTCATCACCGTCCCCTTCCTCAACATTGAATGTCATTCCACCACCAATGAATCTTGTGCAAAACTCAAAATAAGTCAAGACCAATAGTGGAATAGCTATTAGAGGTTTCTTACAAGTTACCTCAACTTTTGGCTTGTCATCATTGGATATCTCATGGGCATGGGATATTTGGGGGTTTTCCCGAGTACCAAAAATGGTCGAATCATCCTAGTCCAAATGAGAGATTGGGAATTACATGGCCTCTTCGAATGTTTTAGCCCTATTAGACTCATTGGATGAGGCACTATAACCATCAGACGAGGCTACAGTTTGTGAACCCCTAGAAGAGCGGTCATGTATTGTATCAATACAGATATTGATGATAAGAGGCTCGACTGGGGGATGATAGGTAAGAAATTGGCTCAGACAAACTATGAATAAAAGGGTTTCGTGTATTGTAATTCTAGACTCGTATTTGACTTTATGTCTAGCCACAGCCTCAAACTTTCTAATCTCCATAAATATGATCTCCCTCAAATGTGGGTAATATTCAACTACCTTGTATAGACTTCCATTTATTTAGGCACAAACCAATTTGACCTAAGTTGACTAAAAGATCAAAAGACAGAAGTCCAACCGTTTTTAAGAAAAGTAGGCAAGAACAAGTATGATGGCCACTAGAGAAGATGATTGGAGGCCCAACATACAAATAAACCAATGATAAAAATCTTATGCTCTCACCACCACAATATCCTCTCAATCCTATACTACCTAATAACCACTTCAAAATCACCAAATACACACTAAAATAGCAACTAATGCTGGACAAAAAATGCAAAATACGTAAGAAAAAGGATCAAAATATGAATATGTCAATAGAACGTGAACCAAACAAAATAGATTGGATAAAATGGGTTACATGGTAACAAGGAGACTTTGGGATGAAAGTAAGATACAAAGCTCGCCAAGATGGAGGTGGTTTGAAGAGAAAGAAAATCAAGGTTCGAGGTTTTGTAAAAAACTTGAAAGCGGGAATGAAAGTCTTAGAAGAAAGAGAAAATGATATTTTTTGGGTATTTAAATCAATTAATGATTATGCATAATTTTCGAGGTCCATATCATTAGGGCATGAGTTTTAAGAAGGCACGCTACTACCACTTCTTAGCACACATGCCAAGCCATCCATCTGTTGACATGTCTTGAGTTTAGGACACTCAAATGTCACATATTACTAGGACACAAAAGTGATGTACCTAACACCTACACAACTCCTCACGTCTCATAAGAATATTCTGGCATCGAGTGGACATCTCATCACAAGGGCTCAAATGACTACACCCCTAAACCTCCCATTCACATTGAAGACTAAGGTATGATGGTGATTCATATACACAACTATGACCTCTTTTAACCAAGACTCACTTTCTGCACCATGATCACCTTCGATTTCTAGTTAGACTCGTCTTCATATTGGCCCATAACATGGAGGCCCATGTCAATTAGTCTTAAACTATGGAGACCTAATCTACAAGATAGTTATATTCATACACGAAGGTTAATTATGCACTAACAAGTGCCTTTTTTTCTCGACTTCACCATGTATCGGCCTTATTCGACACTGATAGGTCAAGACGTATGTACAATTCCTTGAAAGGCATCTCAGTCTCGACATAGCTTATCCAGGATCGGTAGAAGACTTTGTATAATCTTTCTCGTTGTTCTTTCTATCATTAGCCCCAATAGTCTTGGCCTGGTTGACCACTGTGGTCTCAATCATAGATATCTGTGTGGCATTCTCAGCATCAACTTTCGAGAGAGTGACATCAACTACAAGTTCATATAGGTCAAAGGTCTCAAGGTTATGAGCAAGTTGTGGCTCAGTGTTATTTATTTAAAGCCCATCAATAATCATTTTTCACCCCCTACTCCAAGTACTGGAAGTCATAAGCAACAAACTCCTAAGACTCCTTAAAGGACTCAATTTCCTTTATCACTTCATTTTTTACCCCAGCCTTATGTTTTAAATGAAGATCAGCAATTTTGAACTCATGACCAATATTTTAGGTCTATAAGTTAGCCATATACTTCTGCTTCAACTAATCGATCGGATGTTTGTGGGTCCTCTCATCCACCTTCAGTTGGCACTTCAGTGACTTGCTAGACTTAATAGCCTTAGTGTCCTATTAGACTACCAAAACATTTTCCTAAAACCATAGGTTCAGTTGGTGAAGGGCCATCTTAAACTGCAAAGCAAAGAAAGAAGAGTTAGAAAAAAGATGAGACAACACTTCATAAAAGTAATAGACAATGGACAACTTGAAAATGTTAAATGAGTGAATTTTTATAGAGTAAAATTGCTCAATTGAGAAGCGTCCATGGCGTTTATAAAACTTCTTATCGGACTCGACCATGATAGACTTGACAGTGTCATTAGGCCTATCCTTGCAACCAAGCAAAGAATTGGTTAATATTATAAGATGATCTAGTCGAGAACCAAGCGCGACTTCACTAGAAATTGGGATATATTGGTTTGGGGAGGTTTCGGTCGGAACATCCTTTTTGATCTTTTTATGGAGGGAGGTATAGTGCCTTCACCCTCAGCTAATTGGTTTTTTTCTTAGAACCCTCGGCCTAATGGGTTCCCCTAGTCATGGTTTTATTACCCGGACTGAGGGTATAATATTCTTGAGTGCCATGTTTCCAAGAATATTATGAATGTTTAGAGCTTCCATGTTCCAAATTGCTTCTGGTGTATTTATTTGATGACCTGCTAATGAAGGAAACTATCAGTAACGGTAATATAAAAAGAATACGAGAGTATAATTGTATAAAATTGAATCAAACTTACACATCTTAATAAGGGTCAACCCCCTAACCAGTCTTGGCCCAGAGTAAAGGGGTCGTTAGTTGTTGAAACTCAATCAGGATGCCCTCCTTGCCATAAATTCATAGATGATCTATCATGTTTTAACCATCTATGCTTAAGGCGGGGTCAAGCCTGGATGGCATTGACATTTTTCCCCACTTCTTAGGAACTCTCATCTCATTGAAACTATAGGGGACATCGATCTCAAACTCCTAAGCCCACGATACAAAGAAATTTGGGCTTTAAGTCGTGATTTAATGCCTCATTTACGATCAGAACCATTTTATCTCATTTCCTTTCTTCGAGATGAAAGTATAAGGGCTTAAACTTTGTGGTTGACACGGTATACCTAGATCTGGAAATGCTAATTGGAAGGTCAATGTGAAAGTATAGTCTCAACATCTGGGTAAAAATGAGAATAATTCTCAAGGCATTAGGAGAAAGTCGAGTAAGGGAAATTCCCATGCTTGCAAGGATGACTCTGATGTTGGGGTAAATTGCAATTTAAAGTCAATCCTAAATATCTATTAATAAATAGTCACTTCTCCCTCTTTATTTTCGAAGGGTCTCTCATCCCTAGAAAGGAGTCTCATGTTGATGGAGGGCTTTATCCCCTAGAGATTCCACACCATAATCAAATCTTTTTCTCAAATAGTGCTTGGAAATGTCACAGTGTGTGAAGTATCAAGTGATTCCTCTTCATCAGTATCCCCATCCTCAACATTGACTACCATTACACCACCATGGAATCTTATGGAGAACTCAACATCAGTCAAGGCCAATAGTAGAACAAACATTGGAGGTTTCTTAGAAGCTACCTTAATACTCGGCTCATCATCATTTGAGATCTTATGGGCATGGTATATTTGGTAGTTTTCCCTAGTACCAAACACGACAAACTCATCCTTGTCCAGACGAGACATTGGGACTTGCATGGCCTCTTTAAATTATTCAGCCCTATCACACTCCTTAGATGAGGGGCTATAACCATAAAACAAGGCTACAATTTGGGTAAGACATTATATCACTAGTGATGTTAATAACATGAGGCTCAAGTGGATGATGATATGTAACAAATAGGGGAGGATGAACTACGAATAAAGAGGTTGGGTGGATTGGAATTCCAGACCCATCTTTGACTTTATGTCTAGCCTCATCCTCTGACTTACGGATTTCCTTTAATAGCCTATCCCTCGAATATTGGTGTTATTTATCTAGCTCGTACAGACTTCCATAAATTCAAGCACAAACTAATTCAACCTAATTTAACTAAAAGATCAAAAAAGGAAGTCCAACCATTTTCAAGAAAACTAGTCAAGAACAAGTATGAAGTACACTAGAGAAGAGGATTGGAGGCCCATCTGAAAAATAAATCGGCGATAGAAAGTTCACTCTTACAAGAATATTATCCTCTCAACCCACTGTAACCTAAAAAGTACTTTGAAATCACCAAATACAACTTAAAACAACCACTAATGGTGGTTAAGAAATGCATAATACGCCAAAATTATGATGAAAATGGGAATAGGGGAGACTTTGGGATAAAATGAGATGCAAAGCTTGCCTAGATGGATGTGCTTTGAGGTGAAAGAAAATGAAGGTTTGAGGTTTTGCAGAAAGCTTAAGAGAGGGAATGAAAGTGGAACAAGAAAGAGAAAATGATATTTTGGGTAATAAAATCAGGCAATGATTCCACGTAATTTCCAAGGCACATATCATTAGGGTACGAGTTCTAAGCAGGAAAATTGACGCCACTTCTTGGCACACATGCCAAGCCATACATTTGCTGACATGTCTCTACTTATGACACTCATACATCTAGAACACAAACGTGAAGCCCCTGGCACTTGTACAACATCTTATAAGCAACTTCTATCACTGAGTGGACATCTCATCAT
Source organism: Sambucus nigra (assembly GCA_949130495.1). Taxonomy (NCBI): domain Eukaryota; kingdom Viridiplantae; phylum Streptophyta; class Magnoliopsida; order Dipsacales; family Adoxaceae; genus Sambucus; species Sambucus nigra. Next base: position 515,286,511 of record OX422218.1, on the reverse strand, counting down.
AGGGATCGGATGACAATACACCTCAATCTTCCATTCATATTGAAGACTGGGGTATAAGGGTGATTGATATACATAAGTGTGACCTCGTCAAAGTAATACTCACCTCCTGCACCATGATCCCCTGAGAGTGCTAGTTAGACTAGTCTTCATATTGGCCCGCAATATGGAGGCCCATCGTAACTAGTCTCAGACTATGGAGACTAATCTACAAGATATTTGTAGTTATACACGAAGGTCAATTCTGCACTCAAAGGTTCGCCTATTCCCCGGCGTCACCATATGCCAGGATTAGCGGACACTGATAAGCCAAGACCAATGTATAGTTCCTGGAAGGGTATCGCATTGTAAATGTTGTTTACCTGGGAGACAGATTCAATAGTCTCGACCAGGCCGATACTATGAGTGTTGACTTCAGTATCTCATATGGGATATGTGACTTCTGCATCACAAAGCCACTTGACAAAATATTTACAAGAAATTAAAACTCGATGTGAGAGAATATTTCATCATCATAACTTATACATACATAAGACATGTGAAAGCTTATGATTGGGCTTCGCATCTCGTGCACACCATGTGCATGGTTGGGTGTGATACTGCGCACCTCCAAGCCTATATAATCCCACTTCATAATCTATGTAAGGGGTCAGTAATTGGTAATTCTACTAAAACTCCGTTGAATTCCAATTTAGAAAGAGAAAGTTTGAGTGCATGGAACCATGGACTTTAGTTGCTTATTATACTGAAAAAAAATCACCCTCAACTTGCTTAGTGGAGTAGGATAAGGTCAAACTTATATCTTATTGTCTTCTATCTCTCTCATCCCTTTCTTTAATTGCTTATAGTATTGTGATTACCATCATTGTTAACAAAGATGAAGCTCGAGTTATTCACATCTTTGAAGTGGTGATTCTCAACATCATCACCAGTCGTTCGAATGTTACGACTTAAACATTAAACCACCCATTTTCCTTCAATCTCTGGTATGTCATTCGAGGACCACATTTTATGTCATTCAAACCAACTATAGGGTGTCGTTCGAACGACATTCCATTCATTCTAAAAAGAGAATTTATGTTTTCAAACATTAGTCATCACATATCTTTTGTGTTTATCCTTTTTAACAACAGTTTTTTTTATAAAAAGGCTAAGTGGGATCAATTACTCAAAGAACACTTTTTGAAGAAGATAAACACATTTTGAGTTCCTTTTTGTGATAAAATACATCATACCATATTCCCCACCCCCTGGAATAATTCAAGATCACTTTTACCATTCAGAAGAAGGATTATTGCTAAAATTAGTTGTTAGAGATTTTTCTCTACTGTTGAGATTGTGGAATGAGGTTTCATGACTAAAGAAGAATATGAGACTTATCAGGGGATATCGTGCATAGATCGCTGCCTATGAATGACTTTAGAGATGAGATGTATTTGTTTAAGTTTTGAAGACTCTACACATCTAACTTAGTGTAGCTAAGTGTTTTGTAAGTCGATTGTATTCAAAGCTAGCAATAGTGATGAATTAAAGGTTTTCCCCTTTTTAGGCATTTTTCCTCATATCGTGTATTTTTTCATGCTTGACCTAAAAAATTTCAAATGTATATCTTATGTACGTATTATTATTTCTGAACGCTATTCTATTGTGGGTTAATAACCTATACAATTATTATAATGCTCCTTTATCAAATAAAGATATGAGTACAAAATATGTCTTCCAAATTTTCCTTCAAATAATTTCATTGCAAAAGATATTTTACATAATATTTTAATATAATAATAATAGTTTTCAGCACATTATTGCTATGATGCAATACTTTATTATTACGACACATCATTTGATGGATGATTTGTAAATGTATTTATATCTCACAACACTTGTCAAGACTTTTGACCATGCATTGCTAAGTCATGCTTGAACTTCACCAATACAAATGAAATTAGGGTTCGGTACATAACTAAGAAGCATTATTTTAATTTGTATATAACAATTTTCATGATTTAATCTTCTTCGATCCAATATATTTTGTTCAAAAATTTGGGTAATGTATTAAAGTTCAAGCATTACGAAAACATTTGTATTAACCATCCCTTCTTCCTATGCTTGGGATTTGCATATGAACCCCAATTTTTAGCTTCTTCTTATTGTTTTCATCAATTCATTTTAATGCTTGGGATTTGGATATGAATTCGTCCTTCTTTTTTTAGAGGAAACTTCAATGCACTGTTCGCTATTTTGCTAGGTAAGTCATTATCACTATACAATAATCCTGTAATATATTAGTGTTAGGTTTCTCACCATATCATGAAGATTGTTTATGTACAAAAAGTAAAGAAGAAGGTACTCTTATGGCATGGAATAATGAAGAAAAGTTGAAAAGTAAAGCATTTAGTAATTGAATGGTGTCACCATGCACTCTCGCGGATCAAGGATTTTTGGTCGAGGGGACAAAGTTTTGAATTGCATCGGAGGTTCATGGATGGGAGCCACGGGGTGATATTGTTGAGGGTTAATTCCAGTTTTATAGAAATTATAGCTTTAATTAGAATTTTTTACAAACTTATTACATTTATTACCCTAAAAGTTGCAAAAATATCAATATTTATCCCTCTAACTTTATACCTTTACATATATTATCCCTAAAAATACCTTTGTTTTTAAAACTCAGGAAGGGCCTTAAACCCCCCACCCCTACCTTATTGTGCATCCGTTCTTGACCATACATGTCACCTGTTGTATTTATAATACTATCATCAAACCATTCTTCTCCCTAGAAAGGTCAAATGAAAAATTGCTATCCCAAATTATTTTAGTTAATTAAAAAACAATATATATATATATATATATATATAAAATAAAGTAGTAAACTTATGTATGTCATAAGTTTGATCGATGATGTCATCCATATGAATTTTTCCTACACTACCTCTTTTGCCCTTAAAAATTTTGAGTTCCCCTCTTTTCACCCTCTCTCTAATATGTTTCCCTCTTTCCTTCAAAATTCAAAAAAAGGGTACAATCGTATTTTGTTCAATATTGCACGTACTCCCTCTATCTCTATCTCTTTCACACATAAACCCTCTTTCATTTTCTCTTGGAAACACAAACCCTAGCTTTCTCTCTTCCGCATCATCTTTCCCTCTCTCAAGGTTTCAAATTTCAAACTCGATAGTAAGGTTATTCTTAGATTATCTCTTTTATTTTTTCTACTCCCGTGCCAACGTGGGATTCCGATCCTCTATTTTTTTGTTTGGTTTGATTTATATTTTTGGGTTTTCAGATTTGGACCCCATGAAATAGACTTTCTCTGGTGTTGGGGTGAGTCTACTCAAATTTTCATGCCTTTTCTTTTTCTTTATCTTAATCTTTTGTATTTACTATGTTTACTCTATAATATGAACTGTGCGAGAACGTTAAATGACAGAGGATGAAGAGATTCATTCTTTATTTTTTTGGAGTATGTTCATTTTATTTGAATAATCTTTCTTAGTTTATCATACAAGGTGTTGAACTCAACATTCAATGGAACAACCTTTGAAGGTATGTATATTCCATTTATATGCATTTGTCTTTTGATTTTTGTTACTCTCGTACATAAAACAGAGTGAAGTAATTAAGATTTCCTACCATGTTGATTGATTTTATTTAAAGGCTCAATATTGATTGATTTTCAAAATTGAAGAGGTTCCGTTACATTCAAGCCATCTTCACACAATAATATTTTGTTGATTTTAATATTTTAGAACCTATATGATCTTTTACTTGGTTCACCCATTAATGTCGGTGGTTGTGTGTGATTTGTTGCTGGTTTAACTTGGTTTAGTTCATTATTACATGGGTGTGTGCATATGACCACATGAGTGGGATTACTTGGTTTTTTATGGTTCAACTCGTATATTTTTATTACTGTTTGCAGGTATCTCACTTTAATTTACCAACCACATCACGGTTCAAATCAGGTATACCACTAATGATCAAAATTTAGAGGGTTAGGGTCCATTTCATTCTTTAAATCAGATCAGGTAATCCGCTCTACTCTATGATTGTTGATAACATTATTTCTTTGGGTTTTGTTCCTCTCTTTGTTTTTTAAAATTATTAAGCATTTGTAATATTTTTCTTTATAAATTCTACAATGAGTGTGATTTATAAAGGGATAAGAAATGTAATCATTTTGTAAAGGGATAAGAAATGTGGGCATGTGTTCATTTCCTTGGGAACTTTTTTAGCTGTCGAAACTTTTAATTATTTAACATCCAAAATCAGTTTAGTTTATAGTTAAATTGTACTCTCATGATATCTTCTATAAACTTTTTCTTGAAATATTCTTATAGTAACAACATATATTTTTACTAATTTGGGATTTTGCTTTTATAGTGTGTGGTCGATAATTTCCGATAATGGCGTCCCATATTCAACATTCCAACGTGTGGCCGAAGAATTATCAATCCAACCATTATGGCCAATAAATAATAGGTATCTTTGTTGTTTGTATACATGTTATGTTTTTAATTCTTGATATAATTGCCATATTGTATGCAAAAAATTTCTTTATTTCTAATGATAGATCAACCTTAAAATTGAGTGGGGAATTAAGAAATACTCCTTTTTTGAGTGAATATATGTTCTTTGAAGGTGAATAACTCATATTTTTGTGTCATTTATTAATTGATCTTGATATAATTTTTGTGCGTATGTATTATTCTCCGAGTATCCATCTTTGTTTATAGGTATAATTAAAATTTACTTCTCCAGTCATCAGGTGCTCCAAAAGAAAAGAAGATAGAATTGCGTAACCTCACAAAGATGTTACATTCACTCGAGGATGACCCAAAAAGTCACAACGGATTTATTTTCTAGATTGGAGATAATAATCTAAAGAAACAAGTGCCCAAGGCTAAACAACATCATACCCAGAGTTAGTTATTTAGCTATGGTTATGGAGCAGAACAATAAGAACTCGATGTTTTCTAGAGTAATCTCGATGGCTACCGATACTGAAATCAGGAGTAGGCCCATAATAGAAGTTGCTTTTAAGTATTTGAAAATAACTCTCAAAGGTAAAAACATGCATATAATGAGGTCAGTGGCAGGTAAAATCAGGCCCTAGCGGATTTATGTTGTCATGGGCCTGTCGAGTGCTGGAAAATTTATATTCTGGGCGGTGTTGCAATATATAGTATATGCATTACATTTTTTTGGATGGAATGGCTCTGCATACCTGTTGTGGTTTTCTAATGACCTTTTCATCTTCAATTAATATGTTTTCTTGAGGTTTACTTTGGATCTGAAGCATGCTTATTTGTTGCCTTTATTAAATTGATGCACTTGACAATATTTTACAAAAATATGTTTTGTGGATTATAATTTTTTAATTTCATCCATTCTTTTATTCTCAATCTTTTTATACAGAGGGTGTTTCAGAAAGGAGGTTGACGAGTTATTTTAATCTTCAAAAATAATATGATTTACTTTTTTGTTGTTTGATATGAGTCTTGTCTTAGAAATCCTCTTACACCCAATACATTGATGTGTATTTAGAGTGGAGGACGATATGAAAATGTTATTTTGTTGTTTTGAAATTGACTCAATAAGTCAATAATAAGATCTTATAAATTCACATTAGCATTAATATTAGATTGCTTACAACAATTCTCTGTGCCATTTTACTTTTCTCTAAGTAGATATGTATTATGTGATATTTGAGTACTGATTTCATAGCTCATTTTGGAAATTATTTTCATATGTAGGAATCCATCCATGTGTTGCGAAGAAGGATTCCCTAGAAATTATTCCATCACTTATGAAAGTTATATTTTCAAATGAAGTGTATGGCTTTGATAGTGTTATAAACAACACTGATATGGATACTTAATCCAATCATCTGCCATGCCTCTCATCCTTCTAGGTCTACGTTACAATATTTCAGTTGTTATAAAGAGGGTCAGAGGTATTTCTGGAGGTATTTCAACTGTTGTAAGTTGAATCTTAAATTAAATTTTTACATTTTCTTAGTTTATTGATTATTCTTTGATAAAATTCTTGACTCAGTGTTTCACTTCGTCGAAGAGATATATTTTTCTTAGATTTGTAGTGTACCATTTTTTGCTTAACTCAGTGCACACCTCAAGAGATTACAAATGGAAAAAGCTTATACAAGTTGAGTTTTCTCTAAAAAGAAAAAAAATGCAGGTTTGATATGTGCATTAAATTACGGAGGAAGACGTACCCCTTTTCGGGACAATTGGATTGAATTACATATGCAGGTTTAATATGTGCGTTCAAACTGCACATTACATATGGAGATATGTTATATCCAATTTTGATATAACAAATTTGAATTACAAATGCAAGTTAAAAAAGTTTGATATATCAAATCTTATTTTATATATCAGATTTGATATATCAAACTTTTTTGTAATTCAAGCTAGTTTGATATATCAAACTTTTTTGTAAATCAGATTTTGACCAGATTAGTCATTAATCTGCAACTAATTGTGGTTGTTTTTCACTTTAGACATGGTCGCGGTCAAGGTCGACAGTCTTGGCAGTACAACAATTATACAGTGAGTTTCTATCATTATAGTTTGCACTCACCTTTAGAATCAAACAAGTATCAAGGATCAAAATTATGCAATGAGTTTCTGTGATGAATTGATAACACTCATGTGAATATGTAGAGTAGCCAACAGACCCTGCCCCATGTCACCCTGTGAACCCGCCACTTGAAAGTATAGAAGCTTCTTCTTTTTCCTATTGTATTCTTCCATGTGTTTCATCTGCTCTGAATATATGCATGTGGTTGTGATTTTTATTATAGCTTCCTTGGAGTTTGATTAGGGTGAGGCCTCTAATTGCATTAAGCACTCCTCTCGGAGCCAATTTATTCAGTCAAGTCATTAATTCTACCTCCATCCATGATGTTTCCATCCATAGAAAATAACCAAGCACACGATATTTGATATTAGAATCTTAGAAAGACGGAGTCCCGTGAGGAACTGTCACAAATGATGCTTTTGGTGGAAGTGGTGCTAGATGTTTGTTCATCACGCTGATAGATTCTCTTTCTTTCTTTATTATGAAGATAATGTTGGTGAAAGTTTTTCTTTTAATTAATAATTACAGTTGTTTTCTTCTGATTTGAATCTAAAATTAGAAAGTTTTCATCCGATTTTCTTTTATTCAAAAATTTAGTTGATTTTTAATGAATACTTACTTACTCAGTAACTAAGCAGTCCGTAGTGATTCTCACGGGAAGGACACAAATCACTAAATAAATGTACTCGAAATGTACTCGAAATCACCAAATAATTGTTTATGGGATACAAGGATTTTCCAATGTTTTTGTTTTTTTTCACTTGAGTGATGGATGGGATTATAAACTTATCAATGAATGAGATATTTGTAATTGTGAATTCATGATTCCATCAAAAAAAAATCTAATCCATCATGTTCAAGTACTGAACGGTGGGCAAAGAAAACCAAGGTTGCCCGTCCGACATCAAGTCCCTTCGGTGGTGAAATTGTATATGTTTAAATTGCAGTATTAAAACAGAAACTTGAGTTGCATATGTTTAAAGAAAACAAAGGTGTTAAAATTGCAGTCTTACAAACTCCTTTAAACTCGAACCTATAGACAGTAGTAATAGTGCTTACTTTGTGAGAATGGATGGTGGTGTGGGAGTTGAACATCCGTCGGGGTCCACTAACTGCTCACCCACGATTGCTTTAAAATCATAAAGATACGATAACTTATGTCATTTTCTAGATTCTTATAAATTATTCATTTGCTTAAGAATTTTGTGGTTTATACTTCGTATGATTATACCCATAAGATTATACTTTGTTTGGCTGGATGCTTAAGTGTGCGTTAATTAACTATTATTGTGCGTTAATGAACTATTGTTTAAGAATTTTGTGGTTTATGTGATTTGTGCATCATTGTGCGTTAATTAACTATTGTTGAAATTTTGTCTAGCTATATGTTTTGCAGATGTCCACTACTCCATTTACGGTTTCCAATCCCTCCACTATTCTGTTTATGGTATGTAAAACACTAAAAAAAATTAGACCGATGTGTATTTTGTAGGTTTTTTTTATTGTTTTAAATTTATTAAAAGATGGTAAGTTATGGTCCAAAACTCATTTTGTTCTTCATATGTACAGATATGTTATACATATTGTTGATTTGGATGTGGTTCTAAGAATGTGTCCATCCACTTCTTTTTATGATATGTAAAACACTAACAATTTTAGAGTTTTATTTCATTTTCTCTACAGTAACAATGGTTGAAAGATGGAGCACGCAACTGTTAATGAGTTTGAGGTAATTCTAAAGTAAAAGTTTTTTTGGGATGTTTAAACCAGCAAACATGTATGTCATTATCGGATGTTTAAACCGGTAAAAAAAATTGATTTCGTTTAAACAATGACATAAAATCAATCAACTATAACAACAATGGTTTAAACTTTTGACTCTACAGTAGTGATGACATAAAATCAATCCAGCAACCCCCAACGCCTGTGTTAACTGTGGTTTGCCGTACGAAATTATTGATCAAGTGAGCGGGGAACATAAATGCTAACTTCTAATCAATATGGGGCTTCCGATTACATGCTACAATGTTTACGCCGTAGATGTAGCGTTAAGTTTGTCCGAATCATCAATGGTGCGTGGGAGCCTTTGGTGATGGGATCAAAAGAGGTGGAAAGGATGGATCTTGATGGATATCTGCATTTGAACTTCAGAATAACATTTGCTAAAGCGCAACAAACGGCTCAAATCTGAGTTGAAATTTGTTTCTTCACGTGCTTAGAGATTGTGAAACAAGTAGTTTAGAAAAAGATTGATTGTATTGCAAAAGCCTAGTGTTGATTTCTTGAATGCCTTTTTTGCTTCTTTGTTTGACATCGATCAATATTTGAAGGGTATACCTCAATATTTCACCACTGAATTCTGATTGTTGATAGAAGCATGTCTTAGTTTGTATTAATTTGGTGCTTAATATTTTTAACATAAGATTGTAAGATCTTTGTTTACAAAATGAATATGGCGATGCAAAGCGACGTTGTACTTGCAGTTTATTATTTAAAAATGAACAAGTGGAAATCTTAAGGTTTATATGTGCACAAGTTACAATAGTAAATAATTTTTAAAAGGTTTATGATAACATTTTCCCTAAGGGAACACATTAAGAACCACAAAATACCAGGGATAGAGTTCCAACATATATTTAATAGTTGACAAATACTCATGTAGAGCTTTTATACTTGCAATTTTGAAGCTGAAAACATGTGTCTTAAGGGCACAAGTTATCATTTTTCTTTTTTAAAATAGTTATAGGAAAATATTGGGTGGAAAATAGAGTTTTTTTTTTTGCCTTTACCCTCTTACAAAATATTTTATTTCAAAGTACACCGTTAGTAAATAAATAAACTGACTCTATATGCATATGCTACACATGATGCAATGCATAAGGTCCAAATTGTTCAATGCATTAGCGAGGACTAAGTATAATTTTTTGGAAAAGCGTAGTGTTATGGTTAATTAATGTATTATCTTGAGGTATACCATCATGAGACACAGTATATTTTGACCATCATGTTGCTACGAGTGTGTGGGTGCGATGTGTCTAGTTTGAACTCTTGAATTTAGTGGTGAAATAGTCTATTACATCTATCGTAATGTTAGAGATTCATCTCTATCAGATATTTTTGAAATAGTTGTTTCAAAGGATTAAGCATTAAAAAATGCACAATTGTTATTTGTTTCTCTTAAAATCAAGCACATAACTCAATGTAAAAGTTTGACATATTTTACTTAAAATTGAAATGATAATTTTTTTAACCAAAAGTGCCGAATTTTGGCTCAATTGCTCAATGTTAATCTCATTTTTCTATTTGACTCGCAACAAACTTAAATACATCAAATATTAATAATTGGATCTCTTATATTTTATTTTTACTAAGTTTCATTTTACTCTTTACTGTTTCTATGTTTTGTTGGGGAACAATATTTTTGCCATTTTACGATTACGTATTTTCAAACATTTTGCCGTTTCGCAATTACGTACTTTGAAAATTTTCGTAATTTTGCAATTATCAGCGTGCCTTCGGGCATGGGCATACCCTAGTGTGTGTGTGTGTGTGTGTGTGTGTGTGTGTGTGTGTATATATATATATATATATATATATATATGTCTGTGTGTGTGTGTGTGTGTGTATACGAAATTATATACATTTATAATAATTCGAATAAACAAGAAAACGTATCGTGACAAAAAGGGAGATTTAAATGATTCAGGCAAGTGTTCAACACTTTGTCCTTAAGACGAGATTTTTCCCACAAGAGTGCATGACGAACTCAATGGAAATTGTCTCCAAGAATAGAACAATCAGCACTTGCAAGCACTCATATTGCAAGTAACAACGAACCAATAATGGAAAACTCTTTTATTGTGAACACAAAAATGTACTGAACAATACATAATATAAGATTTGAAAAATCCAACCAGAAAAAAATACACACCACCAATTTATAATAAAGTAAATTGTGGTTAATAAAAATTAAAACTATCCAAACAATCACAATAGTTGGAGTGAAAATACCTATTAAAACTATCCAAACTATCACAATAGTTGGGATACCCAAAGGCCACTAATCCCAAAAGCCACAATGAGTTATAATATACTACACTCATTTCTTATATTATATCTATGTGGGACTTTGACTATCATAACACACGTCAACTAAATTCGGTGTTCTAAGTGGGAAGTTTGAACATCAATTTTTCAATAAATGATTTATGGTTTTATACATATGAATATACCACGTTATACTTATCACGGAGGAGAACATGTTACCAGTTCAACCATCTCGAAAAATGCATGGGTACCATATTAAATACACCCTAAAGTTGACGAATATAATATTTTGTCAACAAATAGAACCAATAAATTCCAACAATTCCCTACGTGAATTAAAATTTGTTGGATAAGACATAAAAATTCTATACAGACAAAAATGGCATTCTAATGAAAAATTCTTGCCTTGGGAGAGATAATAGATAAGCCCTTTGGGCATCATATTTTTGTGTGTGTTATGGGGAGGAACGTATTAGGTTAAAGCCCACACGCGCATACACCATCGTCGTTCGGCCGACCTAGCCCATGGTCAAGTCTGGGACTGGTTATGTTTAAAAAATTTTGGATAAAAAATAATTGATTTATAACTAAAAAATTCTAAATTAAAAAAAGGAAAAAGAAAAGGAAAAAAATATTTGTTTGACTATCAAAAGTTGCAACATTTTCCTTAGTTTTCCTTATTTTCCTCCTCCACTGGCCGCTAAGATGATTTATTTAGTTAAGTATTTAGGACACTATTTTCAAGGGAGGAAAATTGTAAGTGCACATGAAAAATCTCTCTCTGAGGAACACAACTGTTGATACCAAATTTAGTCTGCTGACATGGATCAATAAAGTGAAGACGCGTGGCAGTCTACGTGGCAACAACAAACACTTCTTAGGAACTCATACGCTCCGAGGAACGAGAACTCTCCGAGGAACTCTTGAGCACCGAGAAGCTTAGGCGGTTCGAGCAACCCAGGCGGTCCGAGCTGCACCTCGAACAAAGCATTAATAGCAGGATAACCAACAGTTTGACTGTTCATTAAATGCTTATCATTCAGACGCATACGCTTAAAGGGCATTGAATGTATTACCCTTTCATATGTACATCATTTAATGTAGTACCCTTTCACTTTACAGCCTCAGGGCTATAAATACATTGTACAATCCTCATTGTAAAAGGACCCCGAAAAGGAATTTCTTGAGATATTTTGTAATCGAGAATTCCTATACAAACAGCAATATCAAAACAGTGGAAGTAGGCCATTCTTATAAGGCTGAACCACTTTAAAAATTCTTTGTCTCATTTATTTATCTGTGATTGATTAATTAGAGTGATCTAATTTTTTACATCAACAGATTGGTGCCGTCTGTGGGAACGACTTGTAATATCGTTTTCCATAAAAAACAATCCATCACAAATGGCTGATATTCCAGAATCTAGCAATCGAAACGCTGGAAGCCCTCCAAATCCATCTGCTCCGCCAAATATTCCAGATCTGGCTGGAATAATGACAAATCTGGCTCAGGGCCAGACCGTCATGCAAGAAACAATGCGACAACTCATTCAAAACCTTCATGGCGGTGCACCAACCCATTCAGGACTGCGGAGTATTCAAAGAAACACCCATTCACCATCCTCACGTACTAGGCGTACCAATTCATATCGTAATGAGGAATCTGAAGATTTTTCTTATCAACCTGGACGAACTTCGTCAGTTCGAGCCACAAATACTGAGCAACGTATCACTCTCTCCCCAGAAAGGGCCAGTGCGCTAGAAAGATTAAGCAGAGTATCTCCTTTCGATCGATTAGGTCCTAGGAGGAGCAAAAGTCCTCCTAGAGCCCCATCGAGGAGTTTTTGACGACCATCAGATTTAAGGGAATGATATTCCCAGTCGCGACCAACTGCTCGTCAAGAGAGATCCCAGGAAGCCACCTCAACGCGATCAGCTGCTCGAACCAACAGGCCCGAGGAAGGAAATGATGCATGGAAAGGCTATATTCAAAGGCTTGAGGATAGATTGGGGGAAATGGTTAAAGCTAAGAACCCCCTACAACGAACCTTTGTTTGAGGAACACCTTTTGTCCAGTCCATTGTAGATTTTCCAACACCATCAAAGTTCAAAGCACCTGTTGTGACCCCCAAGTATGATGGAAAGACTGACCCTGTCCTTCATATAGAATAATACCAGGCTGCAGCCGACATCTATGCTATCCCAGATAAGATGAGATGCAGGGCATTCTCGGGAACTCTTGCTAGATCTTCTCAAATATGGTATAATAATCTTCCTCGGGGTAAGATTTCAACTTTTCTTCAACTGGCCGAGTTATTTATTGGGAGTTTCTATTTTGGGTCAAAGCCAGTTAAACGAGTAGCACATTTGTTAAGTGTTAGACAAAAGGCTGGTGAGAGTACCAGAGATTATATAACTCGTTTTAATAACAAGAAACTTAAAATCATTGATTATGAGGAGAAGACAACGATTACCGCCTTGATGAGTGGACTACTGGCCAACAAGTTGTACTACACTTTGGCCAAAGATCCACCTAGAACCATGTTAGACCTGATGGGAAAAGCGTCCAAGATTATGAATGTCGAGGAGGCTATGGCTGCGAAGAAGAACATGGATGCTAAAGAAACTAAGGTGCAAGGTGATAAAGCTAAGAAAAAAGAGCATAAGAACAATGGTAATGACAAGCATTCAAAAAACAGGGCGATATGGGACGTGATGAAGAAATATGATACTTATACTCCTTTGAAAAAGGATATCAACCATGTTCTAAAGGAAATCAAGAACAACGAGGAACTAAACTGGCCAGAGAAAATGAAGGCAGACCCTGACAAGAGGAATAAGGCGAAGTATTGCGAGTTCCATAAAGATCATGGCCATATGACCAAGAATTGCATAGCTCTTCAAAATGAAATTGAAACACTCATCCGACGAGGAAAGCTGCCAAAGTATGTTGATCGGGGAAATGAAAGAAGAAACAACGACCGAGCAAGAGAGAGGTCTAGATCTCCTCGTCGAGGAGAGGAGAACAAGAAAAAAAACCATGAAGTTGATCCAGAAGACGACCCCGATCTTCCCAAGACACCAAGGCAGCCAGAACGAGAGGTATTTTCAATACGCTTTGGGTCATTTGACTGTAATGTTATAACAGGTGGAGATGCAGGAGGAGGAGATCTTACTGCAGAGAGAAAAGCTTACCTCGGTGAGGCTCAAGCTTGCTCGTACATTCAGCGAATAAATCTAGCTGAAGAGGATCGCCCGAGAAAGGTGAATAAAGAGAAATTGGTCATTGGTTTCTCAAAGAATGACCTTGCAGGTGTTCTATATCCTCATGATGACCCACTGGTGATCAAGATGAGAATGAAGGAGGTTATAATTTCAAGAGTACTGGTAGACAATGGTAGCTCGGCAGACATCATGTTCTACTCGTGCTTCGATAGTTTAAATCTAAAGCTATCTCAACTAGAGCCTTATCACAGACCCCTCATCGGTTTTGCTGGCGAGAAATTATTTCCACTTGGGACGATCAAGTTGGATATACTCATTGGTACGTGGCCTGCTTGTCGAACAGAAAGAATACGTTTCTTCGTGATGGATAAGAATGTTGAATCATCATACAATATCATCATGGGAAGAGTAGGATTGAAGAAGTTCGAGGTTGTACCATCTACAGTACATCAGTGCCTAAAATTTCCAATAAATTTTGGAGTAGGAGTTGTGAAAGACGATCAGAAAGTAGCTCGGGAATGTTATTATTCATCCGTCGAGCAAGAAGAACTGGAAGAATCAAGGAAAAAGACTACTACCTATCAAGTGGATGAAGGTGCAGAAATTGAAACATTGGATCCTAGAGATGAGTCACAACTCGTGAAGGGTCAAGTGGTGGAAGCTACTGAAAACATCATTCTGGACGATGAGCACCCTGAACGTACTACTCAAGTAGGTTCGTCGTTGGAAGCCTCATTGAAACAGGAATTGATAACTTTCCTTAGAAGTAGAAAATAAACTTTTGCCTGGAGTCACGAAGATATGCCGGGGATAGACCCAAATTTCTTATGTCACGAGCTCAATGTGAATAAGGAGATCAAGACAGTGAAGCAGAGAAGAAGAGTATTCAGTCCTGGGAAGAATCAAGCTATACAGGAGGAAGTCGAGAAGCTCCAGAAAGCTTGCTTCATTGAAGATGTTAAATATCCAGACTGGTTAGCCAATGTAGTGATGGTGAAAAATAAGAACAACAAATGGAGGATGTGTGTAGACTTCGCCGACCTCAACAAAGCATGCCCAAAGGATCACTTTCCACTGCCCCGAATTGATCAACTAGTCGATGCTACCTCGGGACACGAGCTGCTAAGCTTCATGGATGCTTATTCTAGCTACAATCACATTAAAATGAAACCTGAAGACAGGGAGAGTACTTCTTTCATTACCCCTAGGGGAACTTATTATTATAATGTTATGCCTTTTGGTTTGAAAAATGCAGGTGCGACATATCAGCTGTTGATGAACAAGGTTTTTGCTGAACAAATCAGTTGCAATATGGAAGTCTATGTTGACGATATGCTGACAAAAAGCAAGAAAGATGTCGACCATCTAGTTGACTTAAGTCAGACTTTTGATCAACTGGATAAATATCAAATGAAGCAAATCCTGAAAATATTCACCCGACGAAGTGCATATTTGGAGTACGAGAAGGCATATTTCTCGGATACATCGTCAATCAACGAGGCATTGAAGCAAATCCTGAAAAGATCAAAGCTCTATTAGGGATGCGATCTCCAACGACGAAGAAGGAAGTATAGAGTCTCACAGGACGAGTAGCAACACTCAACAGATTTGTGTCACGAGCAACTGATAGATGTCTCCCATTCTTCAAGACACTCAGAAAGACTTTTGAGTGGAATGATGAATGTGAGAATGATTTTCAAGACTTGAAGAAATACTTGGGAGCACCTCCACTGTTGTCCAGGCCAGTGATGGGAGAAAAATTGTACTTGTACCTAGCAGTATTGAAGAATGCAGTTATCTCGGCGTTGATCAGAGTGGAGAATGGAGTGCAAAAACCAATCTATTACACAAGTAAGGCCTTTCGAGGAGCAGAGATCAGATATCCAAGGATGGAAAAGTTAGCACTGGCGCTGATTGAGGCGAGTAGGAGAATGAGGCCATACTTCCAGGCCCATACTATAGTCATATATATTGACATGCCATTGAGACAAGCCCTTCATAAACCAGAAAAATCAGGGAGATTGATGTACTGGGCAATAGAGCTCGGTGAATATGATATAGTCTATGAACCCAGATCATCACTAAAAGGGCAGGCTGTAGAAGATTTTATAGCAGAGTTCACCTATCCTGATACCCCCGACGAGCAAAAGTTGCTCGCCGATCAACCTGTGGATGTTACAGGATCAACAAACACAAGCTCAGACCAACTCTGGTTGGTAAAAGGGAAAGTGGATGTTAGAAGATCATCAAATTCGAGCTCAGACCAATTCCGATTGGTAAAAGAGCAAGGAGAGATGATCGACGAAGAGCAAGAAATATCCGGGGAGGATGAAAGGAAGCAACAAATATTTCGTCAAGGAACTCTGTCAGATCAGAAGTTTGAAGATGAGTTACTCATATGGAGGCTATATGTAGATGGCTCATCTTGCACAACAGGCAGTGGGGATGGGATAGTTTTGAGCACTCCGGACGAGGTCGACATGGAGTATGCCATACGTTTCCAATTCAAAGCTTCCAATAATGAAGCTGAGTATGAGGCCATGATTGCAGGTCTTAATTTGGCAAAAATTATGGAGGCGCAGCAAATTATTGTCTTCAATGATTCTCAATTAATTATAAATCAAATGTTGGGAATATATGCAGCCAAAGGAGAATTAATGATCAAATACCATGCAAAGGTGATGGAGTTGGTATCAGAATTTACTGCTATTCAGCTAGTCAGAATACCGAGAATGGAGAATGCAAGAGCAGATGCCTTAGCTCGATTATCATCAGCTACTCGTACCGAGCTACGAAGAATAATCCCAATTGAAGTTTTAACTGGTCGGAGTATAGATGAAGATTTGGCGATGAACTTTATCACCCTTGATTTAGGACCATCTTGGATAGATCCCATCAGGGCATATATTGAGGAGGGAGAATTACCAATTGACAAGCTCGCAACCAAGAAATTGAAGTTTAAAGCTGCTCGGTATGTATTAACTAACGGTATTTTATATAGACGGGGAATTATGACAGGTTTGCAGAGATGTGTACATCCCTCCGAGGTGAAAGACTTGATTAAAGAGATCCATGAAGGGTCCTGTGGAGCACATGTATCAGGTCGGACACTCTTACAAAGGGTGATGACGCAGGGATACTACTGGCCGACGATGAGAGATGATTGTGTAGCCTATGCCAAGAAATGTGACAAGTGCCAGCGCTTTTCCTCCATCCGAAGAACTCCACAAGCATTATTGACACCCATCACTTCCCCTTGGCCATTTGCCATGTGGGGAATAGATTTGGTTGGACCACTGCCAACGACTAGAGGAAGGTTCAAATACCTCGTCGTCGCAGTGGATTATTTTACTAAATGGGTGGAAGCTGAGCCTCTCGTCGATATGACATACGAGAAGGTGTACCAATTTATTTGGAAGAACATCATTTGTCGATATGGTCTTCCTCATGCTTTTATCATAGATAATGGAACACAATTTGATAACGAGGAGTTCGCTGCCTATTGTCATCAATCAAATGTGTTGAAGATCCACTCAGCACCAAGCCATCCTCAAAGCAATGGGCAAACTGAAGTGACAAACAGAAAACTGCTGAATGGTTTGAAGAAAAGGCTAGACGATGCGAAAGCAAATTGGATCCACGAGTTACAGTCAGTACTGTGGGCTTACCGAACTGCTTCCCGAGTAGCGACTGGAGAATCTCCCTATATGCTATCGTTTGGAAGTGAAGTTGTTATACCTGCCGAGTTGGGCCTCCTAACACACATGGTACTAAATTTTAACTCCCCTGTCAACGACTTAATGAGAAGATTGGATTTAAACATGCTCGAGGAAGTTAGAGAAGAAGCAACCATTAGAAATACTGCTTACCAGCAGCGAACAACTTTGTTCTAAAATAAAAGGGTGAAGAAGTGCGACCTAAAAGAAGGAGATTATGTGCTGAAGAAAGTCATTCAAAAGCACAATAAGATGGAGGCAAACTGGCATGGACCATACCGAGTTACAGAAGTTGTTCGACCAGGAACTTATCGAATAGAAACTTTAGAAGGCGGGGAGTTTAAGAATGCCTGGAATGTAGAGCATCTGCGCATATATTATCAGTGATGAATAAAATGAAGATATTCTGCCGAATTCTTTCTTTTTATTGAAAGTTTTTCGGGGAATAGTGCTACACACTACTCGGGGCAAAACTCGACAAAGCTCAGGCTACTTAAGGTTGGTCGAGAAACCTATATTCCTCCGGGAAGTAAAGCTACCAATATTCCTCCGGGAAGTAAAGCTACCAATATTCCTCCGGGAAGTAAAGCTACCTGTATTTCTCCGGGAAGTAAAGCTACTTGTATTCCTCCGGGAAGTAAAGATACTTGTATTCCTAAGGGAAATAAAACTATATGTTTCTCGTGAAATAAAAGTATTCCCAAAAATGCCAACTTATGTCGGTTAGGAAGTAAATATATTCTCGAAAATGCCAACTTGAATTGGTCGGGAGGTAAAATTATTTCAAAAAGACTAACTATGGCTGGTCGGGGATAGAAACCCACCAACTGTAGTTGGTCGACAAGGAAAATTTACCGACCTTAGTTGGTCAAAATCATTTAAAAGAAAAATCTACTAACTATGGCTGGTCGGGGATAAAAGCCCACTAACTGTAGTTGGTCGACAAGTATAATTTAACGACCTCGGTTGGTCGAAAACATTTTAAACATTTTTTATACTCGTAACTTTATTACTAAGTTGGTTGAGAAACAAAACTTTATTATTAAGTGATCAAGTAACATTTTTTATACTCGTAATTAATACTGAGTTGGTCGACAAACTACACAATACTGTTATCTTTTTAACAGATATGCATGCAGAAATATAAAGTGCTTGATAATTACAAGACAATAGCGAATAGAAATGAAAGTCTTTCATTAAATCCAAAACAAATTACATTAATAATGAAATAAAATTTACATTGATATGTATACTAACAATTACATCAAAATTCCTACTCTACTGGTTTTTTTCCCTCTGCTTTTGACACAGGTTCCTCGCCAGTAGACGGATCATTTAAAGCCAGAGGAGAATTTATGAAGTTGAGATCCTTTAACATCTTGACATTCATCACGGATGGTCGATCTAGAAGGTGCTCGGGACGAGATACTTCAACAATTGAATGGAGATTGTAGTCACCGAGATATTTCGAAATCAAGCTCTGAGGAATGGCCCGAGTAGGGATCCAACTCATGTCCAGTTTGTATGGTGGCACAGGTAAGTCGAGAAGCCCGGGATCATGGTAGTCCCACAGGCAATGACCCTGTTCGAGCTGCAGCACACCTAAGGCATTCAACCAGCCTTGCTTGTAGCCCTCATTATTAGCATTCTGGATACGATCGTCCAAGTGAAAGACAGCTTCGTTGTATCCAGCCATCCAGAACTCCCTGGGCTGTTTGTGTAATTGATATGTTAATCTATCCAGCTGCTCGTGGAGATTTTTGATGAAGATCTCTTTATTCTCCAAGGTAGACTTCTGAGTGGAGAGATGATCTTCCAAGTCCCTGATCTTCTTTGACATTTCAGCCAACGCCTGGTTCTTCGCCATTAATTGGAAGGCCTGGTTCTCCAATGCAGACTGAGTCCTCCGTTCCTCGATAGGAATCCGAGCTGCTCTTGCTCATCCACGAGGAGCCCTTGCTCGACCCCAAGAAGATGTGGAAGGGCCAGACCTCTTCAAGGTTTCTAACTCGTCCCTCAAGTTGGCGTTCTCGACCTTTAAGAACGAGAATCCCTCATCGGTAACTGGGATTAAGGCTTTTGAAGAAGAGGCTCCAGACTTCAACTGTGATAGATCTTTCTGTAAGTTGTTGTTCTCTTGCTCTAGCAACTCGGCAATTTGTCTGCCCTCCTTGACCTCACCCCTCAAGGTTCTCTCCCTTACATCATAGCCAGCAAAAAGCTTCTCGTAGCCCTTGTCGGCAATGATCTGCTGGTACTTCTTCTCGTACCCCTCATGCAACAGGGCAGTGGATTCTTTGTATTATAGATGAAGGTCTTCGAGGGTGCCTTGGAGATCCTCGATCATATCATAATAGGCCACATTATTGGCCACTGCTCGATCAAGGAGACACTTCAGATATTAATATGCTTCAACTGCCTGTTCTGAAGCATCTTGGCCGAGGATGTCGACAACTTGTGCTGCACTCAGGTCTGTGTGACCAGCCTTAAAGTATTCATTACATTGTTGCAACAGCTTTGTATCATGGGAAGATAGTAATTCCATCCTGTCCAGAAAATAGCAGAGAAAGAAAAAGCAGTAATCAATAAGAATCAAGGCAGAGTATGAATAGAATATAGACGACAGTATGCAAAAAAGTCCAAGTTTTATTAGATCATAAATACAGAGTTACAAGTTCTGGGTTACATTTGATAAAAGAAAAAGATAAAGATAAACCCGAACAACTCTACACCTTTTCCTTGTCTCCCAAAACCTTCTCGGGAGGCTGGGACGAGGAAGTAGGTTGCTCGGAGGGAATGGATAGTTGCTCAGGGAGCACTGGCAATTGCTCGGAGGAAGTAACGATTTGCTGAAGTTCCTCGGTAGCAGGCTGAATGGCTGAGGGATGATCTCCCATCACCATAGAAGACTCTTCGGAGGCGGCTTCGTCCTCTTCTAAGTCTTCAGGAGTTGGAGGGGGACTAGGGATGTGTTGCTGAAAGAGCTCGGAATTTTCATCCACTTTCATCTCCTGAAGAGAAGCAACCCATCCATCCCTAAAGTATTTAAGGCTGCCATAGTCCACTTGCGACACCATGGCAGTCAACCCCTTGTTCCACCCCTTGTCCCAGCCAGCCCTGAAGGACTTCTTCACAGCCATCTTCCTCTTCAACTTCTCCGAGGAAAGTTTCTCAGACAGCATGGTATCAGCAGCTTTCAATTTATTTTCAATCTTCTCCTTCTGCCAACCTATTTCCCGAAGTTGAGCCAGCTCCTCCTCGACAGCCTTAAGTTTATCTTCAAACTCTCCAGCAATTTTGAGCTTCTCGTCGAGCTCTTTATTTTTCCCTTCTAACTCCTTTATTCTCTTCTCCAACTCCTTAGAGACATCAATAGCTTGAGCTTTCTCCTGCTCGGTGGAGGCAAGCTTCTTCTCCCAAATAGCTTTGTCAGTAGCATATGTTTGGCAAGAATCGTCCAAAGACTTGATAGCTTCTTCCAGAGCTCCCTCCACACTGAACGAGGAGCATGAAGCTTTAATTGCTTCATCCTTCTTCAGAATTATATTAAAGCAGCTCGTCAACTGTGAAAGTAAAAAGAAAGCAAGTCAGAAACAGAAATGACAAAAGAAATATGAAAAGTTCAAAGTAAGAAGACTTACAGAAGCAAGATGACGAGCAGCTAACGAAGTGACCATGTCCCGAGTAAGGTTTTCTTCAATACCTTGGACCTCGGGAATGATCCAGGACTTTACCGAGCTCATGGCAGAGCTCGGGGGAACAAAAGTTGGAACCCCAGTTCCAGTAGCTGGGGGCTGACTGATGGTGTCAGCCAAATTGACCGAGGAGCTCTTCTTCAGCCTCCTCGGGGGAACAGGAACAGCAACAGATTCAACCAAGGAAGAACCCTTGGTCGGTGATATTACAATCACCTCTCCAGGAGCAGCAGACTTGCTTGGAGCCAGTGCGGGCTTCTCGGCAACCTTCACAATGGCAGCCGAGGAAGGTGCATCATTCTTTTTTGTCCCCTCCCCTGGGACATCAACTTTACTTCTTTTTGCCTCACCAGAACCAGAGGCAAGTTTTTCAAACAGAGTGGGAGGTCTTCTTCTCTTCATCCTTTCGCTTAAAGGGACGTGAGATTCAGGCGAGGAGCTGGTGGAAGCTGGTACTGGCTCTGCGTCACTTATTACTGGACGAGCAGTAAAAGAGGTTGTGTAACTCTTGTACTGCAACAGATATGAGGTTGATCTAATGTGCTCGTCGGCAACACTCTGATGCAGACTCCAGATAAGTTTCAAATGCCTTACATTGACATCTGCTTCTTTTGGGTACTTTCTTTTACTGTCCACTGCAAATAAATAGACATTGAAATATCAGTGGCACATTTTATCAAACACAAAAGAAGCATGATTTAAAAATAAATAAAATGAAATAAAAATAACCTATCCCATTGCCATAAGGAGGGCATCTAGGACCCTGATAAACTTCATCTCCAGATAAAGGAGCATGTTGCCAATTTTTTATGACAACCCCATGCTCAAAATAATCCCGATTGGTATCAGGGAGATTGGCTACTAAGGCTCTATTTAAAAATCTAGTTTTTAAATAAAAAATGTTATCATTAACTGCCCATCTATAGCAAAACATAATCTCAGGAATTCCTATGCGAGTTCCATGGATTTGATTTAATCTATGCACCCCATTAACTATTCTCCATGTGTTAGGGGCTATTCTTGCAGGAACAACGTCAAAGTACTGACAGAATTCCAGACACATGGGATTTGGTGGAAAAGAAAATCCACACTCAGCAATAAAGAGACTGGGGAACCAATGTCCCTCAGCCAAACGAAAATAATCAGAAGGCTCAGAAAGCTCTTCCAGAACAACCCAGGAGGGAATAGAAAAATCAGAACGAAACTTATCAAGAGATTCAACAGGGTAAACCATGATGAATAAAAGAAATGAAGAAGAAGGAAGAAAATCTTACAGAAAAAGAGTGGATATGATGACAACGGATGATGGAAGAGATGAATACGCAGGAGAGAAAGAGACGATGGAAAACTCGAAAATACAAATTTGAAAAGGTAGAAGACGATGGGAGTGTCTGTGAAGTTTAAATACCTTGCCTTGGGAAATGGTAAAGTAATGATTACAAAAAGAAATGATTACGCTACCGGCGGCTAGGGAAACAAAAAGGGCGCGGCAATCGAAGCGAGAAGAAAAGATTACGCTACCGACGGCTAAAAGGATAAAAAGTACACAGAGATCGAGGCGGTTGTGAAAATTCAAAAAGCCTGATCCTACGAATTTGGAAAGAGAAATAAATACAAGGGAAACATTCCTAAAAATCAGGAGGACTATTTAAAGCTATCATATTTCGAGAAAGAATGTTCCATACTCCTCAAAATTCGAACTATGAAACATTGGGGGCTTCTGTTGATACCAAATTTAGTCTGCTGACATGGATCAATAAAGTGAAGACGCGTGGCACTCTACGTGGAAACAACAAATACTTCCGAGGAACTCATACGCTCCGAGGAACGAGAACTCTCCGAGGAACTCTTGAGCACCGAGAAGCTTAGGCAGTCCGAGCAACCCAGGCGGTCCGAGCTGCACCTCGAACAAAGCATTAATAGCAGGATAACCAACAGTTTGACTGTTCATTAAATGCTTATCATTCAGACGCATACGCTTAAAGGGCATTGAATGTATTACCCTTTCATATGTACATCATTTAATGTAGTACCCTTTCACTTTACAGCCTCAGGACTATAAATACATTGTACTATCCTCATTGTAAAAGGCCCCCGGACGGGAATTTCTTGAGACATTTTGTAATCGAGAATTCCCATACAAACAGCAATATCAAAACAGTGGACGTAGGCCATTCTTATAAGGTTGAACCACTTTAAAAATTCTTTGTCTCATTTATTTATCTGTGATTGAATAATTAGAGTGATCTAATTTTTTACATCAACAACAACTTAAGAAAGAAAACACATGGAAACTCTTTCCCTCTTGAGAATTTTTTCTATTTTCCTTAGCTAGTTAGTTTTTTCACCTAAACCAAACTTGTGATATTGAGAAATTAATTATAAATGGGTTTAAGTATGTCGTGTAACTACAATGCATAGTTATATAACATATACAAGATTCTGAGCTTGTTATATCCTTGTAATGGTGTGACTGCATGCACAGAAAGGGTAGAAGCACGAAACATCTTAAAAATCGATGTAATACGCGACTCAATCCACAAATAGTCTACAGTACATTATATAAACAATTGATATAATATTGTTTATTTTTATTGTACTGTATATATTTAGATTCATAAGCATGCGGTTCAGATTTGTGATAATCATAAGCAGTAACAATTTAATTTTGAGCAGTCGACTAAAATAAATTGAGATTTCTTTTATTTCTCCATAAAACACTTTGGCATGATTTTTAATTACAATATATAAAATCGTACAAACAATATATGTATAACGTGTTTACTTACAAAATAATAAATAAATAGTAAAGGGCATTCGCACTCTTATTAAATAGATGTAAGGTGTCCAAATACATCTATTTGATAATGGATATTTAAAAAAAAAAACTTTTCATGGATGTAATCATATGTTTATTATCTTCCTTGGACATGGGTTTTAAATTTAAAAGGTATTTTCATATAGATTCGTATTTGGTAAAGTCATTAACATTAAGGTGTCAATGAGTTGTTATATCTAAAAAATTTAATCATTTGTTATTAGTTCCTCTATTAGGATTTTTTATGTGTAATGTCGACTAACTTATAGTCAATTTTATTCATGTATCCCAAGTGTGATTTGGGTGTTTATATTGCAAATATGGTTTTTGTAAGGACATTATTTTATAAATCAGTTATCAATTTAGTATGTCGTATACCGCTACACCGTCGAAGAGCATTCAAGAACATTAAAGCATCAAAGACGGATCCGAATATCAAAGTTCTTGATCAAAAAGACTCCGCGGAGCTTACTTTGGTAAGGTTTTGTTTTAAATACCTTAACTTTCCACTTAGAACTTTGGGGATATTTTTACAAAATATTTTCTAAGTGTTGGAGCGGACTTTTTCGTCAAATTTTGTGAATGAGTATTTTTTCTAAGTGTTGGAGCGGAGATTAAAATAATATTTTTTGATGACCGGGTCGTTCAAGCTAGATCAGCATCTCGTTCGAGCGAGATTGGTATGTCGCGTGATGTCGTTTGAACGACAAGCGTCCTTCGTTCGAGCGACGTCACTGTTCCGTTCGAACGAGCTCTAATACCGAGGCGACACAATTTTATATAAATACTCATTAAATGGTTTTGTTTTCATTAAGAAGTCCCAGCGTTTTGAAAGACAGAAAACTGCGAAATAGTAAAATTCTTTTGACTTCTTCTTTTAGGGTTTAATTCCTTTTTGTTTTCAATTCACAAAAATTTCATATGCTTTGGTGAATTGTCTTGGTGTTGCAGAACACACTTTTACTGTTGTTTATTCTTTGTGGGGAGATATCTACAACCGGAGAGTTACATGCTATTGTGGAGGGAGTCTTTATAAAGTTCGCACTTGTGGAGAAGTCGTTTTCTTCTTCATTGCTGACTATCTGGAGTTCTTGCGGGAGATTCCAGCCGACGACATTTCTAGCCGTTGCTTTGAAGGTTTAACGAAGACACCGTGCGTTACACTTATGGGCGATTATCAGGTTGAATGTAAGTCAATGGTCTTGTGAACTTTTCAAAGTTCTAGAAATAAAAGGTTTTACCCTTCGGGGATTTGTCCTGAATATTTGTGTCACATGCTTTATTTATTTATGGGGCTTATTTGATTTGGTTTAAATAGACTCTAATTAAATAAGTGTGTCAAATTAGAAATTTACGAATTAATTTAAATCGATATCACACACCGCATTTATTCGGTTTTACTGCTTTACATCCATTGATGGGGTCACATAATATGAAGATGAATCTAGCATTCTTAGTACAATGAATGTTAGCCTCAACAAATCAACTTCGAGCGTTATCGTTTTTTGATTTACTATGTGGATGGAAACCGTTGGTGCATAAAAAAGGATATCTTTTAAAACACAATAAATTTTTAATGCCAAATAAACCAAAATGAGGTGAGAGATATATAAATAGATAGATATATAGATAGAAATAAAGAAAGAAAGATATATAGATAGAAATAAAGAAAGAAAGATATATATATATATATATATATATATATATATATATATATATATATATATATATATATATAGAGAGAGAGAGAGAGAGAGAGAGAGAGAGAGAGAGAATGCGTATATGTGTTTTAATCGGGTTCAGCCTATGTCCACCGGTAGAGGGGATGGGGCGTATTTCTTTATGAGTATGGGTAATGGTTGAGTACACAGTTGCAAAGTTATTATCTTGCATTTATCGTCACTATATGAGGCTTTTTATAACACAATCTATTACAATGGTATCCCTTACTTTTAATATGGACGTTTGATATATTTAAATCCAAGTATCACATGTGTTCGTAATTGTTAATATACTTTCCCTCAGCAATCGGGGTTAAGCTACCATTGGGAACACTTACTTTGATTATGGTTTGAAAGGATTAAATAGATCAGAACTTTGAAATATGAGCCTTCGACTGGTTACGAAGAGTCATGTGATAAAGGGTGTTGAGCCTTCGTCTGTATGACTTAGTTTATTAGTCAAAATTGACCATTCGTTCGTACTCCGTAGTTTATTGGTCAAAATAAACCATTCATTTGTACTGGGTTTGAAGACTACTTCCATGTGAGTGATCAGAGATCTTTTTGTATGTACTGATCTTGCTTGGTTTATACTTTAACTGCTTTATATTCTGTATACTTTGAAGCACATTCTAGCAGGTGATGACTCTATCGTTTGTAGGTTGATTGGAAAAAGGCCTAGTGGTGATATCATTTTGTTGTATATCAATTACCTTGATTGTACTCGGTTAATTTTCTGTGTTATTTACATTTAAGAAATGATCCAAGTTATGCTAAACTATTTATTTATAAACAATTAATGAACCATGTTGTTTGTACTCCAACCATTTGTTATTCGAAATAAAATTATCTCTCCCATATCAGTAAACTACTAAGACCCTATTGGGAAAGTGATCGGTGAAAACCAATGTAGCCTATTTTTTATTGAGAGGGAGATCGATTAAAATGGATGTATCTGTCCAATAAGGGACATTGGGATGGTTGCCGAACTATGCGCCGCGTTGATTAATTATTTATACTCGGTTGAAGAACTGAGCTATGCTAAAATTTATTATACTCCAAACCATTTGTTTTACAAAGTTGATAATCGTGTTATCCCGAACCATCGTGTTTAACATGTGCTTTGAGATTTGTTTATACTTGACTTACGAGTTGAGTTACTCTAGACTATTTGTTTATACATGGTTTATTATCCATGTTGTTTATACTCACAAAGTTAATTGGAAAAGGGTGGTATGAATGACCATTTATAATTTGATTATTAGTTTTTTTGTAATAATGCTTTCACCAAGTAGCATCACCTCATCTTGATTTCATCCGTATTCACCCCACTTCAGTGCCCATTTTTTTTAAATTAACTGAGTGATCGGACAACCCCTCTTGACTTCGAGGTAACACTATTATTCTTGAATGACTTCGATTCGCATATGACCAGATCCAGGGGTCGCGAGTTAACTTGAGGATCAGTCAAGTTGGTTTTTCGGAGGCTAAAAGTATGAGAAAGGCACAACATAAATCCATTCAGTCTTATACTTATTCCTCAGATTTGTTGGTTCATAATCTAGTATAAACCATATGCATAGGTGGGTTGGAGAGTTATGAAAGTAATGGATATTAATCGTATGGGGAAATAATGTTTCGGACATGGAATTCTTTATACATTCAATAAATAAATTAAGAGGTAAAATGCATAATTTAGTCTACCAACAGCCATAACTAAAAACTAAAATTAAAAAGAAATTAAACATGAATTTCTAGTGTCGAACGGTATTTGCATTCACCTTTCATCCTCTCTCTATTGATAGTACCGCTTCAAGTTTTCAAAATTCCATCGGTGTGGAATGGGTGGACTGTCAGTACCTCTGATCCCTTAGGTCCCATATCTAATAGTGCTGGGGACTTTCATTAGGTCCCATCAGTGTGGAATGGTTGGACTTTCATTAGCTGTTGGGGACTTAGTTATGAATAAGGCTTGGCAAAAGTCGAATAAACTTCATCCTAATTGGCAAGGTCCCTACAGAGTAACAAAAGACGTGGCTTCTAGCATGTACCGGCTCGAGAATTTAGAGGGAGAGACATTATCCAACCCTTGGAATGCAAACAATTTAAATAAGTATTATCAATAGGACATTGTAAAGAGTTTTCTTTTATCACGTATGAATGAAATATTACCAGTGTTCTCTCTTATTTTTGTTGTATGAGTGACTCAAATTGTATGTTTCAGTTCATCCTAAGCTATGGAACATCACTCATGTGGTGAAGTAGCATTAACTAACTCTCGGTGACATGACAATTCGAACGGGGCTAACCTCGTCCATGGATTCTCAATAACACCGAGAGGGGGAAGAATGTGACAACATCATCAATTTGGTGAAAAAATCTCTCGATCGAGATGACAGTGTAGGATGAGGTAGCACTTTTCCATACACTCTAAAAATGATGAGAGGGGACTTATGCTTAAACACCATAATTTAGTGAATTCAAATCCAAAAATAATTTCATTATGGTTTACCTTAACATCATTAATTTGGTGAAAGACTCTCAGGGCCGAGACGACAGTGTAGAATGAGGTAGCACTCATCCATTCACTCTCAAAACTATGAGAGGGGATTTATGCTTAAACACCATAATTTAGTGAATTCAAATTCAAAACTCATTTCATTTTGGTTTACCTTAACATCACTAATTTGGTTAAAAACCCTCTCGACCGAGACAACAGTGTAGGATGTCGTAGCACTCGTTCTTACACTCCCAAAACGACGAGAGGGGACTTGTAATATAAGACCATAATTTTGTGAATTCAAATTATGAAAAATAATTAACTTGATTATAGTCATCTCGGGTACAGACTGTGACACCCCCCCTAATAAAATACCGGGTGATCAGTCTTATACCAAATTAAAACAGGAATCCCAGTTGGATCATCCTTAGCATCACTGTCGAAAACTTTTTAAAACTAACTAACCACCTAGTATTCCAAAAACTGGTGCCAATTTTTAACTTTTTTAATTAAACAAAACAATACATGTGGAATTAAAATATAAACCATTCACACAACTGAATGAAAGTAAATAGAATAATAATTACACAACTTGCCGAATAAATCACCGGCCACCAAATAAATAATCCAATACAAATATTCAACACCTGAATAAATTACAACTAAAAACAGTAACGTGAAGTCTGGGCGACAAGCCCTAAATAAAATTGAAACTGATACAAGATTCCTATTCTAGGAATGAATGAATGATGCGTCTATTTCAAACTCCTGCTAGCATCCACAAATGCCGCAGCTCCGTGTCCCTGGAATAGAATATCAATCCTGGCGTCCCTGTGGCTGGACACCTAAAAGGTTTTGAAAATAGTTTTAATAGCAAGGGTTTGAACCCAAAACATTTTGAAAATATTTAGCAAGTGAATTAACTGCAGTAATGTAAAATGCATGAATGCGCTTCATATTTAAGTTAGTGTCGCACTCCCTTGTGGACATTCTCACCCCTCCACTATTGTGCACACCTAACGGTTATCTTAACCCCACCTAGTTGTACTACCCCGTCCAACTAGTTCTGGTATAACCTTCCCTTGCCATATTACTCTAACCCGAGTATAATAATTCTTGAATTATAAGTTATTTCAAAATTTAACTTAATTAATTCCTCCTAAATAATAGCATATAACCGTGTCACAAGTTATATAAAGTACATACATCACACACTGTATTATTTCCACCAATGATTAACTTAATTAATTTCTCATTAATTAACAGCATATAACTGTAACCCGCGTTATATAAGATAAATACATCACGCACTGTATTATCACCTACCTATAATATTTACTACCATATTATACGTACCTTTACTAACATCCACACATATATCATACGCGTATCCATCCTTCCGAGTATACCCTCACCGGATGATTCACTCTAAAATGCCATCTCACTAGGTGTGCTCACAAAACCTAGTTTTCCAAGTTGGATTCGCTCACCAACCTGGTCTACTACATAACGAATTGGAGGCGGTCATATTCCTTCCTGAAAGTGAGATAATCTCCTCACCCATGTACCGGACGCTATGACCTGGGGATATACTCGCCCTACTCCTCAAGCTAGGGGATTCACCCACATCGCGCAACCTCCCTTGATAGCATTAGAGTATTTAAATTGAATAAATATCTAGTCACTGATATTTACTATCACACACAATATATATACACACATATATATATACTATCACTACACCGTATATATATAATATAAACTCCGGCTATACCGTGTACTCAAATTACCCCGTATACTGCCTGAAATTTCCTAAGTCTGTGGCTCGACTCCAATTAAATTAATTAACACACCTATTAATTTAATATCTCCCCGAATCTACCACCCAACCCTAATTAAATTAATTAACACACATATTAATTTTATATCTTCCCGAGTCTATCCTCCAACTCTAATTAAATTAACTATGACACATATTAATTTAATAACTTGGTGTGACCCAACCATTATCCCCGGACTCTCTCACTTGGCCCTTACCTCCACATTTCCGAGTCAATGTTCCGACTCCAAACTAATTACTTTCTCTCTATAATTAATATAATACCTTGATATCACTTAACCAACATACCCAGACTCACTCACTTGGTCCAATTTACATCTCATAATATAATACCCACATTTTTGCCTACAATGTGTCACACCTTTATTTCTGGGATTTTTCCCAATTATATTTGCCTATAATTATCAACATACTCGGACTCGATTCACTTGGCCCGAAATTAAATATTTCCCGAGTCTATATCCCGACTCTAAATTACTTAGTTTATCTCCAAACTTAATTCACTACCTTGGGTCGCTTGACCAATATACCTGGATTCCCTCACTTGATCCGTACCTCACTATTTTGGAATAAAGTCTCTCAAATTTATCCATTAAATGTCCCACATAAGTTTATCCTAGTCCCAATTACTTTTTCCCAAAATTGCTAGGAATATTTGTTTCACAATTATTTATCGCTTTTAAATGTATGGGAATTTATTTCTAATTAAAGCCCCCCCTTATATACAAACTGGGCGAACTGCCCAGAATTCTGAATCATCGATCGATCGAACCCCTGGGTCGATCGATCGATCGATCCCCTAGGTCGATCGATCGATCGTCCCTGACTTCGTCTTCTCCACGGAGCAGTCCCACCATTAACGAAAATCTTCCACTTTCATTATCTTCCCTGGACTAACCCAAGCCCAATCAACCCTATTTCTACATAAGAATAGGATCAAGGTACCTTATAGAACATCAAACTGAAATTAAATCTCACGATTTCTTACTTTTTCCCGATTTGGGTATTATCCGGGTTTCAAATCCCCAATCCGAATTTCATTTATTTTAACAGCAATTAATCATCTATTCTTACTGATTTTAACATTTGATTCAGTCCTCTACATTCTAGAATCATAAACACGATCAATCTCCCCCTTAATCTCATTAAAGTATATAAATTTACAAAAACCATATTTAAATTTTGGTGACACACCCAAAACGAATTTTCACACACACATCACTATGATATGAATTGATTATCAAACTTTTAGAAATCACAACAGTTAACCACTTGCCTGTAAGCATTCGTAGTCTCAGATCCGTTGGCGTAGTCCCTCAATTTGGCTCCAAAAACCTCCAATTTACTCTTGATTTGTTTTTCCCCAAATCCCCTCTCAAACCCTAGGTTTAGAATTTTGTTGGCTGCTGATTTCCTAATCCCTCACTTAGGTTAAAAACCCTCAATCCCGTTTTCAGCCTAATGGGCTTAATTAAAGTGGCCCAACTCACCCCGTGTGGGCCCGGCTATGCCCAAAATTACCCTGAGACCCAATTACTACCCCTGGGTACTCTTTTCTGACTATCTCAACCCATCCAAATTCAATCGCGCACTCAGAATTGGCGTTCGAATTAATTTACAAAAATCCTTATCTCACACCCAATTTAGTCTATATCGACTCCCGGCTGGGATAAGTGTATACCTTGTCATTAATACTCGAAATGACGTAATTAAGTTGTTACTATTTACTTAGTAAATAAATTTCCTAAACATTAACCATTCACTCCCCGATTAATATTTAAATATATATATATGACCATAATTAATTCAATTAAAATTACAACACACAAGTAATTTAAAATTCCTGAATTAATTAAATATTAAATGTGCAAAAATACGGGGTGTTACATACTTCCCCCCTTACAAAGGAATTTTGTCCTCGAAATTAAGATAAACCTAGTGTTCCAATATTCACCTATTACTCACTAGTCGCCCGATATATCTATCCCATCCGCTTCTATCCATACGTTACATAAGTATGTATTTAAACTTAACCAGGGCGCCCATACACCCTATACCCGTGCATAACCGCACAAAATTTTGCCTTAATTAACCCGGGTGCCCATACACCCTATCCCCGTTCCCTACCACACGAAAGTTACCCAACTATGCTAGTCGTAACCCATAATATAACTCCGAACCCGTAGTCATATTACCTATATATATATATATATGCATATATAGTCACTGCCTGGGTACTCAACCCATGCTACGTCCAACTATCTCCCCATAAATACTTGTCTCTCAACACAAAAGAATATACGCTTACCCTTATGCTACCAAAGACAACATAATACCGCGCCCTTACTACCACTAGTCCTTGCGCAAAATAAACCCTGAGCTATCTCTCTTTGCTCGAAATTAAATCTAACCACCCTGATTCACTTCAGTAAACATCCCCACTTACAGGAATAAAATGTGAGAACACAAAACCTAACTATGTGCCATCTCACCACGCAATACAACATATATATATATCCACATATATAGGTTATACGCCCTTTCAGGTGATACCTAGTACCAACCATACCCTGGTGTCGCGAACACCAAAATTTAGCTCCACTATCCACAATAGTTAAATTCCATCGCTATCCAGCCGATGTTTAAAAAGTATTATCAACCCTATTCCCATAATT
Organism: Sambucus nigra; assembly: GCA_949130495.1. Lineage (NCBI taxonomy): Eukaryota > Viridiplantae > Streptophyta > Magnoliopsida > Dipsacales > Adoxaceae > Sambucus > Sambucus nigra. The sequence goes on along the minus strand of OX422218.1, from coordinate 515,253,678 downwards.
CTCGAAAGTAGTAATTCTTCGCATAATTCAACCAATCACTCAGTGTACACCTCCACTCTCCCGTGAAGAACACTAAGGAACTCCGCTACCCTACGGAAAGTTTACCCACATGCTATGGCTGCTACCACCAACGCACCCACTAAGTTCGACTCGCCTGCGAACTCTAGTGAAAAAAATAAGTCTTATATTATGACATTCTCTTTGTCACTCAAAAATATACCCCATGCCCCTAGGGTAAAATAATTACTTCTATACTCCAGCTGTAACGGCTGGTTCTCGATTTCCGGAGCAGCTTCTCCCTACCCGAATGCACCCGTGATTTGCTTTAGTGGCTGTACATCCAAGACCTCGTCCTGTAGTTGACCCCTGCCTCGCTTAAGGCAATATCTCTTCACGTGTCTCGCTTTTCCCACAAACGAAACACTTTCTAATATGTTCACCCTGCCACTGATCCCTTCCATGCCAACCTTGTTGGAATTCCTGGCCATCCCGCTAATAGCCTCCAGTTCTAGATCGTTTGGCATGATTTCCTTGCCGAAAATCCTGCCCCTGATCTCCCCCAGTCTGCTGCTGGGATACCCCACTGCTATTATTCCCTTCTGCCTTATCCGACTGGTTAATCCCCACCCCCTTCCCGCTTCCTTTCGCGTGGAAGCGATATTCCCAATAGTGCCGGAGTGTTGCGTTAATGACATCAGTATAACATACTAATGCGGAATTATCAATTAAATGTTGTCTGATTCTCCAGACTAACCCATCCATAAACTTTGCCTTCTTTCTCTTTTCCTCGCTTACCTCATCCGGTATAAAATTTGCCAATGAGTGAAATCTTCCTCATAATCGGCCACTGAACGGTCTCCCTTTGAGTCTCCTCACAAAATTTTCTCCTCATTTCGGTCTCGATCACTGAAGAAAAAATACTTGCGGTCGAAACGCACCCAAAACTTTGCAGTAGCTAGTGTGTCCCTTTCCTCAACTGTGGTGATTGACCCCCACCACTGCAGTGCCGCTCCCACTAACTAAAAGTGGTTAGCATTTATTTTCTCACCCCATCACAATCTCCCATGTGTAGGTGACGCTGGATACCTCTCTTCCTTGACACGCTAGTACTACACCTGAACCTCCTCGCAACTCTGGTGGGTTCCAACTAAAAATAACTTCTCTTTCTTATTTGCACCCCAACGACCCCGCGTGAGTCTGAACATCCGACGCCACTAACACTTGTGGCGGATCCCGTGGAAAGTACCTTGTCGTTTGCGACTACCATCATTTCAATCGCCCGCGCCATTAGTTCGGTTACCTGTGCTGCCAAAATTATTTTTGTCAGTTGCTGCCGTAACTCTTACTCCTGACGAGCCTCCCTCGTCTCACCTCCCCCTGCTGCCCTAGCTGCTCTCCTTCTCCTTTGCGTCATCTGGAATGAGAATCGAATTGTATGAGTTTACTTTCAAATACAAATTCGCAGAAGAACGTATATGCGCATACGTATGAGAATACAACAATCCTATGATAGGGCTCTATATCAAAGATTGCTAAGCCGAAGCGTGAAAAGCCGTACAGATCCTAAGGACACTAGAACCTGATGCTCTGATACCATCTGTGACACCCCGCCTAATAAAATACCGGGTGATCAGTCCTATACCAAATTAAAACAGGAATCCCAATTGGATCATCCTTAGCATCACTATCGAAAACTTTTTAAAACTTACTAACCACCTAGTATTCCAAAAACTGGTGCCAATTTTTAACTTTTTTAATTAAACAAAACAATACATGCGGAATTAAAATATAAACCATTCACACAACTGAATGAAAGTATATAGAATAATAATTACACAACTTGCCGAATAAATCACCGGCCACCAAATAAATAATCCAATACAAATATTCAACACCTGAAAACTGTACCGAGAAGTCTGGGCGACAAGCCCTAAATAAAACTGAAACTGATACAAGATTCCTATATAGGAATGAATGAATGATGCGTCTATTTCAAACTCCTGCTAGCATCCACAAATGTTGCAGCTCCGTGTCCCAGGAATAGAATATCAATCATGGCGTCCCTGTGGCTGGACACCAAAAAGGCTTTGAAAATAGTTTTATAGCAAGGGTTAGAACCCAAAACATTTTGAAAATATTTAGCAAGTGAATTAACTGAAGTAATGTAAAATACATGATGCGCTTCATATTTAAGTTAGTGTCGCACTCCCTTGTGGACATTCTCACCCCTCCACTATTGTGCACACCTAACGGTTATCTTAACCCCACCTAGTTGTACTACCCCGTCCAACTAGTTTTGGTATAACATTCCCTTGTCATACTACTCTAACCCGAGTATAATAATTCTTGAATTATAAGATATTTCAAAATTTAACTTAATTAATTCCTCCTAAATAATAGCATATAACCGTGTCACAAGTTATATAAAGTACATACATCACACACTGTATTATTTCCACCAATGATTAACTTAATTAATTTCTCATTAAATAACAGCATATAACTATAACCCGCGTTATATAAGATAAATACATCACGCACTGTATTATAACCTACCTATAATATTTACTACCATATTATATGTACCTTTACTAACATCCACACATATATCATACGCGTATCCATCCTTCCGAGTATACCCTCACCGGATGATTCACTCTAAAATGCCATCTCACTAGGTGTGCTCACAAAACCTAGTTTTCCAAGTTGGATTCGCTCACCAACCTGGTCTACTACATAACGAATTGGAGGCGGTCATATTCCTTCCTGAAAGTGAGATAATCTCCTCACCCATGTACCGGACGCTATGACCTGGGGATATACTCGCCCTACTCCTCAAGCTAGGGGATTCACCCACATCGCGCAACCTCCCTTGATAGCATTAGAGTATTTAAATTGAATAAATATCTAGTCACTGATATTTACTATCACACACAATATATATACACACATATATATACAATCACTACACCGTATATATATAATATAAACTCCGGCTTTACCGTGTACTCAAATTACCCCGTATACTGCCTAAAATTTCCTAAGTCTGTGGCTCGACTCCAATTAAATTAATTAACACACCTATTAATTTAATATCTCCCCGAATCTACCACCCAACCCTAATTAAATTAATTAACACACATATTAATTTTATATCTTCCCGAGTCTATCCTCCAACTCTAATTAAATTAACTATCACGCATATTAATTTAATAACTTGGTGTCACCCAACCATTATCCCCGGACTCTCTCACTTGGCCCTTACCTCCACATTTCCGAGTCAATGTTCCGACTCCAAACTAATTACTTTCTCTCTATAATTAATTTAATACCTTGATATCACTTAACCAACATACCCAGACTCATTCACTTGGTCCAATTTACATCTCATAATATAATACCCACATTTTTGCCTACAATGTGTCACACCTTTATTTCTAGGATTTTTCCCAATTATATTTGCCTATAATTATCAACATACTCGGACTCGATTCACTTGGCCCGAAATTAAATATTTCCTGAGTCTATATCCCGACTCTAAATTACTTAGTTTATCTCCAAACTTAATTCACTACCTTGGGTCGCTTGACCAATATACCTGGATTCCCTCACTTGATCCGTACCTCACTATTTTGGAATAAAGTCTCTCAAATTTATCCATTAAATGTCCCACATAAGTTTATCCTAGTCCCAATTACTCTTTCCCAAAATTTCTAGGAATATTTGTTTCACAATTATTTATCGCTTTTAAATGTATGGGAATTTATTTCTAATTAAATCCCCCCCTTATATACAAATTGGGCGAACTGCCCAGAATTCCGAATCATCGATCGATCGAACCCCTGGGTCGATCGATCGATCGTCCCTGACTTCGTCTTCTCCACGGAGCAGTCCCACCATTAACGAAAATCTTCCACTTTCATTCTCTTCCCTGGACTAACCCAAGCCCAATCAACCCTATTTCTACATAAGAATAGGATCAAGGTACCTTATAGAATATCAAACTGAAATTAAACCTCACGATTTCTTACTTTTTCCCGATTTGGGTATTATCCGGGTTTCAAATCCCCAATCCGAATTTCATTTATTTTAACAGCAATTAATCATCTATTCTTACTGATTTTAACATTTGATTCAGTCCTCTACATTCTAGAATCATAAATACGATCAATCTCCCCCTTAATCTCATTAAAGTATATAAATTTACAAAAACCCAATTTAAATTTTTGTGACACACCCAAAACGAATTTTCACACACACATCACTATGATATGAATTGATTATCAAACTTTTAGAAATCACAAAAGTTAACCATTTGCCTGTAAGCGTTCGTAGTGTCAAATCCGTTGGCGTAGTCCCTCAATTTGGCTCAAAAAACCTCCAATTTACTCTTGATTTGTTTTTCCCCAAATCCCCTCTCAAACCCTAGATTTAGAATTTTGTTTGCTGCTGATTTCCTAATCCCTCACTTAGGTTAAAAACCCTCCATCCCGTTTTTAGCCTAATGGGCTTAATTAAAGTGGCCCAACTCACCCCATGTGGGCCCGGCTATGCCCAAAATTACCCCGAGACCCAATTACTACCCCCGGGTACTCTTTTCTGACTATCTCGACCCATCCGGATTCAACCGCGCACTCAGAATTGGCGTCCGAATTAATTTACAAAAATCCTTATCTCACACCCAATTTAGTCTATACCGACTCCCGGCTGGGATAAGTGTATACCTTGTCATTAATACTCGAAATGACGTAATTAAGTTGTTACTATTCACTTAGTAAATAAATTTCCTAAACATTAACCATTCACTCCCCGATTAATATTTAAATATATATATATGACCATAATTAATTCAATTAAAATTACAACACACAAGTAATTTAAAATTCTCGAATTAATTAAATATTAAATGTGCAAAAATACGGGGTGTTACATACTTCCCCCCTTACAAAGGAATTTCGTCCTCGAAATTAAGATAAACCTAGTGTTCCAATATTCACCTATTACTCACTAGTCATGTGTTTCCAAGCCCGCTATATATATCCCATCCGCTTCTATCCATACGTTACATAAGTATGTATTTAAACTTAACCAGGGCGCCCATACACCCTATACCTGTGCTTAACCGCACAAAATTTTGCCTTAATTAGCCCGGGTGCCCATACACCCTATCCCCGTGCCCTACCACATGAAAGTTACCCAACTATGCTAATCGTAACCCATAATATAACTCTAAACCCGTAGTCATATTACCTATATATATAATATATATATATATATATATATATATATATATATATATATGCATATATAGTCACTGCCCGGGTACTCAACCCATGCTACGTCCAACTATCTCCCCATAAATACTTGTCTCTCAACACAAAAGAATATACGCTTACCCTTATGCCACCAAAGACAACATAATACCGCGCCCTTACTACCACTAGTCCTTGCGCAAAATAAACCCCGAGCTATCTCTCTTTGCTCGAAATTAAATCTAACCACCCTAATTCACTTCAGTAAACATCCCCACTTACCGGAATAAAATGTGAGAACATAAAACCTCACTATGTGCCATCGCACCACGCAATACAACATATATATATATCCACATATATAGGCTATACGCCCTTTCAGGTGATACCTTGTACCAACCATACCCTGGTGTCGCGAACACCAAAATTTAGCTCCACTATCCACAATAGTTAAATTCCATCGCTATCCAGCCGATGTTTAAAAAGTATTATCAACCCTATTCTCATAATTCTCGAAAGTAGTAATTCTTCGCATAATTCAACCAATCACTCAGTGTACACCTCCACTCTCCCGTGAAGAACACTTATATTGCCTCAACTGAAAATGCCTCATCCTTATCTTTCTAGACAGTTGCGGCAAGGTTTGTAGCATGATTGGAAATTTTAGTTTTTAGATAAGTCATCTCTCCATCCTTCTTCTTCAAATCCTTAGTGTGACCTAGATTGAGCTTATACAAAGTCTTCTTGTATGCCTCTCAGCACTCACTGTGCCTCTTCTTCAAGTCAGCCAAATCTTTTATGGCATTCTCACGCTCTTAGAACTTTGACAAGTTCTCAGCGGCCCATTTATTAACAAACGCAAAGGATCACATTGACTGGAAAAATTATATGTAATAAAGGTCAAAATGAGATGAGGGAACATATCGAATAATACGAGATGAGAGATTGAATAAGACAAGGGTAGATACATGCACTAGATGATGAACGACGAAGTCCAGGGTCTTTATGGGAGGTCAATTATGCCTCGGCCCCTGATCACAGTAAGTGTCAGAGGGAATAGTAGTATCTTCTCTTGTGGATAATTTGAGGTTAGGTCAACCCTCCAATAATTATCTTTCTTAGAGGTTGTTTGTCTCCCTTCTTCAAGTCATTTTTTTAAGCTAGGAGACATTGTTTTCCATAAGTCGTCTGAGATATAAGTAGGACGATCTGAAAAAAAGAAACAAAAATGATTTGTTATGAAAATAAAAAATGACAAAGAACTTGAGAACATAAAAATTTAGTAACTCACGCAACTCGGCTAGGGGGTCAAACCCTAAGCCAGCCTTCTCTAGAAAGTTAGGAGTCATAAGATCCTTAAAATTAGGAAGGTCATCATCCTTCTATTGTCTCTTTAGATACTCAACCCTCTCCCGATTAGCAACCCTGAGGTCGGGGACCAACTTGGCTAACATGTAGGAGTGGGCCCAAGAGTAGGGAATTCTTGGCGCATCCTCAGATGGGTTAGCATTAGCCAAAAATACCTAGTCCCCATAAATAAAGAAGAACAAAGGCTTCCAGTAATGATTGGATGTTTGTGTGGCCTAAATGATTTCTTATCAGGGTTTCTCACCCCTAGGTGGTAGTATCCGTGCAGGTCCTTGAAGACGAGACGTTGTAGAAAGCTTTGAATATCTCGACTGAAGGTTCGTCAGTGTACTTGTTCATGCATAAGACATAGTTGAGAATGATTCACTAGAAATTTGGTGCAAATTAAAAGGGATCAAGTCCTAATCTAGACATAATGGCTCGGATATAAGGGTGGATAGGAAATATAAATCCAACCCTAAACATTTAATCATAAACAACGACTTCACCTTCTCGGCCTCCATATAATGTCTCGTCCTCATCAAGGATGTGCACGACTATGTTAGATTTGATGTCGTACGGGAGTCTCCAAAGCAGAAGATCAAACTCTTTGATAGTGGATTGAAAGGTCTCAGCGTATGAATAATTTACTAGTTCCTTGGCCTCTGAGTCCTTACCCTCAACAGGAGCTCCAACAGGTGGAGCACCATCTGGAAACCTCTCTTGAAACTCACTCTCGATCATATCTCTAAGAGGAATGGAAGTTGGAGGAATAGCAATGTTGACAGTCGGCTCAGTAGGGTCTGGGATGACTTAACCCAAAGAAGCATCCTGACTAGAAGACACATAGTCCATAATTTGGACTGAAGAGTCCTCTCGGCCAGAGGACTCAACTTTGCTAGAAGATGAAATTCGAGATGAGCTCTCGACTTCCTCACACCCCACAAGATGAGTGGGTGGTACTCTCATGGACTCTACGAATGAATCCCTGCTCTCAGTTGGAACAGAGGTTGAGTTATCCATCTCATCCCTACTGAGATTAGACGAAGAGGGTGGAATGGTATTTAGAGGAAAAGGAAAGATGGGACGAGTATGGTTGGGCCCAACTCTATGTTGAGCCTCGTACTCTTCATAAATCCTATGGATCTCTTTAAAATATCTCTCCCTGAGTGTGGGGAATTGCTTTGCCAATTTGTAAAGGGTCTGTAATATCCAAGAGGCTGAGTTTTAACTTAACCAACTAAAGGATTAAAAGCATCAAACAAATTGAAGTTTGAGAAATAGATTAAATTGGGGGATTGAATCTTTTTTCTTGAAGAACAATCAAGAACATTGAGGAACAGATTTCACTAAAGCTTCACCAGAGATTTACCAATGACTATTTAAAGGGCAAAGAAAATTGAGATTAACTAGAAAATCATATAAGATGATATCCAACCCTCAAAGACACTATCCTACCACCTAATGTCTAACCAAAAAATGAAATGATCGTCGCCAAAAAAATATTCAAGCTGTTCAAGAAAAGGTGTGTAACTAAAACATGGTAAAAACGACAGAATCAATGGTGAAAATTTGAGAAAAATGGATGGATAAGTTACATGGAAGGTGATGGGGAGCGGAGGCATAGAAAAACTAGAGAGATCTGGCTGGAAAAATCTCCCATAGTTAGAAAAAAAACTCAGTTAGAGAGAGGCTTTTTAGCACGAAGAAGATGAAGTGGACAGAGAACAATGATTTTTAAAACATTTCAATACTTGTGCTGATTATGCACAACTCACAATGTGGTCATCATTAGGGTACAACTCCTTATGGAACAGTTACAGTTGTCATTCTTGGGTTGCAAGCCAACCTATAGGATGGCTACAAAGTCTCAGTTCAAAGTCCATATTCAGTGTTCCACACCTGACATCAGAAATGGCCTCATCATCTTCAATATATGTCAGACATCTCTTAGAAACATCCCATCCACACCTATTCATAAACATTTTATCCCGTAGCCTTCCATTCAATTTGAAGACTAAGGGATAGAGGGTGATTTATATACCATGTATAGCCTCATCCACAATATGGACCCACTCGGCCAAGGTTGACCAGTACCAGAGATTCCAACAGAGTGAGTTATGGCTCATCTTTATGACTAACACCTAGTGCCCTGCCCTTGGACTCCAGCCCTATATAAGAGGACTCGTCCTCGTCTCAGGACACATTCCACAACATCAACAATAGCAGTCTTATGACCTGGGTATCCTCAGCCCCGTCCATCCCTTGGAATATTAAGGCCGACCGAAGATAGTCGGCACGATAGTCATCATATCTTCAGAGGATTATATTTGGAAACTCAACTTCAGCCTAATCTAGTGGCCGACATTTGACAGCTGGAAGAGCACGTGGCTTGGGGAACGCGTGGAAGGATGCATGTGGGTCGTAAATCCCACGTGCACAAAATTATATAACCAGATCTCCCTCACATATTAGGGAATATTTACCCATTATAACTTGCATGAATTGGTGACAGGTGGATGCAATACATTGGCTAGTACATGTTGTACATGCCTATTGAATGATTGGAAAAAATATTGCACCACCTTAGAATTATATATACTAGTCTCCTTCTACCTTGAGAAGGATCGTAAATTCGTAACCCTAACCAAATTCTGTTAGAATTACAGTATAAAGAGAGAAAGTTAAGTGACCTATATCTAAAGGCCATTGGAGCCATTTCATAGTGAAATTCACTCACAACCACACAATGGAGTAGGCCTAGATAGGTTGAACCACTTATATTGTTGTCTTTCTCCTCTTTGCCTCATCTCCTTCTTTATATATGTTGCGATGATTTCACCATTTTTTCACAATTATGGTTCTTCTATTTTAGCTCATACTCATTTACTTGGTGGTTCCATATTTGGCACCATCACCGACATTGACACCTTACATCACTCCTTAGGAAATTTCAGCTCGTTGAGACTTTAGTGGACATCGGTGTCAAATTCCCAATCCCCCTACACAAAGAAATGTGGTCTTTCAATCATGATTTACAACCTAATTTATGATCAGAACCTTTTTACCAGATTTCCTGGCTACGAGATGAAAGTAGTATTAAACATTTTGGTTGACACAGTATACCAGGATCTAAAAATGCTAAACAGAAGGTTAGTTTGAAAGGATAGTCTCAACATCTGGATAAAGTCGAGTATAATTCTCAAGGCTTTAGGATAAATTTGGACACGGGAAGACCCCACGCTGCCAAGGATGACTCTGACGTTGGGGTGAATCAGCAATTTGAATCTGATCCTAAACATCTATTCATAAATGATAACTTCGCCCGCTCTATTATCGAAGGGCCTCCCATCTCTAGAAGGTACTCTCAAGTTGGTGGAGGAGTTTATCCGTAGAGATTCCTCCACATAATCAAATCTTTCTCTTGGACCATGTTGGGAAAGCTCACAGCGAACGAAGTATCAAATGATTCATCTTCATCTTCATCCCTGTCCTCAACATCTACTCTCATTACAATACCATAGAATTTTTTGGAGAACTCGACACCAGTCAAGGTCAATAATGGAATAGCCATTCGAGGTTTCTAGGAAGCTACCTCAACTCTCAGCTCATCATCGTCCGATATTTCATGGGCATGGGATATTTGGGGTTTTTTCCTAATAACAAACACGATAGATTCGTCATATTCTGGACAAGACGTTAGGACTTGCATGGACCGTTCAAATGATTTGGCCATATCAGACGCCTTGCGTGATGGACTATAACCATAAGAAGAGGCTATAGTTCATGACCCATAAAACAGGGGTCAGACATTGTATCACTACTAATATTAATAACTCGAGGCTTGGTCAGGGACAATATGTAAGAAATAGGTGAGGATGAATTACAAATAAATGGGTTGGGTGGATTGGAATTCTAGACTCGACTTCACCTTTACGTCTAGCCTCACCCTCAGACTTACAGATCTCCATAAATATCATCTACCTCAAATGTGGGTACTATTCAGCTATCTCATACATACTTCTATACATTCAAGCACAAACTAATTTGACCTAAGTTAATAAAAAATTTAGAGGAAAGAAGTCCGACCGTTTTTAAGAAACTAGTTAAGTACAAGTATGAAGGCCACTAGAGAAGATGATCGCAGGCCCACTAGAGAAATAAACCGTTGACAAAAAGCTCACGCTCTCACCAGAACAATGTACTCTCAACCCTCTCAAACCTAAAAACTACTTCGAAATCACCAAATATAACTCAAAAGACCACTAATGGTGGCTTAAAAATGTTGAATATGCCAGAAAACTATCAAAATTGGAATATGGTGATATAATGTGAACCAAACAAAATATATGGGAGAAAATAGGTAAATTGGTAACCGAGGCATTGGGATGATAATGAGATGAAAAGCTCGGCTTGATGGAGGTGGTTTGAAGAGAGAGAAAACAAATGTTCGCAATTTCGCAAAAACCTTGAAAGTGGGAATGAAAGTCGAAAAAGAAACAGAAAATTATATCTTTTGGCTATTTAAATCAAGCAATGATTATGCATAATTTCCAAGGCCCGTGTCATTATGGCACGAGTTCTAAGTAGTCACGCTGCCACCACTTCTTGGCACACACACCAAGCTAGCCATCTGCTGACATGTTTCCTGTCAAGGATACTTAAACATCACGTATGTCTTAGACACAGAGATGATTCCCCTGACACCTGTATAGCCTGTTCACGTCTCATAAGCATCTTCTGTCACCAAGTGGACATCTCATCATAAAGACTCTGATGCATATACCCTTAAACCTCCTATTCACATTGAAGACTAATGTCTAGGGGTGGTTGATATGCGTAAATGAGACCTCATCCAGTCGAGACTCACTTCTTACACCATGATCCTCTCCAAGTGCTTGTTAGACACATCTTTATATGGGAAAACTGCCTGGAGGCCCATGTCAACCAATCTAAGAATATGGAGACCTAATTTGCAAGATAGTTCTTGTCATTCAGGAATGTCAATTATGCACTCACAAGTGAGCCTAAGACTCAGCTTCTTGTGACACCCCGCCTAATAAAATACCGGTTGATCAATCCTATATTAAATTAAAACAGGAGTCTCATATGGTTCATTCTCAGCATCACTGTCGAAAACCAATTTAATTACTAATAACTTATTAGGCTGGCATAAATTTTTTTAACTAATCTTTTTAATCAAACCAATAAAGTAGAACATCACAACAGTTTATATACATGAAACTGAAATGAAATAAAATAATCGAACACTCGGTACAACATAATACAACCAAATCGAATGTCGCACTAAAAAGGCTGTAAAAGAATAAATGGATACATTTGGGCTATCGACCCGAATGTTTCTACAATACCTCATATCTAGATCACAAGGATAGAAGCGTCTACAATAAACCTGCTTGCATCCATAGCTGCTGTAGCAAACGTCTGACTCGAAGGAATCATCATCCAGGCGTCCCTGTGTCTAGACACTTAATATATATATATACATATATAGCAAGAGAGGGGGAAAATAGAGAAACGGATCAGAGCCTGATTTTTGAAAATATTTAGCAAGTACTTAAAAGCCATATTTTAAAATATGATATATCTCATATTTAAACTGGTATCGCACTCTCATGAGATACACCTCACCCCTCTTCTAATAATGCACACCTATTGCATACGTTTTAAACAACCTAGTTAAGCTGCCGTCCTAACTAATCTATTTCACCCATCTTCTAAAAATCCTCATAAACTCGAGTACTAAGGGTTGAACTTCTCCCCATTCCCAATATTGCGCTACGTTCATGCGTATATTGTCTCGTGAAGCGAAATCCAAATAAGGAACCCCCCCGATACACTACTACATGACAATGTTGATCGTCGAGATCTATTAGGCCCTCAGTATATAACACATATTATAAAGTCCCGTATATATATAGTTCTCACTAGAACCTATGATTCACATTCACATAAATTCGGATACGAATCTACCAGTAGGAAAATAATACCTTATTCATTCTTTATAAAATATTCTAAGCTATCGCCTGAGCTTATACATTATAATCTCTCACTTATGATTCATCCTTACATCATGCATAACTTTCACTAGTTATTTACACTATTCACATTTTAGTGTTATTAACCTCGTATATAATATTCTCATCTTTATATACGTATATCACCTATTTTATTCCGGATTTTATACTCCCGAAAGATTCAGAATTTATCTCACATCCCATTCTTTTTTATGTACGTATATATATGTTTCACATCTCATATAAATATATATATATACAATACAATATACACATCAAGTATATCCATACTTATATATCACACACTATATAAGTATAATAACCATCCCTCAGAGTTATAACTCAATGGATGCAGTCTCTCAATGCTATCATCTTTCAGGGAATTACTCAACATACCATCTTGGGTACCAGCGGTCGGACTCTCACACCGACTTGGTAAAACCGAATCACAACGTATGGGAAGCGGTCATAGTTCCTCATCGAAAATGATAACGAAACATACCCACCACGTCTCACCCATGATAAAAATCACACAATATAAAATGGACGTTATGACCTGGAGACTATACGCTCCCTGCTCCTCAAGCCAGGGGCCTCACCCACATCGCGCAACTTTCCATGATAGCATTATAGGGGTATGCTTCACATAAATATACCATTCACACACAGATATATTTATAATTATATCATATATATACTGTAACAAATCCTGTATATATAGTATATATCACTTCTTAATATATATGGCTATAATTGCCAAACTCTTATAGCGATAGCCAAAACCTCAAATGTTCCCATTCGTAATAGTATAGTATTTGTACACTAAAAATACAAAACCCACAAGTATTCTCTTACTTAACATAGAACTCGCACCTTACTCACTTTTAAGGATTATAATATAAACCCGAGTATACCAATTCGTAATAATTAAAAAGTATACTAACTACTTATTTTAATTTCCATAGGTACCATATCACCTGTAATAATAATTATCAATAAAGACATACCGGATAGTAGCTTAAACCTCTTTATCCCATATATTAAATTCCATCCTACTCACATTCTAGAATTCACTCAAATGTAATTGGCCCATATTTATTCTCTACGCATAAATATATAAACACACTTACCTAAGACTTCTCTCGAATGTTACCCATCGTAAATAGTCATTTAAAATATAGCCCAGATTTATTTCTACGAACCCAAGGTTTCTATATTTCTTTAAGTCATTTAGAAGTCCTAAAACTTTATTTAGGAACCCCTAATATTTATCTCCAAACAATTCAACCCTTGATTCTCCCAATTTCCGGTTTGATTTCCGAACTAACGATTTCGATCTCGGAACCCCTTCCGTAGAAAAATCATAACTAATTTTAAAAAAAAAATATGCGGTTGGTGCCCACGCATCCGTAACGAAAAGATCTACAACTTTCATCTTTTAACCAAGAGCCGAATCGATTCGCTTCCTGGACGAATCGACTCCGTAAGGCGCTGCATTACTATTCACTCTCTTCTCCAAATTACAAATCTCCATTAATGTACCTCCAAGATTTTTACCTTCTCTCCCATCATCATCCAACCGCAACCAACAATATAAACATCTCCACATAATAATATAACCAACACATCAATTAAAATCAAGGGATTCAATCATTCAATCAAAGATTTAAACCCATAACTTAATTAAACCTAACTTTCTCAATCTTCTATTTCTAACCATATATACACACCATTAACATGGGTTTAACACTAGAATTCATAAACAGTTAACAACACATCAATTAGTGAACTAAAATCAAATTTTCCAAATTTATTTCAAAGGTTTCAACCCAAAATACCAACTATAATATGAGATACACACACTCAATGGAATAAAGCAAGTAAACACTTGCCTCGTGGATAAAATCTGACGATCCCGAGTCGAATCCCGTGGAGTTTGGTCGGAAATCCCCTCCTTTCTCCTATTTTTCCTCTTCCTTTCTCTTTTCTCTTCTTTCTTTCCTTTCTGTCACTCTCTCGTGTGTTATAAGATAGAAATAAAGGGTCATCCCTTATAAAACCCAAAAATGACTCGTTTACTCAATTGCGAGTCCCTACTAGTCCAAAAATCCCCGAAACCTAAAAGCTACCCTTGAGTTCTTCATTTTGACTATCTCGGCCCTTCGGAGACTAACCGTGCACTCAAAATTCCCATCTGAGTCACTTAACTTAAATTCACTATTTAAACCCAACATTACTCAACACGTGTTTTCCAAATAAAATATTATTCTTTTGTCGCTTCACCTACCCACGACATATAATAAAATAATCCAACCCATATACTTACTCCTATAATAAGATGTACTCCATGTAAATATTAATCCGGCACCGGCAAACTAATATTTACTATTCATTTTAAAATTCTCAATTATTAAATTTATACTTATAAATTCCAAAATTACTATTCCCAGTAATTTCCTCTAATTACCAAATTACGCCACTTAAGTAATTTAAATTTTCATAAAATTATGGGGTATTACATACTCCCCCCCTTACAAAGGAATTTTGTCCTCGTAATTTGATACAACTTGTACCACCAATCTAGGATCACTAATCACAATACATCGAAGTTGAATGGTACTAACACAATGGTACTCTACCATATACTCGTTCATGGTACCCACCTATCTCAAGGTTTATACTCTACCATATACTTAAACGTACTAACACATTGGATTATCGCGTGCCTCCTACAACATTCCATTCAACAAACTCCAATATCATTATATAACTGCCTCACAGCAAAATCTTCAGCTTTATACACTACGCCCTTTCCATTTTGCGTGGTATATAAAATCAACTTATCAAGGTGTCGACACACCCTTTAATCCGTGCTTATCAGCACACTATTATAAATGTCATAGACGTAACACTCTCTCTAAAAATGGGCCTCATTTTCTTGTTGGCCTGGTGCTAACATCTGGGCATTCCTAACCCGACTAATTCAAAATTCAATTCTCCCTATTTCAGCGCCACTTGCCCTACTGGACTTATCTCTTACTAGTCCTAAGATCGATGTGTTTTCCTACCCACGTAAAAAGAGTACAATCCTACTGATATCCCTAGTTCCCAATACCTCTCTCAACTTCCGAAATTTGCTCAGTTTCATGCGTGGGACGTCTCGTAAAGCAAAATCCAAACAAGGAACCCTCCCGTTACACTACTCCCTCGCATTTTCGATCATCGAGATATAACGGCCTAAGTCACACCATCGGGACTTTCTAAATCCTGCCTCACTAACCTACTAACGTACTTCTACCACTATGCCCTTCCATCTTGGCGAAATGGAAAGTCTAACAAATCGGGGTGCCTACTCTCTGCAAAAGTGTTACAAACATCATACCCAAAACATATTTCTTATGAATTTGCCTTCTATTTAAGGCCCGTCTATAAGCCTCAAATAAATTTCCTTTATCTTGCCTCACCCACATACTTGCGATGAGAGAAACATTTCCAGTGCTTTTCCATAGCACATCTACTTTTTATTAGCCCCTAATCATCATATGACTCTCAGCTAATTTATCATCAAAACTAACATCCTAGCATACAATAACATCTCTCCACTCCCAACGTTGTTAAGGTTCATGCGTGGAGTGTCTTGCAAACAAAATCTAAACAAGGAACCCCTCCGATACACTACTACTTAACTTTATCGGTTATGGAGGTATGTCTGCATAAAACATGTAAAGTACTAAATACTGCATACCTTAGACCATATCTATAAGACCCCCATGCGCTAAAGTCATGCTAGTGAAACATCTACTCACTGAAGTTCCATCTAAACATATAATAAAGGCGAGCTCAACCCATATCCAGGTGAGATATCGCAAAAACAACCAGTTCCACCTTGGAACCGCGGATATGAAAGTCTTGCAATCATTAGCCTACTATTGCTCCGATCAATCAAAAAGATATTATGTATAACACATACAAAACGAGTAGCGCAAGCCCAAATATAATCTCCATATACCAACACCCATTTTCACAACGAGTGAAGAAAAATAATACCCCGCTATTACATAAAAAACATATAGATATACCCTCAATAATATTACCAATACCTCCACAAAGCTTGAATTACATACGAATCCAGGGTTAAAAAATACCGCGACTCTATTTAGACACACAAAATATACCTCCTTTACCCATAACAATAACTTCGCCAATCTCCCTGACTGCTCCAATTAGTTTCCGGACATAGTACATGTGACAACCCGGATATAATTATGATAAATTATATTTAAATCATGATTACCTTATGTGATATGAATAATGTGTTATTAATATATCTAATTTTAAGTTTTT
Source organism: Sambucus nigra (assembly GCA_949130495.1). Lineage (NCBI taxonomy): Eukaryota > Viridiplantae > Streptophyta > Magnoliopsida > Dipsacales > Adoxaceae > Sambucus > Sambucus nigra. The sequence goes on along the minus strand of OX422218.1, from coordinate 515,236,697 downwards.
ATGGTTAGTATAATCCTACTTTCATAAATCATGAAATGTCGAATTATTTACAAACACAAAATTTTGTTGTTTTCGGTAGAAATGTTCCTGTTGGAGACTATTTTTTACCCTTATAATGTGACAATTGACTCAAGGTGAAAACTATATAGTTTTAGATATGTGAGTTAGGTTCGAGACCAAACAAACGGTTCATCAAAGGAATGTCCGAGTAAGAAGTTAGGCCGAATTTACGAACAAGGGGCAAATCTGTCCATTCCCTTAAGTGGTAAATTGTCTTTTAGTAAACCAAATGTTTTAATTTGATTGGTTGGCATGGGAGGCAGCCTTGTCCGACTTATAAATCTTCTTATAATCTATTTATTCAGAAAATAAAACCCTAGGTTCATTTTTGGAGAGTTTTTGCTTAAGGAAAGAGAAAGTGGAGGTTTAAGGAAGAAAAGATTTCAAGAAAAGCTAGGAAAATTCCAAGAAAATTCTTAAAGTGTTTCCAAGGTATAATTATGTTATTAATATTGTTTTAATATGGTATTATACTTATTTCAAAATATATAAATCATGAATGATTGATTAAAATTCCATCTTCCTTTGTGATAATAAGTATTTGTTCACATGTGAGATAAGTGGTGTATGTAGCTCATATTGTTTGTTATTGAAATCCCTTGTATTCAAAGTTGTATATATTTTTGTGTGCTTAATGGAATTGATAAATTCCAATTGGATATGAAACAAGACTCATATATTCATATCATATCCTAAAATTAGAATTTAACTCCTTGTGGTTGGGCCTTGGTGATGGTTTCAAGTTGGTACATAGTTACTATTTGGATATTTAATTTCGATATGCCCTGAGTTTGGTCAAGCTTTTGAAATAGCAAATGAAGTCAAAAAATTATGAAACATTAATTATGTACTAGTCTGTATGTGTATTAAAAATGGGTGAAAATCATGGAAATTTATGTTGGATAAAAAGTATGAAAATTCTTGGAAGTTGAAGGAACAATATAGGAGCTTGTGGGGCAGATTTAATAGGTTGTAAAGAAATGGTCATAACTTGCTCTAGGAAGCTTCAAAAATTGCACCGTCACTTGTAGTGGAAAGTTTATTCAGATATTTTTTCATATTGATAATCTTGGACACCTGTATATGTACAATTTATGAATATGGGATTGTTAAGTATGGAGGACAATAATTTAAGGCCATACTAGATACCCCGTAAAGGAATGTTTTTATTTGCTCCTTCCCAAGGGTATTTTGAATCCACGTTTCATGTGTATATATATTGAGAAGCATACTTTTATGTTTACTTGATTTTAGTTATAAATTCCTTACGAGGTAGTTTATAGGGTTGAATGTTCATGACCTTATTAACATATATACCATTATTTCGTCTTTACACATGTTTCATGGAATATGACTTGTGTAGAATTATATTGTTGTTGTATAGTCATTGAAAGTTACATAGATATATTAAGATAATACTTATGATTGATATTCACTACTTATTTAGTTGGATTAACAGGTGCAAGTTCAAATCAACGAAGTTCATCTCCACCCGAGGGAAACGTGAATACATAGTTGACAACCCAATGTGAGTGTACTTACTGAGTTGATTATGGATATGATGTGTATGTATTATATATTGAAATGATATGGCTTATTAAAAGTCATGAGATGTCGATATGTTATGGCTTATTAAAAGTCAAGAGATATTTGGATGTTATGGCTTTATAAAAGTCAAGATATATTGAGTTACTATGCAATTCAGGAGATGTTAGGTCAATGAAACCTATGGATATGATTATTGCCTACGGGCGGGAGATGTGGGGTTTATTAACTCCGAATATGTATATGGCCTAATTTGGCATAGATATGGATATATATTGAGATGCTGAGATGTTAAAATAGTACTTTTACTATATAGAGATATAGTACATTCACTGAGTTTTTAAACTCATGGTTTTATTTGTTTACATTTTCAGGTTCTGAAGCTGCCACTGCCAGGTGTAGGAGGTTGAGTAAAGAGTAGTAGGGTCTTGTTAGTTTTGTTTTACACATTGTACTAGTTTTAATTAAGTTAAATGGTATGTGAATTCTGTTTAAATTATGTCTCCTTAAAATGATTGGATTTTTAATATTCCGCATTTTAACCTTGAAGTTGTTTCAATATGTATTACTAAATAAATAAGTAAATAATAAATGTGGTTTGTGAACTATTTAGTTAATTCTATCCTAATGGGGTTAGGGGGTGACAACTTGGTATCAGAGCTTTAGGTTTTTATATTCTGGGGTTAGAGAGTCTAGATGTGGCAGTGGCATAAATAGTGTGGTGTGGGTCATTTATATTAACTTGTGAGAAATACTAACCATTATGTTAGATATAAATGTTGCATTCTTGTTTCTGTAAATGTGGTTTATGACAGATAGTGATATATGGAAGGAGAAAATGTTCATGAGAGGGTGGATGAGGATTTTTCAAATACAGTAAATCAATAAAATCCAAATAATGTAGAGAGGGATCCTGAATAACTTACAGATATGCAGAAAATGGCTAGTGCCATGACTTTAATGGAAGAACAACAAAACATGTTTATGACGCAAATAGAAGAACAACAAGCCAAGTACTTGGAGGAGCAGACTTTGGCCAAAAGATAAAGGGAGATACAATGAGAGGAGAAGAATACTATGTACGAGAAGTTTATCAAATTGAACCCCCCAGCATTCTCAGGTTATGTAGATCCTTTAGAAGTTGAAGCTTGGCTTAGAGACAGAGAAACTATCTTTGGGGTGATGAATGTACCTGGCGCGCAGAAGGTAATTTTGGCTACTTTCATGTTAAAGGGTGAAGCTAAATATTGGTGGGAGTCTTCGAAACATTTATTTCTTACTCCAGAGGAAGGTGAGGTAATTACTTGGGATTCATTTATTGAAGTCTTATATGAAAAGTATTTTTCTCGCATGTATCGAAAACAAAAAGAGAGAGAATTTTTATCATTGACTCAGGGGAATATGTCGGACAGGGAGTATGAAACTAAATTGATATCCGTGTCTCGATTTTCATTACGTTTCTTACATAATGAGGAGGAAAAATGCACCAGATTTCAGGATGGGTTGAATTTGGTTATCAAGTCTAGACTCACTGCACTTGAAATGGTAGATTATACTTCTTTAGTTAACAAAGATATGATGGTTGAAGGAGATGTTAAGAATGCAATAAAGAATAGGGAACAAAAGGAAAAGAGGAGTAGATTTGATCCATCTCTGCAAAAGGAAGGCAGTATAGAATACTCGAAACAGGGGAGTCAAAGATTTGAGCACGGTAGAGGGTCTGCAAATTATGTTTAGAATAGGACACCAAGCAGTTTTAGGGGTGCAGGATTGATGGGCCAACAGAATAGACAACAGGAGAATGACAATGGGCAGTCTAAGTCTGTTACATGCTATTTTTGCAAAGTTGAGAACCATATCAATCCAGATTGTCCCAAGTTAAAGGGGTAGAGTGTTATCATTGTCATCAAATTGGTCATACCAAAAAGAACTGTCATATGCTACTAGGAGGGATTCAATCAGCTACTACTAGTCGAGGTTCGTCACCTAGAGGCATAGGGAGAGGAGGAGGTAGAGGATAGGCTAGTGGTTCTAGGTCTCTGGGAAGAATATTTGCTATGACTTTACAGGATGCTCAGGCTACTCCAGAGGTGGTGACAGGTACATTTTATGTCATGAACAAACATGCTTACGTGCTTATTGATGCAGGTTCTACTCATTCATTTATAGCTCTGTCATTTACCATGCATTTGGGTAGACCATGTTCTTATTTAGATTGTTGTTTATATATTTCTACACCTATGGGGGATGTGATGTTTGTGGAGCGTGTGTATAAAAATTGTGTATTGTATGTGGGGGAGAGGGAGTTAACCATTGATTTAATTCCACTAGATATTTGAGATTTTGATATTATCTTGGGTATGGACTTGTTATCTTCCTACCATGCATCGATTGACTATTTTCGCAAGGAGGTTACATTTAATATGTCGGGAGAGGAAGAATTCAAATTTACTGGGGAAAGGAATGTGGTTCCAAATAGTCTTATTTCTGCCCTTCGGGCGAGGAAATTGTTAAATAAGGGTTATCAAGGCTTTTTAGCTTATATTGTGGATACAAACAGGGAATTGCAAAAATTAGAAGATATCCTAGTAGTTAAGGATTTTGCAGATGTGTTCCCAGATGAATTACTAGGGTTGCCACCTAGTAGAGAGGTAGAGTTTAGTATTGATTTAGTGCCTGGTACAACTCCATTTTCTATATCTCCATATAGAATGGCACTTTTGTAAGTAAAGGATATAAAGGTTCAACTGGAAAATTTTCTAGATATAGGTTTTATTCGACCCAGTGTATCACCATGGGGTGCTCCAGTATTATTTGTGAAGAAGAAAGATGTCACCATGCGACTTTGCATTGATTATCGACAGTTGAACAAGGTAACTATTCGAAATAAATATCTATTGCCTCGTATTGATGATTTGTTTGATCAATTACAGGGTGCTAAAGTGTTTTCGAAAATTGATTTGAGATAGGGTTATCATCAATTAAGGGTGAGAGATTGTGACATTTCTAAGACAGCTTTCCGTTCTCGTTATGGTCATTATGAATTTTTGGTAATGCCATTTGGGTTAACAAATGCTCCTGTGGTGTTTATGGACTTAATGAATCAAGTATTTCATCCTTTTATAGATGCATTTGTAATTGTCTTTATCCATGATGTTTTAATGTACACACCTAGCCAAGAGGGACATGAGAAGCATCTAAGAGTTGTATTACAAGTTTTACGAGATAGTCAATTGTTTGCGAAGTTTAGCAAATGTAAGTTTTGGTTAAATCAGGTAGTATTTCCGGGGCATGTTGTTTCAAGAGATGGAATTTATGTTGACCCTAAGAAGGTTGAGGCAATTGTGCAATGGGAAAGACCAAGAAATGTAATGGAGATAAGGAGTTTCCTAGGATTGACTGGATATTATAGAGGATTGATAAAGGGGTTTTCATTTATAGCCTTACCATTGACTAAATTAACCCAAAAGGAAGTGAAATTTGTGTGGAGTGATGAATGTCAGCACAGCTTTGAAAAGTTGAAAAATAGGCTAGTATCTGCTCCAGTTCTCACTGTTCCATCCGGTGGAGAAGGTTTTGTGATTTATACTGACGCTTCACATCAGGGTCTGGGTTGTGTTTTCATGCAACATGGAAAGGTAATTTCTTATGCATCTAGACAGTTAAAGATGCATGAACGTAATTATCCTACACACGATTTAGAACTTGCGGCTATTGTTTTTTCCTTGAAATTATGGAGACATCATTTATATAGAGAGACGTGTGAAATTTTCACTGACCATCAAAGTTTAAAGTATTTATTTACACAGAAAGACTTGAATTTGAGACAAAGACGTTGGATGGAGTTAATTAAAGACTATGATTGTACCATTCACCATCATCTCGGGAGGGCCAATATTGCTGCAGATGCTCTAAGTCGTAAGTAATTGGGGAGGTTATCTTGTATTCAATGTGCACGGGTTGCCAATATTATGAAATTAATACTAATGAGAGTAGAGTTGAACTTAACTAAAATGGGGGCGTTAATTGCGCATGTTACGGTGAGACTTTTACTGGAAGAACACATATGAAATTTGCAAGTTAGTGATCCATTCCTTGAGAAGAAGAAACGGGAAATCCTGGATGGTAAAGAGAGTGACTTTGAAATTAAGAATGATGAATCGTTGTGTTATAAAAATATAATTTGTGTACCGAATTATCCATCCTTAAAGAAGGATATATTAGAATAGGCACATAGTTATATTTACTCTATGCATCCTGGAGGTACCAAAATGTACATAGATTTAAAAGAGTATTATTGGTGGAATAATATGAAATGTGAGATTGCAGAATTTGTAGCTAAATATTTAGTATGCCAGCAAGTGAAGGTGGAGCATCAGAAGCCAACGGGATTATTGCAGTCATTGCCTATTCCGGAATGGAAGTGGGAACATATAACGATGTATTTTATTGTAGGATTACCACGATCACCAAAGGGGCATGATTCTCTTTGGGTGATTATAGACCGATTGACAAAGTCAACTCATTTTTTTCCAGTTAAGATGACCTACACTGTTGACAAGTATACACATATATACGTTGATGAGATTATCCGTTTACATGGGGCACCAGTGTCAATAGTATATGATAGAGATCCAACTTTCACTTCTAAGTTTTGGCCTCGTTTACAGAATGCTCTGGGCACAAGTTTGAAGTTCAGTACTTCATTTCATCCACAAATCGATGGGCAATCAGAAAGAACGATTCAAATATTAGAAGACATTTTACGAGCCTGTGTATTTGACTTCAAAGGTAGTTGGGATGATCATTTTTGCCATTTATGGAATTCGCTTATAATAATAGTTATCAGTCCACCATTGGTATGGCTCCTTATGAAGCTTTATTTGAGAGGAGATGCACAATGCCATTATGTTGGGATGAAGTAGGTGAAAGGAAAATCTTGGGTCCTGAATTGATAGATATGACAATCGAAAAGATTAAAATGATTCTGGAACGGATAAAGATAGCGCAAAGCAGGCAGAAATTTTATGCAGATAAGAGGAAGTATCCATTAGAATTTCAAAAGGGAGATTTTGTATTCCTACGTATTTCACCATGGAGAGGCATCATGAGATTTGTAAAAAGGAGGAAACTAAGTCCAAGATACATTGGACCATATGAAGTGTTGGAAAGAATTAGGACCCTGGAATATAGATTATCATTACCTCCAGAATTGTCTCATTTAAATTATGTGTTTCACGTATAGATGCTTCGTAAGTATTTGGTAGATCCATCTCATCAACTGAAAACCCAACCTATTGAATTGAAAGAAGACTTGTCGTATATCAAGTAATCGGTGGAAATTATTGATAGTAAGGAGCAAGTATTGAGGAATAAAGTTATTCCCTTAGTTAAAGTTATGTGGATGAGCCATGGGATTAAATAAGCATCTTGGGAAATGGAGGATAGCATGAAGAAACAATATCCCCATTTGTTTGGTAAGTGACATTCATATTAAATTTCAGGGACGAAATTTTCTAGGGGGGAAGTTGTGACAACCCGGATATAATTATGATAAATTATATTTAAATCATGCTTACCTTATGTGATATGAATAATGTGTTATTAGTATATCAAATGTTAAGTGATTATGGTTAGTATAATCCTACTTTCATAAATCATGAAATGCCGAATTATTTACAAACACAAAATTTTGTTGTTTTCAGTAGAAATGTTCATGTTGGACACTATTTTTTACACTTACAATGTAACAATTGACTCAAGGTAAAAACTATATAGTTGTAGATATGTGAGTTAGGTTTGCGACAAAATAAACGGTTCATCAAACGGATGTCCGAGTAAGAAGTTAGGCCGAATTTACGAACAAGGGGCAAATTTGTCCATTCCCTTAAGTGATAAATTGTCTTTTAGTAAACCAAATGTTTTAATTTGATTGGTTGTCATGGCAGGCATCCTTGTCCGACTTAAAACTCTTCTTCTAATCTATTTCTTCAGCAAATAAAATCCTAGGTTCAGGTTTGGAGAGTTTTTTCTTGAGGAAAGAGAAAGTGGACATTTAAGGAAGAAAAGATTTCAAGAAAAGCTAGGAAAATTCCAAGAAAATCCTTAAAGTGTTTCCAAGGTATAATTATGTGATTAATATTGTTTTAATCTAGTATTATACTTATTTCAAAGTATATAAATCATGAATGGTCTTAACTTGCTCTAGGAAGCTTGAAAAATTGCATCGTCACTTGTAATCGAGAGTATATTCAGATATGTTTTCATATTGATAAGCTTGGAAACCTGTATATGTACAATTTATTAATATGGGATTGTTACGTATGGAGGACAATAATTTGAGACCATACTGGATACCCCCAGAAGGAATATTTTTATTTGCTCCTTCCCAAGGGTATTTTAAGTCCACGTTTCATGTGTATATATATATTGAGAAGTATACTTTTATGTTTACTTGATTTTAGTTATAAATTCCTTACGAGGTAGTTTCTAGGGTTTAATGTTCATGACCTTATCAACATATATACCATTGATTCATCTTTACACATGTTTCATGGAATAAGACTTGAGTAGAATTATATTATTGTTGTAGAATCATTGAAAGTTACATAGATATATTAAGATTATACTTATGATTGAGATTCAGTACTGGTTTAGTTGGATTAATAGGTGTAAGGTCAAATCAACCAAGTTCAGCTCCACCTGAGGGAAGCGTGAATACACAGTTGACAACCCAGTGTGAGTGTACTTACTGAGTTGATTATGGATATGATGTGTATGTATTATATCTTAAAATGATATGGCTTATTAAAAGTCATGACATGTTGAGATGTTATGGCTTATTAAAAGTCAAGAGATGTTGGGATGTTATGGCTTTATAAAAGTCAAGATATGTTGAGTTGCTATGCAATTCATAAGATGTTAGGTTATTAAAGCCTATGGATATGATTATTGCCTACGGGAAGGAGATGTGGGGTTTATTAACTCCGGATATGTATATGGACTAATTTGGCATAGAGATGGATATATATTGATATGTTGAGATGTTAAAATAGTACTTTTACTATATAGAGATGTAGTACATTCACTGAGTTTTTAAACTCATGGTTTTATATGTTTACATTTTCAAGTTCTGAAGATGCCACTGCCAGGTCTCGAAGGTTGAGTAAATAGTAGTAGGGTCTTGTTAGTTTTGTTTTATACGTTGTACTAGTTGTAATTAAGTTAAATGGTATGTGAGTTTTGTTTAAATTATGTCTCCTTAAAATAATTGGATTTTTAGTATTTCGCATTTTAGCCTTAAAGTTGTTTCAGTATGTATTACTAAATAAATAAATAATAAATGTAGTTTGTGAACTATTTAGTTAATTCTATCCTAATGGGGTTAGGGGGTGACAATACACTTGTCCTAACCTAACCAAAAACTACTTTAATGAATGACCCATCTAAGCATCCTACTATTGTCCTTTAACTCCTACTGGACAAGGACTAACCAGGTGGTTCTACACTCCACATTACAACATTCCCCATCAATGGCCACCTTGACCATGTTAAGGTTATCAGTATCTCGGACACTAATAGCTTTGATCCAGACAATCACTTTCGTAGTTCCCTTAGCTCCTCCGGCCAATAGAAAACACACTACCTGCCTAAACTTCCTTATTTTAATTAATCCCTAGGCATATTTCCACCTATGGGGTCTCACGAATACAAACAATTTCAGTCTTTACCCTTGGACTTAATTTTTCAACTCCTCCAGCTCCACTCTCATGGAAGCAATTAACATTCCATGTATAAAAGGCACGCCTTTGCCCTCACACATACAAGAAGTCTGGGTAAAATCTCCATAAGCGTTAGCAACACTCACGAGTGAGCCTATCATTCCACTTAAGGACTCTTTCTTCATTGTACCTACTTTAATTCGGTACAAAGTTCACTTATCCATGTAACTTGTTATTCATTGTCGATCTCTGACCGATCCTTATGTGAATAAGCCAGAAACTGCATTCTCTTCATTTCTGATAAATCGAAGGAACTTGCGATTAAAATCATTCGTAAGATCCCTCTATGAGAAAAACATCCTGATCCCTCAAATATGGTTACCATCATTCCCATCATTTCGACAGTGCTCCAACGAGTGAAAAAGTTTCTCCAACGACTGAAAATTTTTTCTCAAATTTTCACATCTGGGCATTTCCATACCCCACCCTAAGCCAAAGCTTCTGAGCCTTCTACTTCCACTGAATAAAGTTACACTTCCTTCACGTATCTTAAACTTCAATGAATGGTCCTTGTCAAAGACCCTTTCAAACTTTTTCCCAATTTAACTTCACAGGGTAATTTAAGTTTAGCACCACTCTCTACTATAGCGTTACTTGGATAAATATAACAACTATACTTTAGTAGTCGTTGTAGCAATCCACGAAAATGCCATGAAGGAGTGACCTCTACTGTGGTCCTCGACCCTAGCTTCAACTTACAGCTTTAACTAAGCCTCGTCTCCTGCTGCCCTCATAACGGCCTTCCTTGGTCGCCCTTAAATTATTAGCACACGAATCTCAAACGAGCGTGCATAAGATTTACTATAATATTATATAATAGCAGGAGAACGAAATCTCACAAGAGGAATCAACAATCCTAATTATAAGGCTATATATCAAATAAAAAGCAACGCTGAAAGTGTAGTACATCCGCACAGATTCCTAAGGACACTAGAACCTGATGCTCGGATACCATCTGCGTCACCCCGCCTAATGAAATACTGGTTGATCAATCATATACCAAATTAAAACAGGAGTCTTATATGGTTCATTCTCAGCATCACTGTCGAAAACCAATTTAATTACTAATAAAGGGAAGTAATAACCATTGTTAGGGAATAAAATTATATTGATGTTAATGTTGTCAAAATATTTATGAAATAAATATTTTTAGGTTTCTTGCATAATAGAGACATAATGAATAAATGGACATTTGCCAAGTTTAAAGAAATTGATGGAATGTCTTTATTTCGTGAAATACATGTTCAATCCATTGAGTAGGATTTTAGTATTTAAAATCCACTTTCTATGCATATAAACTTGTAGTATTTTGATAATAAACATGTGAACAATTTTAGGAAAACTTTTATTGGGTTTAAACATGAAATAACAAAATTTGGAATTTTAGTCTTCAATGTATGTGTAATTGGAACTAAAAGACATAGTGGGTATGAAGTTTAAGGACTACATGTTAAATAAAAGAAATGGAAATTTTATTATAAAATTAGTCTTAAGTGTAAATGTATTTCTTGAATGAAGAAGTTAGTAAATATGAATGTTGGTAAAAAGCACTAATTAAGTGTTAATGGGCAAACATGGAATGGCTAGTGAGTATAACTTACTTATGTTTTGAAATATTAACACTTATGGGATTATGAAAGGATTAAGGGTGTAAAGGTGTTTCCAATCAAGAATAATGTATTCCAAGTGTAGAAAGGCGTTAAAGGGTTAAAACACTTAAGAATTTGGGGTGAAATTAACACTTGTAAAAATGGAGTAAAAGTGTAATTTGGAAACAAATGAGTAAAATGGTAATTTTACTTAAAGTGAAACATTTTTATAAAATAAAAATGTTGGAAAGGGTGTCACATAAAGGGGTCCTAAATGAATATGATTTGTGGAATAAAAATCAAGGTTAAAGTATAAAGGACACAAAATGGTAAATTTTCAAGTGTAACAAAAATTGGGACGGTAAAGTTTCGGGTTTTGTCTTTAGCCGGGTAAAAAAGAAAGGTAATAATCTGGCCATTAGTAAAATTTTAAATCACATTAAAGGAACTCGGATGAAACTAGGGATAAGTAAGAAGGGCTCGGAGCCCTTAGGTGAAAAGCCCTAAACCACTGGCCAGATCATATGGTGCGCATAGACGTCGGTGTGGAGCCCGTTAAAGTAGGCGGTAAATGGTAAAATTTTGAGAAAAGATCAAAGGAACAAGGAATACATGTAAGAAAATGGGTTGTGTGGCGAAATGTGTTAATACAACCTAACTTGAATGAATGAAATAAATGTTCCGGTAAAGGTTAAACGGATAAGTAAATGCATAAATCTATAAATGTCCATGTTAAGGCTAAAAGGCTAAAGTAAAGTGGACAAACGGGTGTTAAGTATGGAACCGGGTGTGTTAAACAAAGTGAGAAATGCTAAGTATGAATAAAGTACGTCCTTCTAGATTAAGGTAAAATAATCTAAATGTGTAAACCTTGGGAGTAAAACGGTTAATGCATTTGAATATGTATTTTCAAAGGTATATATATATATATATATATATATATATATATATGTGTAGATACATATATAATTTCTCATGCATGTGATTGTAGCATGTGAGTATTCCTTTGTGCCATTCGTTTCCATACTCCTTGTATATTCCCACTGGCCATAGGCTCACACCCTCTCTTTATTACAAAAGGTTGGGTGCGGGTTCTTATTTTGAGCGCATTTTACAGGTAAATATATCTTATTTATATTTTATGTTAGTAGCTCGATTTGCTTGGGCTCCGGGGTTCTCCTTATGGGTCCCTCACATAATTCATCTCAAAATTTGAATCGCATGCTAACAAGTGAAATATTAATTAAAATAAAATTTGACTAACAACATTATTTAGGTTGTTTCATTGCTCTTCACTCCTAACGCTCGGGTCGGACTGGGTTGACTCATGGGTAACCCATTTATCCGAGTCAGAGCGTTACAATGGTATCAGAGCTCTAGGTTCAAGGTTCCTTTTGGGTGTAACGTGGTGAGTTCGGTATTGGATCTTTTCTACGTCACTGTGGTTTGTGACAGTCATGCTAGTATGGTGACGGCTTAGTTCGTGTCATCTACGGAAGGTCAAATTGGGTAGCACGACAAGTAAATTAATGCCAGGTGGCACACGATTAAATTGATGGTTATAAATCGCTTCCGCAATTCTGATTAGGTATGTAATAATTTACGATTGTCCACATAAGCCAAAAAAAGTGATGACACCTTGGTTCATCATATGAGGTGGTTGTGTTCCAACCTTTATTGACATAGAGTGCTGGAGATGTTAATAGAATTGGGCAAGTGACACAAAATTGTGTACAATCAATGGTAAAGATTGATAGTGACAGGGTCATAATTATGTAATGGGAAATCGTGATTTAAAGTATATGTAGCCTTGGGTGTGACACATGTTAGAGGTAAATACCGAAGTGATGAGTTGGCAATTTTGATCCTTTGGGTGACACCGTGATTGATGGGTAGTTCAATGAGAATATAACTTAATGTAGGCCAATGCTAGAGGATAAGTCAGTCTTAGTTGATAGAATGCTATCCTTATGGGTGAACATGTTAGTGGTTTTTGGTCAATAAATGTATTTACATGTGTCAACTCTGTGTCAAGGAAGTACTAGGTCCCCTATTACGGACTTGAGTTTAGTACGTCCCAATTCATGTGCCTTGACTATGATGTGTATTTAGATAATCTTTATGAAGTAACCTAGGAGTGAACCTAGAAAATCTTGGTCACTCGGTATAAAGTAAATATGTTGTGATGTGTTAGAATAGGACCTCTTGCGGCGTTGTTAGGGTGGGCCTCCTCTCTATGTCCTACCAAAACCTGCATGGAATTGAGTTAGGGTTTGGTGATTGTAGTTATCATTGAGAAATACGATCCCTTGTGGCGTTTGTGTTCATAGGCATTACTCGATGTCCCGTATCCAGTTAACATATATAGTTGTCTCAATTAGTAGATTAGTACATAGTATGAGGTCTACATACTAAGGCAATTTAGTTATAGTGGTTGAACACTCATTGGGAATCAAATGATGTGGTCTAGTGAATTTAACTATGGGTTGAAATTCTGGGTAAGCACATGAGTTACGTTAAATGCTCTTTGGAGATAAACACAAGGGTGGTTTAATGAAATTGACCTTGGGTTATTAGTCTGGATAGGCGTGTAAAATGAGTATTTATAACTCCTTGGAGGTGTATACGAAGGCTTAACTAGCGAGATATTCTACGAGTGGTAGTCATAGTGAATCCGAGATGGGGTACCATGAATTACGACGATGATAGTATAACTCTTCAAAACCTTGGGATTTATTATCACGTTGAGGTTTATGTAGAGGTGTTCATTTCATAGTGATAAACTCAAGGTTGTGTAGTATAGGTCATGGTATGACTTATGGCACCTTGTAATAGATGTGTAAGATGCCTAGAGAAATGAATTTGAGGTCATCGCATATGAGGCATTGGGAATCATTGTCGTAATGAAGTTTACATAAGTGATGGTAGACCATGGATGATTTTAGTACGGTTGGGTCATGTCGATTTGTGGAAGTACCTTGGAGTTAGTTCCATGACTTTTGTTTATAAACATGTATCATTGATATGATCTTCGATAATAATTTCGAGAATAGATTGATCAATTCTAGGTTGTGCACCTAGGCGACTTAGAACACGATGAGGTTCGCTATGGTTTTTAGAAATTGCACTCAGCATGAAGTTTTAGGTTTGATCATAGCACCTAAGTGTGCTACTTGTATGGTTAGTAGTGACTCTGTTGAAGGAAATCATTAGGCGTGAGTGATGTTTGAAGTCTTAGAGTAATTATGATTTAAGATTATGTAGGTGGTACTAAGGGGATAACAATGGTTCACGTTTAAAGCTATGTGGGTGCTATGTTCACTTGATGATGAGTGATCTCAAAAACTGAGGTTAGTTACCAAGTATTGAAATTTTAGAGGTCTAGATATGATAGGTCGATAACTAATGATAAGTGTCAAGAGAAGAAACTTCGCCTTGATTTAGGATAGTTGTGCTTGCCAGTGATAGATAAGTAACATTAGTCCTGATGAGGGAAGCCTAGGAATTTTTCTTTCTCAAAGGAAACTTATTTTGTGTTCTGTTCGGACGACGTGAACGAATGACTCTTGAGTATAACTAGTCAAGGTTAAGAGACCAAGTCAGGGTACGTGGCAAGGCTAAGGTGCTTAGCCAGTGTTTGATTAGAGCTATATAGTTCAAGTATACGTTAGTTTGCACTTCGTGTGGATCGACTCATTGTCTAAATTTGATTGTTTCCTCTCGGCGTGGTAGTCACCTAATTTGTGGCATTCTGGTGTCTTCCTGATCCCGAAATGGGAGGTTATTAATCTGTTGTAAGTCGAGTGTGGCACCGTATAAGCTCAGTAGTGAAGTAGGTTAGGTTGGTTGTGGCTGATGCATCACAGTAGGTGAGTGATCTTTCTTCAGATACACCTTTATTCTACACCAGTTTGTGTGTGCCCGTGTTCTCATGCTCTTACATATAGTTTGCATGTGTTCCCTGATTGCTCTAGGTTAACAGGTTTGTTAGTAAACTGGTATAATTAGTTACATCTTGGTCGTGTGTCCCGAGGTTGTGACTTGATAGTATTATGAATATTAGGACCTGATAGACCTCGGATGATATTGTTGCATTTGGTTCAAAATTTTAGAGATCTAAGAGATGATGGCTTATATGTATATGTGTTGTGATGCCCATGGTGACCCTGGGTCAGCGTAGGGATATCGTAGGATATATCGGTCAGGTAGAACTATGTGATAAGGAGATTATCTTTGATATGTGTACCGAGGAATGTTGGGGAAAATATTTGGGGAAACTATTTGGGGAAAATATGAGGAACTTGAGAAGATGTGACACCCCCCTAATAAAATCCTGGGTGATCAATCCTATATCAAACTAAACATGAATCTCAAATGGTTTCATTTTCAGCATCACTGTCGAAAAACAAATTAATTACTAATAACCTATTAGGCATGGTGTCAAATTTTAAACGTTCTAACCTTTTAACCTAAATGCACAAGTAAAACCAAATACACAATGGTATAACAACAACATAAATGAATGAATAAATAAATAAATAAATAAAGATGCACGAAATAAAATAAAAGATAACAGTTGGGCAATATTCCCGAATATTACAACATTACCTCCTATCTAGATCACAAAGATAAAAGCGTGTAAATAATTTCTTGCCAACATCCACAGCTGCAGCAACAACGTCCGACTCGAAAGAATAGTCATCCAGGCGTCCCTGTATCTGGACACCTAAAAGTATACAAAGGGGAGGAAAGAAAAATAGACACGGGTCAGAGCTCGGGTTTTGAAAAAATATTTCAGCAAGTGCTTAACATAATTTAATATTTAAAATATTTTACTCTCCATATTTAAACTATCATCGCACTCACATGAGATACCCCTCACCTCACATCTAACATTTCAAACCTAACGCAGGTATTTTAAAAACACCCTAGTTAGCTACCTAGCCTAACTAGCACCTCATAAAACTCCCAAGTCACCATACGTTATCTCTTACCCCGCGTAATATAAAATATTCTAAGCTATCGCACGAGCTTATGCATTATAATCTCTCACTTATAATTAATACGCTCATAATTTATAAATTTCACTAGTTATTGACACTATTTACATTTTAGTGTTCTTTATCTCGTATATAATATTCTCATCTTTATATACATATATCACATATTTTGTTCCGGATTTTAAGATCCCGGATGATCCAGAATTTATCTCACATTCAATTATTTATTTTGTTTGTATATATATATACACACAATATACTATACACATCAAGCATATCCACACTACACCTTATTGGCTATATTACAACTAATATATTATTTAATTTATAAGTATTTGTAACACTTACAAAATTTACAACGGTTTTCAACACTTACAAAGTTTGTAAGTGTTCAACACCGTAGCAAAATTTGTTATTTCATCACTATCCAAACTTAAAAAGTGTAACAATTTTTTTAAAGGGTAACAAAGTCCCAAATAAGTGTGAAACCATCTTCGCGCTCATCCAAATGTAAATTTTCATCCCTCGTCAATATTTCTCCCTCCCATCACAAAATCGCATATTCATAGACATTTGCAAACCTGCTCAAAATTGCTGGCTCAAAATCGATCAAAAACCTCTACCTAGGGCTCAAAACGCAAACCT
The DNA here is from genome assembly GCA_949130495.1 of Sambucus nigra. Classification (NCBI taxonomy): domain Eukaryota; kingdom Viridiplantae; phylum Streptophyta; class Magnoliopsida; order Dipsacales; family Adoxaceae; genus Sambucus; species Sambucus nigra. Next base: position 515,220,077 of record OX422218.1, on the reverse strand, counting down.
CTACCTATCACTATTCGTAGCTATCATACAAACCTCTACCTAGGGCTCAAATCGCAAACCTATACATATCCCTATCGATAGATATCATCCTAGGGCTCAAATCACAAATCACAAATCTCCACCTATCCCTATCCGTAGATATGTTTTTTAGGATTTCGTTTTTTAATCACAGCATCGAAACTCAACTGCTATTTTTTGAAGGTACAATGCTCAATTCTGACCTGATATGTTTTTTTTCAATATACATGTATGGACAACTGATTGTTTGTATTGCATACCAATTAATTACTGTTTTTTTGTTTCAACTTTTTTTCTTATCATTGCCATTTCACTATGTAAACGTTGCCATAATCATGTCATTAAATGGGTATTGACTTCTAGTAAAATAAATTTTCATTGGGGGTACAATAATTGCATAGTCGGAAAATGATTGAAAATAGGTGAGATGTCTCTTATGAACTAGTACATGGAGTCACAAGCTCACATTCTTGATTTTTTTATGTCTCTTGCTTTTCACCTAGATGAAAAATATTTTACCCCGAACCATATGAAGCCTTAGTTTAATGACTGTAATTCAAACTTCAAAGCGAGCTTAACTAAAAGTTAACTTTGCTTAGTGTGGGATGAATTAGGTGTTTTGCTATTATTTTTGTTTTTGGTGTTTATATTTTCATCTTTTACCATTTTCTCTGTAGTTTTATTGACGAGTGATAATAGATTTCGTTATTGCTTTAACTTTCTTGTATCATGTTTTCTTTTCCCCAAGTTTTGGTATCGACGAAATTTGATTCTTCACGCTATACCTCATAAGCTATCTAAAAGCCTAATCTACAAACCCCTACGGTGATTGTTAAGAAAGAGGGTTCGACTGTGTTACATATCATCATCATTCAATCAATCTACTATTAATTATCACGGGGATCAGGTAGAGTAATTGGTCGCTATTTTTTATATCTACTACTATGGTGTTGAAAGTTTTGATGTAATTGCTATTGATTATTTATTCAATTATGCGAGTCTTATATCGTGGAAGCTTAATAGAGTTGTCTCTTATATTTTAGGCTCGTGGACTCTTTGAAGCACTTGAAATTGAGTACATAATCCGTACAGAGCACCCAGTGATTCAGATATATTGTACTCGCTAGAAGATTTGCAATTAGGAGCCAAGGGGTATCTAACAGAGCTTAGACCTGGTCGTTGACTCCAACTTACTTTGGGTGAACCAAGGACATCGCGCTTTTTCTATAGAGCCGTGCATCTTGATGCTTGGCAGAAGTCTGATCCTTTCTTATATTCTTGTGGTGTTTTTCTTTTTCCTAAGGTTAGTTTCTATTTCAGCATACCTAGTTTTTTATTGAAGGTTTGTTTTAATTATTGTATGCCTATCGTAAGGTGTCAATTTATTTATTTTTATCGTGCGTGTAATACGTGTTTTAAAAAGTGATTTGAACACTTGACAACTTAAACAAAGTGGAAAAAATTTTATGTTAGTCTGCTAAGATTAATGATAGAGAAATGATAATTTTAAGGAGAAACACGTACCAAAAAATTCTAATTAATATTTAGAAGTTCAAATATCTATCTATTTAAATTATTCATATATTTTTTGGTGTTCACGGAAAGAAAAGATACAATCTGCATTGCCCTTGCTGATGATACTTGTGATGATTAGGATGAACAAGCTTATCGTATCAAACTTGAGAGTTAGGCTTGTTGATGTCAGAGTCGGTGCTTTCTTCTTCTGTATCAACGGACCAGAGATCATGTCAAAGTCGGCTAGAGAGAGTGAAAGCAATCTCAAGAATGCATTTATGGAAGCAGAGAAGAATGCTCCATCCATTATCATTATCGATGAGATTGATTCAATCGCTCCAAAGCGCGTACATGGTTTGGATGAGTGATCTGCCGGTTCCTCCTAGCCTTATCCATGGTTCCTACAACAACATTGGTGATAACCTTAAGAGTGAATGCGAAAATATTAGATGCGAATGCGGTTCTGATACCAAAATGATATAAACACAATGAAAATTAATCACCATAATAACAACAATTTAGAAATTAGGGTTCTCTCGTTCATTCATCTTCATTAGATACCTTCGAGTGTTTGAAGATGGAACCCAGAGCGCACACAAACAGAGTCAAGATGAATGATTAGGGTTTAAAGAGGTGATGGGGGATATGGCCTCGTTTGATACGTCATATAAGAGGATTGTATTGGATTAAATTAGGTGTTTCACTATGAATTACAATACAAAAGGGGCAGCGAAAACAGAATAGCTGTCCCCTTTCTCAGGTGGTCATTGGTCCAAAACAGTGATAACATCTGCTTGGATTGAAAAGGTGGTTGTCAGTTATAAGGATGACCCTACTACTATGAAATCATTCTCAAACTCACAGTAAACACCTCTAATCTCCCTAATTACCATCTCCTCAAAGGGTTACTCAGATTTAAGGGTAGAATCTATGTTAGCAACAGTGGGAGTTTAAGACAAAATATTATGGCACCATTATATGCCTAGGTGTTTATTGCTATTGTATATAAAACCATCAAGTTGTTCGGGGTTGCGAAGTTCCGGAAATTCCTTTATGCAATGAAGTTTGAATCAATATTTTTATTCAGTGCTTTTTAAGGTGTTTATTGCTATTGTTAAGTTTTGTGAACATGTCCTAATGAATGAATCTGTCAAGTCACATCAACAGCTAGTTTTAAGCTAACGAAGCCAGGTCTAATGCATCAACTTTGATTTTTTGGTGCTATTTTTTCCTTTTTTTCTCCCCAGGTGCTGGTTTTATCAACATTCCAGACCACAACATTGGATACAAATACAATCAATATGTATATGTCGAGCAACTCATTCATCATTTAATGATGGCATCACGAGTGAGCACTCAGGCATTAAGCTAAAGGAACTCCATTTCATTGACTATATTCCATTTACCCATAGTTCGGTTCACACGTTGGACAAAGAGGAAAACTTGAGATATTCTCACTCTCGTATATGGGATACATACATGACCTGTCACGGTGAAAAAGAACTATCACACACACACACACACACACACACACACACACACACACACACACACACACATATATATATATATATGTTATGTAGAAATTTAGGTGTAATTTGGATCTATGTTTAGAAGAGTTAGATGTTTTTTGTTTCTTCAAAATTCTAGGAGGTTAAGGGCTCCGAATTTAATTATGAGTTAAATTTAGTCTAAAAACATTTATTCATATGTTTAATTCATACAAAAAATAAGCATTTTTTTTCCAGATTCGAATTTTAAACTTGGGCTGCACATTTTTTTGGTTGTTGAGTATGAAGTATGAATGTGAATCTAAAATATATGCTTGTTTTTTCTTTCTTTGAATGGACGAACGTATATAGTGGAGGTTTTGAGTAAGGTATTTTTAACTCTTAAACATTCCGTGGCAAATATAGTCGTTAGCCTCTTATTTTTGTATTTTTATAAACAAACACTATTTTATACCTCTCTAGGTCCGAATGATTTAGATTCCTATATAAGAGGTAAAAACAAATGACCCAGCTTTATGCAAGGGTTTCATACCCACAAAAAAAATCAGATTCAAATTTTAAACTTCAGAACCAGTATTATAGATCTTGGCACTAGGTGACGGTTTCGTATGCACGTGTAGGTTGACTGCTCGGTTTTCAAAAGAGTTAGTGATGGAGATCATGAATTCTATTGAATGTTTTGTTGTTTTTGTTGTTCTTGAAGGATATTGCACTGACTGATCTGGCTCCAACGCATCCCATAAGGTTGGGGCTAGCACTCAATTTCTTGGTGTTCTATTATGAGATTCTCAATTCATCTGATAAGGCTTGTAGTATGGCAAAGCAGGTAACTTCACATCCCATTTGCTGTGTAAATGTTTCATGAACTTATTTAATCAGTTTTGTTTTAGTTCATTCTCACATCTTGTCGGTTGAATTGGTTGAATTGGTTGTACATCAATTTGGTGTATAACCTTAATAATTATAATGTGATTTAGGAATCAATTGGGATTATTAACAGTCTAGTGAATTAAAAATTGATGAATTTAATTGGTTAGGATAGGATTTGGTAAGAATACCATTGACCCAGGTTTCTTAAAGAAATAAATGATTTTCCTTGTAAATTCATATCACACTTGATTAAATGAATGTGGCAGTTTTTGGTTTTTTTGAACACGTGGCGGTTGGGCATTGACTATGTGGTTATAGTTTTGATTATGAATTATAATTTGGTTGAATTCTGGGATGAAACGAAAATGTATTGTAGTTCTTAAGAATAAATGTCTTTCTGGAAGGATGTGTTTGTTTTATATGGAAGTTCTTCACCTAAATGCAGATGAAGGCACATAATATCGTATCTGTGTTTTTGTGGATTCCCTGTTCCATTTTTGTATTAATCAGCTAGTCAGCCTTGTATATCTGCATAACTAATTGTTTAAGAGAATGGAAAGTCAATTTTCATGGAGTAATCTCACTAATTCATGGCTGTAGTTGAGATGTAGGAATTGTCTGCTATTCTGATTTAAGTTGAGGATTCTCCCCTTCCTCTTTTTCAGATTAATACAGATTGTAAGGGAAAAGAGAAGTGAAATAGATCAGAAAGAGTATATAATTAATTTTCTGCTGAAAATTCTCACTTAGTTTTGAAGTCTTGAGGTTAAGAACCCAGAGATCTCGAAAATCCATCTTCAAGCACATCTACTGCATGTATAAATCTCTCGCCCTCTCTTTCTCTCCCTCTCTGACACGCTAAGACAAGACCTCCAAGTGACAAGACAATGGTGGAGTGTTCCAACTTCCATTTATGAGTGCATGGTGCAGACTGCAGAGCATCAGTCGAGGACTCTGATATTTCTTTCATGATCTGCATTCTCTCAATCTTAAGTTGCATGTTTTCATTTGGACCTTGGAGAGACTACCAGTGAGAGTTGATTGTATTGGAGCAGTACCATATTGGGTTGATCATTTATATCTCTAGAGATGCCACCAACATGCTACAGACCAGGTTAAGAATCAGTTTTACTTTTATTTTGTGTCAGTGTGTGTGTTGCAGGTATATGAGAATTAATCTTGTATGATGTATGAACTGTATGCTATCTTCACATCGCATCCACACATGAATGCATATGCACGACAATATTTAATTACCGTTCATGTTCTCTCACTGTTCCAAACTTTGTTATTTCTAACAATTTTAGATCAAATAAAAAGGGCAAGTACTTAAGAGGCCTAGTTTATAACTAAGCCCACAGTTCAGTGGCTGGTGTTATCATCTCAAATTTGAGTTGTTGCGGTGCTGAAGCTCTATGTAAGTAGTTTCTTTGCAAATTTGGTATATCTCAGTATTCTGTTTAATTAATGTTTTTTCTTTGCAAAGAAGAACTTTCCATGATTGCTTGCTAATTACCCTTTCTTTCTCCATCTGTTGTTTAATATATTATAGAAAGAATCGAGCTCGTCAAGTCAAAACCCAAGACAGAGGTATGTCCTTGAGAGAATCCCCCGACGAGAATGGGTCAGTAGGAACATGGTAAGTCTCTCTATAATTTTTTTGTTTTTTCGGTCTCTCATGAGTTACCCCCTTCAACCATTCGTCTTCAACCTTTTGCTCTCCGACATTATTGCAAAATGAAAAGGCCTCATCTTTGGGCTATATATATTGAGCCTTTATCAGAAGAACTTGGCACGCAAACTGGATTGAAGGAATTTCTAACTGTTCCAAGGTAAATATTATAAATCTGCTGTTTCGGTATTATATAGGGAACACCCTGAAGCTTGTGTCACATATATATTTCTTGGGCTTTATGTTGTTGGTTCTATCTGAATTATATATGATTTATTCTTATGAACACTTCTTCCCATATCATTTGTAACATTCTTCATCATTATTGTCATTTGATTATATTAACAATTGTGATTTAATAAAGGTTGTGAAAAATTATTTTTGTATATTCTACTTGGTTGATGAGATTGGCAAATTCTGCATTTGAAAAGGGCCTAGAAGGATGGAATGTGCACGGAAATGGAAAGATTGAATTGAGAAACTCTACGATTGGAAATAAGTTCATCGTAGCGTACAATAGAAGTCAACCACACGATAGTTTTTCACAACATCTATATTTAGAGAAGGGGGCATTTTACACATTTTCAGGTAAATTTGTGTCCATTAGAATTTTAATTTCCTAAGCTTATATATACTAGCTTAGGTCTTCACAATATAATCTATTTTTTTTCCAGCTTGGGTGCGAATTAATGAAGGAAATTAATTCGCACCGAAATTGAGAGTACCACTCCATTAAAGTATTTGCAAAAGTTGAAGGAAATTAGGTCTTTTCCGGGGAACGAAGAATTGGTTGTGGGGATTGGATTGCAAGGTCATTTTGCGAAGCCAAACATACCGTACATGCGTGCATCGTTGGATACTTTTGGCACAACCAAGATGCCGATATGGCTCACTGAGTTGGATGTTGAAAGAGGACCAAATCAAGTAAGTAAATGTTTTTCTATATTTTTCACTAAGTGTGGAAAATGTATTCACATATATATATTTGAAGAATGAAATTTTATTTGTATAAAATTGTAGATAAGTGTACACAATCTATATGTTTGATTTTACAAAATATAATTAAAGCTCATACTTTAGACACACACATACTTGCACATTAAATTTTCTTTTTAATGTGAACCCTTTGTTTGATCTAACGATTCACAGTGATGTATTATTCCACATCAACATATAGCGACTGGATTTTATATGGGTTTCACAATAGTTCTTTTTCAAATCTGGCAAATACGGGATGTGATTTAATATGGGATGTGATTTCCCCTTCTTGGTTCCAGTAACTGTGAATTCCCCTCTTGGTGTCAACCTTTGACCATTTATCAAAACATCTTTGTTACAGTGCCCACACTTGAAATTCTCAGATCTTTTTGCTTTTGAAATTTTTTTAGAAAACCCTCTCTTACTGGAGGGATTCTTTATTACTCTTCCAATTTCATGAAGTTTTATGGAGCTGGCCTTATTGGACTTATCAACCTTTTAAGAGATGCAAGGGAACATAACATTCTTCGAGCCAATACTTCTTTTTTCATTTGAGAATAAATCTCCTCTTGCCAAAATCAAGAAGATATTTCACCATTGTTCCTTCTGTAACTATAACCTTTTTAAAAGATCTGGTTGGTTTTCTAGATTCCTTGTCCATCTTTTAGAGAAGGCTAGTGTTTTCAATGTCATCCCATCTAATGTTTGCATCAAACTCCCTAACCTGTAGAGCAAGTTGATTAGTGCTTCTTGATGTCTCTACAGAAGCTCTCCAGGCAACATTTTGGCTTCTCTTCGTAATTTCTGAACTGTCAGGATATAATATCCCAGAATCTTCTTGCACCCCCCTTGTCGGGCAGCTTTGGAAACTAAAGTACGAGGCAGAACCTTCCAACTGAAGAGCTGATGTGAAAGGCTACCACCCCTCCACCAAAATAGACCCAATCCAGAGACAGCTTTTGAAGAAGAGCTTGGCTCCAAATCCGAACACACCTGACCCGTTTCTGGCTAGTTCGAAGTTTTGTATACATGCGGGTCACAACATGAGAAGCAGAACCCATCATAGCAGCAGTATCAACAAGTTTGGGCCACTCTGCTGAAAGAGCAAGAGGACGCAAATTTGACTCCAACATGAGCAACACCTGTTTCACTAAGGTGATATCAGATGCCTTGACACTTTTATGCCAAATCTTATAATGTGGATTTAGCCATGGACCCGAAAGAAGCCCACGCAGGCGATCTTCAAAGCAATGGGTATGGCACATGACATCAATAATATTGCCCTTCCTATTATTTTTTGAACCAATACCTAACAGCTCACTAGTAAAACCGTCATGAACAGGACCCGTATCATTAATAATGAACAAGCAATCCCTGTCATCATCAGGAACATGGCAAGAGAAGCATGACCCACATCTTTCTTTCGTAGCATCAACATTTAGGTTCTTAATATTGGACCAACAGAACTCTGTTGATAGATTCGAAATAACCTTCATTTGTGTTGAACGAATTTCCTCAATTGATCTTTTAGGCTTGTCAGGGGTCTTATTTGAAAAACTGATGAGGCTATTTGAGCAAAACTATAATAGTTAACATACCTCGTAGACAGCGTACGCATTCCTCGAATCTCGGAATCATTTAAAATCCCAGAAGATCTAATCAAACAATCCAGGCTAGTTTTCTGGAAATTATGAGTTGTTGAAAAAACTAGAGAAATTTCAGACCATTTAGAATTTGTCAACGACTTTTCATGGACTGGTTCACATTCATTGCGTCTCTTTTAGGCAACTCTAAAGCCCCACATTCTATGCTACTAGAATATGTAGAGATCATATTTTCTTTTGGCTCCCTTCAATGGCAGTCTCATCCTTAACAAAAATCCCTGAAGGTACCGAAAGAAGTTGTAGCATTGAACTTTTTGTTCCATTAACTTTAGCAGTTGCATTATAAAGCTTGGTAATTTCACTTAAAATTGGGCTATAAAGATCAGATGACTTAGTTCTTTAATAACAACAATCAAATTATTTCCGTGTCAATATTTATATAGGATCAAATCCCAGTAACTCTGCTCCTCGAATTGCCTTTCCAACTCGCAACCAGGGCCTATCTTTGTCAAGCACACAATACCAATCACTCTCTGGAAAGAGATTGGTTGCAACCCCTACACACTTTGCATGAAACGCAGCGGGGTAACCATCACGACATATTAAGTTTCCATCCATCTTACAAAGGCAACATTTGTCCCTGTTCTAATCTGTGGTTTCCTCAACAACCTCGTCAGTCAAGCAGGGACCACCAGGAACATCCATCACACTCTTATTTTTCTTGGAACTATCAAACTGCACATTCCTATCAACATCCATACTACCCTTAGTTCCCGACATTCTTCTAAGTTTTGATTTTATGGCTTCCACTTTGATCACGTCATCACAAAGAGACTGAAGTATCTCAATCTTTACAGATTCGGGTTGTTCATAGTATTCAGTCCCAAAAAACTTCAAGTGGTAAATATTAATACCGGACTCTAATCCAGAACTATGCATTAGGACATACTCAACCAAATAGATAGGCCACGTGATCAAGTTCAACAAATCCCAATTAAGACTCCTCAAGCAAAGACAAGCGGATTGGGAACTCTCGTCAGAAAGAAACTCTTAAATGTTTCCTCAAAATTCGTAGAAGGCAACGATGAACGAAATCAATTAATAAATTGGGAGCCTTGCATCTCAGGGCTGCAACAAAATCTTTCAACTCAAATGGACTTGAAAACAATATTGTACTAAATGACCTCAAAGCCATCTAGATTCAAATTTTTGGATTTATCATGACCTGAAACTAAAAGTTTCTCCTCTGAAACTACACTATCCGAATTTTTTGAAGTTGTAAAAAATACATTGCAACAGATTTTGCTTATTGTTACTAAACTCCGTTCATATTAGACCACATAGTGCGTTTTCGAATTTATTTATGGTTTTGGTTTGTGACAGGCTGAATACTTGGAAGAAATTATTAGGGAAGCTTATGCACATCCTGCTGTTGAAGGAATTATAGTGTGGTCAGGGTGGAAGCCAACAGGTTGCAGTAACATGTGCTTAACGGACAATTCTTTCAAGAACTTGCCGGCTGGCGATGTTGTCGACAAGCTGATCAATGAGTGGAAGACAAACGTAATGGGAGAGACTGGTGACGATGGAATTTATGAGAACCAAATTTTTCATGGGGGGTATACTGTGATAGTCTTCAATAACCATACCGGTACAAAGTTGACAAGGCACTTGGAAGTGTCTAGTGCGGATTCTGAAGCATTGGATGTTTGGATATCCATATGATAAGAATATTTTTTTGTACCCAACAAACTACGAATGGTGAATAAAATTTTGGATACAACACAAGGTGGTGAGTACTGGCTGTGGTTATCTTTAGGGATGCTGAAGTGGTAGATGCTCCGATTTCGTTTTTTATGCACTTAGAGGGTCATTTAGCGACGAGGCGGTGAGTACTGGCAGTGGTTATCTTTAGGGAACTAGTGACAATGCTCTTATCGACACGATTTCCTTGCCATACTAATAGGGTTGTGGAACATGTGTATTTGGATACAATAACTAGATGTATGAAGTTTGTTAAGGAGAATACTCACTATATACCTTTAATTCTTGCTTTCTTTCTTGATGAGAGTGCTTGTTTATGCTGAACATATCATGAAGTAATGTACGAAAGTGTTTGGATATAATTGTTATGCTTTTAGCTATTTTTATTGTTTATTATATGTGAGGTTGGTGGTACGTGGTGGCTAATTTTTATTTTTTTTTAATATTTTAATTTATGTAAGTGTTCATAACACTTACAAAATGAACATGGTTTTCCTTCCTATTAATATTTGTAAGTGTTTTAAACTGTTACAAACAAATATATATATTTTCTTTTGCAAGTTTTTATAACCTTTGTAAATTAAAAAAGTTGCTGGATTTTGCAAGTGTTCTAAACACTTGCAAATAAAAATTTTGTAAGTGTTGAAAACACTTGCAAAAGTTTAATATGTAAGTGTTCAGAACACTTACAAAGTTTTTTACAACGGTTGCCCAAAACGGATATGTGTTCCCAATGAACACTTACAAATAACATTTGCAACAGTTTTGAGCACTTATAATTTTTTTGCAACGCGCTGATTTGTAAGTGTTTTAAACACTTACAAATGGCATTTGTAAGTGTTTAAAACACTTACAAATCGCCTGTTTTGGTGTAGTGCCATACTTACATATCACACACTATATAAGTATAAGAACCATCCCTCAGAGCTATAACTCAATGGATGCAATCTCTCAATGCTATCATCTTCTAGAAAATTACTCACGTATCATCCTGGGTACCAGCGGTTGGACTCTCACACTTACTTGGTAAAAAAACAAATCACAACGTATGGGAAGCGGTCATAGTTCCTCACCAGAATGAGAACGAAACATACGCACCACGTCTCACCCCTGATCAAAATCACACGATATAAAATGGATGCTATGACCTGGGGACTATACGCAGCCTGCTCCTCAAGCCAGGGGCCTCACCCACATCCCGAAACTTCCCATGATAGCACTAAAGGGGTATGATTCACATAAATATATCAATCACACATAAATATATTTATAACTATATAGTATATATACTATCTCTATACCCATATATATGTCATCAAGTCCACCTATCATGCCTATCTCTTATGGAATTAGCCTATAATCCAAATATACCAAATCACAACAATTTATAAGTATACACACAACTTATTTTAATCCCATAAGTATTCACTCACGTATGATACAATTATCACATCTCTTATTATTGAATAGTAGCGAACCACGTCTAGCTAGTATCCTTATATCATCCTACTAACACCTTAGGATTTACTCATACATATTCGGCATATATATATATATATATATATATATATATAATCGACATTTATATTCTCCATGCATAAATATATATGTACGAACCCGTCGAATAATTCCTCGAATGTTGTTCGTCCCAAACATTACTAAATTTAAACCTTGGATCTTTCCCCTAACCCGAGACTTATACATCATACATTTACTCTTTTATAGGTCCTAGCACTCTATTTAGGATCCCCTATTATCTATCTCCAAAAGGAATTCTTCTCCAATCATTTTAGTCCAAGAAAACTTCTCCAGTTTTTATGTCAAAATCGGACTGATCCGGTGTCCCAGAAAAACGAACCGGTCTGGTCATAAATGAACCGATCTGGTAACCACAGTTCGGACTGGTCCAGTCTGTCCAGATTTTTTCCTTCTATGAAATTCACTATAACACTTATCCAACCCAAATTTTATGGATTATAACATCGCCCAACATCATTAATAACATCTACACACGATGATTTACCCAACATACCAAGTTAATCTTGGGATTCATCAATTTATCTACGAATTAAACCCTAATTCCATTAAACCCACCATTTCTATTTCTTCAAATTTCTCACCATAATTTATATCATTCACATAGATTTAACTTAGATTTAATGTGGGATTGTTATCATATCAAAATCATGTGAAATCATTTCTTAAAAACCCATTTTTGTGCAAAAATCCCAAACCCAAAATCTTATTGTTTTCGCACCAACTATAATATCAACAATAAACACACTTAAAATGATTAAAGCGAGTTAAGCACTAGCCCGATTGGACAAATATGACGATCTCGTTCCGGAATCCACCGAAGCTTGGCCGGGAATCTCTCTTCTTCTTACTTTCTCTTCCTCTTTCCTTTTCTTTCTTTCTTTCTTTCCTCTTTTCTCATTCTATCGAGCCCTTATAAGATAGAAATAAGAGTTATCCCCTTATTAAACCCAAAATTGACTCGTGTATATAAAAGCGAGTCCCTACTGATCCAAAAAGTCCCCCGGAACCCAAACACTACTCTCGGCTACTCTATTGTGACTATCTCGTCCCTTTCGAGACCAACCATGCACTGGAAATTCCCATTCGAGTTACTTATCAAAAAATTGTGTCTTAAATCCAACACATCTCCACACGTGTTTTCCGAATAAAATAACATCACTTGTCGCTTTTATTCACATGCGACATAAAATAAAATAGTCCACCTCATTTACTTTAAATTCTCAAATTATTAAATTACTCCCACTCAAGTAATTTAAGTATCCATAAAAGTATGGGTTATTACATTCTCCCCCCCCCCCCCCCTTACAACGGAATTTCGTCCTCAAAATTCGGATAACACCGGTACCAAAGACCTTGGATCACAACCCCACCACCTGCTCTAGTACCCAAAATCGAATCATACTAACATAAGGGCCACTCCACTATATGCCCATTAGTGGCACCCACTTATTAAAAGATTACTCACTAAAGCCTACAGCTTCACAGCAAGCTTGTTCAATTCTCTTCATACTAATATACTCCATCAGCTATAAGCTCTTACCTCAACAACCACACATCACACCTTGTGCTTCAACCAATGATATTCGAATAAAATGAGCCTATAAATCACTGGATCTATCGCCTCAATTCTATTGGAAGGTCGCACATCACTAAGTGCCAGCTTCCCATGCCCATCCCAACACAAATCTCCCATCCTGAGAGAAACCATAAGAACATCGGACCACTCCTGTCAATCCTTCAAATCTCGATTCATGACGACGTAACTCTTACGACGCTCAAAAGTCTCCCCAAAATAGTTTTTGGTTAATGCCCCTCTCAACAACAGACTCTAACTCTCGTCCGATTCAAAAATCTATTTATTCGCTCACCTCTAAACAACCAGAGGGAGAATGACCAGGATTTTCCACACAAAACCTTAATAGGCACTTTGTCCATAACAAACGAGTACGAGTGGCTCCACACAACTCTACCAATAGGTAATTTCCCTCCCAATCACCGTACCATGCTTTACTTTAATTACAAGTTAGGTCAGTTGTGAATGTAAACTAACCGCGGTGACTCCAGAATCGGATTCATACCACCTTAGTAGTCGTCAATCACCCCTTATCTACTCATCGGGCCATAGGTGACACGACTTGCCCAAGAGAAAACATTTCCCCACTTAATCCCAAAAATCCCTATCGGAGGTTGGGTTCAAGGATCTCATCCTAATTCACAACAATATTTGGCGACACCTTGCATTTTTTCCACATGCGCACTTCTAGGTCCCTTTTTCCTTATAGGCATAAACCTTATATTTATGCACAAGAGACTCCTAACATCCAACTGAGTAAGGCTCCACTCAACTTCCACACAATAATTGGACTTTCCTCTTCTCAAGGGATATACTTATAAATGGCTTTCCATAGCCTTTCGGCCCATCTCGGGTGTGCCTACTCTCATTTCACACATGTACTTAGATTATCATCATTTTCACATGACATTCGATCCATCATACCTTTCTTGCTTCATTTATGACTGCCCCACAAGCATATATTCCACACATTTATTCCAACGTCCACCTATCTCAGACAATTCGAAATCAACCAACCAAGGCGCCCATACACCCTGTAATTGGTGCATATCTGCACAACACTGGAAACGTCACACACTTTCCTCAAAACTGACCTCGCATTTTCGACGTGGCTATAACACATGGGTATTCTCAATCACCCCATAAATTGAAATTTAATTTTCCTCGACATCGTTCCACCCTTCAACTCGCGGTAAAAGAAAAAATTTCAGTGCTCTCTCACGGCACTACCGGCTCCAATGGCCTTATACTATATAATAGCTCTCAGATCAGAGCGTTTTCTCCACACTTCCATCGATTAACATTCAAAACTGATGCCCTGTCATCCATTAATGTCTCTCTACTCACGACGTTGATCAAAATCCATGCGTATCTCATCACGCAAGAACATACGAACAAAGAACTTTCCCCAATACTCTATAACTCAGTATTGGCGGTAATCACATTCCATAAACCTCAAACATATAACCAGGACTCTCCAAATCCTATCCCCAAACATATGAATATAAACCTTAACTCCCACGTCTCTAAAGGAGTGATATAACCATATGATCTCCCTATCACCAAGTTCTGAGCGTTAAACATAATAACGAGCTTAATCTCTCCGCTCAACAATATACCTCAAATAACATCAATAAGGTCCCTAAACACCAGGATCAAATATCTTGAGACAACTATACTCTCTGAAGTCTGTATCATAATATAAATGCGAACTCGACCCTCTCGTAGGTGAGGCATTGCCAAAACCACAAATCCTACCCTAGTACAACAAACATGATAGCCTTGCAATATCAGGCCACTATCATTCTAGCTAATATATACATCATACTCGTATAACACATCACTAGAACGAGTAATCCCAATAAAATATATACCACCATTCTTACACGCACTTCCCCACGGATGAAACCAAAAATAACCCCGCTATACCATGAAAAATATATAAACATAATAATGTTATTGATATACACACTAAACTCATCTCAAACGCGAATCTAGCGCTAATCAAGATACTGTGACTCTCTCGTGACACACAAAGCATACCTCATTCACCTGAGGTTAAATCTCATATTTCAATATTGCCAATCGTCCTGGCTTCTTAAATGGTTCCCGGACATGACATACTTATCTGAATCGGAAAAAAAAATATCTTAATTATTGCCCCAACTAGGCACCATACTCTTGTCCCTTTTTCTTGCTTCGAACAAAAATCAATTTATGTGGTCCTACTCCCCACATAAGTTTATCTCTTCACATAATCCACTTATCTTCGACCACGCTAGCCATATTAGGGTTGTCTTTATCTCAGACCTTGGTAAACTCGACCCTGACGGCCACCCTCATTGTTCCTTTAGCTCCGCTGGCCCTAAGGAACACACCGCTAACTTTATCAGTCCCAACTGAATCCTTCAACGCCTTTAGCTCCCACCACAAAGAAGCATTAATATTCTCACTAACAAAAACAGTGACATTATCGCCATCTACTTCGACCTTCCAAGAAGAAATTCCCATAAGTGCGGGCGACTCCTCTCGTGAGTCCATGGCCCACATAAGGACTCTTTTCTCCATTGTACCAAATGTGGTGATTTACTCCCACCATTACAACACTGCTCCCCTGAGCCAGGAAAAATCTTACCCCAATTCACTCTGGGTATACTACTTCCTGCTATATGCCAAAGCCTCTGGGTATCTTACATCCATTGGTTATACATAGAACCTCCACATTTACCAACATTCCAATGAGTGGTCTTCTTCAAATACTCCTCTGAATCCTCCCACTTTAACCGCACTGGGTGAAACGAATTCGGCACCACTATCTACTATAGAGGTACTTGAAAATATATATTGCACCGTAGTAGTCCTTATAGCCCCATCATCCCGAGAAACAATAGGAGTGGCCTCGAATACGGCCATCATCACCAAAATATTCTACAACTCCAACTGGGTCCTGCCTCTTGTTGCCTTCCCAATGGTCCTCATTAGTCATCCTTCGCATGTCGGAAAATGAAACACACCCAAACGCATATAAGATTAAATATAATCTTACACTATAGCAGGAGAATGAAATCTCACCTCAGGAATCAACAATCCTAAACATAGGGCTCTATATCAAATAGAAGTCAATGCTGGAAACATAGCATGTCTGCACAAATTCCTAAGAACACTAGAACCTGATGCTCTGATACCACCTGTAACACCCCGCCTAATAAAATACCGGGTGATCAATCCTATATCAAATTAAACAGGAATCTCAAATGGTTTCATTCTCAGCATCACTGTCAAAAAACTAATTAATTACTAATAACCTATTAGGCCTGGCATCAAATTTTAAACTTTCTAATCTTTTAACCTAAACGCACAAGTAAAACCAAATACTCAATTATATAACAACAACAGAAATGAATGGATAAATAAACAACTGATAACTCCCGGTAAAACATATATACAACCATATCGAATGAGCGTAAAATAAAGATGCATGAAATAAAATAAAAGACAACAGTTGGGTAATATGCTCGAATATTACAACAATACCTCCTATCTAGATCACAAAGATAGAAGAGTCTATATAATTTCCTGCCAACATCCACAGTTGCGAAAACATCATCTAACCTGAAAGAATAGTCATCCAGGAATCCCTGTGTCTGGACACCTAAAAGTATACAAAGGGGAAGAAAGAAAAATAAGTACGGGTCAGAGCCCAGGTTTTGAAAAAATATTTTAGCAAGTTCTTAACATACTTTAATATTTAAAATATGATACTCTCTATATTTAAACTGGTGTCGCACTCACTTGACATACCACTCACCTCTCATTTAACAGTGCACACCTAACATATGTATTTTATAAACACCCTAATTAGCTACCCAGTCTAACTAACACCTCGCAAAACTCTCAAGTCGCCATACGCTATCTCGTGCCTCGCGTAATATAAAATATTCTAAGCTATCGCCCGAGCTTATACATTATAAATTCTCCCTTGGAATTAATTCACTCATAATCTATAACTCTCACTAGTTATTTATCCTATTTACATTTTTAGTGTTCTTTATCTCGTATATAATATTCTCATCTTTATATACATATATCACATATTTTATTTCGGATTTTAAACTCCCGGATGATCCAAAATTTATCTCACATTCCACTATTTATTTTGTCCGTATATATATATATATATATATATATATATATATATATATATATATATATATATACTATACACATCAAGTATATCCATACTTATATATCACACACTACATAAGTATAAGAACCATCCCTCAAAGCTATAACTCAATAGATGAAGTCTCTCAATCCTATCATCTTCTAGGGAATTACTCACATATCATCATGGGAACTAGCAGTCGGACTCTCATACCGACTTGGTAAAAAACCAAATCACAACGAATGGAAAGTGATCATAGTTCCTCATAGAAAATGAGAACGAAACATACCCACCACGTCTCACCCCTGCTAAAAATCTCACAATATAAAATGGACGTTATGACCTGGGGAATATACGTATTCTGCTCCTCAAGCCAGGGGCCTCACCCACATCCCGCAACTTCCCATGATAGCACTAGAGCGGTATGCTTCACATAAATATATCAAGCACACACAAATTTATTTATAATCATATCATATATGTATTGTCTATATATATATATATATATATATAACAAAGTAGCATGGTGTTTTCACTATTCATAAGTTTTGAAGACATTTAACGGTTAAGATTGAAGCCAACAAGGCTAGAAATGGAAGGCTGGGATCATTTTGATATATTTTCCTCTTTTGCCCTTTTATTTTTTATTTCCCCCTCTTTTATCACGCTATTAATTGGTTTCCTCTTTTGCTTTAATTCAAACAAGAAGATATTTTTGTAATCCACCAATATTTCTCTCTCTTTCTATCAGCTCCACTTACTGAGGTGTACCCATCCAAAGATGAAACCCTCCTCCAAAGAATCCATTTACCACCACACAAACCTCACCTACCCCTCATTTTATCTCTTTCCTCTCAAATAAGTCTCTCTCTCCTCTCTTAGTCACCATTGCCTATCTCCGTTCAACCTCGAGCATGGCACAATTGGATACCTCTCTATATCTTTTTTTTTTCTACATTTTGATATTTATTTATCTCTTTATATTTGATTTTTGAGTTTTTAGTTTGCAGGCCAAACCTTGATCTAGTTATATCTCACTTTTTGAAACCCTCCCTAGGGTTCAAAATCATGTTTAGATATGGGTTTTCAAAATCACATTTTTAATATTAGGGGTTTTTTGTGGGTTCAAAATGATGTTAAAATGTTGTTTTTTATGTTTATATGTTTTTGTTGCTTCTCTACCTCTCACTCTTAAGTGTTTTGATAGTTTAAAATGATGCATGGTCGAATCGAGATGATGCAGAGTGGAATCTAGGGTCAGAGGCATCTGTAAAATTCGAGTATTCAAGATTCTCATATGTGTTCCTATTTTCTTACTTCTTTATAATGTTGGGTGATACATAAACTCATTTTATTAGTTCTTTAGTTTTTTTAATGTTTTCTAACTTGGAATGATATGGTCGCACCCTTAATGAAGGTTATTTTACTACTTATTTAATGTACTGAGCTTTCTTCGCTTTTTTGTTTCATTTTTGTATAGTTTTAGATTTTCCTTTCTATATAGTTTTGTTTCATTCAAAAACAAGTGGTCAACATTTTATGGAGTTAGAATTTTAGAAGTGTTATTTTGGCATATTTCTAGTGAAAAAGAAATAATAATCATTTTTATGGAATAAAAATGTAAGAAATGCCATTTTAGTGTATTTTTAGTGAAAAATAAATAACAACCATTTTTATGGAATAAAAATGTAATGATGTTAATGTTGCCAAAATATTTATGAAATAAGTATTTTGAAGTTTCTTTCAAAATGGAGACATAATGAATAAATGGACATTTGCCAAGTTTAAAGAAATTGATGAAATGTCTTTTATTTCGTGAAATGCATGTTTAATCCATTGGGTAGGATTTTAGTATTTAAAGTCCGCTTTCTATGCATATAAATTTGTAGTATTTTGATAATAAATATGTGAACAAATTTTAGAAAGATTTTATTGGGTTTAAACATGAAATAATAAAAGTTGGAATTTTAGTCTTCAATGTATGTGTAATTGGGACTAAAAGACATAATGGGTATGAAGTTAAAGAACTACATGTTAAATAAAAGAAATGGAAATTTTCTTATAAAAGTAGTCTTAAGTATAAATGTATTTCTTAAATGAAGAAGTAAAAATATATGAATGTTGGTAAAAATCACTAATTAAGTGTTAATGGGCAACATGGAATGGTTAGTGAGTATAACTTACGAATGTTGTGAAATATTAACACTTATGGGATTATAAAACGATTAAGGGTGTAAAGGTGTTTCCAATCAAGAATAATGTATTCCAACTGTAGAAAGGTGTTAAAGGGTTAAAACACTTAAGAAGTTGGCGTGTATAACTTAATAGTGTTTTGGATGAAATTAACACTTGTGAAAATGGAGTAAAAGTGTAATTTGGAAACAGATGGGTAAAATGGTAAATTTACTTAAAGTGAAACATTTTTATGAAATAAAAATGTTGAAAAGGGTGTTACAC
Source organism: Sambucus nigra (assembly GCA_949130495.1). Taxonomy (NCBI): domain Eukaryota; kingdom Viridiplantae; phylum Streptophyta; class Magnoliopsida; order Dipsacales; family Adoxaceae; genus Sambucus; species Sambucus nigra. The sequence continues at coordinate 515,200,411 of OX422218.1, read as the reverse complement.
AAAAGGGTCCTAAATGAATAATATTTTAGGAAAAAAAATCAAGGTTAAAGTGTAAAGGACACAAAATGGTAAATTGTCAAGTGTAACACAAATTGGGAAGGTAAAGTCCCAGGTTTTGGCTTCGGATAGGTAAAAAGGAAAGGTAATAATATGGACATTAGTAAAATGTCAAATAACATTAAAGGCATTCGGATAACATCGTGAATAAGCAAGAAGGGTCCCGATCGCTTGGGTGGAAAGCCCTAAATCACTGGCCATAGCATATGGTGCGCATAGCCGTCGGCGTGGAGCCCGTTTAAGTATGCAATAAATGGTAAAATTTTGAGAAAAGAAAAAAGGAATAAGGAGTACATGTAAGAAAATGGGTTGATTGGTGAAACCTGTTAATACAATCTAACTTGAATGAATAAAATAAATGTTCCGGTAAAGGTTAAAGGGACAAGTGTGACACCCCATCTAATTAAATACCGGGTGATCAATCCTTTATTAAATTAAAATCAAGGTGAACGGTTGGTTCATTCTTAGCATCACATTCGCAAAATAAAATTTCCAATTTAATAACCCTAAATAATTAAGCTAAGTGTCAAAACAATTTAAAACCTTATTTCCACTTTATTAAATTCAAATATGAAAACCTTTTTAATAACCAACAGTTTAAGAATCGCATAAATACGAAGGATGCTAATTAACAGACAATAATTAAACCATCTAGATAAACCAAACCAAGTTTAAAACTAAAAATGAAATCATACTGACCATAGTTAACTTCCAAAGAGTACCAAACACTAGAAATAACATAAACATAAATCTCTGACAAATCCAAACTGAATAGGAAAACGGGCGACACATGCCCTAACTAAGTAGAACTAATATAAGAGCAAAATCAACAAAGAGGTCGTCTAAAGCAAGGGCCTGCAACATCCTCCTAGGCTAAAGCACGTCCAATCCAAAGAACCTCCTGTGGCTGGGAACCTATAATACATACATATGTATATATATACAAGAAAGAGAAAGATGACAGAAAACGGGTCAGAGCCCAAGTGTAAAAAAGTTTAAAATAGTTTAGCAAGTATTTAAATTGCTTACTAGCTAATGTAACAACCATGTTAGTATGCGACACTCTCTTGAGAATTCTCAGCTCTCATCTAGTGTGCACGTCTACCATATTACTAAAATCATAAGTTTATCTAACTTAATTTCCCATAAAGTTTTATCCCGAGAAGTAGGAAGGTTATGATATTTAATTTTAGAAAATCACTCTTCAAGAATTATTATGTTACTTTGAGTAACACCGTACCGTTACAAAGTTCCCGAACACTTATTAAAAAGTTGGAGTATTTATTCATTACTTAACTACTTATACGCACAGTAGAAAGTTTCTATATATGAGTATATATATATATATATATATATATTAGTCACTCATATATTATATATACTAACGGAACCCCACATAAATTATATGGTGCTGCCATACTCTGCTATCAAGTCCCCGTACCACTCGTACTAAGGGAAATACTAGTTCGGAATCACTCTCGAACTGTATTAACACAATACACACATAATGGAGGCGAAGCATAGTTCCAAGTCACTAAGAGGTCAGCACATACCCCTCACGTCTCTTAGGACCGTCTGACTATCGTTCTCAGATAGCCTGTACCAAGGAATCTTATGTTCTAGGGTACAAGTCAATATCCCCCATAAAGGTCCCATCGAGATAAGACTGACCCTGTGCGACAACCCCTGTGATAGCAAGTAGCGTGGGTATGATTATTCACAATTAAAGTATTTAATATATGTACACAGTCACACGGCCATATATAGATACACAATTTCCAATAAGGTTCGCCCACGACCCATAATTATTATTAAGAATATTTAGTATAAGTTTACCCAATTATCTCGTATAATGGATTTATCTCTTTTATTCCCACTTATAATTTATTTCCTACTTATTTCTCATCTTTGGAACTATTCTCTCTTACTAAATGCAATTTCAGTAGGTATACCCTTTCTAACCTTCTGTCCTAGGTCTTTCATAAGTCTCTCAATTCATTAATGAACTTACGCACAATATCTAATGAATACCGAAATTCCCGTTAACCCATAATTTCATCCCATATTAAATTTCATTCAACGGAGTCTATTTAGACCCTATTGGTCATCTTCATAACCCATTATACTCCATAAATAATAATCAAGGGTTCCTACGTATATAAATCGGATTAAACATAAAAGGAAAAATATGCAGTTTTCCAGGATGGGTCAATCGATCGAGGAAAGGGGTCGATCGATCGATCGACATTCTTAGGTCGATCGATCGATCAAGCAGTTCTTCCCCAGAAACAGCATTTTAAACCTACGGGTTTCATCTTCCAAATCACTTCAAAACACCATTAACGATTCTCAAACTCCCAAACAACATTACCACTAGTTATATATACCTATATACGTGATTACCTACGTTAAACATGTCCAAATTCATCAAGGGTATGGAATTAAAGGGGGTAAATCATCAAATTTAACAAGAACCCTAATTTTTATAAAACTTTCATTCTTTTCAATTCTTTTCCAAATTTCTTGCTTCTAAAGTCATACAAATTCGTGGGTTATTCTCTACCTATGATTGGGATGTCCAGAATATACTTATTTCCACCAAGACATGTGATTAAATCCTCAAAGTCCTCAAATTCTTTTTTGAAACATGTGTACAAAAATCCTAATCTAACATGGATGAAATAATAAATAAAAGAAAATAAAGATAGATACTTGCCTGGAAATTCAAGGGTTTGATTTATGGATGAAAAAGGTATGGTTGCGTTCCTCTTTGTGTGATCTACGCTTTAGTGGTAGTGGCGGTGCAAACGGATGCTTTCTTGGCTTTGGATTGCTTGGAAAGCTTCCAACCTTCTTCTCTAATGGTCGTTCTTAACTTTTGTGTTTGTTAACCCTAAAAGCCTAACTCAAATGGCTGATATATCTAAGGGATATTCGTGGGTTTAATTACCCAAAAACACAAAATGTCCAAAATACCCTCACGGGATGCCAATTAGGCCTAAAAACACCCCGAGGCCCAAACTAAACCCCCGGGTATACTTTTCTGACTATTTTGACCCTTTCGAATACGTTGACGCGCTTGAAATGATCATACGGGTGACTTATAATTTATTCACTTTTAAGAATAGCAATTTAGTCCCGACACAACACAGGCGCGTCCCGACTTAAATTTCCATAGTTTCCATTTTATTCACTCGTGACAATTTTAATAAAATCAATATTTTATATTACTTTACTCATCTAGTAACATTCAATAGATTCTCAATAATTACTAACTCTCGTCACGCTAGTAAATATTTAAAATAATTTTCGGATTAATATTAAATTAATATCTCAATTTAAATTTAGTATATCCCTAAATTAAAAGCCATAAAAATACGGGGTATTACATACTTCCCCCCTAATAATGGAATTTTGTCCCGAAATTTGGAAAATAAGGCATACCTAGTAAGAATAGATCTGGATATCTTTCGCACATATCTACCTCGCGCTCCCAAGTGGATTCCTCCACATTATGATGCTCCCACTAGACCCGTACAAGTGGGACTACCTTCGACCTCAATTTCCTCTCACTATGGTCTAGGATAGCCACTGGTCTCTCCTCGTAAGAGCTGTCGAGCTGTAAGTCAATCTCCTCTATCGCGATGTGGGTGTGAATCATATCATCCCAAAGATATCGTCTCAACTATGAGATGTGGAATAGATCATGAATGCGGTGCAAGTGCTCTGGCAGCCCCAATCTGTATGACACCGGCCCAATCCTCTTGATAACGGGAAATGGTCCTACGTATCTCGGAGAAAACTTCCCTTTTCTTACCAATCCTCATCGCTCCTCTCATAGTAGACACATGCAGTAATACTTGGTCCCTGATGCTAAACTCTCGAAAAGACCTCTTTGCATCGACGTAGCTTTTCTGTCGGTCCTGGGCTACTCGAATGCGACTCCTGATAAGCTCGATCCTAGCTGAAGTCTCTTGAATCACCTTTGTCCCTAGCAACTTGTTATCCCCCACCTCTAGCCAACAAGCGGGAGAACGACAAGGTCTGCCATACAACGCCTTAAATAGGGCTATGACGATAGTGAACTGATAAGAGTTATTATAAGCAAACTCCACCAGTGGAAGATACGGCTCCCATCCTCCTCCAAAATCAAGGACACACATGCGTAGCATATCCTCCAACATATGATTGGTACGCTCTGTATGTCCATCCGTATGTGGATGATAAGCTGAACTCAATCTCAACTCTGTACCCATGGCCTCCTGAAATCTCTCCCAGAAGCGCGACACAAAAATCTTGTCTCTATTAGACCCAATATCCAAGGGCACCCCATGTAGTCTAACAATCTCGGTAATGAATAACTGTGCATACTGGCCCGTGGTGTAGTTTGTCCGTACTAGCAGAAAGTGAGATACCTTGGTCAACCGATCCACAATCGCCCATATGGAATCGTGACCCTACTGTGATGCAGGCAACCCAGTAATGAAGTCCATGGAAATACTTTCCCATTTCCACTTTGGTATCTCCAACGGCTGAAGTAATACTGGCGATCTCTGGTGGTCCACCTTTACCATCTGACAGGTAGGAAATTTGGATACGAACTCTATAATGTCCTTCTTCATCCCACTCCACCAGTACTGCCGCATCATATCTTGGTACATCTTATCCCTTCCGGGATGTACCACAAATTAAGATCCATGTGACTGTGTCATAACTGCATGACGTAAGTCTTCTCCCTCTAGGACCACTAATCTCCTATTAAATCTCAAACCCCCATCAGAACTCACGAAATAGGACGCAACACCCTCAGCTAAAAGCCGTACAATCAGCTCCTGTCAAAAAGTATCCACCGCTTGTGCATGTATCACCTTCGTAACAACTCGGGTGTGACTGACATAACAGATATAAAGGAATGGGCTACCGCATCCTGGTGTCCCAACTCTTACCACTTCGCTTTCCATACATCCTCTACGTCCCCCACCGGTCTACGGCTTAACGCATCAGCAACCACGTTAGCCTTCACCGTATGATATTGTATCTCAAACTGGTAGTCTTTCACAAACTCAAACCATCTACGCGGATGCATGTTCAACTCTCGCTAAGTGAACAAGTACTGCAGTGACTTATGGTCGGTGAATAAGCGAAACTTCTCCCCCCAATAAGTAATGTCTCCAAATTCGTAGTGCAAATACGACCGCTGCTACCTCCAGGTCATGGGTGGGGAAATTCCTCTCATGAGGCTTAAGCTTGCGGGAGGCAAAAGCTATAGCCTTCTCCTCCTGCTGAAGTACTCCCCCGAGTCCCCGTAAAGAGGCGTCAGTGTACACCAGATACTCCACTCTCGGCTTGGGCAAAGCAAGAACTGGCGCCGAAGTAAACTTATCTTTTTGCTCATCAAAAGCCAATTGACAAGCATCGTCCCAAACATACGGAATTCCCTTCTGGGTCAGATTTTTCAATGGACCCACTATCTTGGAAAAACCTCGAATAAACCTCCTATAGTACCCGGCTAACCCCAAGAAACTATGCACCTCTGTCAGTTTTGTAGGTTGTCCCCACTCCCTCACTGTCGATACTCTGCTCGGGTCAATCGATATCTCCAATTCCGATGCCACATGCCCCAAAAACTGTACCGCCTGTAACCAGAATCCTCACTTCTCATACTTAGCATACAGCTGATGCTCTCGTAGAATCTAAAGAACCTGCCTCAAGTGCTTGGCATGCTCCTCCTCTGTGTGTGAATAAATCAGGATGTCATCTATAAAGATAATGAAAAATTGATCCAAGAACTCTCTGAACACTCGGTTCATCAAATCCATGAATACGACTGGAGCATTTATCAGCCCAAACGACATGACTCAGAAATCATAGGAGCCATATCTCGTTAAGAAAGCGGTCTTCGACACATCCTTCTCCCTAATCTATAGCTGATGATATCCCGATCTCAAATCTATCTTCGAAAAGAAGTTCGCCCCTCTCAGCTGGTCGAACAGGTCATCGATTCGAGGCAACGGATATTTATTCTGTATCGTGGCCTTATTCAGCTCCCGATAAGCCATGCATAATCTCCGTGAACCATCTATTTTCTTCACAAATAACACCGAAGCGCCCCAAGGTCTCTCCTCGTAAGAGATGTCGGGCTGTAAGTTAATCTCCTCTATCGCGATGTGGTTGTGGGTCATATCATCCCGAAGATATCATCTCAACGATGAGATGTGGAATACATCATGAATGAGGTGTAAGTTCTCTGGCAGCCCCAATCTGTATGCCACCGGCCCAATCCTCTTGATAATGGGAAATGGTCCCACGTATCTCGGAGCCAACTTCCCTTTCTTACCAAACCTCATCACTCCTCTCATAGGAGACACACGCAGAAATACTTGGTCCCCCACACTAAACTCTTGAAAAGATCGCTTTGCATCGGCGTAGCTTTTCTACCGGTCCTGGGCTACCCGAATGCGACTCCTGATAAGCTCGATCCTAGATGAATTCTCCTGAATCACCTCTGGACCTAGCAACTTGTTGTCCCCCACCTCTAGCCAACAAGCGGGAGAACGACAAGGTCTGATATACAATGCCTTAAATAGGGATATGTCGATCGTGAACTGATAAGAGTTATTATAAGCAAACTCCACCAGTGGAAGATACGTGCAAAATGAGTAGCTATAAATTAGTATGATGCCCCTGTATCAAATAAAACCTGACCCATACTTCCATGAATAGGAAACGTACCCTCAATCGCGGGTGGTGCCTGAGGTACTGTTGCCTAGTGGACGTTATAGACACATCCGTACTGTAATTTCCCCTGCTGAACTGGAGCTGCTGGGATGGCTGGTAGGGCTGGCACCTGAGCTAGCACTGGGAGGGCGGCTGGAAAGAGTGGTCTTTGCGGCTCTGTGGGGCCCTATCCCCCTCTGGGCAATCCTGGCGCCTATGGTCATTCTTACCACATTCGAAACACCTTCCCCTAAAGTTACCTCCCCTCTGCCCCTACTAACCATGGACCTGTTGGCCGTTACCACCCCGCCACTGGCCCTGCTGAAAACACTGTTGGCCCTGATGGCCTAGCTACTGACGGTGTTGGCCCTGTTGGCCCTGCTGACCCTGCCTAAATCCCCCAAATCCCTGTCTGGAATCACCTGATCTAAATCGCTTGGCAGGGTCCCCCTGATGGGAACTTAGCTCACTCTGACGGGTCTATCCCTGGGCTGTTGGTGCCCCACCAGTACTACTGCCCCCTGTCCTACCCTGCTGGACGGACTCCCCTACTTGTTTACTCCCATGCTGATGGAAGCGGTGATCCTGACAGTACAACAAAGTAGCGTTGAGTACGTCAGCGTAAGTACTCAATGATAGATTGCCTATGAGGTGCTGACGGATCCTCCAGGTCAATCCATCTACAAACAACAATATCTTCTTCTCCTCAATGGGTGCCTCATCCGGCCCTATAGTGAGAAGTTTGGTGAACTGTTCCTCATACTCAGCAACGATCTCATCTCAGTATGCACGGCGGATGGGAAGTACTTGAGGTCAAACCGCACCCAAAATAACTTAATTGTGATGTTATCCCTCTTGTCCAACGTGGTTGTGGACTCCCACCACTGCAAAGCGGCCCCCACTTGCTTGAAAGAAGCTAACAACTATTTCAGCACGTCGGTGCACTCATACATGTGCAGATGCCTCTGAATATCCTTCTTCCATTGGCTGGCGACTACTATGTCCGAGTTACCCGAGAACTCCAGGGGATGCGCCTTCTGAAAGGCATCCCTAACCCGCTCCCATGCAATGGGAACCTGTATCGGTTCTGGCGCTACTGCCTGAATCTGGGGTGGAGCCTGCTGTACCACTGCTAATGCGGTATTCACCGCCTAAGCAATAATGGCAGCTACTTCAGTTGCGTCCATCATTCTAGGAGCTGGAGCTGCTGGCTGCTCGGGCTAGGCATTCATGTCTCGGGGTGTGCGTATCGAACGCATCTGAAATGAGAATTAATTTTATTAGTCTACATTTATTATCAAATCTTAAATAGCTGAAGACGTAAGCGTAAACACAAGAATACAACAATCCTAAAATTGGGATCTAAATCAAATACGCTAAGCTAGAAGCGAAATAAGCCGTACAGATCCTAAAGGACACTAGAACCTGATGCTCTCATACCACCTGTGACACCCCGCCTAATTAAATACCGGGTGATCAATCCTTTATTAAATTAAAATCAAGGTGAACGGTTGGTTCATTCTTAGCATCACATTCTCAAAATAAAATTTCCAATTTAATCACCCTAAATAATTAAGCTAAGTGTCAAAACAATTTAAAACCTTATTTCCACTTTATTAAATTCAAATATGAAAACCTTTTTAATAACCAACAGTTTAAGAATCGCATAAATACGAAGGATGGTAATTAACAGACAATAATTAAACCATCTAGATAAACCAAACCAAGTTTAAAACTACAAATGAAATCATCCTGACCAGAGTTAACTTCCAAAGAGTACCAAACACTAGAAATAACATAAACATAAATCTCTGACAAATCCAAACTGAATAGGGAAATGGGCGACACATGCCCCAACTAAGCAGAACTAATATAAGAGCGGAATCAATAAAGAGGTCGTCTAAAGCAAGGGCCTGCAACTTCCTCCTAGGCTGAAGCACGTCCAATCCAAAGAACCTCCTGTGGCTGGGAACCTATAATACATACATACATATATATATATATATATATATATATATATATATATATATATATATATATATGAGAGAGAGAAAGATGATAGAAATCGGGTCAGAGCCCAAGTGTAAAACAGTTTAAAATAGTTTAGCAAGTATTTAAATTGCTTACTGGCTAATGTAACAACCATGTTAGTATGCGACACTCTCTTGAGAATTCTCACCTCTCATCTAGTGTGCACGTCTACCATACTACTAAAATCATAAGTTTATCTAACTTAATTTCCCATAAAGTTTTATCCCGAGAAGTAGAAAGGTTATGATATTTAATTTTAGAAAATCACTCTTCAAGATTTATTATGTTACTTTGAGTAACGCCGTACCGTTACAAAGTTCCCGAACACTTATTAAAAAGCTGGAGTATTTATTCATTACTTAACTACTTATACGCACAGTAGAAAGTGTCTATATATGAGTATATATATATATATATATATTAGTCACTCATATATTATATATACTAACGGCACCCCACATAAATTATATGGTGCTTCCATACTCTGCTATCAAGTCCCCGTACCACTCGTACTAAGGGAAATACTAGTTCGGAATCACTCTCGAACTGTATTAACACAATACACACATAATGGAGGCGAAGCATAGTTCCAAGTCACTAAGAGGTTAGCACATACCCCTCACGTCTCTTAGGACCGTCTGACTATCGTTCTCAGATAGCCTGTACCAAGGAATCCTATGTTCTAGGGTACAAGTCAATATCCCCCATAAAGGTCCCATCGAGATAAGACTGTCCCTGCGCGGCAACCCCTGTGATAGCAAGTAGCGTGGGTATGATTATTCACAATTAAAGTATTTAATATATGTACACAGTCACACGGCCATATATAGATACACAATTTCCAATAAGGTTCGCCCATGACCCATAATTATTATTAAGCGTATTTAGTATAAGTTTACCCAATTATCTCGTATAATGGATTTATCTCTTTTATTCCCACTTATAATTTATTTCCTACTTATTTATCATCTTTGGAACTATTCTCTCTTACTAAATGCAATTTCAGTAGGTATCCCCTTTCTAACCTTCTGGCCTAGGTCTTTCATAAGTCTCTCAATTCATTAACGAACTTACGCACAATCTCTAATGAGTACCGAAATTCCCCGTTAACCCATAATTTCATCCCATATTAAATTTCATTCAACGGAGTCTATTTAGACCCTATTGGTCATCTTCATAACCCATTATACTCCATAAATAATAATCAAGGGTTCCTACGTATATAAACCGGATTAAACATAAAAGAAAAAATATGCATTTTTCCAGGAGGGTTCGATCGATCGAGGAAAGGGGTCGATCTATCGATCATCGATCGATCGACATTCTTGGGTCGATCGATCGATCAAGCAGTTTATCCCCAAAAATAGCATTTTAAACCTACGGGTTTCACCTTCCAAATCACTTCAAAACACCATTAAAGATTCTCAAACTCCCAAACAACATTACGACTAGTTACATATACCTATATACGTGATTCCCTACGTTAAACATGTCGAAATTCATCAAGGGTATGGAATTAAAGGGGGTAAATCATCAAATTTAACATCAACCCTAATTTTCATAAAACTTTCATTATTTTCAATTCTTTTCCATATTTCTTTCTTCTAAAGTCATACAAATTCATGGGTTATTCTCTACCTATGATTGGGATGTCCAGAATATACTTATTTCCACCAAGACATGTGATTAAATCCTCAAATTTCTTAAATTATTTTATGAAACATGTGTAAAAAAATCCTAATCTAACATGGATGAAACAATAACTAAAAGAAAAGAAAGATAGATACTTGCCTCGAAATTCAAGGGTTTGATTTGTGGATGAAAAAGTAATGGTTGTTTTCCTCTTAGTGTGATCTACGCTTTGGTGGTAGTGGCGGTGCAAACGGATGCTTTCTTGGCCTTGGATTGCTTGGAAAGCTTCTTACCTTCTTCTCTAATGGACGTTCTTAACTTTTGTGTTTGTTAACCCTAAAAGCCTAACTCGAGTGGATGATATATCTAAGGGAAATTCGTGGGTTTAATTACCCAAAAACACAAAATGTTCAAAATACCCTCCCGGGATGCCAATTAGGCCTAAAAATGCCCCAAGGCCCAAACTAAATCCCCGGGTATACTTTTCTGACTATTTCGACCCTTCCGGACACGTTGACGCACTCGAAATGACCATACAGGTGACTTATTATTTATTCACTTTTAATAATAGTAATTTAGTCCCGACACAACACAGGCGCGTCCCGACTTAAATTTCCATAATTGCCATTTTATTCACTTGTGATAATTTTAATAAAAGCAATCTTTTATATTACTTTAGTCGTTTAGTAATATTCAACAAATTCTCAATAATTACTAACTCTCTTCAAGCTAGTAAATATTTAAAATAATTTTCAAATTAATATTAAATTAATATCTCAATTTAAATTTAATAAATCCCCAAATTAAAAACCATAAAAATATGGGGTATTACAACAAGTAAATGCATAAATCTATAAATGTCCATTTTAAGGCAAAAAGGCTAAAGTAAAGTGGACAAACGAGTGTTTAAGTGTGGAACTGGGTGTGTTAAACAAAGTGAGAAATGCTAAGTATGAATAAAGGAAATCCTTCAAGATTAAGGTAAATTAATCTAAATGTGTAAACCTTGGGAGTAAAACGGTTAATGCATTTGAATATGTATTTTCAAAGGTATATTTATATATGTGTATATAAATATATAATTTCACATGCATGTGACTGTAGCGTGTGAGTATTCCTTTCTGCTATTCATTTCTATACTGCTTGTATATTCCCACTGGGCATAGGCTCACACCCTCGCTTTGTTACGGCAGGTTGGGTGCGGGTTCGTATTTTGAGAGCATTTATAGGTAAGTATATCTTATTTATGTTTTATGTTTTATGTTAGTAGCTCTATTTACTTGGACTCCGGGGTGCTCCAGATGGGTCCGTCACGTAGTTCATCTTGAAATTTGAATCGCATGCTAAAAAGTGAAATGTTAATTAAAATAAAACTGGACTAGCAACATTATTTAGCTTATTTCATTACACTTCACACCTAATTCTCGGGTCGTATCGGGTTGAATCACGGGTAACCCATAAATTCGAGTCGGGGTGTTACACATAGAATTGGTCGCTACCACTTTAGGTTCTCAGAATTGACTTCGACCCACAGATTCGGTCGTCAATACCTTAGGTCCATGGAATTAACCTCATCTTACAGAATCGTCCACCATAACCTTAGATCCTCATAATTGACCTCAGCCGCAGAATTGGTTACCTTAACTTTAGGTCCTCAGAATTGACCTCGGCCCACATAATCGGTCATCGTTACCTTAAGTCCTCATAATTAACCTCGGCCCTTAGAATCGGTCATCACAACTTTAGGTCCTCAGAATTGACCTCAATCCGTAGAATCGATCATCCCCGACATTACTTTAGGTCCTCATAATCGACCTCGACCCTCTGAATCGGTCATCCTCATTCCTTTGGTCCACAGAATTGACCTCTTTCCCAAACATTCATGTGGTGTCAATTTGATGGCTTTCACTTTTCCAAAGCTCACCTATCGAGGGTCTCTTTATACACCACATTCTAGGACCCTCCTAAGACTCTCTTTAGGTCCCTAACACTTCCCCGTTCACCATAGAACTCTAGGTCATGCTTCGAGTACCGATCTAGAGGCATCTGGGCACTCTCGGGCCCCATTTAACTTCGGTCAACTTTCTTGTCAGACTAAAAGCTCAATGAATCTTCGAAGGGATTTGAATCTTCTTTCCAATGGTCCACCTCGTGCACAAATCGGCCTTATCGTTCAAACGAACTATCCATTTCCCCCAAAAATTGATTCGGAGGACATCGGGCGCTCCCGGGCTCCGTTTGACTCCTATAAACTCTTCAGCCCAAATGATACTGAATGAATCCTTAAAGGGCGCTGAATACCCTCTCCAACAGTCCACCCCGTGCCCGAATCAGCCTTACGGTACGAACGGACGACTTATTTTACTCCGAAGGTGGAAGGAAGAGCGAAGAAAACCCAGGGATGGCCACACTAGGTTTTAAATCAAAAACCTAAACTAATTCTTTTTCATGAAACCAAACCATGCAAGCATTAAAAACTGAAAATAGTAAAGTTTGACACAGTTATTTTTTATGTGGTAAAACCTCAAATCTGAGGAAACATCCACAGTGACCTTTATGCCATAACCAAAAATCCACTAGAAACAGTTCCAAGAATTACAAGAACGTGAATCAAACATACAAGATCCTAAAGCTAAAAGTTAGAATGCATACCTACTGAGCAAATCTCCTCCATGGTATCTGATTCTGACGCTTTTAATCCTTGTGGTCGTTCCTTACTTTAATTCATTGCTCCTCATTCTAGTGACTCAGTCAAATAGAATCTCTCAAAGAAACAACACACTTCTATGTATTCGTATGAGAGCATAGTGACTGTGAAGTGCCTAAGTATGTAGAATGATACTCACGTCACTCTTAAAATTATACAATTAGTCCAATGAATTTACAAATATTCTATATGAGATGCAGAGTTTCAGTTTCAAGAAAATTAGACTTCTTAATGAAAATTATTTTTAGATCTGAAATTAGATCTTTACAAAAACAGATCTAATACTCAAACTTAGTTATATACAAAACAAATTTTACAAACTGTAAAACTTTGTTTTATGAGAAATTTTCAGATTTAAGAACAAAAATGGTTTTCGAATTCTCTTTTTCTAGATCTTGAAAATAGAGATGTTGGATCTTCTAAAATATGCAATAAAAACTAAGATTCAACTAGAAAATGTATTTCTATAAAAGAAATACATATAAACACCTAAAGATAAAAGTGAAAATGTATCTCAATGGTATTTTTCAATATTTTTAGGAAGAAAGATGAGAAAAACCTAGAGACTCTGTTCCAAAGAGAGATAACGTTTGAAGAGGTTTCTTCTATGAACGAAACTCTTAAGAAAACCTAAAAATATAACTCTTAGAATGGAGGTTTTCAGAAGCATTTTTACACTATGAAGATCAAGGTGTTTGGTTTTTTTTAGAAACACTCAAATCTCTCTCTCTCTCTCTCCATCTTCTCTCTTTTTCTCTCAAATGGATGAACTAACCAAAGTCTTCATATGAAACACATGGGGTCTATATGTATAATGGTGAGAGAAGGTTCTGGATGTTGGTTCAAAATCAACGGTTGAGATTAAGAGAATCTGGACCGTTCAAACCTAAGGGTTATAAACGCATCGGTGCACCGCTCATCCTAATTGGTCCATTGGGTTTACACTAGGATTAACTAAGAATGCATGCAGGCCATCGATAAGATTTGATCTAAAGGCTAGGATTGAACTTCAAGTATGTGAGGGGGAAGAAACACAAAACCATCCTCTAAAATGCAAACACGTTTCACACACTAACGGGATCCAATACGCGTGTTTTTGAACTTTTAAAAATCCCATTTGTTACCAAAAATGTTTATGCCGATTTTGTTTTCTACCCAGGAATTTTCTAGGGAATTAATTAATCCAACTTTTCAATCCAAAACATTTTAAAACCAATTTTATAAATGTTTAAAAAATTATTTAAAATGTTTAAAAATATTTTAACATATCTAAAAATATTTTAACACGCGCACCAATGCAATGCATGAATTTATGCTCTGTGTGTATTATTTTAACTTCCCCTTTTACCCTGAAGGTTGGTTTTTGATGTAGCTTGATGCAGTGTGATGCCTTCAATTGTACCATGGAGAAGAGCTCAAAATCTAATTAAATTTTGTCAACATATCCAAACTAGTTAGAACTTCTTTATAGCACAGACTCAAGTAAGTCGACGATATAATGTGTTATCAGGATGCAGAACAGCTTTTCATTTCGTATCTTAGTCCCCAAACCCATAATCTATTTTGGTTTTGTATGCATTAGTTTGTCTTTTGATATCGTTTCTTGAAGGACGGGTATATCTTTTGCCAGTTTTGAAAAAAATAAGTTGGTAACTTTATTCTATATATTTTTACACCCTTTGACGATGACCGCGTATATCGTTGAGAGTCTGCAAACATTGTGCAAGTAGCAGAAAGGAAAATTTCTTCCTCAACCCCATTTTTACGCGATCTAAGAAAACCCTTTTTCGGGACGAACCCAATCCAATATGGATATATTACCATATACAATGTTTTATACTTTAATAATAATCACTATTTGGCTACTTGAATAATTTAGATGAGAAAATTTCCCCATAAATAGACATACACGCTTGTTGAGATAAATAAAGTTCGAATGGAGTTCATCGAATTCATTACGTATTGTATATATTAATGACTTTCTAAGGACTATAAATGGTTTACTATGCTGAAAATTTCTAACTGTAAATTTGGTTGTATTTTGATGAAAATTTTGTTGACTATATTTGGTTTTTGCCCATTTTTTTATTTGTTGTGCAGTTAGCTATTCGGTTCGGGAGATAGTTATCAAGAGCGAAGCTAGTGGATTGAGTTTTGCATTGCATCAACAACGTTTGTTCTCAAGATTAGTTAGCTTGAGTATTTTTTTAGGTTGTGGATGTTATTTAATGTTTGGATATTATGATGTAGCTAGATATATATTTCACATTAGAATCATCACTAGTTTTTTTGTTGTGGATATTTTGATTTAGCACGTTAGTGATATTATGAGTTTTTGGCTTTGGATATTTTCTATTTGTAATAGGAAAGATTTGGGGTACAAGTGTTGATTTTGTTCCAATAAAGTATATAATGTGTACGCTAGGCATTTTTTTTATTTTTACATTTAAACGTTTATGTTAGTTGTGAAAAACTCACAAAAATGGTATAAAACTATGATAAATGTGCATTTGTTAATCACAGTTTTTTGAAAGTGTGTTAAATAGAAGTTAAATATTGTATATTTTATGTGTATTTCTAAAAAATTGACATATGTGAGAAAAAATTTATCGCATTTTTATGAACATTTATGTTACCACTTTTTATGTTAGTTTTGAAAATTTTAAAAACCATTATAAATAAATTTTATGTCAATTTTTAACTGACATAAGTGATTATTTTTCTTGTTGTGTTGGTAATACCGTCGTTTATATTATTCAGAGTGTAATAAAGAAAGAAGTTAGGGAAACTCATGTTGGTGACTGATAATCTATTGGGTAATGGTTGTTATGCGCCTTTCATAAGTTTCAATGTATTGTCAAATGCGATTATCCAATCATTTGTTTTCGAGGGTTGACTGGTTTTAAAATAAAATTCCTACCCGAGACGATTAGTTTTCATATGTTTTTAAAAATTATGCCTTGAGACTGTTGATTTATATTTCCTCTCAAAGAGTTTTGGGATAAAGTTTTCAATTTTCTCAACAAATCACTTTCTTAGAGAGTAATATTAGTTGGGCACACCTCAAAGGTTTCTTTTAAGAATGATATGTGAGCTTAGTTGATAATGTGGCAGTATACATCTATATTGCCAAAGAATTCTATTGTGACAAGATTGCATCATGAGCAACGTTGACGTGATAGTAAATGTTGAGTGACACTGTCACATTAGTTGCCTTACTATCTGTATCAATATCGCTAGTCAGTATAATAAAAAAATTTAGATAAATTAACCCTAATATAAATTAAAAATCAATATTTTCATATTGATTTTTTTACTCTTATTTACATTAGGCTTTCATCTCGAATGACAAGTTCACTTATATATCATCTAATTCTAATATGACAACTTTTATTAATATATAATAATAAAGAATTTAGTTCAGCTAAATTTGTTTATGTGTAATTTATTTTTCAATTTTTTACATGTTCACTTCAATTCACAATTTTAAAATTTGGCTCAAATTTCATATAACATCAATTGTACGTGAATCGTAACTTTCTAATTAAATATTTATTACAATGAATATCCCTTCAATTATAATATTACATATCAAACCTTACACATAATTAACCCAGTGATTTTAGGACGACCCACCTCGAGCGGTAGATGATGTTTTGTCTGAAACTTACATTAAGTATGGCGTATCCCGTTACAACTGTCAAGGAAGTTCACGTTCACACGTTCAAGAAGATGGATCCGAATATCAAGCATCTTCAGCATCTACGCGACATGAGGTATACTTTGGTATAGAATTTGTTTTGAGTTACTTAGATTTTTTTACTAAGTATTGTGATATTTTTCTAAATCGTTTTAACTAAAAATGAGGCATTTTTCTAACTTAATTTTTTTTTAAAGACCTGTAGGGGGACTTTAAAAAATGTTATTTTTCGCTCGTTCAAACGACATAGCAGTGTCGTTCAAACGACATACTCATGTCGTTCAAACGACATACTCTTGTCATTCAAACGACACACTCTTGTCATTAGATTGTCGTTTGAAATCACTAGTCGATTTTGGATCAAAGGAGAGAGTATGGGATTTCATTTTAATAGGTCGTTTCTTTGGTCGTTCAAATGACATCTTAATGTCGTTCAAACGACATAGGGAAGTCGTTCGAACTACATGCACCGCCTTAAGATTTTTGTTAGTCTATAAATATCTGTTTCGTGAAGCTTTTCAATTAAGACTTTTCATTTACACAAACTACAGAACAATTGCAACTAAGTCTTCACTTTTAAGGGCTAAAAACCTTTTTAATTCACACAAATGCATCCCAATTACTTTTGTGAATCATCTTTGGAACCCAAGCACTTCTTTGTCGAAGTTTATTCTTGTGGAATGTTGTCTCTACTGCTGACTTGGGGATACTCGAGGGTATTCAATGCCGAAGGGGGAACTGGGATTCTTATTATTCTCGAGGGAGTCATTGCTGGTTCAAGGTTGCGGTCCTTGTCGATTCTTGAGGGAGTTCATTGTAGATTTATCTAATTGTGTTATAAGTTGCGATTTGCAAACATTAGTGAAATAAAAGTTTTGCCCTACGGGAATTTTTCCTGAATTTAATTTCTTCTAAAATTTGCATGCTTGTTGATTCAATCACCTAGATGAATGTTTAGGGTTTAATAAAATTGGTTTAAAGATTGACTATAATTAAATAAATTTAATCCATTAAAAAATTGTGCATTCACAAATTAATATCACGCGCTTACGCACAAATTTACAATTAGTTTAGTTTGATATGATCATTCAAAAGGGAAGAAGAAGAAGAAGAAGAAGAAGAAGTTTTTGAAGATAAAGAATCTTATTCCATTCCATTCTAGGGTTAGGAAGGGTATTAGTATTCTTGTCATTGGAGATTTTTATTTTAATTTGGTGTTCGGTAATATTTGTTTGTTTTGTACTGAAATTGCCAAAGGGGGAGATTTGTAAGAACAATTTTTCCAGGATTATTGATAGCATAACTTTAGGCTAGTTTGGCGTATCTCGTTACAAATCGTCACGCACCGTCAAGACGAACCGAACTCAAGCATCTCCAAATTTAAAGACTTCTCGACATCCCGATAAGGTATAAAACGATTTAAAGTTTGAATTAATTCATGGGATTATATTTGGGATGTTTAATTTTTATTGAAATATGAACATGGCTTTTTGTTTTCGAAAATATGTTTTATGAGATACCGGTAGATGGAGTTTTTAAATCTCAAATTTTTCGTTCATACGACAACACACTGTCGTTCAAACAACATCATCATTTCATTCAAATGACATACTCATGTCATTCAAACAACATAACTTGTCGCTGCTAATGATTTACTCATGTCGCTAAAATGAAATCCAGAAATCATTTGAACGACCCGCCGACTTAAAGTTTTTATAAATACCTATTTCGTTTTTAGAATATTTAAGACTTTTGCGAAAATGTATCTGCATATCTGATACAAAGTTCTTCAAGTTTTGTGTTGAAAACTACTTGTTTAATTCACAACAAAACATCCTGCAATATTGTTCTTGTGAATTATTTTAAAACCCTAGAAAGTTTTGTATCTTTGTATACACCTTTTGTGGAGAGGATCTCCATTGCTGACTTGTGATACCTGAGGATTCACTGCTGAAGACGAAGGCTGAGGCTGACAGAGGGCTACGGTCCATTGTAATTCTCGAGGAAATCATTGTTGATTTGAAGACTGCAGTCTTTGTGAGTTCTTAAGGGAATTCATTGTTGTATTTCACTTGTAAGTTTGTAAGTTGCGATTTGCAAGTTATTAGTGGAATAAAAGGTTTACGTCCTGGGAGGGGATTTTTTTTTAAACTTAGCCTTATCGTATTTTCTTATTTGATTTATCGATTTTATCTCTATAAATGCATGATTAGGATAAAAAGATCAAATATGTTTAAAATTGGCTTCCGCATTTAAAATTGGTGTTGCAATCTTTGTTTGAAATCACCCTTTGCAATTATTTGCATTCTCATATATTAATTTCCACAAACCCATAAACTGCAATATTTATTGCATTGCATCCCACAACTTTGTTTCAAATGATATACCGAATTATGCGTCTCATAATTTTTTTAGGGAGCTTGATAAATAAGTCCTGCTTACACAAAATATTTTTCAATTACTCCCATAAAAATATTTTTTTTCCAATAGGTCATGTTACATGTTTTATATAAGTAGTAAATTTTACTACATTCCATATGATCATATGTAGAAAAATATAAACTATATGTTTTGCACAAGTTGCACACATAGTAAATATTTATTACAGTTTTCTAAATGAAACTTATTGGAGAAAAAATATTATTTAATTGGAACAAATGGAGTAAAAAAATACATATGAATTATTTGACTACAAACTTAGTGATAGGGACCTATAGGTAATTTTTTTTAAGTTAATTACAGTTTGCTCACGTTTTCACTTTACCACCCGTACTTTTATTTTTTATACATAAATCACTCAACTTATAAAAACATATCACTTTACCTCCAACGATAATATTGTTATATTTTTTTACGAAAAAGTAATTATTTGTGCTTCATATGAGGGTATTGTTTCCAAGTGCTAGTGCAAATAACCAATTTTTTTCTAAAAACTTATCACTCTTACGATCACGGGGTAAAATGATGCATTTTTAAAAGTTGAGGGGAGTTAAGTTTAAAAAATAAAAGTACATGTGGTGAAATAGATATATGACAAGTTGAAGGGATAAAAGTGTAATTATACATTTTTTAGGATCATTTTGACTTAACCCTAAAATATTATGTCTAATTTGACTTAACCCCTCTTTTTCATAATCCTTTGACTTTGCGCTCAATATAGGGGGTTAAGTTTAATTTGACATTATAAAGGGGGGTAAAGTCAAATAAATTATTAGACTTAACTCCCTATTTTTATTTAATATTTTGAGATACCCCTCATATGGAGGGGATATCAAAGAGCTTAACAAAGTAATGGTTAAGTTAAATATCATATTAAAAAGTGAAAATTAAGTAAAAAAAAATCCTATTTTTAATAGAACCTGAAATGGCTATAGGAAAAGAAAGAAAATGTGAGATTTGAATGCAAAATTATGGAGAGAAGGGGAGAGGACAATGAATGAGTTAGTTATAATAGGCAACGGTTGTTTTCAGTAAATAAATAAATTTGTTGGGAGCAATTTCTTAAAGGATTTTCGGGATAATATCCAATCTAATTCAAAAGTGTAAAAATAGGAAAACTTATATAATTTTATAAATTTAGTTTATGTACTAAAAAGACTATTAAAATGAACAATATACTATTTGGCAAATCATACAAAAAAAAACTATCAAATCATTAAAAGTTCATAACTTCAAATTTATAAATCTAAAATTCACAAAATTTATATATTTGAAATCTACTTGTCGAGATCTATCAAACCACACCCATATTCGATATTTTTTTATAAAAATATCGAAATAGATAAATTTACTATCACTAAAACCTCTATTTTTTTCGCCCAAAACTCCATTTTTCTTGCAAAAAACCTTATTCAATAGTTTTGACAATGGTGCCACTAGCGCGAACCAGAAAAGAAAGGAAATAGATTAATAGAGAGAGGGGAATGAGGATAGAGAAATAATCAGAAAAGGATTCCGATGGCCTCCGGCAGATTGTTATGGTGAGATTCCGATAGACTATTCATGCGAGGATTCCGATGGGTGGAGTGGGGTGAGATTAGGGGTGCAATCGGTACGGGTTTTTACCGTACCGTACCGTTTTGGTCCAAAAAAAAATGGTTTTGGTTTCATATTATGAAATACCGAAAACCGATTTTACCGAAATCGAAAATATCGTCAAAATTTTGGTTGGTTTTGGTTTTTAGATACAAAAAATCGATTTACCGAATTTACCGTACCGATATCGTACCAAAATTACCATACCAAACTTTTTGTGCAGTGTCAAATTATTTTGGGTATCATACTACTTCTATTTATTTTATTTCTCATGAGTGAGTTTTTATATTCTCTTTGAATTTAAATTTATTTATTTGAGTATTTGGTTTAAGTGTTAAATAATCATGTTAATTAAACATATATTTTGTTTAATTAATCAAACATTTAACACAAAATGAATTAGGCAGCATTTTGTTAAAATAAAAAGAGATGTTTATTTTGTTGGCTATATTTTCGTTTTGCCCTTATTTCATTTGGGCTTTATATTGTGGTTTGTGTAGAGATCTTTTTTTAGGGTTTCCATTTCATTTTTTTTACCTCTTTCTCTCTCAAAAAGTGTGGCCGTCATTTTTGTTTGAGCTCTCTCTCTCATTTTTTTTCTTCTTCAACCTTGGGTTGATTTTGTGAAATAATTTTTTGGAGACTTTTATTTGAGAACACCGTTTTTTTGTTTTGAGATTGGGCTTTCGATTTGATGTGGTTACTTCGTTTTGAGATCGGGTTTCCGGTGATAATTTTTTCAGCGTCAGCTGTATTCGGATCTGAGTTCCCTCTGTGTTTTCCGGTGATTTTTTTTCCCGACGAGTTGATTTTTCCGGCGAAGGTTTTTTTTTCCAGTGTTGGAGGTGTGAATAATTATGAATTTTCGGTGAACATTTTTTGAGGTAACAACTCCCTCATTTTTTTAGGCTCATCATCTTGGCTCACTCTCCTCAGGCACCAGCTCCCTCATCTCGTCTCTCTCCTCCGGCTCGGACAAAAGCAAACCGATTAGTTTGATCTCGTATCTGTTTAAATCTATTGTTCCAAATGCTACAGATGCTAGAAATTGTACTTGTTTGTATATGTTTCTAATTGTTCCAAACAACTAGAAATGCTAGAAATTGTAATAGCTAGAAATGCTAGAGATTGTAATAGCTAGAAATGGGTATATAGAAATATATACCAGATTTACCGAATGCATAAACCGATTTGAAATTCTGGTATTTACCGGGAAAAAACATAATTGAAACCGAAATTACCGAAACCAAAAAAACCCAAAAATACCGAAAAAACCGAAAAACCGGTCGGTTTGGTTTTGATTTTTGTTTTGATGTACCGGTCGGTAAATTGGTATGGTACGATTTTACCATATAGAATGTGGTTTTGGTATTGGTAAGGGGTCGTTACCGACCATACCGTACCGGTTGCACCCCTAGGTGAGATTATGTATTTATTTTTAGAAAGAGAGTAAGTGAGTTGAAATAGGTATACGCAAGGGTATAAATATCTCTTTAATTAAAATAACTAATAATTTATCTGTTTTGTATAATTCTATCTCTAACGGACCATATATATATATATATATATATATATATATGTATATGTGTGTGTGTGTGTGTGTGTGTACCAAACCGCTCTTGTGCGGACTGGATATGTGTCACCTGACGGTGAGTCCTGAAAAGAGAGAGAGTGCGCCTATAATTTAGCTGATAATTTCTAGGGTCACCGTCAGGTGACACAAAGGAAGCCAACTGGCATAAAAGATAGGGTCATTTACTGTTTGGGGTACATTTGTTCATAAAAATTGGGACTTGAGGTACACTAGTTTGCATTATAGTTGCATGGGTACCATTTCTCACGGAAACCGTCAGTTGACCGTTGACTTCCATTTTCTATGAATTAAATGACCATTTTACCCTCATTTAATATACCTATCCACTATATACATATAAATCTTATGTTTTAAATACATTAAAAAGTATATTTATTTATAAAATAATTTAAATATTATTTTTATAAATAAAAATACTAAAAAAAATAATTTTTTTTATAAAGAACAGTTTTATAATTTTATAGTGTTTTATGATGTCATGAAAACAGTTGTATAATTTTATAAAAAAAAGTCATTTTATAATTTTATAATGTTATTTTCTAACAGTTTAAAAAAATTATTTTTAAGACAGTCCACTATTAAAATAACGTTTTTTATAACTATTTTAAAACTTTTTTTTAAATTATGTTTCTACAACTTTTTTAAATAATTTTTTTATAAACGTTTTAAAAAATGATTTTTTTAAATAACCTATTTATAACTGTTTTAAAAATTTGGATAGCTGGATAACTTTTTTTATAAAATGATTTTTTTTAAGTTCTTAAAATCAATGACCCAAAAAAGAATCATTTGTAGTGCTAAGAGGGTGTTTTCCTCACTTCTGTTTTGTTAAGTCGGCATGAAAAATGGTGAAAAATAATGCCACTGGCGCGGACCAAAAAAATAAAGGCAATTGTGCCACAGGGACTAGATTTATAAATGTTATTGTACCACAGAGACTAGATTTATAAACTTGAAAAGCATTGTCCTAAAAATCCAAATATAGGAAGGAATATGGCCTTTACCTTAATTCTCTATTTTTAAAATGAACGAAGTATTTGTAAGACTTGTATCATCAAAGACTTCAAAAACAAAACTTTTATGCAAAATTACCTAAAAATGAATTATTACACCACATATCTTACATTCAGAAATTATTTAAATTTACCCCCAAGAAACCCATATCCGTCTGGGTTAATGTGAATTGGGAAAGACATAAAGTGATTTTTTCGTTTTTTTTTTAAGTTCTTAAAATCTGGATAGTTGTCCAGATTTTATAAAAACGGCTATCCAAATTTTAAGAACTTTTTTTTAAAAAAATCATTTTATAAAAACGTATTTTTTAAATAATGTTTCTATAATTTTTTTAAAATATTTTTTTATAAACGTTTTAAAAATGATTTTTTTTAAATAATGTAATTATAACTGTTTTAAAATTTTGGATAGCTGAATAACTGTTTTAATAAAATGATTTTTTTTAAAGTTCTTAAAATTAATGACCTAAAAAAGAATCATCTGTGCTGTTAAGAGGGTGTTTTCGTTACCTTTTTGTTGTTAAGTCGGTTGTAGTAAGAGAATTTTTAAGACTTGTATCATCAAAGACTTCAAAAACAACACTTCTATGTAAAATTACCTAAGTTTATACAAATCAAACAGGTGCTGTTATTTTGCCTTGGTAGAGATTAATAATTCAACACTACATGATCAAAAAGTGAGGAATAATATCATATCAGTCAATTTATAAAAATATCTCTTTATAAAAACAGTTATCCAGTTATTCGAATTTTAAAATCAGTCATAAACATGTTATTTAAAAAAAATCATTTTTAAAATGTTTATAAAAAAATATTTTAAAAAAGTTATAGAAACATTATTCTAAAAAAAGATTTTTAAAACAGTTATAAAAAACGTTATTTTAATAGTGGACTATTTTGAAAATAATTTTTTTAAACTGTTTGGAAAAAAACATTATAAAATCATAAAATAAGGTCTTTTTATTAAATTATAAAGCTCTTCTCATAACATTATAAAATTATAAAACTGTTCTTTATTAAAAAAAAAAAATTTGTAATTTTTTATTTATAAAAATAGTATTTAACTTATTTTATACATAAATATACTTTTTAATGTATTTAAAACATAAGATGTATATGTATATAGTGGATAGTCATATTAAATGGGGGCAAAATGGTCATTTGATTCATAGAAAACGAAAGTCAATGGTTAACTTTCGGTTTCCATCAGAAATGACACCCATGCAACTATAATGCAAACTAGTGTACCCCAAGACCCAATTATTATGAACAAATGTACTCCTAACAGTAAATGATCCTAAAAATAATGACGCATGAATATTACCATTGGAAGAAATTAAACCGACGTCGTTTTTCAGAAAATAATAGGCCAGCTGTTACCAACAAAAAAATGTTTGGTACAAAACTGAGTATGTTTTAGACAAAATCGTGGGCCAAAAAAAACAGACGTAGTCGTTTTTGAAATCGGTAAACCCAAAATCAAGAACAAATCAAGTTGCAGGTGTGCCAAAGTCTATACTGAAAATATGGTGGAACACGCAATCAGCAATGGGTATAGGGTTTTATCTAAGAGCATCCACAATGGTGGATGCTCTAAATAGGTAAACTTACAAATCAAAATGGAGCAGTTTGCTTTCATTAGTCAATTGGTTTGGTTTACACTGGTGAGAAGCAAACTTAGGTAAGGTTTGGTGGATAACAGTTCCTACGAAGTATTATTGTTCGTAGGAAGTTAAAAATCAATTCTTACGAACAACATTTGTTCGTAGGAAATTGTTACGGACAAATATTGTTCGTAGGAACTCACATACATAATAACAATAATTATTTATATTTCTTACGAACTTTATTTGTTTGTAGGAATTACTACGAACAAATGAAGTTCGTAGGAACCATTTGCAAATTCAGTAGGTAAATGGTAACTTTGCGGAACGACTACCTTTTCTACTACTGAATTTGTTGTTTTGAGTACACTATTGCAGACCTTCTGATTTGTAAACTTACAATTTTCTCCGTCTTTTAGCATCACCACTACGGATGCTCTAAGGTCTAAACGTGTAAAGCAACAAACCTGCTAAGGACAAATCAAATCAGCAGAAGCCTTTAAACAAACCAAAAAAAACGTGAGCTTCTACCTGATGGGTCAAATCGGTGCCAAGACCATTACTAAGGCTTAATATAATAATCATATATATATATATATATATATTAAAAAAAACTTTTAGCATGACATTTTCATGAATGGGCATGAAATGTCAAAAATATCATACATAAAAAGTAAAAATGTCATACATACCAAAGTTAAGATATTTTTACAAAAATCATTACATCATATTGTATGGATATAACAAACATTACACCAAAATGGTCAAATTGGCCACCTTCAACCGATCAGCCTTGTCACGGTCATTGATCGTGACAAAAAAATACTCATTTTTTGTCACGATCAATGACTGTGACAAGGCGGCGACAAAGGCTTGTCACGGTCAATGACTGTGACAATCCTATAAAGTTGTTACGATCAAGGACCATGACATGCCCGTGATAATTCTGTCAGTAAAAAAAACCTCCCTCTTCTTTTTTCCCACCGATTCTAATTCCCTCCATTTCTCTCTCTCTCTAGCGACTGTACTCTCTCTCTACGATTTTGGTACGGTTTCTCTCTCTATTTCTCCTCCATTTATGTATATGTATATGTATCCATTTATGTATATGTATATGTGCATGTGTGTGTAAATGTGCGTGTGTGTGTGTGTGGTGTATATATGCATATTGGGGGGGAGGGGAGGTGGGGTGTATATGTGCGTGTGTGTGTGTGTGCGTGTGTGTGTGTGTGTATATGTGCATGTGTGTGTGTGTGTGTGCATGTGGTGGGCAGTGGCAGTGGGGGGGAGGGGGCAGGGGTGGGGGCAAGGGGTGGGAGGCTATGTGTGTGTTTTTTTTAATTAAATTTATATTGGTTTATTAGATATTGCCCCTTGTAAAAGAATTGATTGGTTGTTAATTTTTTTAGCAAATTAATAATTAGTGCCCCTTTCATATGCAAGTATGATTGCCCCTCATTGTAAATTAGTAAAATAATAATTGAATACTTTAATTTTTAGTTTAATTGATGAAAATAATTAATTAAGTAGATGAATTAGGAGTACAGGATACACATCTGTTGTTGCCACCATTGCGGTTTGATTTTAGTGGATCGATGTTGGGTTGGTTAATTTTAAAAGTGGTATGACCACTGGATTATTGTCCATATGGGGGTGGGATTTTTCAACTTTTTTTGAAAATTACTTTGTATAATGAACAATATATATATATATATATATATATATATATATATATATATATATATATATATAGAGAGAGAGAGAGAGAGAGAGTATGATAATTAAATGAAACATACTTGATATTACATATAGTGCGCATAGATACTAGCCTTCTAGTTCTTATGCGTACGCATTCAATAGCCCTTAGACCCGTTCGAGAGTCATTACCCCTGTAATGAGATCTCTCGAATTGTCTCATTTGGATAGTTTGGGACTGCATAATTTATGTATAATAATATTCTTAGTGGCTCAAAGTTGTTACTTTTGGAGGAAGTTCTGCAGTCGTATCCTAATGTTCTTTGGGTACATACTAGATTGACAAGTGTGACTGTTATTTCAATTTATCAATTGAAATAACACTCACACTTGCCAATCTACATCGTGTACTTGGAGAACTATGGGGATATCACTATAAAAAAAATTGCTTTTTACTACGGAGGCTTTTGAGACGGCAAAAAATTGGGTCTCTAAAACTTACTTTTTGAGACGGATAAAATTAACTGTCTTAAAAATTATAGCTTTTAAGACAGCTAATTTTACCCGTCTCAAAAAGTATATCTTATGAGACGGCATATTAGGAGCCGTCTCAAAAGAAATACATTTTGAGACGGCTAAACCCAATTTGGTTTCCCCCCTTACCAATTTATACTCCCGCTTTTTTCTATTAGTAAGAAAACAGAAAAAAGAAAGGAAAAAAAAGGCAAACAAAAACAAACCAAGCGTGGGGTTCTCATCTCTTCTTCGGTCGTTCTCCTCCCCCCGGGCTTCTCCTTCTCCTCCACGCGCTCCTCCACGCAGCTCTCTCTCTTTGTTCAGCCTCCATGCTGATTCTCATCGATGTTCTACTTATCTAGGTTAAGTAATTTAAGATATACTGCTCATCGTTTAGCCTCCATGTTGATTCCCATCGTCCAGCCTCAATGTATTTCTTTTTTTATGCATTTAAGCTTTGTATTAGATGAATATGAGAATCGATTTTGATTTAAAGCCATGGTTTGTTTCAATCTGACATAGTGGTCAATGGACCCTTTCATTTCAAGATCTAATTAGGTATATTTAGTTTTGATTTTGTTTTGTGTCTTAACGTTTAGATTTGATTTGTTGATTTTTTTAAGGTATTAGGTGAACTTTTTGTTTTGAATCTTACTCTATTGTATTTATTTTCTTACAAAAAGTCACATTAAGTTTTGCAACAATTAAAAATTGTTCATTTTCTGTTATAGGTTGATTTTACATAATTAAGCATGTATCACCCATGATAATGGGTTGTTTATATTTATTTTTGAATTCACCTCTGTAGATGCTATTGATTGTATTTGTATTTTGTAATTGGAAAAGAGAAAATTAATGAAATCATTGTAGTATTGGTGAATCATTTGTTATACGACCATTCATCATATTCTTACTGTGCAAATATTATATAAAAGAAAGATAGTACACAAATTAATATTAGAAACTTCAAATTGAACAATATATTTGGCTTTATTCCGTGAGTCATAGTTTGAGCATGTAGATTATAGTAGTTTGTGCTGAAACCCATTTGTTTTTCATATTTGGTTCCATCCCTAATACACATGTTTTTCATTTACGGGTATTTGACAGGGAGTTACTGCTTGCGTGGTTTTTCATTCATTTTGAAACAACCCAGATGTTCAAGTTACAACATTGAATTGATACGAATAAGAGGTAATTCTAATTCTTAATTATTTATCTATATCATTAGTTTTTGTACATATGGTTTATAGTGGTGTTATGAAGTTGAGGGGGAGCCAATTGAAAATCTGAATTGATTTGTAGTGGTGATAGGAGGTTGAGGGTGAGCCAATTGAAAACCCGGATTGCCAATTGGTTGTTGTTGTATCCTTTTAGATTAATATAAGATACTATTTGTTTACTAATTTGTGTGAATTTTAGTTAGATTATTGATATGTTTGTTTGTGTTAACTAATTCATGTACTTTGCAAGTAGTTCATGCCATTCAAGTTAGAGTTATTGATTGTCTATACTTGCTTGCGTGAGTTTACTATTCAAAAAAGATCGTTATTACGGATAGTTCCTACAAAGGATCAGACTAATGACGTATACAATACTTGAATTCTCGGTGAAGATGATGCATAGTTGGTTCTCATCCTTCAGAGATTATGAGTATAATAGGAGCGTCCATCGACAAAAGGATCACCCTCATTCCATTTGTACAAATAAGAATCCCCTTCGTTACATGATTTCTTTTTTATATAGATAGATATAAGATCTATGGGGCAATTACTTAGAAGTACATTTTGTGCTACCTAGGGCTATAGTCATATTAATCCTCATCTAACTCCAGATTTCTAAAATTAACTAGTAAGTTTTTGTTTTGGGGTTTAAACTGGGCTTTAAGGGGTGAAAATTGAAAACAATAACGAAGTAGCGCGAATAGATATGCATATGTCCCAAAAGGTACCGAGGTAACCTAACAGAAGTCACTGTGTCCTCGCCGGATTCGGGCTTCAAAACTAGGCTCATGCTAGTGATTCTTTGCTTAACGCATAGATTCCTTTACTTATTGACTAATAATCCAAGTATATGAATGACCTTTTGTTTTCATAAAGTGTATTATTAAATATTATTTTAAGTTCTTATTCTTTACATTTTCGAGATGCCAAATGTCATCAGAGCAATATTCGGGTAATTTTTCCTTGAGATACGATAGAAATGTACCCAGACTAACTCCTTCCATCGGTTAAGATTCACAAGACCTACTCGCTTATTTTTCCTATGCTCAGATCAGTCCAAATGTTATGTCGGGTCTCCTCATGGAGTGAGCTTGTTGAAGTATATAGCTAGTGATGGGGATGAAAGTATGTTTCCTTTAGGGTGAAAGATGGGAGGAGAGTGGAATTCTGGCAGGACTTGTGGTGTGGGGATTCTTCACTGGTTCCCTGACTTGTTATGTAGCATTGATGGGGATGTCATCCCCTAATTCATAAGTCAATTTCAAGAATTGGAGATGGCGACGGTTAAAGATTTCTTAATGCTTTGGGTGTAGCTGGACCCCTCCCTTTGGGATGAGGGACTCTTTGCAAGTAGGTGGTGGTGTGGAGGAAAGGTTGATTTCTTTAGGTAGACAACAGCGAAGGGGGCAATCCTCAGGAATAATAATATGATAATTAGAGCAAAGTTTTTGGTCAAACGTTTCTTTCTTTCCAAGAGATGAGGAGACAGGGTCATCTCCTCTTACACTGCTAGGCGATGAGAGGTCTTGGGAATGTGTTTTATTCAATTAATCTGTGTTCTAAAAGGCCCGCCTAGGCTTGAGAGAAATGCATCGCCTACGCCGTATTACGCCTTAGTCTTGGTAAAAGGCTTAAGGCACACTTTTTAAAAAAAAACAAAGGATTAGTTGACATATATTGGTTATGGAGCATGAATATGAGAAAGATGGCTACCAAACACATGGATATATTTTCAAAATTCGAGGTATGTAAAATTTTATTATATTACTAGCCTTAGAATAATTAAAATAATAAAAAATGGAAAAAGGCCTTTTTACGCCTAGGCGCGCCTAGGCTCCTAAGGCTTGAGGCTTGACCGCTACGCCTCGACCACGCCTCGCGCCTTTTAGAACCTTGCAATTAATTGGTGTTTGTTTTATTCAATTATCGAAATTTTATAATGAAGTTAGATTTTAATGCTATCTACAGTCATCAAGATGTTGTATACCTTGAGTAAATTAATGCAAGTAATGAGATGTTCCACGCGTTTGAGTGTCCCATATTGGCTTAAAGCACGAGGCTACTGCAAGAGACGCTAATTGATCAAACCTCAAATCGCAAAGTTGTAGGGAAGTATATAACTTATATAACATAAGTTATATAACATAATAGTTATATAACAGTTATGTTATATAACTTATATGACATAACTATTATAACAGTTATGTTATATAATATAATTGTTATAATAGTTATTAGTGCCAAATCAGATCCAAAAACCAGCTCAATCAATTAAGAAACTATCAACCAATCACAAGGTATCAAGAAAGTCCAATAACCAACTCAAACCAATTAAGATCCAAAAAATGTGGTCCCAAATACAGACTTAACTGGAAACAGATTTGAAATACTTGATAATTGTTCTTGTGCAGAAAAATGTGGTCCTAAATACAGCCTATATTGCAGTTGTTTCATGTGCAAAAAATGGACTAAAATAACATTTGCTTTTACGTGGAGAATAGCCCAAAATCTTAACTGGCTACAAGAGACGAAATGTGACTGAAAATGTGACTTACGTCCCACTATCTCAATATACCAAGAGAGGAAATGCGTGCAAGGTTTCCCATTATCTCAAAATCTTAACCGGCTACAAGAATCTTTATTTTATGATAGGTTTCCAAATAATATGTATTATGTCATTTAGTTTGATAAGTTTTCAGACATTATTTCATACAAATCCGTAGTTTTTAAAAATTTGCATTAACCTGTTACGAGGTATTCAATATTTGTTACAGAAGCGGAGTTGAGACTTGAGCATTTTCAACTTTAGTGACTCAAATTCCGACACGGGAGGGCTCGTTGCTACAATGGTCGAGCCGCTACCCCCACCCAATGGATAGAATTACTTCAAAACACCATCCGGGAGGTTCTGCGACGGCCGCTCGATCATAGATTTCTTATTGGATGCAATGGACCTTCCATTTGTAAATGCATATTCGGAAGCTATTGGGGCACCAAGTTTTAAAAATGGATGCAATTTTGCAGCACAGCAGGATCTACTATACTTCCAGCAACTGCATCATTTGTCAGCCTATTTTCCTTTGACATTCAGGTGTCTTAATTTTTTAGATTCAAAACTCGCGTTCTAGAAATTCTAGCCAAAAATAAAAAGATAGCTAAGTACCTTCCTACTGAAGAATACTTTCGAAAGGGGATTTACATCTTTGATATAGGGCAGAATGATCTGACTGGTGCATTTTACTCCAAATCTTTGGATCAATTTCTTGCTTCAATTCCTAAAATTTTGCTAGAATTTCAAGACCATTTTAGCATTGGCCTCATTGTTGAATTTATGATTACCAAGGCCCTCTTCACTGATTTTCTCCTGAATTTCCTTGAGATTATTCCTAACCATATCAATATTAAATTGAACATGACTAAAAGTGTTTTTATTCTAGATTTTGAGGTTTGTTTTAATAGCTTTGAGGTTATGGACAAGCTTAAACATAAGGCATCCAGATGTATGAGAAGAATTCCAAGAAGAAGATATCACATTCATGAAATTTGGATGAGAGATCCACATAGCTTTGAATCTAAAAGAGGATGGGCCATTAGATGGTTCGAGGTAAGAGAGAATGAGAGTTTAATGATTAGAGGTCCAAATTATCTCTAATATTTATTGAAATAATACTCAGGTCTAAAGAAGACCAGAAAGAAGCAGAAATGCAATCCAAATCAATCATAGGCTTAGTAATCCCAATTAAACTTAGATTGCAAGCCTTGCAAAGGTTAGAAAACTCATCTTAAGAGTTTGAGTTCCCTAAGCCTCTTATATTCCAGAATAGAATCTTCGTGAAAAAGTGTCAATCCCACTACAATGATAACATACATTTTCAATCAATGATGCATACAGTGATAACATACATACATTTTGCTTTTGTAAAATGATGAAATTGATTAGTTCTAGCAAGACTTTTGAAAGCCTGTATTCTCTCCTATCTTCTTCTGTTGAGTGGTACTTTCCTTCTACAGTATTCTCCTTTAATAAAACCAAAATTTCTTTGCTTTGTTGTGCCTTTCTTTTAAATTTATTTCTTCTCAAAGATAAACAACGGAGGGAAGAAAATGGTTGGGGATTAGGCTGCTGGCATTTAAAGTATTAAGACTTTTTTACTTTTTTCAATGCAGGGTGAGTCATCGATCCTTGCTCAAAGTCTTTCAACTTCAGCCCTAACTCCTGGATCAACTGAAGGGGCATTTCCCTCTGATTTATTATCAAAAAAAGTTGTAACCCCGAAACATATGATAGGTATGCCTAAAAAGTATGTGCTTATAAATACATATTTATGCTGTTGAAAATACATGTACCTGTTCCCAAATCCTCTTTTGGATTTAAATAACACTAGCATTTGGAACGACCCTCTATCCTTATTGATTTTATCTTTTCATCAGTAGGAAGCAGATTGTTAAGAATTTTTCACATCGGGACTGAAAATTTGACTGAAATTGAAGAATGCCATATGAATTTTGAATTGAGCTGAGTTGGTTTCTTTGATCTACACACCTCCCATGATGAAGAAATTGAGAAAGATCCATTATTATTTGGTTTCCATATCAGTTTATCAGGCTGATTCACCCATGTTTCACCAAAATTAAAAATCTTAGATGATGTCTGAGCAGAAAAATAATTGTCTATATTTTGTTTATCCCATTTCTGACTCGAATTCCAGAAACTGTTAATTATTTGGTCCTCCAGCACCTTCAATTTTTTTTATTCTTCAACTGCCTAATTATCCAGGAATATACTTATATCTCCATTCCTAATCTTCCAAAACATATGTTCTTCTGATATGCCTCTAGTTTCAACCATTGGGTTCAAAGAATGTTCTCCTTTTCTAATTGGGGCTGTAGAGGGGTATAAATTCCTACACTAAGCTGCCTTCATATATTGACCCCATAAAGAAGTTTTTTTTTTTAAATTCCACCACATTTTCATGCTTAAAGCAGTACTTATATCCTTTAAATTACTTATCTCTAGCCCTCCTACACTGATTTCCCTTGTGATTGCTTCCCATTTACATCATTGGTATCGCTGATCTCTATTGGTAGAACTCAAAAAGAACCTTGCCATTAGACTATGCAGTCTGGTAATTACTACCTTAGGAGGACACATAAAAGATAAGAGGTATAATTGCATAGAGACTAACACTGATTTTATAAGCACAAGTTTACCTCCAGAAGAAAGACATTTTTCTTTCCAACGAATAAGCTTTGTTCTAAATTTTTGGACCATTCCTTCATAGTAAATAATCTTTTTTCTACCACTATATAGAAGGCATCCAAGATAAGATATAGGACCGTTTTTAATTTTCATCCTAGTAGTCTGCCTCAAAAATGATAAAGCACATGGTTTGATCTTATTTAATACTTCTAGATAACTTTTGGGGGTACTTATCAACTACCTTAAGACACTCTCATAGGACCTCAAAACATTCATAAGCTTCTTCATTTCTCTTCTCATGCCTGAGCTAAAAATGATCAACTCGTTAGGAAAAGCTAGATGATTGAATATTGGACCTCCTATAGGCATTTTATAACCAACATAAGAGGACTGCAAAGCAAGGTTATGAATGTTTCTTGAAAGAGCATATGCCATAACTCTATCATATGCTTTTGGAATGTCTAGCTTCATCATCATATTCCCTCCTATATTTTCTGAGTTGATTCTAGCCATACATTCTTGATCAAGCGCCACATTATCACTAATTGATCTACCTTTAATAAAACATGATTGCATAGGAGAGATGATAGAAGGAAGGAAGTGATATATCATGTCATTTAAGATTCTAGAAAAGATCTTGTTACAACCCATGACTGATGAGTCTACTGGCAAACCGACAACACCTTATGATTTTGGTTCTGGGCATTTAAATCTTGATCAGGCAATGGACCCCGATTCTGGTTATTTAAATCTTGATCAGTGGATGATCACATCACCCATTTAGAAGACATAATCCAGATGTTAAATAGGCCTGAGATGAGTATAACCCCCGCCAAAAAGTGTGTTCGAGTGTCTTCAAGTAAGTTAATTTTCTTTTTGGGGACCGCTTTGTAGAAAATTTGAAAAAGAAGAAATAATATTCTCATTACTTGGTTCTCATATTTACAATATATCGATTTATATACATGTCTCATAACAATTTTGTAAACATGGAATTATATAATTGGATCGCTTATAACTAACTACCTAACTGAATATAGCTAATTGTTAATTGTTTGAACTAACACATAACTTTACTTATCTAATTTGTGCATTGATTGTAGGCTTTGGATTTGATCTGAATCTCTATTAACTTAAGGCATCAATGATAATTGGGAGAAAATCCCAGTCATATGGATATGAGGACTCCTAATTGATGAAATGCAACCAAATGTAGTCTTTTAAGATTGTCAAATGGCCCCTGCTACTCTCAGTTCTCAGTTATCAGTTCTCTGTGCATTACTAATTTTGTTCTATCATGAATGTTCTCAACTTTTGATTCTAAGTGATTCACTTTCTATGGACAACTTTGTGAGACTTAGTAGTGCTAACCATTATTTCTGTTTATGTGTTTATTTCATAATATACAATATGTTGCTCTGTTTTTATTTCCCTTTTTTATGGCGTCGGTTGTGATATGCATTGGTGTGTTTTTGGGAAAAAAATAAATTATAACATTACCATGAACTAAAATTGATAGTTGAAAGCAACGAAGCAGCAGCAATAGTGGGAACGAAGCACCAGCAACAACAACGAAGAAACAGCAACAAGGCAAGAGTGAACAACGAAGCAATAGCAGCAGCAGCAGCTATATGAACGCAGTGAACAACGAAGTAGCAACAGCAGCAGCTGTAGAGATAATAGGCCAGGTATATACTCTTCAATCTATTTTTCATTTTTTTATGTTTATTATTGTTGATCTCATACGATAATTGAATCGATTGCTTATGTTTATTATTGTTGATTTCATCTTTTTCAATCCAAATTAAGTACTAGTAGCTGAACGCTTAGGATCTTATTATATTATAATGTTTTGATTTGTGAAGGATATGCCCTTATAATTTTCCAAATAATATGTGCGTTCGAATTTTCATCAGGATATTTCCGTAAAGATTTTCAACTTTTTGATTGTCAATGTAGTTCCTAGGTTATTTGATCAGTTAGTGATTGCTGGTACTGATATAGTGAGGGCAGCAATATCTTCTCTGAAATTGTGTCAAATTATCATTTTTTATTTGTATGTGCTAACTTCTATTGTTTACTCACTTGAATTTATATAATAATTGGTTTCCAAGCACAACCACCTAAAACAAAATCCCAAAATTCACATAGTTGGGCAGGGGAGTTGGACTGGTACAGTATAAATTATGTTAAAGGGAATTATGTCTATCAACACCCATTTATCTGATGATCTCTTTTGAATTTTAATCCATATCGTTTGAATGTCGAATTACCTTCCAGCCTCAAACACCACTGCAGAACTATCCAACTGAAGCTATTGGGCCACTTTCATGCACGAGTGATGGTATATATCTCGCTGGCGGTGCTCCTTCTGGAAATATTTACATTTGGGAGGTAATAAAGACTTATTCAAGTCCTTCCATCTTTTTCTTATCTTTTTTCATTTTTTTTTGTGTGTTTTGCAAGGGTGGGTGGGTGGGGGTGGAGCGTAAACAAATACGTTGGTTTCAATTTCATTGTTGTCAAATATGACACTGACATACCATAGAGCATCATTCGATTGTGTTAATTTTGTAGGTAACAAATGGGAGATTGCTCAAGATTTGGCATGCTCATCATGTATCATTAACTTGTTTGGAATTATCTTATGATGATTCTCTTCTTATATTTGTCTCAAAGGATGGAATGATTTTCGTATGGTATATGATTAGGTAAAGCCCGAACCTTCCTTTTGTTGAACATTTGGCAATTTGAGATTTATGGTTCAGTTCATAAAATTTATTGAGATTTACAATGTGATCAAATCTTCTATCTCAAAAGGGTTCATAACAAAGTGAAACACTATTAGAATGAGTTTTTGTATTAATTTAGAGTGTTTATGAGTTTATCGAGCTGAAACCAATAAAATAACAAACTTTGAAATATTATGAAACTTCGTTTGTTTATTAAATATTTTAGGTAACGGTCTTGAATGAGCAACAATTTCTCATTCATGAGCTCAAGAAATTTGACATCCATATTCATAACTATTTAGAACTTCTTTTTCTCTTCCATAGAAATAGGATAGTAGTGATTGGTTCATTGTTATAACTTATAATCAATTCCATGGAAGTTTGCTAGATGAGACCAACTAGGTAATAACACATCTTTATTCTACTTTTCTATATGTATGTGATGGCATGTTAGGTAAGATATATATTGTGGGTATTCCGCCCTTAGTTTTTTATAATGTTGCGGCTATTTCTGTCATTTTTGAGTTAATTTTTATGTTTAAACAAGTTGGTTTTCATAAATAAACAGAGGAGATTCTGTCGAATTTTTTTTAGAAATATTAAGTGTTTAAAAGTTAATAATATGAAGATTTACAATTTTGATAAGGTCTTTAAAGATTGTCATCTATAGGTACTATTAAAAAAATATTATTTCCTTGTTTAAGGTAACTGACACTAAATAAATTTTATTGCAGGTCGAAATTTTTTGTGGACAAGGCAAGTCATTGAAGTCGTTTTGATGGAGGTTGTATGGTTCAAGATTGCGAGTTTACTTTGCTTACACTATTTTATTTTAGGAATAGACGGGATTTTATGTATTTTTTTCTAATGAGACAAGTGAAATTTTGTAGAGATATTTAGGTTGGTGGGCACAGTGTTGAAATTGTCTATTTTATCTTTGTATGAACTCTAATTTTAGTTGAATGGAAAGTTGTGTTATATTTGTTGAAACGAGATGTCAAATATGTCATATATTATTTTTAAGAGTTTTTGTTTAAAAGTATATTGAGCATATTATGGAATGGATGAAATTTTAATTTTGGTGCAAAAATTATTAAAGACGGCTTCTTTGCCGTCTCAAAAGGGTTCCATAAATGGGGACTCTTTGAGACAGCTAAGTTATCGTCTCAAAAAACTCTTTGGGGACATATGTTGGTGTCTCTAAAAAAAACTTTAAAAGACGGATTTTTGGCCGTCTCAAAAGGGTCCTGTAAGCAATGACCTTTTGAGACGGCGTATTTTCCGTCTCAAAAGAACTTTTTGAGACGGCTTCTGCAGTCTCAAAAAGCTTTTAAAACGGGGGTCTAATACTACGCTCCTTTGCCGTCTCAAATGGCATCACAAAAGGATTTTGAGACGGCTAGAGGACTTTTTGAGACGGTTGGAGCATCGTAGTAAAAAGTCATTTTTTTGTAGTGTATGCTGCCGAATTTTTCTCAAATCGTAACAATGTGCATGAGCTGTTAAGTATATTACAGAAATATGCGGTCTTCAATGGGATAGGACCACTCACCCTTTAGAAGAGATAGAGGAAATAGGAATTTCTATTATAAATTGAATTTGAATTTGAAATTTAAAAATCGAATATAAATAAGACATAATTAAATGAAACATACTATAAATCTAAGTTTTGTTTATACTAATCCATGAATATACGCTTCTTACCTTTAATAGGTGATTAGTTGTGGTAGTTGTGATGGGATATCTGAAATACAAAGAGTGGATGGGTGAGACAAATAGAATGGGGGATGTGTTTCGCAGAGGTGCTAATGAATTTGTGAAATACGTAAAGAGATGTCACAATGATGAAGAGTTTTCGTGTCCATGTGCGACAGGAATTCTAAATTGGGTGAAGGGCTTACTACCTAAGGAGAATACGCTTCCAAATAGCTATCCTGTTATGAAGAACAGTTTGAAAGGTTTGGGAATGAAGTATAAATCTATTCATACTTGTGTGTATGACTGCATATTATACCGAAAGGAGAACGAAATCTCGATCGTTGTCCAGTATGCGATGAACCTAGATATGTCCAATCTACTGGTAAGGAAGGCACAAGCTCAAAAGTGCCTCAAAAAGTGTTGAAATATTTTCCTGTTGGGCCTAGATTAAAGCAATTTTTCATAGTACCATGGATAGTGGAGGCAATGACTTGGCATGCTAGGGTAGAAGTAGGGATAATCTCATGCGCCATCCTATTGATTCTACAGCTTGGAGGAGCATGAATTATGAGTATCCCAATTTTTCTCGAGAATAGCGCAACATTCGTTTGGCTATATCAACAGATGGTTTTAATCCATTTGGAAATCTAAGGACTAATCAGAGTGTATGGACAGTGATCCTAGCCCCACTCAACCTCCCTCATTCACAGTGTATGATACCTGAACTTTTGATGATGTCTTTGTTGATACCTGTGCCAAAGGCACCAAGTGATGACATCGACGTCTACCTGGCTCCTTTGGTAGAAGAATTAAATGAGTTGTGGGAAGAGGGTGTGCAATCATTTGACTCTTTTAGAAAAAGAAGAGTTTACGTTGAAAGTTATGTTGATGTGGGCAATTCATGATTTTCCAGCTTATGGGACATTATCTGGTTGTGTAGTACATGATTATTTGGGATGCCCTATTTGTGGAGAGGAGACTGAATCTCTTTGTCTATCCGCTAGCTCAAAAAATGTATACCATTGCCATAGGAGGTTTTTACCCCCGGCTCATAGTTTCAGATTTGAGAAAGGTTCCAATTTTTTATTGGGCGGGGTTGAACATAGGCTACCGTCGAGACAATTTTCAGGTTCAGAAATTGAAAGTAAATCTTCTGAATATGGCCCTAATATGCCAGGTAAGAATACCAAATTTAAAAATGTCAAGCATAAGAAGACCCAAACTGGGAATGAAACTGAGACAAGAAATACATGGTCTAGGAGGTCAATTTTATTTGACTTGCCTTATTGGAAGAATAATTCGGTGCGTCATGTATTGGATGTGAAGCATGCAGAGAAGAACCTCGCTGAACATATTATGGGAACTTGCCTTGGGGGGAGTCATTTGAAGGATGGAGAAAATGAACGAAAAGACCTTAAATCGTTGAAACTTAAGCCACAACTATGGTTGAAAGAAGATAGTAGGGGAAGGACAATAATTCCCCCTGGTGCATTTACTTGGACGAGTGGGGAAAGGAATGTGCTTTTAGACACAATATATAATTTGAAGGGCCCATATAATTTTTTGTCCAACTTGCAAAGGATTGTGAATTATGCTACTCATAATTTACATAAGTGTAAGTCCCACGATTGGCATGTGATCATGCAATTGGTTCCTCTATTGTTTAAGCACTATGTCTCCAAGAATAAGGATTTATGGAGGTCTATTATGCAAATTAGTATTACCTTCTCACTCTTGTGTGAGAAGGTAGTCAATCGAGAACACATAGTGGCCGTAAAATTGGCGATGACTGAAGCGATTTGTGTGTTGGAGAAGTACTTTTCCCCAGCATTCTTTGACATAACTGTTCACTTGTTGGTACACCTATGCGACGAGGCACTTCTTTGTGGTCCAGTTAGATATTGGTGGATGTATCCGTTTGAAATATTGATGAAAGTTTTTATAGATTACGTCAAGAATACACGATACATTGCAGGATCAATTGCAGAGGAATACATCACCTTGGAGTTATCAATATATACTCGGGAATATATGCCTGACCCGACCAGTATTGATGACACTGATGAGTTCTTCGATAATGGTGGTCATGTGATGAGAAAACGAGTGAAATTAACGAGTTTGTAACATGAACAAGTAGCTCGTTATCTATTTGACACACATGAAGATGTCGAAGAATGAAAAAAGTAAGTTTAAATTATTTTAAGTTTTACATTATTTTAGATTATTCTATACATGATTAATTTTATAATATGTAGAAAATATGAAGCCTGTGAGAACAATAAAAGACGAAAAATAATGGTACAATCAGAGAGTGAATTTAGACTGTGGTTGTCACAAGAGGTAATTATAAAGAAAACTATCGTTATATAACGTTACATTACACTCAAACTTTACAACTAATCTAATTAATTTATCTATATTCTCAGCTCTTAAAGATGGGTGATGCGACATCAAGGCTTGCTCGTCTAGCCACTGGACCCTTGTCCGTGGCACAATAGTACAAAAAGTATCGATTGAACGATTACGTATTTGGCGCAAAAGTGTACGAGAAAAGTACAAATGTACAGAACTCGGGCATTTCATTTAAGGCTCTTACTTTCTTTCAAGCGAGCGCAAAAGATAAAAACATCGTTGAAGCTGAAATTACTTACTATGGTGTAATTCGAAATATATTTGAATTTGATTATATACGCTTCAAAGTGGTTGTATTTTACTGTGACTGGGTAAGAGTTGAAGATAAAAATGCTTGTAAAGTTGATCCTGTCACCAATTTGATCATGGTTGACTTATCCAAGTTGAAGAGCAACGACCACGTGAGCGATGAACCGTTTGTTTGTGCTTTTCAAAAGGTCAACCAAGTGTTTTACTCGGAGTATATCAACAACGAGCTGTGGTCAATTGTCCTACATGCGCCAAAGCGTTTAAATAGTAGTATGGATGACTTGACTGCTCCTACCGAATATCAATCCATTTTTTATGATAACCCGAATTTGAAATATTTTTTTCAATTTGTAATAAATATTTGAATTTTTACTTTATCTATCCATTTTTAATGCTTTTAATTGATTTGTACTTTATCATTTTAACTTTTGTGTAGTGTGCGTGTGTGTGGGCAGTAGGGGTGAGGGTGGGGATGTTTCGAATTTTTAGTAATTGTACATATTATGAGTTAGATGTTGTTGTTTTGGAATTCAGAATTTAAGTGTTAAACAGTACTAATTCATTTGAATTTGTAGTAATTGTACATATTTGCATGTCTTCTTCTAATTCATTTTGATTTGTACTAATAACAACATTTTTTACAGAAAATGTCTCCTTCAGGTATTAAGGCGAGGATGATGATGCTGATTATGATGATGTCGTCTGGGATTGGTGGTAGCGGAGGCGACGAGGGCTCCTCGGCCCCTAGGCTCCCGAAATATGGCAAATTGGAGGTGGCCATCAAGAACAAGACGGTGCTATTAGCGAGATCCCTCGAGATGGTAAAAACGATCATCGGCCCAGGTACACTAGTTGGAGGCAGGTGCCAAATGAGCTCAAGTTAGCTATTTGGGAGGCACTACAGGTAATGTATTTATATTTATATTTATATGAATATTTTAATTTCAATTTCGATTTCGATTTCAATTTCATTTTATATTTATATTTATATTTATATTTATTCGCAACTAATATTATATTTGTTGGACAGGAACAATTCAGCCTGGATCCAAAGCTACGCGATTCCGTCTTGGAGTAGTTGAGGGAGCAACACAAGACGTGGAAGAAAAATATGTGGACCTGGTACTTTGGGAAGAACCGAGAGTTCGTTATCCAGTTGCGTGAATCCCTCCCGCCGAATGAGCCGATCTCATTGGCATAATGGCAAAAGTTCATTGACAATGAGATCGAGAAGCGATAATTGGCATTTCGCCAATCAGGGAGGGAAAATCGGGTGAAAAAGACGGACGTGCACTACTCCGACCGGACGTCTTACGCCGAGGTGGAGCATAGGATGATGTTAAGATTTAATTTTTCTATAATTACATAAATATATTATTTTGCATTATTTTACTTTGCAGGGCCGATACTAATTTTGCATTATTTTATTTCAGGGGACATGGAGTGGCCCTGGGGTAGGTCACATAGGCTCGATACTTATGTGGCTATTCGGACGAAGAAGGGGAAGGATAAGGAGGTGTCCTCAACCGTCGCGGCCACGATTGAGAGTAATCCGATAGTTTACTTTTTGTTAATTACGTTATAATTTTTTTATTTACTTATTTAACTAATTATGTGCTTTTTGTCATTTCAAGCAAAGCTTAAGGAAGTGCATGAGTCATAGTCTGATGACGACAACGAATCTTTGTCCACAGATGCACTCAACCAAGTGCTTGGCACTGATCGCAAGAGGAGGACAAGGGGGTGAGCTCGCGGGTGGCCAAATCTAGGATCATCGGATTGGAGACGAGCGACACCGGGTCGGCTCGAACGTTGGACTCGCATGACGCGAAGCTGTCCCGTTTGGAGGCGACGGTCCAAGATATGTTCTCATTCATGAAGCGTTCGTTGGGAGGAAACCGTAAGGGAAAAGGGAACGAGAAAGTGGTGGAGGATGAGGTGCAGGAGGACGATGATGTGGACCTCGCTACTTCATCGCCGACATGTGTGGACTTTAATGATCCAATCCCCTATTTGGCTCCCTTCGACCGACCGATGTCAACACTTGGTTGGCCGAGCGTGTTTATACTGGACATATTTGATGGCCAGCAGATAGGGCGGGCGTTGAGGGACCCAAATACCGTCCAGGGTATGCCAGTTCATGGACGTTCGCTTCAAGACATCGAGTCCAAGGTGCTCATCACTCATGTGATGCCCGGGAAGGAGAACTTCCCATTGTGGTTGCGCGAATAATGCGGCACGATGTATATTGTTGGGTGTGTCAATTCGTATATCGTGTGGCCTACTCACCTCCTTAGAGCTACCCCTACCCCAGACATGTAGTGACATTATTTGAATTGAATTTTTTTAAGTTGTTATATTTGATTTATATCGTGGTGCATATTGTTTTGAATGTATATTTGCATTATCTCTATTTTATTTGGATATATGATGTTTGAACAGGTACA
This sequence comes from Sambucus nigra, assembly GCA_949130495.1. Lineage (NCBI taxonomy): Eukaryota > Viridiplantae > Streptophyta > Magnoliopsida > Dipsacales > Adoxaceae > Sambucus > Sambucus nigra. Next base: position 515,157,149 of record OX422218.1, on the reverse strand, counting down.
ACGTTGCTATAACAGGGACAAATATACTGCTGGACAGTGGCAGTGTCCATACTGCCCAACAGATTTTTTTTCAATTCTTCCCAGAATTATCACGATCATTGACCGTGATAAGTCCGTGACAAAAAAAACTTGTCACGGTCAATAACCGTGATAATTTTTTAAATATTATCACGGGTTTGTCACAGCCATTAACCGTGACAAACATTATCATGGTCAAAGACCGTGACATGACCGTGACAAGTCTAATGAACTTGTCACGGTCAATGATTGTGACAAGTCCGTGACAACAAACGTGTTCACCCCCAGAATTGTCACGGTCATTGACCTTGACAAGTTCAACTTGTCAAGGTCAATGACCGTGACAATTCGACAGATTTGGTGTAGTGAAATATGTAATATTTACGAATAGGCACACATACATACATATAGTTTATACGAATAATACTACTCATACAAATATATATATATATATATATATGGCACGCACATACAATCTTAACATACTAGAACTATTATGGTAGGGGGAAAAAAGGACAAAATCTGATATATATTAACATACAAACTTACGAATTAATTTAAAAAATATTTCAGTTTCAAAAAAATAATTCTGAATTGTATAAAAACATTTTAATAAATTTCGAACTAACTTTTTAACATATAAAAGAATTTGTTACAAAACCTGTTTCTGAAACTTTTTTTTAAAAATAAGTTTATAATTTTCAAAATTAATTCTTAAACAATTTTGAAAAATTCTTTTTTGACACACACAAGCGTAATCAATAGACATGATAAAAATAAAATGCAAATGCAGTGTCGTGTAGTGTCATATGTGACAAAATAAATCCTATGAGCCATAGAGTATGTGAAAAAATACATTTTCTGGAATACTATACTAAGTCAAGAGCTCATTTGATGTGTAGATTCTTGTACCAAATTAAATCTAGACTCCCTTTAATAATTTTCATGGACAAGGGTTTTGTAATATCTCTTGTAAATCTTGATAGTCGAGTTGTGCTCTTAAGGTATTACGATGTCTAATATCAGGATAACCTATGTGGACCAAGTGGGAGATTATGAGATACTTCCCTTAAAGTGGCCCTACATAGATCATATAATTGTCATTGACATGCACTTGTTGCATTAAAGAAAATCAAAAATGTCAAATTTATTATGAATGGTGAAATTAGTGGGAGTAACAAATCATGAAATATGGTTATAATCATAATTATCATACTAGTGGCATATGTAAATATGACTATATAACATTGATATCAATTATTTAATATTTACAAAAATTCCAATGTTTATTTGATTCAAATTTCAGCATGTGTTGCGCTTCAATTTAACCTTATAACAAACATTAGGATAATCTGAAATGACTAAAAGTATAATATCTTCACATGTAATCTTGTCCTGTATTTGGCATTTGATTAAACTGAATAAATACCTACTTATGAGTCTCAAACTCTACAAGTCATGCATTCAAATATGCATGCATGCAACGAAATCATAAATCTAGTATCCGCACATATGAATTGTAGCCTGTGTTTGGTATTTAATTCAACTTAATGGGAATACTAGCATTAGAGTAAACAATAATTTTGATTTTCAACCACATGAATCGTTGGCATGTGTTTAGCACGAGACTCATTAAAACACGAATATCATAATATTAAACAATATGAATCATTGGCCTGTGTTTGGCACGAGACTCATCAAAATATGAATATTAACAATAACGCAAGTCCAATATCCTACCATATGAAATATGTTGGCCTGTGTTTGGCATGAATATTCAACTAAAATAGGATCATTAGAGCAAGGATTTATCAGAGTTCTAGATAAATCATACATGAAATATGGTAAAACTTAAATTTTTCCAAAAAAAATGAGCTAGCATCATGCAAATGTAGAAAATTATTCCAGAATCACGAAACATTCGACGGAATTCAAAAATAATTTTTTGGAAGTTGTAAACCTTATTTATGTAAAATCAATGCGCCAAAAAATATTATACTCAAAACTTGATGTATAATTAATGGTCCAAATATAGATGCATACACAATAATTTAATATTTACAATTATAGATTAAGACACTTTCATGTCTTCCTCGTCTAACATCATATAAATATTATTGTCGAAATATCAATTCATAATTACATTAGAATCTTTGGGCTACCAATTATAGATTATGCACAATAACCTAATATATCGAAATGTTACTGTCAAACACATAATCATACATCTAATATTCAAAATTTTATATTGAACCCTTTCATCAATACCAAATAATACATAACATGAATATTAGAACAACCATGAACATAAAAAAACATCCCTCGTGGTGGAAAAATACATAATATTTAGGAAAATGGGGTTTTGGAGAAAGGTCTTCATAATTCTCAAAGTGTATAAAAAGAGGACATCCACATAATTTTTATAAATTTTGTCCCGGTACAAATAGCATGGCTAAAACACCATGAAAAATGGTGCCGCTGGCGCGGACCTAAAAAATGAACTCCTAACTCTAAAGAGACCACAAATAAATGTTATTGTACCACAAGGACTAGATTTATCAATTTGAAAAGCATTGTCTTAAAAATCCAAATATAGGAAGGAACATGACCTTTACCTTAATTCTCTATTAGGAAAATCATAATTTTTGCCAAAAATTAAAATTTTGAGTTAGCACCACAAGGGTCCGGGATCTTAAAACAATTTGCAGAATTCAAAAATCAATTTTCTGGAGTGAGATATTGACGTCAACATTATTACCAAAAATGGTAAAAACGTAATTTTAAGGGTCTAAACGACGTCAAAATGCAAAAGTAAGGTGGTGCCCATTGTACAATGAGTTTTGTTTATTTCGACGTTTCCAGTGGACCATGTCAGTTTCGTAAAATTCCAATAAAGTTTTGACCTTTCATTTCAACCAGTGAATGTTGGCGACAGAAGAAAAACGTCACAGAAAGTCTCAGACATACTTTAAGAGCAAATTTAATGACAGAAATAAGACATTTAATGCACATTTTATTATAGACAAACATCAATAAGGAAATTTAGCTCTAATACCGCATGTAAAATCATTCTTAAGAACACCCTAATATTAATCATGAACACATTAATATGATTAAACTTTAACATACAATTGTTCTTAATAAAAGGATCTTGAATCTTTATATTTTCACATAATATGCGTAAAGGATAGAAAAGAAGACTTACATTGATCCAATGCATTGATCAATCTTGTTGTAGAAATCTCTATTAATCATCTTGATTAATTGCTCCATCAATCTCTCTTCTTGAAAAAATAGCACTTAAATGGAATTTCGGAATTTGTCTCCCACCTCAAAATATTGTGTTATGAGATAACCCCAAATGGTGTAAGGATTCCTCTATATATAAGGGGAAGAGCGTCAGAATTCTAGTCATGATGTGACTCTATTTCAAGTCTCCAACTAATGTCACTAACCATCATGTGACTAACGAATAAGATTAATCCAATCCTTTATTATTTGTATTTATCACGCTCCTAATTAATTATCTGATATTTATCAAGACCACGTACATGAAAAATTCATAAATTCGAAATTTAATATAATCGAAACTAAAAATTTATTTCGGACTGCATTATTAATTTTCAACATAGACAACCATAAATAGTTTGGAGTAGGTAGACGAGACAAAATCCTAATTAGAAAAATATTTTGTCAAAATTCAAGTCCAACTAGATGAAGGTCTATATAGTTACAACATGGAAAACAAACCCTAAGTGTGCTCTATATAGGTACCTTCACAGGGAAGGTCCGGCAAGGGGAGAGGAGGTCCGGTGAGTTGAGGGAAGGGATGGCTGCGACGGGAGCATGAGCTTCTTTTCTTGTGTGTGGGAGAAGAGAAGTAAGAATATGAAATAGGTTACAAACAAGAAGGTTGGTCTTGGTATAAAACGTTTGCTGTTTTTTTAATTAATTACACACTTACCCTCATCTTTGTAAATAATAGGAAGTAACCTTTAAATTTGAATTTTTACCAAAAAAGCCCTAAAAAATTTAATATTTTGAACGGGGGCGGCGGCCCCTGTTTGTTCCTATGTCCGTCCATCCCTGACTAGAACGAATCTTTAAAAATATTAAAAATAAAAAAATATTAGTTAAATGGGTATTTGAGGGACTTTTCGAAACAAAATAAAAAGAATTTGACTAAATGTATATTAAAAAATAATTGAGCAACTTTTTCGTATTTGTTCATCTTTTTTTTTTTGGTAAAATAATATATTAAACCAAAAGCCAATGAACCAAATAAATACATGGAAAGCCCAAACGACAAACAAACTCAAACCAACAAGCCGACAGCCGTCCCTCTTTTCTCATGACCAAGATATATTTCTTACGATATGTCCCATGACCAAGATATATTTCTAATTTCTAAAATTGCAGAAGCAACGATATAATTGCCAATGCAGTTTGTCTACAATATACATATGGAGCTGAATCTGTTATTTGGAGGGAAAATAGTAATCAAAGCATTATGCAGATTTATAGAGAGTACATCTCAACACTTAGTCTAGGTCCTAAACCAAAAAGTAATATTAAATCCATATGTTACATTCACTAAGGAAAAAAAATAACTACAGGAGAAATTAGAGACATTAAGACTCGTGTAGAAAATACAACATTACCGAAAATACGGAAGAAATAACTCAAAACATCTTATAAATTTTAAGTTAAAAGTAGAAATTATTAACAAACATTCTTTAAATAAACCATGTTAGTACTTATGATCAAGTAGGTAAGTGCTTAATGTTTTCTAAATCCATTCTCATCAATTTAAGTACATTATATCATTATTATAAGGCAAGCCAACAAGGAAAATCAATTGTAGAATTATTAATAAGAATCTAGTAGGCTTCAATAGAAATGCTACAAAAGAAATTTGAACCTGTCTCTTTTCTTATATTATTTTACAGATACGTAAGAGACAAGAATGTGTTCTAACTATATGCACAATAAACATAGAAAGGAACAAGCACGTTAGACAAATAACATGCCTACATGTAGGCAAGATTACAAAACAAGATCATACAAGACGATGTTTTACCTCTTTTATTTCTCCCTTTCTCCGGTCTCTTCTCACTTTGTTGTTGTTTCTTAAAAGAACATTACTTTCCACACATACCCCAGCATCAAATTCTCGAGTCAACCCATGAACCGGAACATCCCTAATAGTCTCACTTCTCAAATTGTACCAAATAAACTTCGTCTAATTGTAATTTAAAAGAACTTTGCCACCAGTCTTTGAATAATATATAAGATAAACACTAGTCTTAAGATCAAGAATTGGAAGTGCAAACAATATGAATTTAATCCAAGACTCTCTAACCCCATAATCTTTCATCACTCATATGTCACTACCTCCTTCATGTAATCACCGCATGGACAAAGGCATGCCCCACAACACACCTAATATTATATCACACAAGACCACGTCAGAAAAATCAGGGGCTAGAAAGGTGAAATACCTCAGCTCCAACATCAAAAGCTACAATCTTTTTACGGGAAAAAACCTTATTTGTCTGAATTTTTTTTGTTCAAAATGCCTTTAAAATAAATCCCCCATATACCATTATCAATTTAAGAAGGTAAATACTGAATCCTTCTCCAATAATTCAATTTCAATGTGTAAACTCTTGATTCAGAACGGATCACACATATTTTGCTTCAAACTTTTTTTTTTGGTGAAATGTAAGTTTTATAAAATAACACCAAAAGTACACGACTAGCACAAATCGGGCCTACACACTAGCTTTTTAATCATGATTAGTGGAATCATAGCAGAACCCATAAGATGTATAGTCATGATGATAATGCTTTGGTGGACAACAAGTGGATGTGCCAAATTAATGCAGAATCTTGCAACATTTTGGTCCAAATATTGCTTGTGATCAAGGTGTTTCTTTCCTTACTGTAAATGATTTAACAATCCCTTCTAAAAGATCTCAAATATAAGAAACTACTATCAATTGATAGAAGGACATTAATATAACTAGTTCGAACGAGAAATTACCTTAAAATGACTAGATAAAATTTGTCCATTTAGTATAGTAGGGACTTATGTCATTTTTGTGTAGCCTCTTGAATTATGGGAATAGGTATTGACAGAGGCAGAGGCTAAATTATCAATCCAGGGGAAAAAAACTGTTGTTAACATATTTTTCAATACTAAGGACGCAAAGAGCTATATTAAGGGGTGAAACTTCTGTATTATCAAAATGACTCTTGACAAAGTAATTCGGATATCTCAAAAACCTTGACTTTAAGGCGATGGTATGAAAGTTCATGGAAAATAAATCAAAAGCTTATCGGAATGTTCACTTAACTTATTCATTTGTTTACAAAGGATAGAATAGTCTAAATAATCACTGTTCCAACTTGAACAAACATATTTTAACTAGAACCAACATCACTTTTTCGTTGTCTTTCAATGAACATTCTTTTCTGTTGTCTTATTCATTTTCTGTTGTCTTATTCACAGTATCTTGATCATTAATTTTGGTAAAAGGGCAAACCCAATGCACAAGGCTCCCGCCACTGTGGGGTACAGGGGGGCTAGATGGACGCAGCCTTACCCCTGCTTATGTAGAGAGGCTATTTTCATAACTCGAACCTGTGATCTTCCTATCATAATGGGATAACCTTACCGTTGCTCCAGGTCATTAATTTGGTCTCCTCTTAAATTCAACAAGTCCCCCCCCCCCCCCCCCCCTAAAAATTAACGCTGATTATGGCATGGAGTTAATAACGCCGATCATTGTTTGACACATTGGCCAGGACCTACGAAAAAGGGAATCATCCATATTAACCTTGTTATTCTAAGCATAGCGCCAAAGTTTAGAGCATAGATCACCCATCACTTGTGTATGTATATAATAATTCAATGACATAGTAATTTTAATTTGTTCGATCGAGTTATTCCTTTATTTGTATAAAAAAATAAAAGTTTTCTCGAACCCCATTGTTGTTCTTGTGGCATTACAAAGTAAAACCTATTATAAGTCGCACACGAACTAATAATCATACTGGATTATTAGTTGAAACACATCATATAACTTAATATAATAACGGAATCTGTAGCGCAATTGATTGCCACGTGTAGCTGTAGTAAATGTGCTGTCAAATAACTAAAAGATCCTCTATTATCCCTGGTGCTTTAACGTCCTCTACGAACGCACTCCTTACTGTACTCTTTATGTCCCAAAACTCCAAAAGTTCCAGTTTCATTTCTATTATGTCTCTGTAATCTTTATCATAATTTGAGGATTTGAGGTTGTATTATGCTTAGAACGCAGGTTATATGGATAATTCTTCTACCCATATTCTTCACTTTCTGCCACTGTAATCTGCACTATAGTGGAAAGTGCGTTTTTATCATATAGTTATTATCGTTATTAAGACTTGGTCTTGAGTTTATTATTATTAAGGCATGGTCAGTTTTACTAAGCATACTACTCTCAATCATGACTTTTTAAAGGTTGAATTTAAATGCTTCATGGGTATTTTTACAATTTGTTTGAATTGAGTTACTTTTGTGGATAGCGTTGGTTAATTATTAAGGTATCCATAAAACAAGAAATATTTAGTACATCGAATGAACAATTATTTTCTACAGGTCATTGCTAAATTAACATGCTGCTATAAACATGTTTTCTAACATGCTTCATTGAATGTGATAAGGAGAGAAGGTTTTCAAACGTCTCGCGAAACCCTCTCTTGCCCACAATATATATATATATATATATATATATATATATATATACTAGTGTATGTGTGTGCCTGAAGGCACGACGAATATTCCAAAGTACGTAATCGCAAAACGAAGAAAATTTTCAAAGTACGTAATTGCGAAACGGAAAAAATTTCATTCCCCAAGAAAATTTTCCAAAGTACTCAAAATTGACAGACTACTTGAAACACATATCCTTTTAGTTTAAGTCAATTACACATGGGGCTCCTCCCCCGGATATTTGATCCATTCCATCTAGCACAGAGAACAGATAATTGAGTACAGCTCGTGCAAAAGAGAACCCATTCCATCCAGCGCAAAAATGCATGATGTATATAACCACCTACGCAAACATGATGTATATAAGCACAAAAATGTATATGCTGATGTGAGTTAGAACTGATAATATATAATAAAGAAATAAACAACACTCCATAAACAATTACTATGGTTGTCTAATTTATAAACAATTACGCAGTCAAACACAAATGGGTCTGCAACAATAAACCCACATCAATGTTTATTCATCTCATTGAATAGATAGAATTCAAGCTAGAATACTATGTGATGAACAATCTTTTCTGGGACCATCTTCAGTTTAAAAATCTCACCAATTAGATGGATGTTTCCAAGAGTACGAAGCTTGATCATTCTTTATATATCTCTGCGTTCCGCTTCTTGCTCGGGGGCACTCAGCTGCCTTATTTCTACGGCACCTTCAAACTCAATATAAGTAAATTTTTGTGCTTTGTGAACCTCTATTCAATATAAGTAATTTTTTGTATTTGATCTGCGGCATTCGGAATCGGATTCAAGCCCATCATTTAGGGACCTTAGTCCTGGTGCTCTGCCACCACTTGGAAAAGTAGGGGTTTGAAGCAAGCTTTATCATACTACTACGAAGCATGGTTACTTTATCGGAGGTGACGTACCCGTTTCGGACACTCTCGCAGACACGTTATCCGTACGACACTCCTCTGATACGCCACGTGGCATGTCGAACTAATTTGTCATTTAAAAAAAGTCGGACACTTTTGTGACACTCCTCACACTTCTAAGACACTTACGGGAGTAATGATAATAAATGAGGAGTATTAAAGCACTTACTTAGCCCATTGAAATTATTAGTATCTTTTTTAGAATGGGTTCTTTTTGTATGTTGTTTGTTACTTGTTACTTTTCTAGCAATGGAGTTAGTTGTGATACAAGACTTAATTGTTGTATGTGTATACGGGAAAAATTTAAGATCACAATAAAATTATAACGACTTATCTGAATGTTGAGGTGTGTGTTAGACACACAGTCCTAAAACAGAAATATATCTCGCACTTAATCGAGTGGTGCCTCGAGCCTCAGATATTTGTCCCCGGGATTCAATAACTTTGTTCGTCCGATTGAAGGACACAATGGAGAATGTACATAACCACACTAGTATTGCCCAGAAATAGGATTTGAGGAGGAACGGATTTTTGAGAGGGAGAAAGAAGGAAATTCATAATGATAATTTGTATAAACATACTTCTCAGACTCATTCTGCAAGGTCCTTTAAAGGGATACAAACATCAACCGACAGCCACCCTATGGCTTAAAATAAGTAGCCACTACTGACCCTCTGACCACTTCCAACGGCTAGGAATAAACGTATTATAATATTAATAAAAAATTAATCCGGATTTTAATTTTAAATAGAACCGAAATAAATAAAAAACGAAATTACAATTGGGTCTTGACTTAGGACCCAAGACCCCAAGTCTTGATATATAATATATATAGTGTGCACCTAAAGGGACTTGAACCCAATACCTCACATAAGGATTCTGAAAACTTACCACTAGGGTATTAGAGGTTGTTGTGAGTATTTCATTCACACAAAGAAATATACACAAAAACACAACAATCCCCCACATAAATGAAATACGAGAAGAATGAACATAAGGAAATTTTTGGGCAGTAAAATGTTATTAGTAGGCAGAGGTGTCTTTTGGACTTGCACCTTGCTTAGTGTTGGTCCATTGGGTTTACTAACTATTCAGTGAATTACATATCTTGAACTGAGCAGTTATGTTTGGTAAACTTGTTCAATAAATTACACACGTGACACTTTAATGTACTTGTGGTTCAAAACAGTTTAGCTCATTATAGCAATAAACTATATCCCATTATCATGAGCGCTCTAGGAGATTCAGCCACAATTTCCATAGGCAACGCCCCCACTGCCACACTCACTTAGGTGAATCTATCAAGAATGTCCTGTCACATCCCGCTTGAAAATTCAAACCATAGATTCATTAAGAGTTTAACTCATCCTTTCTCATTACAGGTAGCATTACTATTATTAACATCATAAGGAACATGACAATTTAAAGTATTTGTAATGCTTACAGATAATCACTCACAATTTAGTTTTCCCATAGAACCTATCTCCTGGGATCTCCATTCATATAGGTTGGGTATCCATCATGGTGATTCTACTCATTAGGCTTTAAGCCCATCCTCCACGATGTTTTGTAAATAATATCTCTTGACAACCCTTTGGTTAACGGATCCGCTAAATTATCACTTAACCTCACAAAGGCAATGGTTATAATACCATTAGATATGAGTTGTCTCACACTATTATGCCTGCGACAGATATGTCTTGATTTTCCATTGTAGGACTTATTACTTGCTTTTGCTATTGTTGCTTGGCAATCATAATGTATAAGTACCGCGGGTACAGGTTTAGGCCACATCGGAATGTCGGCTAAGAAGGTCCTCAACCACTCGACTTCTTCACTTGCTTTATCTAAAGCTATGAATTCAGACTCCATTGTTGATATCGCAATGCATGTCTGTTTTGAGGATTTCCACGATACGGCAACCCCACCTAATGTGAATATATATCCACCTGTTGACTTTGATTCCTCTGAATCAGAAATCCAATTAGCATCACTATAACCTTCAATCACAGCAGGATAAGATACATAATATAAGGCATAATCCAAAGTAAATTTCAGGTATCTTAACACTCTAATAAGTGCATTCCATTGATCATTACTAGGATTACAAGTATATCTACTCAATCTCCCTACTGCATATGCAATATTAGGTTTAGTGCAATTCATAATATACATTAGGCTACCAATAATTCTTGAAAATTCAAGTTGTGACACACCTTCTCCTTTATTTTCCTTTAATTTACTATTTGGATTATAAGGAGTTCTATCAGGAGTAGATTCATATTGATTGAATTTTTTTAACACACTTTCTGTATAAAGTGATTGTGACAATTTGATTCCCTCGGAATCCCGTATTATTTTGATTCCCAAAATAAAATCTGCAACTCCCAAGTCTTTCATATCAAACTGTTCAGATAACATCTTTTTTGTTGTTTTGATAATACTAATATGTGATCCAAATATTAGCATATCATCAACATATAGACATACAATCACACAAGCATCTTTATGGCATTTAAAATACACACATTTATCAGATTCATTTATTTTAAATCCATCATTAATCATTACATGATAAAAATTTTCATGCCACTGTTTAGGTGCTTGTTTTAGTCCGTATAAGGATTTAACTAGCTTGCAGACTTTATTTTCAAATCCTTTAACAACGAAACCTTATGGTTGATCCATATAAATTTCTTTTTCTAATTCTCCATTTAAAAAGGTAGTTCTTACATCCATTTGATGAATTTTCATTTTATAGATGGATGAGATGGAAATTAAAATTCTAATAGAAGTAATTCGTGTAACAGGAGAATAAGTGTCAAAGAAATCAAGTCCCTCCTTTTGTTTATAACCTTTGGCTACTAACCTAACCTTATATTTTTCTATGGATCCATTCGCTTTCATTTTTCTTTTAAAAATTCATTTACACCCAATGGTTTTACATCCAGGTGGCAAGCTAACTAAATCCCATGTGTGATTTTGCATAATAGATTCCATTTCACTATTAACGGCCTCTCTCCAAAATGGAGCTTCAAGAGAGATAATAGCGTCGTGATAAGATTGAGGATCTTCTTCAAACAAAAATAAAATATAATCAGGCCGAAAAGATGTTTCTATTCTACGTCTTTTACTTCTTCTAGGTCCTTGTATTTCCATTTCAGTGTCTCTCCTACTACTAGATGGCAAATTAATGTTTATAAGAGCATTCTCAAATCTAGTAGTTGGATTATGTGGATAAATATTTTCAAATAATTCTACATCACGAGATTCAATAATAGTATTTGTAGATACACTATCTACATCTGATTTAAACACAAGAAACCTACAAGCACTACTGTTTTGAGCATTACCTATAAACACACAATCAACAGTTTTAGGTCAGAGTTTTGTTCGTTTAGGTGGTGGCAAAACTACTTTAGCTAAACACCCCCACACTTTTAAGTATTTGTATGACGGTTTTCTTCCTTCCCACAATTCGTAAGGAGATTTATTAGATTTTTTAAGGGGAATTTTACTTAAAATATAACATGCGTTAAGTACCGCTTCACCCCATAAGTTGTGAGGAAGACATGAACTGTTTAACATAGCATTTACCATATCCTTTAGCGTTTGATTTTTACGTTCAGCCACACCATTTTGTTATGGACAATATGGTGCATTATTTTGATGTATTATGCCATGCAATTTATAGAAGTCATTAAACGGCTCAGAATATTCTCCTCCTCTATCCGATCTAACAATTTTTATTTTTTTATTTAGTTGATTTTCAACTTCTGTTTTGTAAAGCTTAAATTTCTCAAGTGCTTCATCCTTCGAATGCGGAAGGTACACGTAACAAAATTTCATGTAATCATCTATAAAGGTAATAAAGTACTTATTCCCACCCCTTGTTTGAATTCTTTTTAAGTCACACAAATCTGTATGAATTAATTCCAAGATTTCAGTGGAGCGTTGTACACTTAGAATATATTTTCTTTTGAATTTTGATTTTACACATATTTCACATTTATGTTCGACATTTTCGGGTAATTTCGGGATATCTCCTAAATTCATTAATCTTCTAAGTGAAGCAAGATTAACATGTCCAAGTCTACTATGCCACAAATATAAAGAATCAGAGAGATACACAGAAGAATTAACTACATTAAAACTAGAGTCAACGGTTACACTTAGTTTGAACAACCCCTCACACATGTAACCCTTTCCTATAAAAACCCTATTTTTAGTTAAAACAAACTAATCAGATTCAACAACCGTTTTAAAACCTTTTTACTCAACATTGAACCTGAGACCAAATTTTTCCTAATATCGGGCACATGTAGCACTTCGTTCAACATTAGGACTTTTCCAAAAGTGAATTTTAAATCCACCTTCCCTTTCCCAGCAACTACATCCACTGAAGAATTGCCCATATAGAGATTTTCATCACCTCCTACCACCTCATAGTAGGAAAATATACTTCTATCTCCACAGATGTGTCGGGTGGCCCCAGTGTCCATCCATTAGTCCCTAATGTTGCTAACGAGATGTGCTTCTGAAATGACAGCAGAAAAGTTATCAGTTTCAACAATTGAAGCTTGTGCATTCCCATTAGGTTTTTTATAGTGGTCATTGTTTTCCCTTTTGTAGCAGTCTTGGGGCCGATGTCCAGGTTTACCACAAACAAAACAGTCTCCTCCAAATTTCTTAATCCCACTTTTAGGCTTTGTAAAATTATTTGCTGCTTTTCCTTTTCCCTTAAAATTCTTTTGGTACTTTTTTGGCTTATAATGATTTTTGGTCCCCCCACTATTTTCAGCAATGTTTCTTTGGTTTCCATAGCCATGGCAACATCCCTTTTTTCCTTAACGCAATTGTCCTCTTCAATCCTAAGTCTAACAGTGAGATCTTTCATAGTCATATCCTTACGTTTATGTTTAAGGCCATTTCTAAATTCTTTCCAGGAAGGGGGAAGTTTGTCAATAACAGATGCGACTTGAAAACCCTCACTAATAGACATACCCTCAACATGAATTTCGTGAACAACTACTTGTAGCTCTTCTAACTATGACACTACTGATTTTTTTATTAAGTGAAATGGTTTTTTATATCCTTGACTTGCTAACCTTGTTTTGGTTAATCATAGACTCCATGTACAAGCGTGCACGCAGATGGGTTTTATACCCGTGCGCACCATTACCTAAAATAGGCTTATAATATTTTATGCCTATGTTCATGCGGATGGGTGTAAATCACGATCGTGCGCACTGCCTGACATATTTTCGGCTCATTATTTTTACTTCCTAAAAGCGTGCACATGGGGTCATTTTGGTACCATGCGCAAGGTTATCACATTTTCAACGTGACAGGGCTACTGTCCAAAACTATGTACACTGAATCTAATTCCATTCTTGCACACGACGTGGCCTAGATTTTGAAAGTTTCTATATATAGGAGTGGTTTCCCTAAAATTTAAGAGATCATTTTCCTGAATACTTCTCACACCCTGGGAGATATTTTCAAGGTAAGTGATGAAAAAAATATTTTAGTTGCCATATTTACTTAACCTTACAAAATTAATAGAAGACTTGAATCAACCCTGGATTCATGAATTGTGAGATTTGAGAGTGATTTGAAATTGAGCACACTATAACCAAGATTCAATTCTACCTATGAATTTAAAGATATATAATTAAAGATCTAAGATAAGGTCATTGGTCTATTTAATAGGTCAAGCATAGTGTGATCCGAGGACATAGAATGAGACTTCCATATCCGATCAGTGGAGTTTTGAACATACCGCTCATTAGAACGAAGGCAAGTCTCAATGCCCATAGGTAACTTATGTTAAAGAACAAGATAAAGGCACCTTCTTGCGTTGTGTAAAATTATTTTTTAAATCTAATGAGAGACTAGGATGGACTGAGATTTTTACCCTTAAGTAGGGGTGTTCCTCATAAACATTGCCTCGTGCCTTGATGTGTGGTTAATTTTTACTTGTATACGCATTTGATTGCACACACACACACACACACACACACACACACACACACACACATATATATATATATATATAAGTTCGGATCCCAAATGCTCCATTATTTAAATAACTTAGGGGTTGTATCTAGTAAATTTATATAATTAACCTTGATTAGATCCTAATTTGTTCAATTTGCTTAAATATATTAGATTTCACACCTAGATACATGTTAATTAATGGGTCTAAAATTTGGCAAGAGAATTAGAAAAATTGGTAGAAATTCTCATTAAAACATATTCACCCCCTCTAGGTTTATTCGAGGTTAACACATCGTGTGTAAAACACCACCGACCTAATTCTAAGAGCCAATGCCTAATAATGAGAACTAAGGGAGTGCATGCAACTAATACGGGGATTGCGGCCTAATTCTAAGGGTCATATCTATTATTAGGGCCTAAAGAGTATATGCGACAAATACAGGGATAACGACCTAATTTTAAAGGTCAGTGTCTATTCTGAGGACCTGAAGAGTATATGCAACCAATATAAGGATCAAGGCATACTTCTTAGGGCCAAGGTCTAATTCTGAGGACCTGGGGAGTGTATGTTACCAATACGATCGTAGCTTAATTCAGAGGCCCAGGGTTTATCATGATGCCCTAAGGAGTGTATGCGACCAATACAAGATCGCGACCTAATTTTGGGGGCTAAGGTATATTCTAAGGACTTAAAGAGTGTATGCGACTAATACGGGGATCGCAAACTAATTTTAGGTGCCAAGGTCTAATTTTAAGTACCTAAGTAATGTAAGGTTTTGTAAGAGATATGTTGTGATACAAGAATATTTTGAAAGGTTTTAGAATTATATGAGAAGTATGGATATTTTTTATAAGTTTCAAATGTTTGTTTAATCTTGAATTTTAATGATATATGTTCATTTTGAGCTTTTTTTTATTTCTGTGATTTTTTTTAGCATTTTGGGAAATGTTTGTTTTTTGAAAATTTATCACGAAAATGAGAGGGTGACTACTGGAAAGGGTTGGTCCATGCCTATCACTAAAGGCACCCAAATCGAGGGTTCACACAAATTTCCAAGAGTACTTGCCGATAGGCAAGCCTCTTATAAAAAGGAGCGAGTGTCACATCCCGCTAAATTCTGGCGTCGGCCGCCACCAAAACTAAGCTGGGTGTGAGTAAATAAAATACCATTTTTATCATGAGACAGATACAAGACATAAATAAATCAATCCACAAGATAAATAATTGAATCAATCCCAGCTGATAATAACAACTGAACGATAAAAGATCTATCACATGCTAAAACTTTGAATAAATCCAATCTCCAAAATGATTTAATGAAAACTGAGTAATAATCAACTATGAATAATCCAAATGAAATCCTCTAACAACTTTGGAACCGAATGGCCCAATAAAACCCAAATGAAGTCTCATAATAAATACGACTGAAAAGAAAGTCCAACTAATTAAAGCGATGAAAAGAATAAACTCCAGCTGCACCTCCAAACGATATCCAATAAAACCTATGCAGATACTCCAGCACTAATTACTAAAAAAGTTAGTCAACGCACAAGGTAAGAGCACCGAGCATGAATACACACTACTCCCCTCAAATAAGGTCCGTGAACCCAGACAGTAGCATTATACGTAATAAATATCACAATCGAATAATTTTAATTACGAATATAATTAAACGCGACAAGATAAATTACTAACCACCCCCAAAGATTCTGATAAAGACACACCAATATCATTTTAATTCTCCCACAGCCCCAAAACGTTAATTTAATTAAATTAACCCAAATTATCATTTTCTCAATTTATTTGACTTAAGAATCGCGGTCCTCCCACCTCCGCTGATTTCTCCACCAGAATACACATCCCCTCGCCAAAACGTCAGTTGGTCTATTTAAACTGTCGACCCCTGCTACATGACGAGGTTCCACACACGACACGACATAAAACGTCGACTGGCCCATTTAAACTGTCGGCCTCGCTGATTATGTCGCCAATATATTTTAATACCCGTTTTATTATCTTAGGTATTAAATCCTCAATTTCTCAATTTCATAACTTACCCCACTCTTTTAATCGATGTGAGATCCTTAAAATACCCCTTAGTCCCATACCTAAGGGTTCCCAAAGTGGATATACGTCATATCCTACGTATAAGATGAATTTCCAACATTTACTCGTCCTAGTCTCATGCCTAGACTAGCGTGACGGCGATAAAAAATAAAAATCATCCCACCCCTCAACATGATAAAATCACAATAATCTACCCTCACTAGTCCCATACCGAGAAGGTGTACATACCTAGAAGGCATCCTAAAATATAAGGAGAGAAAAAATACCCAACAACCCGTCGTCAAAATGGTAATTTAATAATACCAACAAGTCACGCAAGCAAGCATAAATAAGTCAACGTATAAAACTTCGCATAATAGTCCAATTTAATTAAATTATAATTTAATTATCACAACGTCATAAACATCCAATTAATCCCATTTATTTATTTTAAATTAATACACCGAGGTTTCACCATAAATACATCATATTTCTAATCTCATTATCTCTACACAATTTATATGAGTTCTACGTCCCCAAATTCATTTAATTCAAAACCAAGGTTAATTTACATGTAACCTACACCAATAAAACCCAAAATCCACTCATCAATATTATTCCGATTAAAATATTTAATAAAGACAGTCCCATAATTAGTGTCCACTTTTCCTAATTAAGTCACTACTTTCTTATAAGAAAAACATGATTAAAGGT
The DNA here is from genome assembly GCA_949130495.1 of Sambucus nigra. Lineage (NCBI taxonomy): Eukaryota > Viridiplantae > Streptophyta > Magnoliopsida > Dipsacales > Adoxaceae > Sambucus > Sambucus nigra. The sequence goes on along the minus strand of OX422218.1, from coordinate 515,139,670 downwards.
TTGGGTAATACTTAAAACGCATAATACCAAAGGAAATGAATAGAGTATTCATACCTGAGTGAAGATCTATTTGAAAATCTAATTAGAAATATGGATTCCTCTCGAAAAATTAGCAAAGAGTTGTTCGTGGACAAACTTGATTAAACCCCAATTAAGCTTTCAAATCTTGTGACAAAAACTTGATTATATTGGAGGTTGATGATTATGGAGGAGAAGAAAAACTTTTGGAAGAGCTCTCTGGTGAAAAATTTGGGAAAAAGTGATTATGAGAAGTCCCCCCACGAATTAGAATGGTTAAATACCAATTAAGAATCCTAAACCAACTCAAACTCAACAAATAAAATCACCGAACCACCTCAAATCTGGGCATAGTCGATCGATCAGGTATGCCACCTCCACAAGAGCCCCTGGTTTAATTCTATTAAACTAAAAATAATATTTCCCACTAGTCACGGCCTAAATCTGTGACAAACGGCTTTTTTATGGGATTTTTACCAATTAGTCCCATTTACTAAGTATGTAGTTCAATAAGTCCTAACATTTTATTTTTACTCCATCAGGTCCCATGAAAAAAGTTTTTTGTTTCAATAGGTCCTATTTGTAAACATACAGTGAATATTCACTATATGTACAAATAGGGCCTATTATAGAAAAAATGTTGTGATAGGACCTATTAGGAAATATTTCATATAAATAGGACTTAATAGGAAGATTTCCTTTTTTATTTTATTTTTAAATCCCATTATGATTCCGATTTTAATTTCGATTGAAGTTTTATTCTTCTAATACTAAGACCAACATATTTAACTAATAAAAATTATTAAATTCAAATTTTTATTTTTCTCGAATACTTCAATTAATTAATAAAAACATAGAGTGTTACAGCGAGGTCTCAAATTTTTTCCATACCTCAAACCATCGCAACATTTCTCTATGTCTAGAAAAAAGTTGTTCCTAAGAATTTGTGTGTAATTCATAAGAAATGTTTTTTTTGTGAATGTGACACACGACGACGATTAGGCCATTATTGGGGGAGTTTGACGTTGGTGTCGCTCTCTCCTTCTTTGTATGTTTCAGTTGTTATTATCGGACTACCTTCACAGGGTAGCCATATCTTTTCGAGGTATCTTTGTTTTTATGCTTCTATTTTCTTACATTATATTTGGAGCATTTTTGTTACATTTTGACATTTTTAGGTACCGTTCTATGAGGTTATTGGATTCAACACCCATTTGATGCATCTATAGACGTTGGAGGCGGGTGCATGGCCGAGGATGAGGAGATGAAGGAGGGAGAATAAGGCCTCAAAGATCTATTCTAATTTCAAAGGCGCGAGGAATGTTTTGAATACCCTCATAAGCACTCAGGTTGGTTATTTTTTTATTTTATTTATTATTCTGTTATTTTTGGGTTGCATTTTTTATATATTGAATTTTTTATATATTCCATATGTGTCTTGAACAGTGTTGAATAGGTGATGATAGGAGAGAAGCGCAACTGTCTTGAACAGTGTTGGATGATGGTTTTGGAGAAAATTCTGTGTTGCATCTCGATGTTGTATTTTTATTTGATTCTCTTAATTAAGTGACTTATTCTACATGCCCTTTTACTTTTCCACTTAAGGTTTTATGGGATTTAAAAAAAATTATGTGGTGTATTTGATTTTTTGAGGAAAATTTAGGTAAAGATAAACAAAAGGACAAATGGGACATTTTCAAAATAAAATTCATTTATTGGGGGATGATTTTGACGGAGTGGAAAATAGAGATGGAAAAGGCAAACTTTCCCAACATAAGGGGTGTCAATTTCTGTCACAATGGAGAATATATCCAGTTCTTTGTGTTGGTCCGTTCCATAGTAGGGTGAGTTTGACATATTGTCTGTAGTTGAATGACTATTGATATGTCCAAATTGTGGGCCTTTGCCAAAACTCTCTCTATTTTTTCTCGAAGATTTCTACGACAAGTAGATTAGGAGTAAATAATCTCTTCCCATATAAGCAATTTCTTCCTTGTGGAAGATTTGACTAAATTACTGAGGATTTTCTTGAGGGCTTTGTGGCAATGACAAAGGCTTTCTCAGTGCCCGACCCTTTATGTGGGGGAGGCTTCAGTGGTGTTAGTTGGTTATCAGAAATTACTATGGACGAACCTGGGTTTAAAGGTATGTGCGGAGGAGTCCGGTCAAAGGTGGCTCATCAAGGTGAGGTATTTAAAGGTGGTGAGTATTTACACCATATAATTATCGTCCAATAATTAAATGTCACGTATTATTACTAAACGAAAACTACAATTGGGTAAAATGTGTGAGATTAATAACAAAAGAAACTTAAATGACTGACATGTGTCAAGACATTGGACATGGATTAAGCATTAAGAAACGTTTATAGGATCACTAATCCACATGGGTGAGAAATATTCAATTGGGTCAGTAACCACCTGTAGTCATGGAAGAAAATTATTAAATAAGCCACGAGCAAATAAAGGAAAAAATAACTTCTTCACCAAAAATTGCATTTACTTAATTTTATCTTTTATTTTCCTTTTTTGCTTTTCTTTTTGTTTAGTTACTCATTTCTTTCAATTCGAAGTAAATTGTAAGATATATTGTAATTTTTTTCCAAGTTTATTAAAGCTTCTTGCCTTTAGATTTGTTCTTTTAATTTCTTGCTTTAAATTTCGTAAGATGATCCTTTACTTTAAAGCAATTACCTTTCTTTAATTTTAAATCTCTACTTTTACTTTAGTTTATGAATTTATCAGTTTCCTTAGTTCTAGTTAGTTGTATCAATTTAGTACTCACATCAAAGTCTTCCCTAAGGGAAGCAGGAGTCTTCTTAATTGAAGCATCGAATGGTACACAGTCGTCTGATATTATTACAAGGCAAAAATCTTTGGTTGGTAAGACTACAACCTTTCCTAGCACGCTCACAATTAAAATTAAAACCTAATATCAAGCCAAGTGAAAAAAAAACTAATATATTTTTTTCACGCAAAGTGGGACCTTCACTATTGAATTGGTGTTTGAAATGGCTAGGACACGTCGAAGCAAGGATGTAACTGAATATGTTGGTGAAATCGGCTCAATTAAATAACATATAACCACCTCAGAGAAAATAATGGTTAAGAAACTCATGAGTTAATACTAAATGTTCAAAATCAATACTTGAATATACCAACATCTCTAAGGGACGATAATATTCATAACACACCTGTTGTTAGTGTAGACTCAAATGCCCAAGACTAATTGATTAATCAACTATACCTAGCTTTATATCATCCTGGGAACATGGTGCAGAATATTAAGAATATGGTAAGCACAGTGACAAGCATCTTTTATACACCTATTAATGTAGTGAATGATGGTCTAGGATATGCACCATAGTCTGGTGTCAACCCAAAAACTTGAGACAATCCTTATTGTCCTGTCTATTATAAACCAACTACTCGTGATGCCAACTTTGGAAATAACCTTAGAATAGGATGATACCCTAATAAAGTTAGTCTATGCATTAACAACCCATTGAAAATATCATGACCCTCCAACACCTATCAGCAATTGGGTTACAATAACATAACAGGGAAAACACCTCTCCCGGAGGTACAAGAGAACTAAGATGTACCAAAATTATGCCAATCTAGGTTTACCGTGTGCTTCGAAGTAGAGTATTATCAATAACCCTGTGTTCGAATAAGAACTCGGAGGGTGGCGAATGGTAGAAGATTTGATAACCACATACCCTAAGCCTCTCAGCCTATGGCCTATCAAGCACAACAAAATGTGCCTCCACAAGTGCCACCACCATTAGTGCTGCCACGTCCCTTAATAAATTAGTAATTTGTTCCACAAAATGTACAACTACCTAGGGGAGTGGGGAGAAACGATATTTTGGATCTCATTCACGAAATATGTGGACTAATGGCTAGGGTTGAAGACTCCGGTTTATAAGCAGCCATATCCTAAATGGATAGATAGAACTGAACTCCCAAAAGGTTTCAGATTCAGAACCCTCACCTTTTTTACGGGGGATAAAAGTGAGTCCACAATGGAACACATTGCTAGATTCATTAATCAATGTGTTGATGCTTGTACAAATGAGTATCTAAAGTTAAGTTTTTTTCTAGCTCACTCATTGATGCGGCCTTTACGTGTTTCATAAATTTTTGACCTAAAACTGTCAAGAATTACAAATAAATGGAAGATATGTTTCATGCACATTTCTTCCAAAGTGAGCCAAAGTCTGTATGTCTTACTTAGTTAGGCTAAGTCAAAAGCTGATAAAAAGGCTACCGCTTTCATAAAAAGATTTAAAAGGGTTAGAAACAAATATAAAATAGTCGTACCAGAGTCTGAATTTGTGAAACTAACAAAGAATGGTCTAAAATTTAGGCTTCGAAAGAATTTGATTCCACTGAGTTTATAGATTTGGTAGAGCTTGATTCCAAGGTATATATATTGGAGGATTTTCTAGAAGAGGAGAATCAAAGAAACAATTCTCTTGTCAAGGCATATTACAAATATCCTAGCTTCCAAATAAATTATGCTGAAATTATAGGAAGTGAGCCTATAGTTTGCCAAGCATTTGTTCGAAAGGACACAATAATAGAGTCTTTTTTCTCCTAAAACTAACAAGATGATAAAAAATTACTCATTTGATATATCTAAGACTTAGGAGATTTTTTATTACCACTTGAGTTCTAACCACTTGATGATGCTAAAAAGGCACATGAGATTAAACGAAAGAATCATTATAAATGGCATAATGTTTTCTCCCACTAAACTAATGTTTGTTATGTGTTTTGCGACAGGATTCAATAGTCAATCAGGAGAGGAAAAAACAAATTACCTAGGAGGGAATACAAAAATAGGGGTGTGAATGAAGACTTTTTCCCCAATGCCAAAAAGGTGGGGGCAAATATGTAGTCCATTTAACTGCCTAGAAACAAGGGGCATGTTGAGTTTAAAATGAAGACTAAGTCTGAACCAAAGGCTTCAAAACATGAATTGACTAACTATCTATACCAGAAGGTCATGAAACACATGTGCATCATGTGTGGAAAGTATTATGCAGAAATGTGCCAATTGGTGTGTAATAACCCGCTCACTAAAATATGGGGTGGCCAGCCCGAATTCTCCAATATAACAGGAATCTTAGATGGAATCATTCTCAGCATCACAACAATATATAAAGTATACAGGATAACCACTCAATATTTTAGAAAAACGAGTTGCCAAAAATTTTAGTTTTTAAAGTTAAGAAAAGAATTTAAACAACCCAATTTAAAAAGAAAGTGGAAACCCAAGGACGTATATTACATCAACAACGATTATTTAACATCAACAGCGATTATTTAACCTCGCCACGGGATCTTAACCACTTCAATTTTAACATCGCTTGGAGTCCCAAGCTTAGTACCACCCTCTACTTCTAGCGGTACTTAGAAAACTATATCTACTGTAACTAGTAGACGCAGTAGCAATATAAGAAAATGCTACAAAGAGGGAGCGACCTCCAAAGCGGTCCTCATCCATGACCATAACTTACATTACAGTTCTTAGTGATCCCATCTCATAACGCCTTCACCACGACCTTCCCTGGCGCCCTTCTTTAACCGAACTACGAGTCTCACACGAACGCGCAAAAGATTCTATGGTTTCTACCTTATGGAAGGAGAACGAATTCTCACAAGAAAAATCAACGATCTTAATCCTAAGGCTCTATGTCAAATCAAAACAACGCTGAAAACGTAATGCGTCCACACCGATTCCTAAGGACTCTAGAACCTGATGCTCTGATACCATCTGTGATAACCCGCTCACTAAAATATAGGGTGGCCAGCCCGAATACTCCAATATAACAGGAATCTCGGATGGAATCATTCTCAACATCACAACAATATATAAAGTATACAGGATAACCACTCAATATTTTAGAAAAACGGGTTGGCAAAAATTTTAGTTTTTAAAGTTAAGAAAAGAATTTAAACAACCCAATTTAAAAAGAAAGTGGAAACCCAAGTACATATATTACATCAACAATGATTATTTAATAAAGGACCAAATATGATGTCGGTCATTAAGTACATACCACGTATTACAACATTTTAAAGTAAATTACATAATACATTACAATAAGCAATTGCAACAACTTGGGCCACACGCCCGAATAAAATGCTCGATCCTAACTAGAGTGCAAAAATGAAAGCGGCTATATAATATAACCCGTAATACCCGCAAAGTATCGCGGCTCCTCAAAAGCACCGGAATAGAAAAGTCAGAACAGGCATCCCTACGGCGGAGCACCTGAGCGGATACAGATTTCATGCACAACAAGAAATATGAATGGGTCAGGGCCCAGTTTTATATGATCACCAAATGAATAAAAAGCATGACAGTATGTACACAGTAAATCATGACTAAAAGTAATGAGGATCTACGTACACAATTCAATGTATAAACTAGGACAATTCAACTAATCATAAATCCAATTTAGTCAAACCAGAAAATAAGGATGATTAATCATGAATTAAAACTTTCATGACGTACACTTATTCTTTTCATATATCTATTCCTTAACAGGAAATATATAATCACAATTATATGCTCTATATGGCATTTTATCTCAATTTTACATTTTGTAAAAATCCTTTCCTTATCAGGAATATAATCATTTTCAAATGCTCTTTGTGGCATTTCAATATGATCTTTGTGGCACTTCATTATGCTCTTTATGGCATATATAATCCATCAAGTCCCACTTGATTAAGAATAGTTATAATTATATTTATATAACGATTCTAAGACCGCCCGTCCGGGTTTCCCCACTGTGCGCGCCCCTAAATGACCATCATCTTCCAGGGCCTATCATCAAGACAACCTGGGATCCTACCGAAACGTTGGGAAGCGGCCATATGCCTGCGGGGTAGTCATAACCACACCCAAAATTACCTACCCATCGTAGAAAATATGCAACAAGCGCTCATATGGCCTAGGACTATATCCGTCCTGCATTCACTAGCCAGGGGGATTCACCTCACGTGCGAACTTCCCTTAAGATGGAATTTAGAGAGGGTGTGTTTAAACCATTTTTATTTACCATATTCAAAATCAAGTAAATTATCATTTACCATAGTCAGAATTAAGTAAACTATTATTTACTCTATTCATTTCCAATTCCATTTACATTTTAACAAATGCATGTTTCATATAATCTGAAACCATAATCATTTAAATCATCATTTCCGTTTCATTTCATTTTCATTCCCGTTTGCCATATGCGCTTCATTTTCTACGAAACCATTTTCCTTTGATACCATCCCATTATATCTGGATTCATACGTAATTCGTGTCGTCATTATAACCTCGAAGAAATGAATAACTTTCAGTTTATTCTCCCAAGATTCGTTTGTGGTCCTATTATGAACCATCAAGACTAACATAGCTCAATTGAGCTTCTAAAGTCTCCCAAACATAACACTAAAATCTCCTAGTTTCGCAATAATCAACTAAAAGAAAGAATGCCTTAACTTCAATTGGCATACCTCCAAAACAACCCCATATAAATCATTTATATCCCAGGGTAGTTACACCACTCATCTAGGACTCTAAAACTCTAAGTTTACTTATTTTAAGAAGGTTCCTAGGGCCTAACTCCAAAAGAAAGGGTTGGAATTAAACTAAGAAAAATCACCCAAAAGTGCAGGGTTTCCAAATCGATTCGGCCTGGCTGAATCGCTTCGGTCCACTCAGACCTAGACACTGCCCCTCTAGTGAATCGATTCGGCTAGTCCGAATCGATTCGCCCCTGCGAATTTGCCAAGTATTGGTTTAAGGGTTATGAACCCTAACTTCCCCAAACCTCAAATCTCTTCCATTTTATCCACATCCAACAACATTTATCTACCCAAAAATCATCCTACATGATTAATAACTACTATAATCCAAAATTTCATCATCAAAAACTAAGATTAGGGTTTAAACACCATAAATTGCATTTTTGAGCCATAAATGCAAATACACAACTATCACACAAATTATTCATCTTAAACCATATATAAGCAAGTATAAAACTTGCCTTGATGTAGAAATCTCAGATTTTCCTCTGTAGTAGCAACCCCAAATCTTCAATCTCCATTTTTCTCTTCTTTCTCCTCTTTTCTCCCAAGTTCTCTTCTTTTCTCTTTCTCTCAATGTTTAGTAACACATAAGTGAGAAATAAGGGGTTTAGCAAGACTAAAATCGTGGCTTAAGTCTAAATTCCCAAGTTAAATGGTTAATACCACATTAAAATGACTCGTAAATACGCATTTTAGTCAAAACCAGTCAAAAGTGCCCAAAACATAAAAATACAATATGGCACATATTTTGACTATCTCGCACGTTTCGGGACTAACTACGCCCTCCAAATTATCATTTGAAAATTTTATAACCCATTTCAAGTTCCGGTTTCACTTAAACCATAATGTCATTTAATGCACATGGCACTATAAAATACAATGTGATGATATTTACTTACGCATACAGTAAATATGCCACAATCTAATAAATATTAGCTTTCAACTCTCTAAATTAATATTTAATCCAGTTCCAACATTTTATATAATTACCTTATGCGGTAAATTAATATAAAAATTAGCCTCCTAAAAGCGAGGGTTGTTACATACTCCCCTCCTTATGAGGGAATTTTGCCCTCAAAATTCGAGCGTACCCCAATCACATAAAGGGCATACTATTCTAAACCAACATTCTATCACCCTTAACAAACCCTTCGTCAGTGTGGCATCCCAAATGGACTCGGACTAAGGTCTTCACTATCGATCTCAGTCTACATTCATTGTGCTCTAGCATAGCACCCAATCATTCTTACCCTCCTACAACGGAAAAGAAATAGCCACCCGACTCGGCACAGATTGCCTTCCTTCTCGAATCATGTTACACTCCTCCTCGGGGTACCTACCCCAACACTACTCCACCTCTCTTCGCATAGGTGTATCCCTTCAAAGTATACGGCTCAACAAGCCTAATCATTATAGAAATGTTTCGGGACCACTCTAAGTCCGAAGAACCTATTATCCGTTAGTCTCATCCATCCATTTAACTTAAGGTGCACATTCAAGGTACGCCTTTCGGCATAAGGTTAACCTCCACTTTAGGGTGTTAAGATATACTTCCATTTTTATACGGTTCCCACTTCTTCCTCGAAATTTTACCCAACCTTTGACACGAATGTCCCGTCTCCGTCCACTGCTACTTTAATAGACACTTCATACAGTTCTACCACTCCTCCATAAAGAGCGGGGCGTACACCTCTACATATAGTCTCTTCACAATGTCCGAAAAAACAACGATTTGTTTGAACGATCAATAATTTTCTCGAATAGGATCATGAACAGTTCGATGCTGGCAGTTCAAATGAAAATGTCTATGAATATACCCTTCTTCGTTCCACCACTACTCTCCTTCCCACGAGTAGGTGAAATGGTCAATCACAGACAGGAATACTCTAGCTACAAAATCTTCCAAATCATGCTCGTTTCACTTGGCTTTCCAGGCCTTCACTAAGTTCTCCGACGGGTTTTCTACTCGACGCATCTACTGCCCCCAATCGCACTCCCTTAACGAAAAGAAATATCCCAAGGATAGTCTTTTATGAACTCCAAACACCGACTTTATTCCATTACACAGCATCTTGCAACAACTGGTTGCTCACTAAAAAGACCAAATTTCCTATCCAGGAAATAGTGCCTCCATTATTATTACTTCCCGTTTCTGGCAGAAACTTGTTCGTTGAATTCACCCTCGAGCTTAATAATATGGGCTCAGGATTAAAATTTAACTCATCCTTTTAACTCCCCGAAAGTTGAGTTACCAACATAACACTCTATTTTAGAGAGGTCTCATCTCCTTTGGCCTACCCTTCCAAATCACTCGAATTCCATACTTCTTGTTTCTAGGGACCAAATCCCTCTTAGAGTTAACCCACATCCTATTTGCGGTCAACTCCCTACAGCCTTCCTAAATCAACATCACATGCCATAAAGGCCTTATGTACTAATAATCCTAAAGTCAACCTATATAATGTATTATACTAACTATATCCCTAGTGCCCAAGACCTTTCTCAACTCCCGATATTCGCTCGGTTTCATGCGTGGGACGTCTCGCCGAAGCAAAATCCAAATAAGGAACCCTCCCGTTACACTACTACCTCGCATCGTCGGTCATCAAGATATAACGGTCTAAGACACATGATCAGGATCGATAAAATTCTAACTTACAACCCTACTAATAAGGTTTTACTTCTACGTCTTACCATTCAAATAATCAAAGATTCCAATTAATCGGACATTTACTTTCTGTAAAGTCTTACAAATTGATCCCATTATATAAACATGGTCTTCTCATCAAGGCATAATCCAGAAGTCTTAATGCGACTTCATATCTCAGTCTCCCTCACATCGATCAGAGGAGAGAACTATATGTAATGCTTCTATCTCGCACTTTCGTAGCCCCTTAATCACTCATTCACGTGATTCTAGGTTAAATCTTCCAACCCAACTTCTAACAACAAAGTAAAATAAAATATAAGAAAGAGAAAAGAATAGCGTCTCTCCACTCCCAACGTCGTTAAGTGTTCATGCGGTGGAGTGTCTTGCAAAGAGAAATCCAAACAAGGAACCCCTCCGACACATGCCTACTTAACTAGTTGGTCATGGAGATAAGGCATAACAAGCACAAACAAAGCAAACGAACATTCAACACTCAAACAAAATAACACAACAAGTTATAAAAATCTCCTACTTACCTCAAACCACCTCTATAAAGTCTCAACCTGTATCCAGGAGAGAAATTATAGAACAACTAGTTTCATTCTGAAACTAGAAGTAGGATAGCCTCACAACTTTATTTTCATGCTATCACCCCAATCAAACCTCAACATATTTACTTATATAATAGACATAATACAAGTAACATATAACACACAAAATATCTTTTGTGTGTGAAGGAAAATATCTTTAAATATCATCACTCGCCTTATAACGAGTGAAGGAAAAATATAAAACCTCCCTACCACGGAAGTCATATAGTTACCCTTTCTATAATAGCGTCAATACTGCCACCAGCTCAATATGCACACCCGAATCTAGAGTAAACACAATACTATTCTATCTAATCCTAAGGAATGCACCACCAACTATTAAGGTGCAATTCCCACCAACATTCTTGCCAATCACCTCTGGTCAATACTAATGGTTCTCAGACACCGTATTCGAGTCTTATCCGAACCAAGTTACTTCCATTTATGCCCCATCTAGACATACTTATTCTTGCCCCTCTTCTCAAATCAACAAAATTCAAAATGAGTGGTTCTACATTCCACGTCATAGCCATTGTTCTGACCTTTTCTGTCAAACAATTTTGCACGCAGTCCCTTTTTCCTTCTCAACAAAAGAGAACATGATACCGGCCCCCTAACCGTATAATTCTTTATTCACTGTCAGCCTCTGACCGAACCTCGTGTGAACATTTGAGAATCCACCTTCTCATCAATCCAATTATCCCAGAGAAACTCACTGTTGCAAAGGTCCACCGGGAATCTTCATGGGCAAAACTTCTTGTACCCACAATTATGGTGACTACATTCCCACCATTCAACACTACTCCTACGAGTGAAGGATTTTCCTCCATCCTTTTCATCTGGGCACTTCTATACCCCTCTCTAGGACAAATCTCCTGGGCTTAATGCTTCTACCGAATAAGGATGCATCTCCTCCATCTTACTTCAACATGTGGCCCTCACCACGGGCTCTTGCCCACTTCAATTTTAACATCGCTTGGAGTCCCAAGCTTAGTACCACCCTCTACTTCTAGCGGCACTTAGAAAACTATATCTACTGTAACTAGTAGTCGCAGTAGCAATATAAGAAAATGCTACAAAGAGGGAGCGACCTCCAAAGCGGTCCACATCCCTGACCATAACTTACATTACAGTTCTTAGTGATCCCATATCATAACGCCTTCACCACGACCTTCACTGGCGCCCTTCTTTAACCGAACTACGAGTCTCACACGAACGCGCAAAAGATTCTATGGTTTCTACCTCATAGTAGGAGAACGAATTCTCACAAGAAAAATCAACGATCTTAATCCTAAGGCTCTATGTCACATCAAAGCAACGCTGAAAACGTAATGCGTCCACACCGATTCCTAAGGACTCTAGAACCTGATGCTCTGATACCATCTGTGATAACCCGCTCACTAAAATATAGGGTGGCCAGCCCGAATACTCCAATATAACAGGAATCTCGGATGGAATCATTCTCAACATCACAACAATATATAAAGTATACAGGATAACCACTCAATATTTTAGAAAAACGGGTTGCCAAAAATTTTAGTTTTTAAAGTTAAGAAAAGAATTTAAACAACCCAATTTAAAAAGAAAGTGGAAACCCAAGTACATATATTACATCAACAATGATTATTTAATAAAGGACCAAATATGATGTCGATAATTAAGTACATACCACGTATTAAAGTAAATTACATAATACATTACAATAAGCAATTGCAACAACTTGGGCCACACGCCCGAATAAAATGCTTGATCCTAACTAGAGTGCAAAAATGAAAGCGGCTATATAATATAACCCGTAATACCCGCAAAGTATCGTGGCTCCTCAAAAGCACCGGAATAGAAAAGTCAGAACAGGCATCCCTACGGCGGAGCACCTGAGCGGATACAGATTTCATGCACAACAAGAAATATGAATGGGTCAGGGCCCGGTTTTATATGATCACCAAATGAATAAAAAGCATGACAGTATGTACACAGTAAATCATGACTAAGAGTAATGAGGATCTACGTACACAATTCAATGTATAAACTAGGACAATTCAACTAATCATAAATCCAATTTAGTCAAACCAGAAAATAAGGATGATTAATCATGAATTAAAACTTTCATGACGTACACTTATTCTTTTCATATATCTATTCCTTAACAGGAAATATATAATCACAATTATATGCTCTATATGGCATTTTATCTCAATTTTACATTTTGTAAAAATCCTTTCCTTATCAGGAATATAATCATTTTCAAATGCTCGTTGTGGCATTTCAATGTGCTCTTTGTGGCACTTCATTATGCTCTTTATGGCATATATAATCCATCAAGTCCCACTTGATTAAGAATAGTTATAATTATATTTATATAATGATTCTAAGACCTCCCGTCCGGGTTTCCCCACTGTGCGCGTCCCTAAATGGCCATCATCTTCCAGGGCCTATCATCAAGACAACCTGGGATCCTACCGAAACATTGGGAAGCGGCCATATGCCTGCGGGGTAGTCATAACCACACCCAAAATTACCTACCCATCCCAGAAAATATACAACAAGCGCTCATATGGCCTAGGACTATATCCACCCTGCATTCACTAGCTAGGTGGCTTCACCTCACGTGCGAACTTCCCTTAAGATGACATTTAGAGAGGGTGTGTTTAAACCATTTTTATTTATCATATTCAAAATCAAGTAAATTATCATTTACCATAGTCTGAATTAAGTAAATTATTATTTACTCTATTCATTTCCAATTCCATTTACATTTTAACAAATGCATGTTTCATACAATCTGAAACCATAATCACTTACATCATCATTTCCGTTTCATTTCATTTTCATTCCCGTTTTCCATATGCGCTTCATTTTCTATGAAACCATTTTCCTTTGATATCATCCCATTATATCCGGATTCATACGTAATTCGTGTCGTCATTATAACCTCGAAGAAATGAATAACTTTTAGTTTATTCTCCCAAGATTCGTTTGTGGTCCTATTATGAACTATCAAGACTAACATAGCTCAATTGAGCTTCTAAAGTCTCCCAAACATAACACTAAAATCTCCTAGTTTCGCAATAATCAACTAAAAGAAAGAATGCCTTAACTTCAATTGGCATACCCCCAAAACAACCCCACATAAATCATTTATATCCCATGGTAGTTACACCACTCATCTAGGACTCTAAAACTCTAAGTTTACTTCTTTTAAGAAGGTTCCTAGGGCCTAACTCCAAAAGAAAGGGTTGGAATTAAACTAAGAAAAATCACCCAAAAGCGCAGGGTTTTCGAATCGATTCGGCCTGGCCGAATCGATTCGGTCAGGAAAACCTGACTTCTGCATAATTGCCGAATCGATTCGGTAAGGCCGAATCGATTCGGTCCACTCAGACCTGGACACTGCCCCTCTAGCGAATCGATTCGGCTAGTCCGAATCGATTCGCCCCTGCGAATTTGCCAAGTATTGGTTTAAGGGTTATGAACCCTAACTTCCCCAATCCTCAAATCTCTTCCATTTTGTCCACATCCAACAACATTTATCTACCCAAAAATCATCCTACATGATTAATAACTACTATAATCCAAAATTTCATCATCAGAAACTAAGATTAGGGTTTAAACACCATAAATTCCATTTTTGAGCCATAAATGCAAATACGCAACTATCACACAAATTATTAATCTTAAATCATATATTAGCAAGTATAAAACTTTCCTTGATGTAGAAATCTCAGATTTTCCTTTGTAGTAGCAACCCCAAATCTTCAATCTCCATTTTTCTCTTCTTTCTCCTCTTTTCTCCCAAGTTCTCTTCTTCTCTCTTTCTCTCAATGTTTAGTAACACATAAGTGAGAAATAAGGGGCTTAGCAAGACTAAAATCGTGGCTTAAGTCTAAATTCCCAAGTTAAATGGTTAATACCACATTAAAATGACTCGCAAATACGCATTTTAGTCAAAACCAGTCAAAAGTGCCCAAAACATAAAAATACAATATGGCACATATTTTGACTATCTCGCACGTTCCGAGACTAACTACGCCCTCCAAATTATCATTTGGAAATTTTATAACCCATTTCAAGTTCCGGTTTCACTTAAACCATAATGTCATTTAATGCACATGACACTATAAAATACAATGTGATGATATTTACTTACGCATACAGTAAATATACCACAATCTAATAAATATTAGCTTTCAACTCTCTAAATTATTATTTACTCCAATTCCAACATTTTATATAATTACCTTATGCGGTAAATTAATATAAAAATTAGCCTCCTAAAAGCGAGAGTTGTTACATGGTGGTTTCAAAGAGAAAGCAACAACTCAAAAGCAACAAAAATGGAAACAATGGTTATGTTACCAAAGTCCAGCGCTATAAAATCAAGTGGAAGTTCAATGCAAGGCCTTTGGAAAGGTGAGGTGATTCTTTGCTCCTTATTACCCTTAGGGATATTCTAAAATGCACGAAACAACCGGTATAAGGCCTAGCTTTGAAAAGTGTCAGATTGGTATGTAGTAAAAGAACCAAAGGTGGAATAACCATTCAATGAAATTAAAACTGAACAAAGGTTGTAAAATCTGAACAGGTGGCCCCAAGTATGTGGCAAGAAGATAGGGGAGCCATAGGTGGTGATATCTTGAACCGATAAACAATGGTACAAAGAAAGTACAGGAATCGGTAAAAGGCCTTTGGGATTGTACATACCAGTGGATCAAAGGAAATTTTTCCTTCTTCATCGAGAAACTAGAGGAAGTAACTTGTCTCCAGACCTATTAGTTAAAAGGTTCAAAGAGCTGGAGAAAGCCATGAGTATGGATGGAGATAATCATCTAGAGATAGTTACTCTAGTGAAGACGAAAATGAAGAAATTATGGTAGTGTATGTCACTGTTTCAGAGAAAGAAGTTGAGCAGCAACAATTCATCCAATTTGGGTATCTGTCCCAGAAAATTCCGGTTACTATGGCTATGATCCTCCAAAAAAGGTTTGAATCTTAAAAAGGACAAGAGGTCCCTGTGATGGGGGTGGGTGAAGAAGAAAAACAGAGGTAGACAACTTTAACTTAATAGTATTTGCTTTAGATATAATATATGGGTTCGAAGAGCCTACTCAAAATATGATTAATCATATCAAACCTTTCTTTATCAAAACAAGGATAAACGGAATTCTAATTAATAAAATATTGGTAGATAACTGAGTTACTATTATATAATGTCATATTTCGTGCTTTTTAAAATAAATAAATAAAACACCAAGTTGGTCCAGATTCAAATAATTATCTCAAGATTTTCTGGAGATCAAAAGTCGATCAAAGGTATGTTACCTGTTGATATTAAAGTCGGTACAAAAAATCCAAGTTTTCCTTTTTCATTATTGAAGGAAACCCACGCTTTATTGCAGTACTTCTTAGGGATTGGATTCACTACAACAAGTGTATTCCTTCTTCTATGCATCATAAATTTCATTTAATAAAGTAATATGGGATTGTGGAAGAGGTGAATTGCCTTTTCACACTATCTCTAACTATGTGGAGTAAGGTTGTATTAAGATAATGTGGGATCAATGAAAGCATCAGAAGGAGAAGTCTCACATGAGGCTTGGGATAAGTTAATTTTTGGACTGATGGGGGAAACTAAAGAAAATGAAATCATTGTTTAATGCATGGCACACCCATTGACATTGATAAGGCTAGTAAAGGTTTGGTTATGGTTTCATATAAGTTCAAGTATTTAGTGTTGAGAGCTAGAATTAGTGAAGAAAATGTGGAGAATGAAGATTCTCAAGATATTTATGAACTAGCAAGTTCACCAATGGAATATAAAGATCTTATGGTGACTCAATTGGATCCCTTTATAGAAATCAATTTGGGAACCAAACAAAATAAAAAAAAGTTACCTATATCAGTGTCAGTCTAAGCAGAGAAAACCAACAGTTGATTGTAGACCTCTTACATAAGTATACAAACTATTTTGATTAGGAATATGATGAGTTGTCTGGTTTAGACTGGAAATTAGTGGAGCATTGACTACCAACCAAATAAGGTTATTAACCTGTCAAGCAATTTTTAAGACAAATGACTCCAGAGGTCACAACTAAAATAAAAGAAGAAATAGAGAGCCTGTTTAAGGATGGATTCATTCAAACTATTAAGTATGTTGAATGGCTCTCTAATATATTGCTAGTGATAAAAAAAATACCAAATTTAAGTGTGAAATGGTTTTAGAAATCTAAATGCAGTTAATCCAAAGAATGAATATCGAATGACAATGGTGGATTTATTAGTTAAAAGGTCGGCTGGTAGTTCTATCATGTCTATGATGGATGATCATTTTGGTCATAACAAAATATGCATAGCTGAAGAAGATGTACAGAAAACTTTTTTTAGGTGAACTTGTAACTTGTGGACCCTCGAATGGATAGAAACGTCATTTGGATTGATGAATACAGGGGCCACATACCGAAGGGGAATGAATACCATTTTCTATGACATAGTTGTCACCTTTTTAGAGTGTTATATTGATGATATAATTTTCAAACCAAAAATAGTAATTGGTCATAAAATGAATCCTTTTAAATGTGCCTTTGATTTTTTATCAAAAATTTCCTAGTATATTTATTGCACCAAAATGGAATCCAAGTTGATTATAACAAAGCCAAAGCCATAATGGAAACAATAACTCCCCAAAACAAGAAAGAGTTATAAAGGTTTTTTGGGTCAAGTTAATTTCCTTCGAAAATTTTTATTTAATGAAATAGGAAAAACTAGAGAGTTATTTCCTTTCTTAAAACTAAAAGTCCAAGAGGAGTTGGATTGGAAAGAAGAGCATGAGCAGGCTTCCTAAGCACTCAAAAGATACTTGGTCAAGCCACCTATTTTGGAACCTCCAAGGAAAGACAAACCACTGAAGTTATACATTTCAACCTATGATGCATCAATCGGAGTAATTGGCTCAAGATTATGAGAACCATAAAGAACAAGTTATGTATTACCTTAGTACGTTTGTAAATGACTGTGAATGTAGATATTCCATAATGGAAAAACTATGTTTATTTTTACTTTGTTTCTATGAAACTAAGATGTTGTCTATTTTCAATAGAGATGTTTGTCATTTCAAAATATATTTAACCAAATATATGTTGACTATACGTATTTTGTACAATATAATTGATAAATTGGTATTAGCTATATCTAAGTTTTTCCAGCGTTATGTACCTCAAAGAGCAGCAAAGGGTTAAGCATTAACTAATTTCTTAGTAGATCATCCATGTGAGGATAAATCAGAATGGGAATATGAGATAACATACATATTTCTAAGACCATGAAAGCAATGGTTTGATGGTTTGAACAATGACATAATATCGGTAGAGGGGTAGTAACAATCCCCTAAGCATATCAAAACTAAACATGGATAAAAGTTAGAAGAAAATACATCTTCCAACAATCAAGTGGAATATAAGATTATGATAATGGGGAAATCCTTTGAAGATGTAATGCTTGAGTTATAGAAATCTTTAGTGATTCCTAATTGGTTATAAGATAATTAACTAGTGAATACATATGTATTCATGACGGGTTTAACCAAGTGGCTTTGGATTTTTTGTCTAAATTTGATGAAGTCACACTAAATTATATTCCCGAGTTTCTAAATAAAGAAGCTAATGAAATGGCCTAGAAGGCTTCAGGTTTTAATCTTGATGATAGTTTCGAATCAAAGTTCAAACTCAGTGCCATTGATGGTTTCATATCATTACTGTATAACATATCTCCCTTGGTTGAAATTGAGAATACTGATATTTAAGAAGATTGGAGAGAATCATTAATTGAATATCTTACAGACCTAAATATCAAAAGTGATAGGGTTGTCAGGTTAAGAGCAACTAAGTACGTTATGTATGTTGGTAAAATATTTAAAATAGGTGTTGATGGCATGATCTTAGAATGTCTAAGTAGAAATGAAAGGTTAAAAGCCATATCAAAAGCCCATGATGGTCTTTATTTGGCTCATGAGTATGGTCCTAAGATAAGGTGGTTACTAAGAAACCATGGATTTTATTGGCCATTTATTTTAAAAGAATTCTCTGAGTTTGCAAAGGGATATTAGAAATCACAATAACATAGTCCTCTGAAACATGTGATTTTTATAGATCTACAATATGTAGAGAAGTCATGGCCATTTAGAGGGTGGGCTATTGTTGTCATTGGAAAATTTTATCCTCCATCCTCAAAACTACATAATTTTGTGTTAGTACAAATAGACTACTTTACCAAATGCGTAAAAGCAAAGGCTTTAAAGTGAGTTACTTATAATGAATTGGTAGATTTATTACCAAATATTGTGTATCGATGGGGATCCTAGAAGCCATGACATCAGACAATGAAAGCATCATCGAATCAGATATGGGACTAAATTTACTTCAATAATAGGAATAACTTTTACAAAATCAGAAACTTATTATCCTCAATCAAGTGGTGAGGATGAAGCTATAAATAAGGTAATAAAAGATAACTTGAGCAACGTGATTGAGAAGAATCCAAGGGATTTTCACAATCTATTGACAAAGCTCTACGGGATTATAGGAGCTCTAAAATGTCAAGTATTGGAACTCAATCTTAACTCATCAAGTGTGGTTGCCCAAAATGAATTAACAATTGAAGTATATGATCAAGATATGAACATGCAATTATAAAACATAAATGAAAATAGGGTCAGAGCCTTAAACAATATCTTAGTCGAAAAGAAGAAAACAACTGATAAATATAATAATAAAATAAAAATGAGGACCTTTAAGTAAGGAAAATTGGTTTGGAAAATCATTTTGCCTATTGTCCCCATATTGGGAAGGACCATTCCAAGTCTACAGAGCATTCAAGGTTGGATCATACCATCTACGAGATATCAATGGTAACATATCCACATGAGAAAAATAAATGATAGATTTCAGAATCAATAATACCCAGCCATTTAGTTAATGGGGCAACATGAACAAAATACATAATTTCATTAGATTATTGGAAAAATTACATATTAATGGAAATGTTTGAATACAAGGGGCCTAAAATTAGTTCCAAAGCTTTCATAAGCAAGTATTTTGGTTTTAATTTAAACCTCCCTTGCATCAAACTGAGCATCATCATTGGTTGAGACAAGTATTTCTCCAAACAATTGGCCAAGTCTTTTATGGAAATTTTCCTCTTCCATAATGGCCACTTCTAGTGCAATATTAACCTTGGATAATTGCCTTTTTAGATCTTCTTTCTCAGAAAGGAGAGTAGTAATCCTGTAAATCCTTGGCAACCCTGGTTATTTTGCTTGGAAAATAAGTTTTGTTTACATATAATAAATTTTCCTCAGCCTCTACTTCAGACATAATTATGAGGTGATAAGGAAGTGAATGAATCCCAGTGTGTAGTTCATTTACAAAATCTTCCTCTATAATAATGAGAAGATTCCTTAAATTCACTAGCAAAATTAAATACAGTTAACTCCTCAAATGATATCCTGACAAAGCTTTGAAGCAGCTCTAGAGCTTATGGAGATTCTAATTGGCAAGAAGGAGGATTTTGTTGAAATTGGATGAGATGTTCTAGGTGTTGTTCAACACTACTAGCAATAATTTCCCAAGATTGAACTGGGGATCTAATCATAATATCTTACAGTTGTCGATGGAAGGAAATTACCTCAGATGGTGTCATCAAGCTTAGTACATCCTCAACTAAAGGATTGACCATTACCTTAGGATATGCTCCACCCAATGGTGAAGCCCTTAAAACTGAAACTTCTCTAGGAATCGGTGAGAAAGAAAGTGGTATTGGAGTTTGTACAACAAGATTAGGATCCTCCGTGGTCTCTTTTCCCTTTTGAATAAGTTCCTCGGTTATCTCATCCTAGGAGATGGGTTTAAAAATGGAAATATCTCTTTCTTCCTTTATAGTTGGACTCAAAGTGGGATTATTTGATGAAGTAGAAATATCAATTGCCTCACTCATTTATTCATTTATTGGGGATGCTGGAGGGGGTGTTCTTTAATACCTCGTATTTTTATGCCTTTTAAATTTAGGGATTTATTAAATTTAATTGAGATAAATTAATTTAATATTAATCCGAAAATTTATTTTAAATGTTACTAGCGTGACGAGAGTTAGTAATTATTGGAAAATTGTTGATTTGTTAAATATTACTTATTGAGTAGAGTAATATGTAGGATTGAATTTATAAAAATTATCACGAGGGAATAATATGATAATTATGGAAATTAAGTCAGGACGCGCCTGTGTCGTGTCGGGACTAAATTATTATTATTAAAAGTGAATAAATTAAAAGTCGCCCATATGGTCATTTCGAGTGCGCCAACGTGTCCATAAGGGTCGAGATAGTCAGAAAAGTGTGCTCAGGGGTTTAGTTTGGGTCTCAGGGCGTTTTTAGGCCTAACCGGTAACCCGGGAGGGCATTTTGATAATTTTCTATTTTTGGCCTTTAATAATGACGAAAATCATTAAGATTATATCAGATGGAGTGCCAGGGAAGTTAGGGTTCTGAGAACCAAAAGGCAAGGAGGCTATAGGAAGAAGAAGGGAAAAAGATTTCTGAGTGTTCAAGGCCAAGAACCACGAATCTTACACCCCCACCACCACCAAAGCGTAGATCGAAAGAAGAGGATTACTGCGATACCAATTAAAGTCATCGAATTAGACCTTTAATTCTCAGGCAAGTATCTATCTTGCTTCTCTTTTAAGTTAATTGTCACACCATTTTAGATTAGAATGATTGAACCTATGTTTCATGGAAGAACTCAAGGATTTAGAGGACCTAACCACATGTTGTTGGGAAAATAAATAAACTCAGGACATACCAATCATATGTAGAGGAGTACCCATGAAATTTGATTAATTTAGAAGTGATAAATCTGGAAAAAGACACAGAACCATGAGAGTTTAGAGGAAAGTTAGGGTTCTTGATAATTAAAATGAATTGGCCATTAACTAAATTCTTTTGTTAAATTTATGCATGTTTTACGTAGGAAATCTTGCATATATGTGTATAGAACTTGTGGTAATGTTCTTTAAGAATTTGGGAGTTGTAAATGACATTTTTATAGAAATTGGAAGATGAAACCCGTAGGTTTTAATGGCAGTTTCTAGGCAAGAACTTCTTGATCGATCGATCAAACCAATAACATCAATCGATCGACGATCGATCGATCGACCCCCTTTCCTCGATCAATCGACCCCTCCTGGAAAACTGCATATTTCTCGTCTGTTGGTATAACCCGGTTTTAATGCATAGGAACCCTTGAATGTTATTGTTGGAGTATAATGGGACATAGAGAAGACCAGTAGAGCCTAGGTAGACCCCGTTGAGTGAAGCTTAGTGTAAGATGAGATTTTTGATTAACGAGGAATTATTCATATGTATACGAAATCATGAGAACATTTAATAAAAAGATCGAGACTCGTAAGGGAGTTAGACCAGAAGGTAAGTGAGTGTATGCCTACTGAAATTATACTTAAAATACTTCGAGAGAGGAAAAGTGAGTATGAGTGAAATATAAATGAGAATAAAAATGACGAGTCCCTTATGAGTAATAATCGAGTAAAATGTGTTAATAACGGATAATTATAGTTATGGGTCGTGGCCACACCTAACTTGGAAATGTGGATATTTATATATATATGACTGTGTGATTGTGCATATATTATATATCTGTATAAAAATCATACTCGGGCTACTTGTTATCACGGGAGTTTTCGCGTCGGGACGGTCTTATCTCGATTGGGCCTTTATGGGCGATATTGACTCGTACCCTAGAACATAGGAATCCTTGGTACAGGCTATCTAATTGATAGTCAGACGGTCCTAGGAGACGTGAGGGTATGTGCTGACCTCTTAGTGACTTGGAACTATGCTTCGCCTCTATTTGTATGTGTTTTATGTTAATACTGTTCGAGAGTGATTCCGAACTAGTATTCCCCTTAATATGAGTGATACGGGGACTTGATAGCAGAGTATGCCAGCACCATACATTTTATACGGGGTGCCGTTAGTATATATATATATTATATGAGTGGCTAATATATATATAATTATTCTTAAGTATGGGAACTTTCTACTGTGCATAAAAGTAGTTAAGTAAAGAATAAATATACTCTGACTCTATTATAAGTGTTTGAGAAATTTTGTGACATCACTGGGATATTATTATATAAAATAAGATATGTAAGAGCATAAATTTCAGGAATTTATTTATCTTTTCCATCGTAGTTAGCGGTATGAAACCTTATGAGAAAGCTGCTAAGTTAAAATAAACTTTTGAGGTAAATAGTACGGTAAACGTGCACACTAGAGGAGAGGTGAGAACTGCTAAAGAGATTGATGCGTACTAACATGATTGTTACATTAGCCGGTAAGCAATTTATTTACTTGCTAAACTATTTTAAAATTGTTTTACACTCGGGCTCTGACCCATTTCCTGTTATTTCTTCTCTCTTGTATATATAATATATATATGTATATAATACAAGTGCCCAGCCACAGGGGCGTCGTACTTAGGTTCTTTGGACCGGACGCGCTGCAACTTATGTGGGAGTTACAGGTCATTGCTTAGACAACCTCATTGTTGACTCTACTCTTATTTTTAGTTTCTCTTAGTTAGGGAATGTGTCACCCATTTCTCTATTCGGTTTGGATTTTTGTCAGAGATTTACGTTCCTTTATATTTCCATTAGTTGGTACTCCTTTGGATTTAATTACTGTCAGGATGGTTTTATTTATAGTTTAAACTGATTTGGTTTATATGGATGAATCTAATTCTTGAGTGTTATTATCCATCTTCAGTATGTCAGAGTTCTTAAATTGTTGGTTATTTAAAAAGGTTTTCATATTTGGATTTAATAAAATGGAAATAAGGTTATAAAATTGTTTTAACATTTAGCTTAATTATTTAGGGTGTTTAAATTGGAAATTTTATTTTGCGACAGTGATGCTAAGAATTAACCAACCGTTCACCTTGATTTTAATTGAATAAAGGGCTGATCACCCGGTATTTAATTAGGCGGGGTGTCACAGGTGGTATCAGAGCATCAGGTTCTAGTGTCCTTTAGGATCTGTGCGGATTATTATGCTTCTAGCGCTCTTTTATATGATATAGATCCCTGTGTTTAGGATTGTTGATTTCTATGGTGAGATTTCGTTCTCCGGCTATAACGTATGTATATTAGTGAATTCTAATTTCGTTCGGATGTGTGCGTGTGCCGAGCGATGAAGGATGTCAGACGAGGGCCATTAGGCGGACATTAAGAGGCAGGGCTCAGTTGGGGTTGTAAAGTATATTCGAGGATAATAATCGTAGTCGAGGTCACCCCTATTAGGGAAAGAGAGGCCAGGACTGTAAAGACGGCTAGGATGCATCTTACAAATTTCAAGTGTTGCTATAGTCGAAAGTGAGGACAAATTCGACCCACCCAACGTGGTGCGCTTGTGAGAGGGTCGGAAGGTAAAAATTGAGGAGAGCCATCAACGGAAATTCTAGACATGCGGAAATTGTATGTGTTTCCCAACGACGGTAATATATTCAAAGGCTTGGAAATATAGTGCAGTGTGGTTAATTAGAAGTGAAAATTTGGGGTAAAATTTTTCTTGACTCAGTGAAGAAAAGCTACAATAGTGGGAGTCAACCACCACCGTTAGTGGTGAAATGTTGCGTCAATGAAAGGACCTTAGGTACAGTTTAACCGCACTTTCTTTCATCAGTTATTCAGGATAAGATATGAACACCGTGCTGAACCCATTACGAAAGGGCCGGATACGGGTCCATTTGTAAGTGGATTTAAACTTTTAGCAAACTTTGTATCAGCGGGAGTGGATACCAATGGTAGAGAAGATTTCAAGTGGGAAATCGACTCATGAGCAAAGATTGATAATACTTAAAGAGAATTCGGTTGGACAGTCGATCCATATGGTGACAATGTCACGCATCTTCTGAAGAGATGTTAACGCTCTTATTAAAGGAGATAAAATAATTGGAAGACTTATTGGAAAGTGTGTCTAGATAAAAAGTAGTTAGTAAAACGCCGCAAGGGGGAGACCCATCGGGGGACTCATTTAAATTATTCGGATATCTAAATTCTTACCAAGCGATGGTGAATTCAGTAAGGGTTATTGAAGCCAGTAGCATGTTCCTTAGGGTCAATAAGCTAAGGGAACAACGGGGGTAACCACCAAGAATTGAGAGTACCAAAGTTCGAGAAGGACAATCCTCATATGGTTAGTATGACAGGTGATAAGTGGATCATGTGTAGAGGTATTTTGTGAAAAGTGATTCACATGTGTTAGCATTTTCATAAAGAGAGTAAAGGGACAAGAGTAGGATGCCTAGTAAAGGACAATGATTAAAGTAGTTTTTATTTTGGTTTGGACAGACATGTTACGTCCGGGGACCATTTGTACAGTCAAGATGATTGGCAAGGTAGAAGTATGAGTTTTATCCTCAGAGGATGAGGCGTGTTTTATGTGACACGAGCGAGTCACTATATTTTGTTCATTGTTATATTAGCATGTGAGACAAGTTAGTGCGTATAACTATAAACATTATTATTATGTGAATATTCTCCCTAGTATAGCGGGATTATCCTTAGTGCTATCCACGAAGAATAAATGGTTGTATTAATAGTGTTATATACTTTATTGAGATTACTCGTTTTAGTGATGTGATAAACGAGAATGATATTTTCTTGGTTACAACTTTATAGTAATGGGTAGTATAATAGTAGGCAGATATTGCAAGGCTGTCGGAATGGTTGCATTAGTGCAACGTGTTTTGTTCTGGCGAGGCCTCACCTGCGAGAGGGTCGGACTCGCACTTATATTTTTATTCTAGAAACTTCGGAGGGGATAATGGGCTCGAGATATTCGATCCCGATGTGTGTAGGGACTTTGTTGTTATGATTCAGTATGTATTGGGATTACTGTTGAGAGAAAAGATATAACTCCTTATTATTTTTAGCGCTCAGGACTTGGTGATAGGAAGAGCGCATTGATATATCTATCCTTTAGAGATGTGATAGTTAAGAGTTATACCCATATGTTTGGGGACAGGATTTCGAGAATCCCGATGGTATGTATTCGAGGTTTATGGAATGTGGTTACCGCCAATGCTGAACGATAGTGCAATTGATGAAATGTTCTTTGTTAAGTGTAATTACGGGAAGAGATGTAACTTTTTTGTTAAGAGACGAAATAAATGGGTACATGTTATGGACGGAGGGCCTAACGAATTTTGATAACTGAAAATGCTAGGTAGTAGTGTATCGGGGGGTTCCTTATTTGGATTTCGCATTGCGAGACATCCTACGCATGAAGCTTAGCATAAGGTTGGAAGTAGGAAGATGTTTGGTCATTAGTCTATGAGTTTAGTACCTCGATCATAATAGGAGCAGATAATTATATCTGTAAATTGAAAGTTAAATTATGAATTAAGGCCAGTAGAGCCGGTTGGGTGGTAAGAAAGCATTGAAAGTTTTATCTTATCACCAAGAGTTAAGGGTTGGAACGATGATAAAGAGGATTTAGAATTTGAATTTCTAGGGTAATTGAGAGTACACGAGTGTTGTAAGCACGTTGTGAGCACAAGGAAAAGAAATAATTGGGTGTTATTTGTGAAGCGTATGTGATGCTTATGCTAGTATGCACAGTTTATAGGGTGTGTGGGCATCCTGGTTAGCTGATGTTAGAATCGTCCGAGTTGTAGGGATGTGGGAATAGACGTGTGGAATAAATGTTTGTGGGATTAACATAACGAAGTGGAAGTGGTAGGGTGGATTGAGCGCCGTGTCAAAGACGATAAATCCATATATTTGTATTCAGAGTAGCACACCGAATCTGGTTGGAAGGCTGTGGGAAGCTATTTAAAAAGGGGTATTCCTTGAGAAGGTTAGAATTCAAATTATTATGGAGAACACTCGGAGCGAAGTTAGAATTAGTCCAATATTGAGAGCGACTGACGTGTACAAATACTTAAGATGTTAGTATGGTATGAAAAGGTCTGGAAGTCCACATCGTGGAGAAAAGTGCATGGATCGAAACTTTCAGTATACGCAAAGGAAATAAGGGGAGTATTAAGTGTCACTTAATGTGAGACATAAAAAGTAGAAGTCGATGTTGAGCGGGACATATCGAGTAGCCTCCGCGGGCACCACTCATAAATAGAAATCGATTGGGACAAGAGGAAACACCAAAGAATTTTAGGGCTATCAATAATTCGTATAACGAAAGAGGCCGGTAAAGTTTCTTGGATGAGTTAACAACCTCAAGGTAAGATCAAGAGTTCCCTCGAACGTGTGGAACAAGATGCCCAAGAAGGAAGTGATTGTCATTCCTTTGGGGTGAGCTACAATATTAGCTAGCGTGCCTCAGTCTTCCTTTGAAAGGGAGAATCATACCGGTATGTGGTCCTACACAGTATTTTTCTGAATTAGGATAAGATTTTTGAATTCGACCTTCAATACGGGATTTCAAGAAGCAGCGGGGATATCGTTTCGTTTTGAGCAGGTTGTATCACCCATAATTCGGGGAGTACGCAAGCGGTTATTAACCATTAGTGGAGCAGTGTGAAAGTAATTTTGGCTTCATGGTCATCATTTCTTTTCCACAACGGTTATAGTTAGCAAGTGGAGTATAGTACGATAATTGGGGGAGAATATTACCTAATGGTAGGGTTACGTGGGAGAACTCGTACCTGTTTATTATGAACAAGATGCTTATTGAGAATTTGGTGTGGGAAAAACCTTAACTTTTCTTACTCTGAATGTTAAGAGATGGGCGGATAATCAAAATTTTGGATTGGTCATGTTTGAGTCTGATGATTATGGTGGAATTACCACAGTTGTTTTACACGAACAAGAGTGGTCAGATGTTCGTATGGTTTCTCTCATAATGGGAGTTTTGTGTTTAGATAAATCCGATTAGTTCTTAGGTAGTGAGGTGCGGCCTCCCAATGATATTGAAATAATAAGGAGTTAATAATGTATGGGCATGTATTATGCAATTGTTGTTGGTTAAAAGCACAATGAGAAGTGTCTTTAATGAGAGTGTTAAACAAGTTTGCCGTGAGGTGGGCGCTATAGTGATTGAGCGCCTTACTATGTAGATAGTTGAAGCCCTTATACTTTTGACTCATTTGAGTCTAGACTGTATAAGAGCTCATCTAGTTTGGAAATTGTGACAAAATAGAGTCTATCCTAGAAACCAAAGAGCTTCAGAGATTGGGTTGCTTCTTCTTCTATCTATCATGTAATGATCCTAAGACTATAGCCATCACTCACACACTTAGAATTTGATTCTTGCATATCATATTGCACCCCTATGTGTTTTAATGTTGTGAGTGTGTTTAAATCCCTCAATTTGATTTTTAATAATTTTTTGGGAATTTAAAACATATTTTAAACAAGGTTTTATTTAATTAAAATTTGATTTAAAAAGTCTTGGGGTTATTATATAAATATGGATTGTTGTGTTTATTGGCCTAAAGTTACTCTGGGTAGAAACCGAAAGCGCTAGAGACTTAAGGGTTGACTTTGTAATTATTTTGGGACGCGCGTTTACCTTCGTTCACAGGCCAACACCTGCTGTCTTCTGATTGGACCAAACTGTGTTTCTTTACTGAGACAAACCATCGCACGCTTACAGCCCTTGGATCTATCCTTATCGATGGCCTGCATGTCTTTTGAGTGGATCCCCGTGTAATCCCTTAAGCCAATCATAGCCTGTTTAATCCACCGCCTGTTGTGAGCCCTTGGATTGCAGTCAATGGAGCTTGACTCAATCTCAGCCATTGTTTTTGAACGAGGCTCTGGAACCTTCTCCTCTCCCTATTTAAAGACCCTTCATCTCAGCCTTCGAAAGCTTTTGCCATTTTGCAAAGTCTCAGAGAATAGAGAGAGAGAGAGAGAAGAGAGAAGAGAGAAGTTAGAGAGAGAAACCAAACCCTAGTTAGAAACCCTAACTTCGTCCAAACACTTCTCAAGCCCAAACTACTTACCTCTCCAGAAAATCCACCATAACCAAAAACACCATCCTTAGTGTTTTCTTAGGTTTATGAGAGTTCTGGTTAAGAGATCTTGGGTTGCTGAAATCCTTGTGTTCATAAATCTTATTTCCAACTTAGACATAGACTCAGATCTTGTTTCTTTTTCAATAGAAATCATAGATCTGAAGTTTTTCATGTCACAGAACACTTAGTTGCATTTATTTCTCATCTTGAGAATTTTGTTGTTGATTGTTTTCTGTTAAAACATTTTTCTTATTCAAAGATCAACAATAGATGTTTTTCTATTTCTGTTTTTACAAAACCTAACCTGACCTAGTGGGATTCGCACTTGGAGGGTTCTCAATCTTCATAATATTTTCAAAACTGATTGAGAAAGGTCTTAACCGATTTCTTAAGCAAGATCTCCGTGGAATCTGGGTTATTTTGAAAGGTCGAAAAGGTTCTTGGTTTTGTAAGAAAGAAAAATAACAAATACACTGCATATAGACTTTATATGTGATTTGTTAGGATCGTCTGTAACTAATAAGTGTGTGTGTGTGCATGCATGTGTTTTAGAACACCATTCACAAACATTTTCACACTACGAACACTGAAAGTGTTGGCTATAAGATTTGGTGAACAATAAGTCGACGTAAAGTGCTGGAACAAAGAAGAGTTGACAAACTGAGACAACTACATCAACAAACAAGATCTGCAGAAAAGTTAAGGACGCCAGAGGGTACAATCCTGAACTTGTATAGATTTGTTTTTGTGTGCATGTTAGTTAAATAGGTTGTAACTCATATATTTGTTTTAGTGATTGTTTTTTTTTTTTACTCCGTAGAGGGAGTCGTGGATGTTTCCTCAAGGTTGAGGTTTTACCACGTTAAAAATCTGAGTATCAATATTTCTACATCTTCTCATCCCTTTCTAATAGTGTGCTGAGTTTAAAACATTTTAAACTGTTTACTAAAACTTGTTATCAAATCTTGTCCATATCTCGTACATAATTTTGTTAACACATCTTGTGTTCAAAATCGTTTTGATTTAAGTAAAGAGTTTCTTCAACAAACTTTCGGAGTTGCTTAAATAGTTTATTTTCATAAACGGCCTTGGCAACGCTATTTCAATTGGTATCAGAGCTTTTGGTGAACTTTTTTCAAAAAGATCCTGAGTTTCTGAAACTGTTTTCTCAAAATCATTATGGACGAGAAAAACGAAAGATATGGTAACTTGACCAGACCTCCAGTCTTTGATGGAACCAATTTCTCTTACTGGAAAGTAAGAATGATTGCTTTTATTCAAGGAACACTGGGAGATGATGTCTGGGATATCATTGAAAACGGATACTTTTATCCAACTAAACCAGCCACTGATGGAAGCAATGAAAGGATTAAGAAAATACTGAGTGAGTTTACTCAAGAAGAGAAACAGGTTTCTCGAAATAATAACAAAGGCAAGAACGCTATATTTATGTCTATTAACGAACATGAGTTCAAGAGAATCTCATCTTGTACCACTTCCAAGGAAGCATGGGATACCTTGATTACTGCACATGAAGGAGACTCTAGGGTAAAAGCTGCTAAGACTCAGATGTTAATCCAACAGTATAATACCTTAATCATGTCTGAATCTGAGTCTTTCGATGATTTCTATATGAACCTTACTGATATTGTCACTAAACTTCATGCCAATGGTATAACTTATGATAGACAGGAAATTGTCTCTAAAATTCTGAGATCATTGCCACAGAAATTTGATAATAAAAGATATGCTATTGAGGAGATGTGTGATGTAAATCTCACTTCTGAATTACTCAGTAGTAAATTAAGAACTGTGGAAATGGAATTGGAGTTTAAGAAGCAATTGACCCACACTAATAGGAAACATACCAATTCCAATCTTAGCTTTACCTCTAAGATGATTAAGCCTGAGTTAAACACCTCTAGTAATGATTCTGATGAGGACTGTGACTTAGAAAGTCTAGATAATCAGATTGCCCTAATGACAAAACAATTTAAGAAAATTGTTAAATTTAGAAATAGTGTTGCAAATAGACAGGGCAAGTCTAATTATACCACTCCTTCAAATCACAAACCTCATGAGAAACCTCATGACAAACAGAACAAGGACAACATAAGACCTCACAGAGACCTCAAGAAGACTGAATGCTATAGATGTGGTAAACTAGGACACATTGCTCAAGACTGTAGAGTTAATTTAAATGCCCAAAACAAACACTCTAGAGCCAATATCTGCAAAACCTGGGATGACTCAAGTGATTCTGAAAATGAGGAACTTGAGACATCTGATGGTTTTGATCCTTGTTTAGCCTTCTTTGCCAAAATCATATACAATGATGATATGCCTATGCTTGATAGTGAGGATGAGTTTAGTAATTCTAGTTCTGTTGCTTTGAATCATACTTTAACTGGTTTAGATGCTTTACTTACTGAGAACATTAATACCTCTTCCTCGGGGTGTGTGAGTCAAAGGGAAATCGATACTGCTGATGTCAATGGGTGCGTGAGTTTAAGAAATGAAACCTTAGGGGTCACTTCACACACTTCACTTAGTGACTCTGACAATGATGATCTCCCAGACATTCACACTCTATATACTAAAACTCTAAAGAAAAGCACTAGACTAGAAAAGATTGTTAAAGATCTTACCAAAAAGTTAGAGGATCTAAGCCTAATGGTAAAACTGAATGCTGAAGAGTATACTACACAATGCATGTCTCATGACAGTGAAGTTAAAGTGTTTGATGAAAAACTGAAAACTTTGACTGAAGCTAATGAAATTCTGGAGAAAAAATACAAAGGGACATTATTAGAATTGGAACAAACAAAAGAAAAGACAGCAACTGTTTTCAAAAAATTTACCAAATTTGAAAACAACTCTAAATGTTTTGAGGAATTCGTTGCTGAATCTAAAACCAATTCTGATGATAGAACTGGAATAGGGTTTTGCCCCAATTTGAAGACACAAACTAAACATGTTGAACCTATCAAGTTTGTGTCAGGAGGCAAAAGACCAATTGAAACATGTCCAGACTTTCATACTCTAAAAACTAAGTTTGACCATCAAAACACCAACACTGAAGATGCAAGTTGCTCTAAGCTTGAAAGTTTACCAAAGGGAAAATATGTCTGCCCCCCTATCAGGAAAAGTGAACCTGCTTTCAAATCTGTGTTACCTAGGAATAAAATTCAGCCTCAAAATTTCTCAAAACCTTTGTTTAGAGACTTTCCTAAGGAAAACCCTATTCTGAGCAATCTTTATTGCTCCTATTGTGATATATATGGTCACTCTTTCGATAATTGCTATGCTAGGAGACTGATTAAACCTATCTACAACACTCCTATGTATCATAACTTTAACTATTCTAGGAGGAGTCGTAACAATTATGTCCTTCCCAGGCCACCAGACAAAAACTCTAACTATAGGAATAGAAGGACTAAACCTAAAAGGACATTTACTAGAAGGATTACCAGAATCTTTTCTAAATCAAATGCTCAGGAATTCAAATTTACTCAAAATCATGCGCAAAATGTTTTTCAACAAAAATCTAATGCTCGCAAATTTTATCAAATAAGAGCAAACAAGCGCAAACTAAAAACCAGGGCAATTTGGGTTAGAAAAGATGATCTAGCACCGCAGATGAAGTGTAACATTGTTGTTTCTGCTCTAAAAGCTGAACTTACATCTTCTGGATGGTACTTGGATTCTGGATGTTCCAAGCATATGACAGGTGATGATACAAAACTTTTAAATAAAACCCATTTTGATGGTGGAAAAGTTGTTTTTGGTGATGGTATATCATCCCAGATCATAGGCAAAGGAACCCTTAAAGAAAAAGGACTTCCTCTTCTTGAAAATGTTCTCTTAGTTAAAGGTCTTAAGGCTAATTTACTTAGCATTTCACAATTCTGTGACTCAAACTACACTGTTATCTTTTCAAAGAACAATTGCAAGATTTTAAATGAAAAGGGAGAATGCTTAATTACAGGATTCAGGACCCCTGGCAATTGTTATACTGTCATGTCTAGTTCTGAAATCTGTAGTGTTGCCAGAATGGATGACAACGAGATATGGCATAACAGAATGGGTCACATTAATT
This sequence comes from Sambucus nigra, assembly GCA_949130495.1. Taxonomy (NCBI): domain Eukaryota; kingdom Viridiplantae; phylum Streptophyta; class Magnoliopsida; order Dipsacales; family Adoxaceae; genus Sambucus; species Sambucus nigra. The sequence continues at coordinate 515,106,674 of OX422218.1, read as the reverse complement.
ACGAAAATTTGAGTAAATTGTCTTCTCAGCAGATAGTTAGAGGAATACCAAAAATTAAACCTATTCATAACATTGTTTGTGGTCCCTGTCAAGAAGGAAAAATTGTTAAAGCACCTCATAAAAGGGTTAAAGATATCCTTACCTCTAATCCCTTAGAACTCATCCATATGGACCTAATGGGTCCTTCTCAAACTGTTAGTCTTTGTGGACACAGTTATATTCTAGTTATGGTTGATGACTTCACCAGATTCACTTGGGTAGCTTTCTTAAAACAAAAATCCGATACCTTTCAAACTTTTTTAAAGATTCTCTTACGGATTGAGAATGAAAAAGACACTCAAGTGAATAGAATCCGAAGTGATAGAGGTGGTGAATTCAAAGACACTGGTATTGTAGAATATTGTGACTATAATGGTTACAAACATGAGTTCAGTGCTCCTAAGACCCCTCAACAAAATGGTATAGCTGAGAGAAAGAATCGAACTCTTCAAGAGATGGCACGTGTCATGCTCCATGCTAAGAACTTACCTAAGTATTTTTGGGTAGAATCTATTCGTACAGCCTGCCATCTTATTAATAGGGTCTATCTTAGAAAGAATTCGAAACAAACCTCTTATGAACTTTGGTACAATAAAAAGCCTAATCTTAAGTACCTTAGAACCTTTGGTAGTACCTGCTATGTTTGCAAAGATAGGGAACACTTATCTAAATTTGAGAGTAGAGGAGATAAAGCCATATTCTTAGGTTATTCACCTAACAGTAGAGCTTATCGAGTGTATAATCTTCGCACTAAGACCTTAATGGAATCCATAAATGTAATTGTTAGTGACACTACTGTAGAAAGCAAGACTAGTGAATTAACTATAGAAGAAGAATCGTCAAATATTTTAGAAAATGACTCTTCTGAAATAGATAATTCATTACCTATTGAGTCACCTGAAGTACCTAACTGGGTTTCTAAAGATCATCCCATAAACAACATAGTTGGTAACCCTGGTGAACCAGTACGTACATGATCCCAACTTAGAAATTATGCTCTCTATGCTTGCTTTGTTTCTCTCTTGGAACCAAAGAATGTAAATGAGGCATTGAATGACTCTCACTGGATTTCTGCTATGCAGGATGAACTTTTACAATTTGTCATTCATGATGTTTGGTTTCTTGTTCCACGTCCTGATCACAAAAAGGTTATTGGTACTCGTTGGATTTTCAAAAATAAAACTGATGAAAATGGGATGATAATTAGAAATAAAGCTAGACTAGTTTCTCAAGGTTACTCCCAAATAGAAGGACTTGATTTTAATGAGACGTTTGCTCCTGTTACTCGTTTAGAATCAGTTCGTCTGCTTCTTGCTATAGCTTGTCACATGCATTTTACATTATATCAAATGGATGTTAAATCTGCGTTCCTTAATGGAATACTTGCCGAGGAAACCTATGTAGAACAACCTAAAGGGTTCATTGACCCTAATTATCCTACTCATGTATTTCGGTTGAAAAAGGCTTTATATGGTCTTAAGCAAGCTCCTAGAGCTTGGTATGAGCGTCTGTCCAGTTTTCTGCTGGACAAAGGTTTCAAAAGAGGTGGAAATGACCAAACCTTATTTGTCAAACAGTTTGGCAAACACATTACTATCGCTCAAGTCTATGTAGACGATATCATATTTGGATCCACTTCTACCTCAGAAGTAAAATCTTTTGCTGAAATTATGAGTAAGGAATTTCAGATGTCCCTTATGGGGGATTTACAGTTCTTCCTAGGTCTCCAAGTCAAACAACAACCAGATGGCTTGTTTCTTTCGCAGACTAAGTACGCATTAGAGATAGTTAAGAAATTTGGCCTCGAGAGTGCTAAGAGTGCTAAAACGCCTATGAGTACTACAGAGAAATTATCTAAAGATGAAAATGGAAAATCTGTAGACTCTACCTTATATCGTAGTATGATTGGCACATTACTCTATCTGACTGCCTCGCGTCCTGATATCATGTATGCTGTTTGTGTTTGTGCGCGTTATCAAAACAACCCCAAGGAGAGCCATTTAAACGCTGTTAAACGCATAATTAAATATGTTAAAGGCACTCTAAATTTAGGAATTTGGTACACGAATGACACACCTAGCACTATTATTGGGTACACTGATGCTGACTGGGCTGGGTGTACTGATGATAGTAAAAGCACTTCAGGCGCATGTTGTTATATTGGTAATAACTTGGTAGGATGGAGTAGTAAAAAACAGAACTGCACATCTCTCTCGACTGCTGAATCTGAATACATAGCCGCCGGTAGCTGTTGTGCCCAATTATTATGGCTTAAACAAATGCTAAGTGATTATGGTATTCTAGAACCCACACTTCATCTCTATTGTGATAATCAAAGTGCGATTAACATCTCTAAGAACCCAGTTCAACACTCGCGAACTAAGCACATTAAAATAAGACATCATTTTATTCGTGAATTAGTTGAAACCAAGGAATTAGAAATCAATTATCTTTCTACTGATCTACAACTTGCAGATTTATTTACCAAACCTCTTGATTATAATAGATTCATTTCTTTACGTAAATCTATTGGTATGATTTGTGTTGAGTAAATACCTGTTATATTTGCCAAGTTCCTTCCCCTTGTCCATTTGAGACAAAATGGGGGAGAAATTTGAGTCTACTGCATATACTAAAAAGCTTGATCTTAGTAATTTTTTGCAGGTATTCTTCTTGTACAGTCATTTCTCATTGTAATAATAGGATGTTAAACTGTATATAGTTGAGTTTTGTAATTTTTGCTTTCTAGGATTTGGGTAGATAGAACCTTTATAGGTATAAGTTTTTCTTTTTGTTATCGCCCTACGAGTTGAGATGACTCAAAGGAGATTTTGTCTCATATTTCCAAAGGGGGAGATTGAAGCCCTTATACTTTTGACTCATTTGAGTCTAGACTGTATAAGAGCTCATCTAGTTTGGAAATTGTGACAAAATAGAGTCTATCCTAGAAACCAAAGAGCTTCAGAGATTGGGTTGCTTCTTCTTCTATCTATCATGTAATGATCCTAAGACTATAGCCATCACTCACACACTTAGAATTTGATTCTTGCATATCATATTGCACCCCTATGTGTTTTAATGTTGTGAGTGTGTTTAAATCCCTCAATTTGATTTTTAATAATTTTTTGGGAATTTAAAACATATTTTAAACAAGGTTTTATTTAATTAAAATTTGATTTAAAAAGTCTTGGGGTTATTATATAAATATGGATTGTTGTGTTTATTGGCCTAAAGTTACTCTGGGTAGAAACCGAAAGCGCTAGAGACTTAAGGGTTGACTTTGTAATTATTTTGGGACGCGCGTTTACCTTCGTTCACAGGCCAACACCTGCTGTCTTCTGATTGGACCAAACTGTGTTTCTTTACTGAGACAAACCATCGCACGCTTACAGCCCTTGGATCTATCCTTATCGATGGCCTGCATGTCTTTTGAGTGGATCCCCGTGTAATCCCTTAAGCCAATCATAGCCTGTTTAATCCACCGCCTGTTGTGAGCCCTTGGATTGCAGTCAATGGAGCTTGACTCAATCTCAGCCATTGTTTTTGAACGAGGCTCTGGAACCTTCTCCTCTCCCTATTTAAAGACCCTTCATCTCAGCCTTCGAAAGCTTTTGCCATTTTGCAAAGTCTCAGAGAATAGAGAGAGAGAGAGAGAAGAGAGAAGAGAGAAGTTAGAGAGAGAAACCAAACCCTAGTTAGAAACCCTAACTTCGTCCAAACACTTCTCAAGCCCAAACTACTTACCTCTCCAGAAAATCCACCATAACCAAAAACACCATCCTTAGTGTTTTCTTAGGTTTATGAGAGTTCTGGTTAAGAGATCTTGGGTTGCTGAAATCCTTGTGTTCATAAATCTTATTTCCAACTTAGACATAGACTCAGATCTTGTTTCTTTTTCAATAGAAATCATAGATCTGAAGTTTTTCATGTCACAGAACACTTAGTTGCATTTATTTCTCATCTTGAGAATTTCGTTGTTGATTGTTTTCTGTTAAAACATTTTTCTTATTCAAAGATCAACAATAGATGTTTTTCTATTTCTGTTTTTACAAAACCTAACCTGACCTAATGGGATTCGCACTTGGAGGGTTCTCAATCTTCATAATATTTTCAAAACTGATTGAGAAAGGTCTTGACCGATTTCTTAAGCAAGATCTCCGTGGAATCTGGGTTATTTTGAAAGGTCGAAAAGGTTCTTGGTTTTGTAAGAAAGAAAAATAACAAATACACTGCATATAGACTTTATATGTGATTTGTTAGGATCGTCTGTAACTAATAAGTGTGTGTGTGTGCATGCATGTGTTTTAGAACACCATTCACAAACATTTTCACACTACGAACACTGAAAGTGTTGGCTATAAGATTTGGTGAACAATAAGTCGACGTAAAGTGCTGGAACAAAGAAGAGTTGACAAACTGAGACAACTACATCAACAAACAAGATCTGCAGAAAAGTTAAGGACGCCAGAGGGTACAATCCTGAACTTGTATAGATTTGTTTTTGTGTGCATGTTAGTTAAATAGGTTGTAACTCATATATTTGTTTTAGTGATTGTTTTTTTTTTTTTACTCCGTAGAGGGAGTCGTGGATGTTTCCTCAAGGTTGAGGTTTTACCACGTTAAAAATCTGAGTATCAATATTTCTACATCTTCTCATCCCTTTCTAATAGTGTGCTGAGTTTAAAACATTTTAAACTGTTTACTAAAACTTGTTATCAAATCTTGTCCATATCTCGTACATAATTTTGTTAACACATCTTGTGTTCAAAATCGTTTTGATTTAAGTAAAGAGTTTCTTCAACAAACTTTCGGAGTTGCTTAAATAGTTTATTTTCATAAACGGCCTTGGCAACGCTATTTCAATAGTTTACGTACTGGTAAGGTATCCATAAATTTTAATACAAGATGAGACGACTTGTATTTATTTATTTTCTTATATAGAGCATTGGAAATTTACTTTAGTTATATTTATTCAAGAGAATTTTGTTGTATTAAATTGATGATATTGAGATATGTATTTCTCTTTCGATGTTGTGGGAACTAGATGATTTATACCTTGTTACAAATGATACAATATAGGCCTTATTTTCGGAATTTTGGGACGAAATTCCGTTATTAGGGGGGAAGTATGTAATACCCCGTATTTTTATGCCTTTTAAATTTAGGGATTTATTAAATTTAATTGAGATAAATTAATTTAATATTAAACCGAAAATTTGTTTTAAATGTTACTAGCGTGACGAGAGTTAGTAATTATTAAAAAATTGTTGATTTGTTAAATATTACTTGTTGAGTAGAGTAATAAGTAGGATTGAATTTATAAAATTTGTCACGAGGACTAGCGTGACGAGCGTAAGTAATTATAGGAAAATTGTTGATTTGTTAAATATTACTTGTTGAGTAGAGTAATAAGTTTATCCCTAATTAATCATATTAGTTTAATTAATGTACATTTTAGTTTAACGTAATATATTGATTTTGATGATTCCAAACATATTATTTTATAAGGTTATTCTATAAATATTTATTATGGTGTTATCATGTTTATTCACACATATCCGAGTAAAGGTATTCACGTGTATTGCACATTTGCACTTGACACTTTAGGCACACATGCAGATTTTTTCTATCTATGTTTTTAATTTGGTGTAAGTGTTGATTAAAATGAAACTCTTATGTTCGAAATTATTTTCGGACCTTATTAAGAAAATTAATCTTTTTATTTTTTATTTTTTGAAAAATAATTTTGTTTGAATTGAACTTCTTGTTTAAACAATTTTTTTGTTTAGTACAATTTTTTTTGACCGTCTAAGACCTTCTTGTTGTTTATGCGATTATAGTTTATATATATATATTCAGCGTTTTCCTTTAATCAATATGTACGAATGATATTATATATATATATATATATATATGCATGTATGCATGATATATTATGAATGTTAGTTTGTATGGAGATATTCTCATGAGTAGCCTTATGGTATACACAATATCTGTTACCGATTTGACATTGGCTTAAGTATATTGCTTTCTTTGGCTTCTCTAATATGGCGCCACATGTCCCTATGACATGACTTTGGCTTCTAAAGTTTTTGCAAAGACATCCTTTATTTAAATATCTGATTACGAGCTGATCCCCTATGGCCGAAAGTCTCTACCGGAATTGACTGCCTATAAGCCTTAGGCTAGTACAAGTTATCAGTTGGCGTCTTTACTGCCTTAAGCTTTTATAGGTTGACAGCCAAAGATTTGAATGATTTTCACAGCTTTTGGCCTTACCGGAACTGACGCAGCTATAATGTCTTGGCTTTTAAAAGCTGTTGCTAAAGAACATTTACTTCTTATATTTATGTTATTGAGTTGACGACGTTTCTTTTTATATATGTACGAATGATAATCTATATATATATATTATATATAAATGCATGCGTGTACGTATGATAATATATTATGTATGTCAGTTTGTGTGGAGATACTCTCTTGTGTAGTATTATTTAAATATCTGTTCCGAGCCATACCTGTGCATACTTCTACCAGATTTCCTTTGTACTTTGTTGATTTTTTCCTTATGATATCTGATATTCATTGGACAGTTAAGACCATTGGACTTTTGAAATAACTTACATTATCAGACTTCTATATGAAACACTCATGTCTTTTACACAATGGTATATATGAGATTATTTATTCCTTTTTATTTTCGGACTAACACTTCACCATTTATACATCAGATTTGTATTTTATCTCTTGGACTAACAATCTTTTTGCAGAAAATAGATGTGTCATCTAACAAGCCACTTTCAATCACATATGTTTTCAGATTACCATTTTTGTGCTACAACAGCTATATTTTTATGGAGAAGATAAAAATAAAGATTTGCATATCAGATTTGGAGATTATTTCCAGCTACATCACCTCAGCAAAATCTGGAGCATTTAATGCTCAAAATGCATGTGTCTAACAGCTAGTTTTTGGAAGACACATTTAAAGCTTTGAAGAGCTGCATTTAAAAAAAACACTTGAATGAGAACATGAGCAAGACTTGAAATATTATTGAGAGCATTTACTACTTAGCTACACATTCAAGAGAGCAATTAATTTTTATCATCTGCTCAATCATTGAAGAATAAGACTTGTGCCTACTTCAACATCATTTATTGAAGTCTGATTAAAGAAGGAGAAACTCATATTACAAATTGTATTTTAAGGAGTTTCAGTATTGTATCTTGTACTACAAAAATTCAGATTTGTTGTGAAGCTTTGTTGAAGCTTCGGTTTGTACCGGTAATTGGTTCCTACCCGCAAGTGGGCCACGGGGTTTGAAGCTCGGAGTTAGCTTGCAAACGGTTGTACGAGGTGATTTGATCTTACCCACAAGTGGATCAGGTTTAGTGCAGCGCAAAGGAGACAGGGGCTCTAGGCGCGTGGACGTAGGCCGGGATTTGGCCGAACCACGTTAAATTTCGGTGTCACTTATTTTCCGCACTTTTAGTTACTTGCACATGCTTGCTTGAGTTAATATTTTCAGCACACTATCTTGCAAATAAATTAATTCAGAAATTTGACTAAATTAATTTTAAGGTTAAAATAATCAAATAATTAATTTCAGAATATTACTTAATATTAAATACGAAAACTAATTTAATATTCCTAGTGTCTTAAAATCTGCATTTCTAGTTGTTTAAATTAGTTGGTTACATTTATTTGATATTATTGAATTTATTCTTTGTAATTTAATTAATCTGAAAATTGTCAAAGTATTATAAATTAAATATTCTTCTGAAATTTTAATTTCACTTAAAGTTTGTAAAAACTCAATTCACCCCCCCTTTTGAGTATAATCTGGGCAACAATTGGTATCAGAGCTAGTGCTCTTCTTATCTTTATATTTAACAATCTTAGAGTTAAAGATCAATGGCATATGTTACTACATCTCTTGGTGAAGGTCAATCCATTTTTAAACCTCCTCTATTTTCTGGAAAAGATTATAGTTATTGGAAAAATAGAATTAAATATTTTATTTAGTCACATGATTATGAAGTTTGGAAAGTTGTCATGAATGGTCCCTATATTCCTATTAAAATGGTAAATAATGCTTCTGTCCCTAAAGAAGAAAATGAATGGAATGATGTTGATATTAAAAAAATTCAAATAAATGCTAAAGCTATGAATATTCTGCATTGTGCACTTGATGTAAATGAGTATAACAGAATTTGTTGTTGTGAATCTGCTAAAGAAATTTGGGATAGACTAGAAGTTACATATGAAGGAACTAGTCAAGTCAAGGAGGATAAAATCAGCATGCTTGTTCATAACTATGAGGTTTTTAAAATGAAAGCAGATGAAACTATCTCTGATATGTTTACTAGATTTTCAAATATTATAAATGGATTGAAATCTCTTGGAAAATCTTATACTGATTCTGAATTAGTGAGCAAGATTCTCAGGTCATTACCATCTGCTTATATGACAAAGAATCTGGCAATCAAAGAAGCTATACGAGAAAGTCCTATCTCTCTTGATGAACTATTGGGCTCCTTAATTACTCATGAAATGGAACTCAAAGAACTTGCTGAAGATGAAAATCCCAAGGCAAGCAAAACTATTGCTTTCAAATCCATTGAGGAAGAAGAAGATAGTGAGGAAGCTGATGATGATGAAGATGGTGACATAGCACTTCTTAGAAGAAAATTCAAAAAAATTCTTGCCAAAAAGAAGGGACTGTCTGGAAAATACAAAAAATTCTCTTCAAAGAAGGCACATGAAGGAAAGTCATCCTCCAAGTTTGAACCAAAATGTTATAACTGCAAAGAGTTAGGACATATTAGACCTAACTGTCCCAAGGCCAAAGAAGAGAAGAATGATAGAAAAGAGAAAAGAAATGAAAAATACAAAAATGCCATGAAAGTTACTACTTGGAGTGATAGTGATGGAAGTAGCAACGATGAAGATTCAAGTGATGGAGAAGTTGCAAATCTTTGCCTTATGGCAAATGATGATGAGGTATCTTCTAATTTTAATTCAGATAGTGAATATGAAACTTCAAATGATTATGATGAACTTCAAAATGCTTTTGATGAACTTTTTTACAATTTTGATGAACTTAAAACTAAATATATTAATCTTAAAAAGATACATTCTTCTTTATCACATAATTATGATTCTCTCCTTGAAAATATAGAAGTAATGAAATCTGAAAATAAATCTATAAAATCAGAAATGACAAAACTAAAAATTAAAGAATCATCTAGTCATTGTTCTGAAAATGAAAAATTGAAACTTAAAATTAAGGATTTAACTTGGTGTCTTGAAAAGTTTGTAAATGGAGAAAAAAATTTGAATTTGCTACTTGGAAACCAAAGGTGGATGTATAATAAGGCTGGAATTGGATATAATGAAAAAGAAAATGAGAAAAGTTTTGAAAATTACTCTAAAAATATTGGAAATTCATTATGTACATATTGCGGAAGACATACCCATTTCTCACATTTTTGCAAATATAAATTTTCTACCAATGTAGCATGGATTCCTAAAGAGACTCCTATGTTTGCTAACCCGTATGGACCCAACACATTTTGGGTACCAAAAGAAAAATTATTTAAATGTTCATTGTAGGTTTGTTTTAAAGCTGGATCGATCAAATCAAAATGGTTTTTAGACAGCGGGTGTTCAAGACACATGACGGGTGACAAAAGTAAGTTTTCGAGCTTAATTGCCAAAGATGGAGGTCTAGTCACATTCGGAGACAATTCCAAAGGCAAAATCATTGGCATAGGTAATGTTGGTAAGGATCCCTCTCCTTGCATTGAAAACGTTCTTTTAGTTAATGGTCTTAAACATAATTTAATTAGTATTAGCCAATTGTGTGATAAAGGTTATAATGTTCTATTTAAAGAAGATTACTGTCTAATAAAAAATGCTAAAGATAATAATGTTGTGTTTGTTGCTTCTAGACATGAAAATGTTTATACTCTCGATTTTGATAATTTGTCACAACAAGATGTAAAGTGTTAAGTTGTCCTAAATGATACTTGTTGGTTATGGCATAGAAGATTAGGTCATTCCAACATGGAACAACTTAATATTTTGTCCAAAAATGAGTTAGTTAGAGGGCTGCCCAAAATAAAGTTTGTTAAAGATAAATTGTGTAATGCATGTCAATTTGGAAAACAAACCAAAACTTCATTCAAAAAGAAAAGAGATATATCAACAAATAGGCCTTTAAAATTATTACACTTAGACTTATTCGGACCTAACAAAGTTGCCAGTTTGGGTGGAAAATATTATGCCTTTGTTATTATTGATGATTATTCTCGATTTACATGGGTTTTCTTTCTTACTCATAAAAATGATACACACTCTATTTTTGCCAAATTTTGTAAGAAAATTCAAAATGAAAAAGGTTGCAATATTGTCTTCATAAGAAGTGATAGTGGAAGAGAATTTGATAACAAAGATGTTGAATTATTTTGTGATGAAAATGGTTTTGAACATAATTTTTCAGCACCAAGGACACCTCAACAAAATGTTGTGGTAGAAAGAAAGAATAGATCTTTACAAGAAATGGCAAGAACTATGCTAAATGAACATAACCTACCGAAATATTTTTGGGCGGAAGCTGTTAATACATCTTGTTATGTGATAAATAGATATATTGTTAGAAAAGGTTTAGATAAAACTCCTTATGAAATATTGAAAAATAAAAGACCAAATATTGGTTACTTCAAGGTTTTCGGAAGCAAATGTTTTATTTTAAATGATAAAGATAATTTGGGAAAATTTGGTGCAAAATCTGATGAAGGTATTTTTCTTAGGTATGCACTTTATAGTAAAGCATACAGAGTTTTTAATAAAAGGACCCTAGTCGTTCAAGAAACAATACATGTATCTTTTGATGAATCTAACTCTCTTACTAAAAACTCCAAAGATGATGATGAGATTCTAGATCTAAATAAACCTATTAATGAAGAAAATCTTACTTCTAATATTGGTAATTCTATTAATAATGAAAATACTCCACATAAAGATAAAAATGATAATGATTCTAGTTTACCTAAAAATTGGAAATTCGTTAATAATCATCCTTTTGAAAATATTTTAGGAAAACCTTCTAGTGGTATTCTTACTAGATCCTCCTTAAAGAATGTTTGTAATAATTTAGCCTTTGTATCTGAAATTGAACCAAAAGACATAAATGAAGCTAAAAAAGATGAGTTTTGGTTGTTAGCTATGCAAGAAGAATTGTTAAAATTTGAGCGAAATAATGTTTGGTCACTTGTTCCCACACCCATAGATAAAACTATTATTGGAACTAAATGGGTTTTTAGAAATAAAAAGGATGATGGCGGATTGATCATAAGAAATAAAGCTAGACTCGTTGCGCAAGGCTACAACCAACAAGAAGGTATTGATTTTGATGAAACTTATGCCCCCGTAGCTAGATTAAAGGCTATTCGTATGTTACTAGCATATGCATGTTATAAAAAATTTAAATTATTTCAAATGGATGTGAAAAGCGCTTTCTTAAATGGTTTTATTAGTGAGGATATTTATGTTAAGCAACCTCCCGGTTTTGAAAATCACAAGTTTCCAAATCATGTTTATAAACTAAATAAAGCCTTATATGGATTAAAACAAGCACCAAGGGCTTGGTATGATAGGTTAAGTGGATTTTTACTCGAGAATGATTTTATGAGAGGAAAAATGGATTCGACCTTATTCAAAAAAATTCATAACGATGATATGCTTCTTGTACAAGTGTATGTTGATGATATTATATTTGTATCCACAAATGAAAATTTATGTAAAGATTTTTCAGAATTTATGCAAAGAGAATTTGAAATGAGTATGATGGGTGAGTTAAAATTCTTTTTAGGCTTACAAATTAAGCAAACCAAAAATGGCGTCTTTATCAATCAATCCAAATATATTAAAGATCTTTTGGTAAAATATGGTTTAGAGCATGGCAAAGCACTTGGTACACCAATGAGCACCTCTATTAAGTTAGATGTTGATGAAAAAGAAAAATCTGTTAATACTACTTTATATCGTGGTATGATTGGTAGTCTACTATATTTAACCGCTAGTAGACCCGATATTATGTTTAGTGTATGTTTATGTGCTCGTTTTCAAGCCAATCCTAAAGAATCCCATTTGTGTGCCATAAAACGCATATTTAGATATTTAATTGGTACTAAAGACTTAGGATTATGGTTTCCTAAAAGTACTTCGTTCGAACTAGTAAGTTATTCCGATGCAGATTTCGCGGGTTGTAGAATTAATAGAAAAAGCACTAGTGGTACATGTCATTTCTTAGGACACTCACTAGTTTCTTGATTTAGTAAAAAGCAAAATTCAGTTGCTCTTTTCACGGCCGAGGCAGAATATATTGCCGCCGGTAGCAGCTGTGCTCAAACATTATACATGAAACAACAACTAGAAGACTTTAAAATATTCTTTCACAATACTCAAATTTTTTGTGATAATACAAGCGCTATATGTTTGACAAAAAATCCAATTCTGCACTCTAGAACAAAGCATATTGAAATCAGACATCATTTTTTACGCGATCATGTTCAAAAAGGTGACGTACGTATAGAATTTATTTCTACGGATCTTCAATTAGCCGATATTTTCACAAAACCATTATCTGAAGATCGTTTTACCTTTATCCGTCGTGAACTCGGTATGGCATGTATAAATAACTTAAAATTTTAATTATTTATTGATGATTCTCTTCACAACCTTCCAAATACATCTTATCACAAGTGGACAAACTTTAATATTTTTTATCACTAGCTGTCATTCACCACTCCTATATAAATACATATATGAGCTTCTCCTCATCACTCACAAATCATGAAGTCGTTTTATGTCGTGTGGGTTTGAAAATTTCTCGGAATTTATACTACTTGGAGAGATTGTGAATCCCAAATTAAGGGAGTTAGCGGTTCACAATATAAAAAATATTCTCCATTTGATGCCCCCATGCTTGCTATTCGCTCATCTCCGCCACATGCCCCTTGGGTGAAGCCTCCTTCTTGGCCATTTGTATTGCCTCCACATATGCACTCACATGCTTCTACACCTACTAATGAAAATGTTGCATGTTCATCCTCTCAAAACAGTGCTGGAAATCCTATCAAAGTTGTTGAGAAAATCACGATTGAGGGAAACACTAAAGATGTGTGTCATCTTGTTAACAATCTTAAGCTGTAATCTTAAACGAATATGTTGTTTCTAAATCTGATGACTAAATGTTACTTCTATCTATCTATTCAATATATGTTATGTAAGATTATGTTGAATATGTGCTTAATGAAAATTCATGGTATTCACATATGTTCCTCACAATTTTTTTTGTTTCATCCCATGCTTGTATTATTTTTGATAGGGGGAGCTTCGCATTTTACCCATGACACTGAATTTATATAAAATATCTTTTTGATAATGTCAAAGGGGGAGAAGTATGTTTGATTCACTCATTAGGTGCTTAATTCATACATTTTATGAATAAATGTGAATTATTGTTTGTCATCATCAAAAAGGGGGAGATTGTTATCGAAAATGTATTTTATCCCTAATTAATCATATTAGTTTAATTAATGTACATTTTAGTTTAACGTAATATATTGATTTTGATGATTCCAAACATATTGTTTTATAAGGTTATTCTATAAATATTTATTATGGTGTTATCCTGTTTATTCACACATATCCGAGTAAAGGTATTCACGTGTATTGCACATTTGCACTTAACACTTTAGGCACACATGCAGATTTTTTTCTATCTATGTTTTTAATTTGGTGTAAGTGTTGATTAAAATGAAACTCTTATGTTCGAAATTATTTTCGGAACTTATTAAGAAAATTAATCTTTTTATTTTTTATTTTTTGAAAAATAATTTTGTTTGAATTGAACTTCTTGTTTAAACAGTTTTTTTGTTTAGTACAATTTTTTTTTACCGTATAAGACCTTCTTGTTGTTTATGCGATTATAGTTTATATATATATATTCAGCGTTTTCCTTTAATCCATATGTACGAATGATATTATATATATATATATATATATATATATATATATATATATATATATATATATATATATGCATGTATGCATGATATATTATGAATGTTAGTTTGTATGGAGATATTCTCATGAGTAGCCTTATGGTATACACAATATCTGTTACCGATTTGACATTGGCTTAAGTATATTGCTTTCTTTGGCTTCTCTAATATGGCGCCACATGTCCCTATGACATGACTTTGGCTTCTAAAGTTTTTGCAAAGACATCCTTTATTTAAATATCTGATTACGAGTTGATCCCCTATGGCCGAAAGTCTCTACCGGAATTGACTACCTATAAGCCTTAGGCTAGTACAAGTTATCAGTTGGCGTCTTTACTGCCTTAAGCTTTTATAGGTTGACAGCCAAAGATTTGAATGCTTTTCACAGCTTTTGGCCTTACCGGAACTGACGCAGCTATAATGTCTTGGCTTCTAAAAGCTGTTGCTAAAGAACATTTACTTCTTATATTTCTGTTATTGAGTTGACGATGTTTCTTTTTATATATGTACGAATGATAATCTATATATATATATATATATATATATTATATATAAATGCATGCGTGTACGTATGATAATATATTATGTATGTCAGTTTGTGTGGAGATACTCTCTTGTGTAGTATTATTTAAATATCTGTTCCGAGCCATACCTGTGCATACTTCTACCAGATTTCCTTTGTACTTTGTTGATTTTTTCCTTATGATATCTGATATTCATTGGACAGTTAAGACCATTGGACTTTTGAAATAACTTACATTATCAGACTTCTATATGAAACACTCATGTCTTTTACACAATGGTATATATGGGATTATTTATTCCTTTTTATTTTCGGACTAACACTTCACCATTTATACATCAGATTTGTATTTTATCTCTTGGACTAACAATCTTTTTGCAGAAAATAGATGTGTCATCTACCAAGCCACTTTCAATCACATATGTTTTCAGATTTCCATTTTTGTGCTACAACAGCTATATTTTTATGGAGAAGATAAAAATAAAGATTTGCATATCAGATTTGGAGATTATTTCCAGCTACATCACCTCAGCAAAATCTGGAGCATTTAATGCTCAAAATGCATGTGTCTTACAGCTAGTTTTTGGAAGACACATTTAAAGCTTTGAAGAGCTGCATTTAAAAAAAAACACTTGAATGAGAACATGAGCAAGACTTG
This sequence comes from Sambucus nigra, assembly GCA_949130495.1. NCBI lineage: Eukaryota > Viridiplantae > Streptophyta > Magnoliopsida > Dipsacales > Adoxaceae > Sambucus > Sambucus nigra. Next base: position 515,091,381 of record OX422218.1, on the reverse strand, counting down.
AAATATTATTGAGAGCATTTACTACTTAGCTACACATTCAAGAGAGCAATTAATGTTTATCATCTGCTCAATCATTGAAGAAGAAGACTTGTGCCTACTTCAACATCATTTATTGAAGTCTGATTAAAGAAGGAGAAACTCAGATTACAAATTGTATTTTAAGGAGTTTAAGTATTGTATCTTGTACTACAAAAATTCAGATTTGTTGTGAAGCTTTGTTGAAGCTTCGGTTTGTACCGGTAATTGGTTCCTACTCGCAAGTGGGCCACGGGGTTTGAAGCTCAGAGTTAGCTTGCAAACAGTTGTACGAGGTGATTTGATCCTACCCACAAGTGGATCAGGTTTAGTGCAGCGCAAAGGAGACAGGGGCTCTAGGCGCGTGGACGTAGGCCGGGATTTGGCCGAACCACGTTAAATTTCGGTGTCACTTATTTTCCGCACTTTTAGTTACTTGCACATGCTTGCTTGAGTTAATATTTTCAGCACACTATCTTGCAAATAAATTAATTCAGAAATTTCACTAAATTAATTTTAAGGTTAAAATAATCAAATAATTAATTTCAGAATATTACTTAATATTAAATATGAAAATTAATTTAATATTCCTAGTGTCTTAAAATCTGCATTTCTAGTTGTTTAAATTAGTTGGTTACATTTACTTGATATTATTGAATTTATTCTTTGTAATTTAATTAATCTGAAAATTTTCAAAGTATTATAAATTAAATATTCTTCTGAAATTTTAATTTGACTTAAAGTTTGTAAAAACTCAATTCACCCCCCCCCCCCCCCTTTTGAGTGTAATCTGGGCAACAATTGTCCCGAGGACTGGCGTGACAAGAGTTAGTAATTATAGGAAAATTGTTGATTTGTTAAATATTACTTGTTGAGTAGAGTAATATGTAGGATTAAATTTATAAAAATTGTCACGAGGGAATAATATGACAATTATGGAAATTAAGTCAAGACGTGCCTGTGTCGTGTCGGGATTAAATTATTATTATTAAATGTGAATAAATTATAAGTCGCCCGTATGGTCATTTTGAGTGCGCCAATGTGTTCGGAAGGGTCGAGATAGTTAGAAAAGTGTACCCGGAGGTTTAGTTTAGGTCTCGGGACGTATTTAGGCCTAACCGGTAACCCGGGAGGGCATTTTGATAATTTTCTATTTTTGGCCTTTAATAATGACGAAAATCATTAAGATTATATCAGATGGAGTGCCAGGTAAGTTAGGGTTCTGAGAACCAAAAGGGAAGTAAGCCATAGGAAGAAGAAGTTAAAAAGCTTTCTAAGTGTTCAAGGCCAAGAACCACCAATCTTGCTCCCCCACCACCACTAAAGCGTAGATTGAAAGAAGAGGATTACTGCGATACCAATTAGAGTCATCGAATCAGACCTTTAATTCTCAGGCAAGTATCTATCTTGCTTCTCTTTTAAGTTAATTATCACACCATTTTAGATTTGGATGATTGAACCTATGTTTCATGGAAGAACTCAAGGATATAGAGGACCTAACCACATGTTGTAGGGAAAATAAATAAACTCTGGGCATCCCAATCATATGTAGAGGAGTGCCCTCGAAATTTGATTAATTTAGAAGTGATAAATCTAGAAAAAGACACAGAATCAAGAGTTTAGAGGAAAGTTAGGGTTCTTGATAATTAAAATGAATTGGCCATTAATTCAATTCCGTCATTAAATTTATGCATGTTTTACGTAGGAAATCTTGCATATATGTGTATAGAACTTGTGGTAATGTTCTTTAAGAATTTGGGCGTTGTAAATGACGTTTTTGGAGAAATTAGAAGATGAAACCCGTAGGTTTTAATGGAAGTTTCTAGGCAAGAACTTCTTGATCGATCGATCGAACCAATAACATCGATCGATCGATGATCGATCGATCGACCCCCTTTCCTCGATCGATCGACCCCTCCTGGAAAACTGCATATTTCTCGTCTGTTGGTTTAACCCGGTTTTAATGCATAGGAACCCTTGAATGTTATTGTTGGAGTATAATGGGACATAGAGAAGACCAGTAGAGCCTAGGTAGACCCCGTTGAGTGAAACTTAGTGTAAGATGAGATTTTTTATTAACAAGGAATTATTCATGTGTATACGAAATCATACGAACATTTAATAAAAAGATCGAGACTCGTAAGGGAGTTAGACCAGAAGGTAAGTGAGTGTATGCCTACTGAAATTATACTTAAAATACTTCGAGAGAGGAAAAGTGAGTATGAAGTGAAATATAAATGAGAATAAAAATGATGAGTCCGTTATGCGTAATAATTGAGTAAAATGTGTTAATAACGAATAATTATAGTTATGGGTCATGGGCACACCTAACTTGGAAATGTGGGTATTTATATATATATATGACTGTGTGATTGTGCATATATTATATATCTGTATAAAAATCATACTCGGGCTACTTGTTATCACGGGGGTTTTCGCGTCGGGACGGTCTTATCTCAATTGGGCCTTTATGGGGGATATTGACCCGTACCCTAGAACATAGGATTCCTTGGTACAGGCTATCTAATTGATAGTCAGACGGTTCTAAGATACGTGATGGTATGTGCTGACCTCTTAGTGACTTGGAACTATGATTCGCCTCCGTTTGTATGTGTTTTATGTTAATACAGTTCGAGAGTATTTTCGAACTAGTATTTCCCTTAATATGAGTGATACAGGGATTTGATAGCAGAGTATGCCATCACCATAAATTTTATACGGGGTGCCGTTAGTATATATATATTATATGAGTGGCTAATATATATATAATTATTCTTAAGTATGGGAACTTTCTACTGTGCATAAAATTAGTTAAGTAATGAATAAATATACTCCGACTTTAATATAAGTGTTTGAGAAATTTTATGACATCACTGGGATATTATTATATAAAATAAGATATGTAACAGTATAAATTTTAGGAATTTATTTATCTTCGCCATCGTAGTTAGCCGTATGAAACCTTACGGGAAAGCTAAGTTAAATTAAACTTTTGAGGTAAATAGTACGGTAGGCGTGCACACTAGAGGAGAGGTGAGAATTGCTCAAGAGAGTGATGTGTACTAACATGGTTGTTACATTAGCCGGTAAGTAATTTATTTACTTGCTAAACTATTTTTAAACTGATTTACACTCGGGCTCTGACCCGTTTCCTGTTATTTCTTATCTCTTGTATATATATATATGTATATATTACAGGTGCCCAGCCATAGGGGCGTCATGCTTAGGTTCTTTAAATCGGACGCGATGCAGCTTATTTGGGAGTTGCAGGCCATTGCTTAGACGACCTCATTGTTGACTCTACTCTTATTTTTAGTTTCTCTTAGTTAGGGCATGTGTCGCCCGTTTCTCTATTCAGTTTGGATATCTGTCAGAGATTTACGTTCCTTTATATTTCTATTAGTTGGTACTCGTTGGGATTTAATTATTGTCAGGATGGTTTCATTTATAGTTTAAACTGGTTTGGTTTATATGGATGAATATAATTCTTGTGTGTTATTATCCATCTTTAGTATGTCAGAGTTCTTAAATTGTTGGTTATTTAAAAAGGTTTTCATATTTGGATTTAATAAAATGGAAATAAGGTTATAAAATTGTTTTGACACTTAGCTTAATTATTTAGGGTGTTTAAATTGGAAATTTTGTTTTGCGACAGTGATGCTAAGAATGAACCAACCGTTCACCTTGATTTTAATTTAATAAAGGACTCATCACCCGGTATTTATTTAGGCGGGGTATCACATGTTCTAAAATCACCAATTAGAATGAGTTCATCTACATTAGTTAAAGTACCAGTTGAGCCTATAAAAAGTAGCTCGAAGTTAAATCTAGTGGTGTAATAATGCCAAATTAATGAATTTCTTCAGGAGGAAAGGTATTTCCATAATGCCAATTGGACTTGGGGAACAGACTTCCTTGTTGTTATTTTTTGACACATTTATTCTTGTTAATAATGAACATAGCAGCAATAGGAAGCTCAGTAAGCCTATTGGTACTTGATGAAGTTCTAGTAGGATTGTCATAAGAAGAGATTGACTTGACCGGTCAAAGTAAGAGAACTTCGTATTATTCCTTCTCTATAACCTCCTTCAAGACTTCCTCTTCTAAATCATTCCTTTGTTTAAGGGTTAATTTCCTCTTATATGAAGAATCATAAACTTTAGGATGTCTAACTTCTATAAGGAAATCAAATGGCTTGGTTAAGGACAATAAAACAACGATAAAATTACAAGAAATAACTAAAAGCCTTATCAGATGAAGAAGGCTTAAAAGGCTTTATGGTTGCTTATAATGCTCCAAAAAATAATTTAAAGTACTTGGAACACCAATCGATAAAAATAGGGTTACCCCTGCATTAAAAGCATCTCATGTTATGTTGAAGGTGTCTCAAGCCCTTTGATACTCAGCTATGCCTTGCAAAATAATGGCCTTAGAAAGTTGAGAGGACAAAGGAAATACATGAGGATTGGCTTTTGTCTTCTTTAGGACTGTAATAGATTGGCAAAACGTGAGTTTTCTTAAAAATTGAGAAGGCATGTATCGCTCCCCAAAAGACTTAGAACTGTGGGAATAGAGAGGTGATGCTCCACAATAAAATTCCTTATCGATCAAGAAACTTCCCCAACAGGGATCAGTTTGTATTGAAGTTTAAAGAGCCTCCAAAATTGAGACTAGCCAAAGTGGTGCTTTAATGAGTGCCAATAGGGGTTATAAATAAATACTTGGTATGTTAATAAACAAGCCTTCAAACATGGAAATGAGAGCTTCGAAGATTTTATTCCTAGGATTAAAGTGATAATATTCATAACAATGGCTAAATTTGGAATCATATTTGACATGGCCAATTTCTGGAAAGTATGCATGAAGTAAAATTTGAAGAATCCACAGGGGGCATATTTTTTGTCTTTAAAAGGATTCTCAACAAGTTTAGAACAAATTTTGAAAAGAAAGCCTAAAAGATAGGGGCAAGATCAACTTCTTTACCCTTCATGAGATTGGCAACCAAGAAAGCGTACTCTATAATTACTCTTTGGGACTTAACATAGAAGGCCTTCATTGATATCCAAAATAAAATAAAACAAAACACTCCTTGTTAGTTACACCATGAGTATTTTTATATATGCATGCATGAATTTGGAATATGCCAAGTGGAGGTTTCCACTTTCGAGTGTCCATGAAGTCTCAACTGATGGCGTGTGAGGGTGAACTTCATCTCTTAGGGATTTGACCTCAGTTAATTGACAAATTTCGATGACAGTGGGACATACCATCCTAAAATTAAATTCCAAGCAATTAAATGTTGAATTCCAAAAACAAATGGAACTTGAGATTACAAATGGGTCAATCTCAATATCCTTTTAGTAGAGTTTAATGACATAAAAATGTCAATTTTCTCCATATCAGATGCTATGAGGATCATCATCCGATAAAATATTTGGACCCGCCATTATCAAACTTTTTAGACCAAACCCTAAGCTTGAATGTGGGGGATGCTTGGAGTTTGGCAGGATTTTGAATAAGGAGAATGTGATCCCCAAACCTATGGTAATAACGGCAGACATGTAATGGAAGTTCTTTGTGAAATAGGGGTCAACAATGATGAGTGACTCTCCAAATGAATATTTAATGGGACAAATAATGCTCCCAACAACAATAGAGGTATTGATTGTAAGAATATTGAAGATTTTGTTAAACGAAAGATACTCATTAACCTCTTGGGAGTTGGATGCCATTGATGATGAAAGCTTAAAGAAATAGTGAGTATGTTTGAGAGTTAAAATGCATTTGGAAAGAAAATATGAACGGTGAAAAGGAGAGTATACGCTAAAATGAGATTAAATAGCTTAGTGACACTATTTGAAATGCAAAAAGAAACCAATCAAAGATTGACACGTGTCTCTGTGATTTCTATTCTGAGAAAGTGAAATGATGGATAAGTTGAGAGATAAAAAGGCACCGGTAAAGGCCCCCCTCCAATCAAAAAGTTCTAATAATTATGATTTGGGGCTTTCATTACCTCAAGAAACCAATATCAAACATTGGAAGTCCCATGGAACCCAATCATTTTTATTAGATAGAATGGAAAAAATTATTTGTTCCCCAATAAGTAATTATATTAATGGGTAGCAAAAGTTATCATTCAGACACTTCCACACGTGCAATGAGATTTGTTGGAACCACTTTCAATATAAAAACATGAATACATAATATACCATTATTAAAATATCATTTGGTATAAAAATGCAAGTAATTGTTACAAGTATATGCAACATAAAATTTTGGTTAAGGCATATGAAATTCATCAAATGGTTAAATACACATTACACCATGATGATAAAAGTGATGCAAATAATATTTTAACTACCAAACATAATACGTACACATATTGGTTTCACTGTAGACCATTAGTAGACATTTAAAAGAAAAATGATTTTCTTTCTATTAATATTTCGAGTTTGAGAATTACAAAAAGATAAAACTAAGATATACTACATCACAATCCTGGGAAAGTGTAATGATGAGGAAAGGCATAAGTCACAAAGTGATGAAAGGTATTCCACATATAATCAAGATGGTTTTCTTCCAAATCTAAATAAGGGCATAAGATCATAGAGAGGGTCATGGGACAAAGTGGTTTCAAAAACCAAGGCTTCGAAGGAATATAGGTCAAAGCTTCCTTCAGACAAAACAAAAGAGAAGTACATACCATTTCAAATAATAAGGGTTAGATGAAGGTATGAGAAATCGTGCTAACCAAGTCATACCTAGGGGTGTCACAAGTGACACAGTGCCACGTTGTAAGAAGATTCAGACACTCATTTACCTTAGGTTGAAAGGGATAATGAGGTTTGGTTGGCTATGACCAGGAATATTCCCATATCTTCATGAGTCATTGAAGGATATTATACATATGGAATGTATTCAAGGAAAGAATAAGGGCATATGGTGATGCAATGAACATTTTTCTCATATAAAAGAGCAGCCGACAGAAAATTACAGCAAACATAGGTGGGATTAAGGATTTAAACATCAGGCTCTGTAAAGTTAGGACTCACTACCATAAAACTAGACACGTCACTCTTACAGGAAGGTGGGAAGTTAAAGGTTCAATCGACCAAATATTCAAAAAGCCCGAAATAATATGGTCTAGCATAAACGGTGACAAGTTTAGGTCGAACCTTTAAAGATGAGTTCACAACGGTGAATCCGAACACAATAGACAAAGGAGGAGGAGTGGGAGCCAATCTTGAAGGACATTTACTAGGAGTGGCAGAATCCCAAGACTCCCAATTTCCAGTATTAACTTGATTTCCATCAGTAGATGGGAAAAGGATAGCAGCGATCGCCAAAGGATCTTCATTAGTAGGAAGAGAGTTTGAATTATAGAAAAATTTGAGGACATTTTTGGTGTTATTTCATTATTCTCTTAGGTTAAAATTGTTGAAGCTTAGAGGAAACGAAAGGGAGAGATACAGAAAATTCAGTTAAAAAGACTGATGGACTGAAGTAATGAACATCTCACAACTAACAGACGATATATTAGCAGCATGTAATCAAAAGTCATGATGGCACAAATGTGGAAAGATGGCATGGGAAGCCAATACTCTAATAATTAACTTTTTCCCCCCAATTATTTAATACGATGGGGTATGTTTATAACATATAATTACCGCCCAATAAGAAATGCCACCTATTATTATTCAATGAAAATTCAAGTTGGGTAAAATGCGAGGGATTAATAACAAAAGAAACCTAAACGATTGACATGTGTAAAGACATTGGACGTGGACTAAGCACTAATGCACCTAGGCGGGAAAATTTGAAATGGGTGAGTAACCACCCGGCACTTATAAAAACAGTTACGTTGCATGGCGGCAAACTTTATAAATAAGCAATGAGAAAACAAAGGAAAAAGTACTCGCTACCAAAAACTTCATATATTTACTTTTATACTTTTTTTTTCTTTTAATTTCATTTCTTTACTGAATTTCTTTGATTCAAAGTATATTGTAAGGTAGATTGTAACTTTCTTTTAAGTTTATGAAAAGAATCTTTCCTTTACATATGTTTCTTTTACTTTATTGCTTTAAATTCCATAGTGTAATGACAATTACCTTTCTTTAGTTTTAGTTAGTTGTATCAATTTAGCATTCACATAAAAGTCTTCCCTAAGGGAAGCACAACTCTTCCTAATTGAAGCATCGAACAATAAACAATCACCTGATAATATCACAAGGCTAAGATTTTTTGGTTATCAAGGCCACAAAATTACCTGACACAAAACACATAAGCTTTACACACTAGCATAGTATATATGTGCCTAAATATAATGTGGTAAACGGAGTGAAGGAGTGTGAACTAGAAACAAAGGAATTATGATACAATCACTCAAAAATGTCTATGGAGTACTATTTGATTGCATTAACTTTACCAAACAAAGGTTTAGCCTTATAGTAATAGATAAAGTGAACTAATAAATGGATCAATAAGAACAATGCACGTAAGCCTTAAATGTTGATGATTCTACAAATCACTAGCGTCAAGCAATTTTAATCATAACTAGGATTCATTGTACAAACTCATTAATCTTCAACTTTAACACCCTCAAAAGTTAAACATATATTATTTTGCAACTCAAATCTTTTGAAGATACCAGTTTTGATGATCAATTTTAAAAACATGGCCTTAGTAGTTTATTCTTTTCTTTTACCTCTTAATTTTTTAGGCTCTTGCCAATGGAGGCATTTCATACAAGGAAGATTTCTCCCTTGTAGCCCTTTTTCGTTCACACTCGTATTTTTAATAAAAATCAAACCCATGGGCAATGATTCTTACATGCATAAGTCCCCCGTAGTCAAAAGATATGTAGATGACAAGATTAATGGGAGAACATCTCACTTATCTCAAATATAACATGTGACGTTGAAATCTAAAAGAGCTTGTGCAAGTGTGTGAAAAGGCATATACAAAGTGAATACATTAATCAAATCAAAGTCGAACTACTCTATGCAAGCATAATTAAGAACCTAAGCATTGAAAGTCATAATCAAATGTACTAGCCACATAAAAAATGGAATGAAGTGGATTCAAGCACATCAATATGAAACACAAGATGTGTAAAACCAAACTACACATAAATCAAAAGTCTTTTTGAGTTTTTAAATGTTTTATAACACCAAGTGAAAAACAGACTCACACGACAAATAAAATATTTTTATATTTTTCTCAATAAGACCCAAAAAGAAAAATCAAATACAAAAGACTTATATATCAGACAATTAGTGATAGCATAACTTGAAGCACAAAAGTTATTGTATATAAAATATGCGAACACAATCAAATATAAGATATACCATGGGAAGTATCATATGAAAGCATCGAGAATCAGTAAGTTTAACATGTAAAGCTTCCAAATTTGATTTCCTAACCCACGTATGTGTGACATGATGCTCTTGGGTTTTGGGGAACCTATGTGACTCTAGACTTAGACTTCCTAGAAGCATTTTTAATATTGAAGCAAAAATGCCTAAGGTGACCTTTCCTACCGTAATGTGTGCACGTGTAGACACGATGAATGTTACCTTTGGGTTGACAGTTTTTAATGGTCCTAGAAACGATTGAATCTCTCAAAAGAAAGTTTTGGATTTAGTAGCGGAAGCATTTGGAATATCCAAGCTAATACCATAATTGTCATTTTTTATTCATACAGCGCATAAAATTTTATCCAATATTTTCGACCTAGACTCCAAATTAAATTTGGCATTACTCGAGTCTATTAATCTCTCCTATAACTCCATAATCCTAGATGCTATCAAATGGAGAGACTTATCAAAAACTAGGGAATCCTTCTTCATAATTTCCATTAATCCTCGAAGGCTATCTTACTCTCCCTCAACAAATGCGAGATTTTACTTAAGAGTCTTCTCACGTGACCTAAGATCCTCAATAAAAACACTCTTATCATTAATTAGGACGCGTTATTTTAGTTTATCTTCTATCTTCAAGTAATCCTTTTTTTAATTTCATCATTTTCACCTACAACTCACGAATGAAAACTTGAAGTTCAGTCTCCTCATATTTTTATTCATTATCTTTTTCTTCTCCACTCTCTCCAACATCACTCACTTCGGAATCACAAATAACGGCCTGAAAATTTTCATGCTCGAAATTATATTCATTGGAATATTTTTGTTCAAGGCTCTCATGACTAGCAATGAACGTGGTGTAATTGCACTCAATAGGAGAATCGAGTTGCTCTTTTGGTTCATTATCAATATGGGTGAAATTATATGAAACCGATTTATTGCCCTCCTTCCTAAGTTAATGGGACACTAAGATTTCCTATGGCCTTAACCCTCACACCCAAAATATCTATTCAATTCATCCCTCTAAAAATTATCATTACAATTTTTAGGGAATTAATCAACCTTGTTATGCTTATTTTTCTCAAACTTTTTTAAATCTTTTGATTGTTTTCAAACTTAAGAATTTTTATAAAATTCTTTGCAAACATGGTTATATCATTTTACTCGATATCAGACTCATCATTTGAAACTCGTGTTTCCTCCTTTCGGGCTTTCAAAGAAATTCACTTATCTTTCTTCATCATTTTGGAGGAGAACACATCGAACTCATAAGTTTGAAGATCACGAATAATGTGGGTGGGTACCAACCCTTAACACCCAATTTCCATACCCGCTTATCTATCACCTTAAGTGTTGATTTCATATACATCTTCCAGTATCCATAATTACACCCGTCAAAAATAGCCGGTCTAAAAAACAGTTGACCCTCCATATAAAAACAACTAGAATTCATGCCTAAACATGAATCTAATACAAAAACTTAGTTTTCCTGCTCTGATACGAATTTGAAGTTCCTAAAATACGGAGGATGGTTAAAACACAAACGAATTTAAATTTTAATCTTTTCAAATTAAACAATTTAATTTACCTAATAAACTTAGCAACAAATTTAAACCGATTGTTGTGTTAAAACATATTAACTAATTATATCTTTATCCTAAAGCACGCATCTAGATGATAGCCGGATAATATATATCAATTCACACAACATGTCGACGTATGAGGAAAACCCGTAATCATAAAGACCTCGGACGGCTCGGCCATAAAAATTCACTATGATAAGGAAGTATAAAAGTCGACAGATGACTTACACAATAACTCGATGCCCTAGCAAGTCTTGATGCATCTTCAAACTTTAACCTCTCCTCCACAGCGACACATGGGAGTCCATCCGCGTAAATGACACAACGTGTTAGTCTACACACATCTCGGTGTCCACCGATAAGGCTCAGTAATTGTCCACGGATCTAGAATATGGATGCACCACTTCTTCACCGTAACACCACAAACACAGAGTCCACTGTGTGTAAATAACAAATGGTATGGACTCCACCGCACAAAATTAATACTCAAAAGAGATGGGGATTATAAACCTTTTTGGTAACCATAAACAAGATATCAAAGCACACATGATAATAAAACTTGGATCTTAAACACTTGGGTACAAAACAAGGGTTTTGTAGATTTTGGATATGTATATGAATTCAATTTTGCCTAAAAACTCTTTTTAAAAAATCATGCCAGAACCCCTTTATATATAAAACATAATTTTTGTGGCAACAAAGATTTTGAGGACTTGTTCAAACAAAAATAAGAGTTTATTCGAATAAAATTGTGTATCTCATTTGAACCAATACCATCCTCATTCGAACGAACTGCTCATATCATTCGAACCAACTTCTAACAAGCTTTAAACAATATTTGTTTTTCTAACAGAGAAAACCTTATTCAATATTCTTTTGAACGAACAACCAATCTCATTCGAACGAAGACTATAAATTCGTTCGAACGATAAAAAAAACTCTTTGAAAACTTTTAAAAGTACCCTCAATCATTTTTGTAAAAATAACACCCAGTATTAAGTTCGAAGGTTTAAAATATATACACATTCATGGTTGAGAAATCCTCGGAACATGAAGACAAAACATGGTATAAAAGACAACACGATGAATGCAATCCATGAAACTTCTCCACTACGTCTTCAAACAAACACGCAACAGGATTGAAAGGTCAATACACTCAAGTTCTAACCTATGACTCAAAGGTTTTGTCAAAACAAAAAACAAGCCAAAATGCATACGAATTGACTATATTGGAAATCTACCCTTACACATTGATTTTAAATAAGAATTATTCAAAGGAGATCATTCCATAAAAGGAGGTAAGAGTATCGACATCTTCACTTTTGGGCTCATCTTTTGATTCATCCGAGTGATTAGAGTCGTCGTGCACCTGTGGTGGTCATCCAATTATTCTATGAGAAATATACAATCAACAACCTCGAGGGTTATAAAGTATAAGCCTACCCATGATGAGGAGAAGTGGTTCTAAGGTGGGACCATTTTTACCTTGAGTTTCATGGAGATAAAGAGATTAAAAGATTCATAAATCCTCCATTTCTTAAGACTTTCTTCTGTTAGAAGTTTGACTCTATTGTCTAGACTAAATTATTCTAGTGATAAAAATAAATTATGGGACTGATAGGCCCACTTACTTCTTCTATGTGGAGGTTTCTTGCCTTTGCACATTATTTTCCTCAAGAGTTAGGCTAGGTGGAAATTTTATTCCAAATTCTTTTATCTTCTCTAGGACGATTAGAAAATTCATGCTATGTGTATCCGATTCAGTGCAAACCACTATAAAAGCTCTCATCATCAAGGTAAGGGCCCGATCATAAGCATTTTTAGGGTGGAGAAGATTGTTTAGACATAATTGTAAGGGATTTAGGGAGTCTTGACTGAATGGGTCAACTAGGGTTATTTATGAGCTTGATTTTGTCAAGGGACCGAAGTCCGAATCTTGATCAATTAGTATGGCATTCATACCTGTTGGTGTGGAGGTGAATGATTTGGGGTAGGGTTTGGCTTTGGTATAATAGGAAGGTAAATTAACCCTTGACATTGAGTCCTTGAGCAACATTCTTGAGGTGATGGCAATTATTAGTAGTCTGCCTCGCTGCTTGGTAAAAAAATGAACGTCATTTTAAAATATCGGGGAAGTGGTTCAGGTAATTGATGAAGGATTAATGGCTTGATGAGATTGCGGAAGAGAATGGGCCTGACAAACTTTAGAAAGGGGAGTGTGAAGGTTGGTTTAATCCCTTATAAAGATAGTAGGATGGTATTTTACTACCCATCATATGGCTATATTCGAGGATATGTTATTGATGGAAATAACTGGCTTTTCATACTTTCGGGGAGTGAACTCACTTATCAACTTCTTCATCTTGGACTCTATTTTCATACTTTAACTAGAGACACTTATTTTAATCCGACTTCCGAATAGCTCTGAAATGGGGATAACTACTCATGGATTCTTGATGTGCAATAATTTCTTGTTAGCAACATTGGTTTGTTCTTCCTCTGATGAACGGTGGGTCATAGTTGCATCTTTCTCCCTCCATTTGGCTATGAAGTTATTTACAGATTCTCTCGGTTCTTGTTTGAACAATCCAATATAACGTCGAGTTACTTCTAGTTCTTTGTTGTACTTATATTGAGCCATGAATTCACGAGCGACATCTTCCCAACTTTGAATAAGGGATTCCTCCAGAGACAAGAACCAACGAAGGTCACTTTCTTTAAAGGTTTGTTGAAACATTTGAGACTTGATTTCTTTAGTTATTCCTATTAAACTCATGGTTCGATGATAGTTACGCATATGTACAATAAGAGGCCCACTTCCTTTAAACTTCTCGAAGTCCAGAATTTTAAACTTCTGGTTGAACTCCTTTAGTTCATCTAATGGGCAGGTGAATAGGGCAGCGTTGTTCCACCAACTTCCATCACTTAGATCCACTTACATTGACAACTACCATCCGAATTAAATTCACCCAATAATTACTTGTAAAACCTTTGATCCACACTCAATCTCCCAGATGATGTAGTCAGACCCTAGAGACACCACAACCATGCTGAGACAGTCCACCCATACTTTCTTTAAGAAATTATATATATATGGGGAGTTGGAGAACGGTTTAAGATAGGTTCAAATCATCATACACCAACAGAACAAAGGGATTTAGCTTATGCAAGTGCTTTCTCATTATTCAATACACTCTCACTAGGGGTGGTAAACGGACGGATATGGAGCAGACACCGTGTTATTCATATTTGTATCTGCTATATGGATACAATATCCGAATTCGCATCCGTATTTGTGGGGATGGTAAAAATAACTATCTGTATCCGTATCCTCTTGGATTCCCCGGATTCGGATAACATCCCTATCCTTTTTCATTTTTTATCCATTGAAACTAACACTAATTTAATATTAACTGAAATTGATACTGAATAAAAATTAGACAATTAAAGTTCAACCTTTAATTTTCATATTGAATATAAACTCTTAAGAGATTATTTGAAATCAAGTACTAACCTTTAATGCTCATATTCATGAATCATGCGTTTATGAAACATAAATAAGTCACAGAATTTATGAAAACAATTAATAATGGGAAAAAAAATAATAATAATAATAATTAAGATTGTCGTCACCACCAAAATTCACATCTCCAAAAATCACACGTCTCTAATCTCCTCTAATCTTAGAATAATTCCAACCAACTACATGTATTACGATTTCATTATAAAATCAACTGTGTGTGTGTCACTGTGTGTGTTTTACGAATTAAAATAATTGTGTTCCAATTAACAACTCTGTCACTTTATGTGTTGTGTATGTGTGCATGTGTGTAGTTATTTTATGTGTGTAGCAGACCAACGATGTTATGTGTGTGTGTGTAGCAGTGGCTCTGTGTATAGTTTTTGAAAAGGTGGTGATTGCTTAAATAAGCTCTGATACCAATTTGTAGAATCGCTATAGAGGAATTATTGCAACTTCTCAACTAAAATCCAATTTTAATTAATCCTAAATTTTAGTTAAACCCTAAAACATGCATCTGGATGATTTATCAAATAAAATAAAGCATGCAGGATAAAACAAACAATTTCAGGAAAAATCCCCCAAAGGGTCAAAACCGTTTATTTTCACTATAATTTGTAAAGAACGGTTACACAGATTACAATGAAAATAAGTGTGACATACGAAATACCCTCATGCGTTGGTTTCGATGTCTCGTCTGTAATCTCCGGCAAGAACTCCGGGTGGTCAGCAATGAAGAAGAGAAACAACTTCTCCACAAGTTACTCCATAAGGGCCCCCTCCACAATAGCACGCAACTCTCCGGTTGTAGAGTTCTCCCCACAAGTTACTACAGATTAGTAAACAATCCTCTTGAAGGTTTAAAGATTCACACAAATATATGGGAATGGATTTGTGAATCAAAAAAGCTACAAAACCTTTAAAAAATGAAGTTTGTTTTCTGGGCTGTGAAAACGCAGAAACTGGTGCATAAAAGACTTTTGAAAATGTGTAGAATGCACACTGGTATTTATACAAAAATCGAGGCGGCGGCGGCGCTCGAACGAGATAGGCGTCTCGCTCGAACGAAGGACACGTGTCGTTCGAACGACATCGCGCGAGATGTTTATCTCGCTCGAACGACAGTGGTAACTCGTTAAACGATCTCGTCAACCGAGGCACTCCGCTTCTACACTTAGAAAAATTTCTGCTTTCGATAAAAAATATTTCAGACGTCAAAAAATATTTTCTAAAAAAATTACCAAATATTTATGCAAATATAAACAACTCCAATAAATCATTTTACCAATAATGCATAATGGAGTAGTGGAAACGGTTAAGCAGCACGCCGCATGTAGCATGATGCACGTGTGAAGATGATGGATGCATGGATTCGGATCAAGGCCTTCGTGAATGATCGTGTTGACGTGCCGAATGTAGCGGTATCAGACATATAAACTGTGATCTAGAGAAAACAAAAAACTCCTAGATTTTACCCCGGACATTTATAAAATTATGTCCTTATAAGTCTCCCCCTATGTCTATGCCGGTACATACATAAAAATCCCAATTATGCTATCAAATGACATACAAGATAATATCCCCATTAAACCCTCAAACTGAGAAAACTAAATGATATGTCGTCAATCAAACTTCAACATCTTCAAAACTTCAGCTCTTCATAAACTCTCAAAGCTTTTCTCATCAGGGTGTGCAACATAAAGATCATCAATATTTGTACCTACACACATGAGAAAAAGCAAAAACCTTCGTGACGCATCGAGTTTAAAATGATATAAGAGTAAATCATTAATAAATCAACTCTCCCCCATAATGCAAAAACTTCCCCATAACATGATAATTCTTATAAAAAATTCCCAAATATTTATGCAAATATAAACAACTCCAATAAATCATTTTACCAATAATGCGTAGTGGAGTAGTGGAAACGGTTGAACAGCACGTCGCATGTAGCATGATGCACGTGTGAAGATGATGGATGCATGGATTCGGATCGAGGCCGTCGTGAATGATCGTGTTGACATGCCGAATGTAAATGATACATATAAACTATGATGTAGGGAAAACAGAAAATTCCTAGATTCTACCCCGGACATTTATAAAATTATGTCCTTACAAATCTCCCCCTATGTCTATGCCGGTACATACATAAAAATTTGAACTATGCTATCAAATGACATATAAGATAATATCCCCATTAAACCCTTAAACTGAGAATATTAAATGACATGTCGTCAATCAAACTTCAACATCTTCAAAACTTCAGCTCTTCAGAAACTCTCAAAGCTTTTCTCGTCAGGGTGTGCAACATTAAGATCATCAATCTTTATACCTACACACATGAGAAAAAGTAAAAACCTTAGTGACACATAGAGTTTGAAATGATATAAGAGTAAATCATTAATAAATCAACTCTCCCCCATAATGCAAAAACTTCCCCATAACATGATAATTCTTTCTTCCCCTTTTTATGATGTGCCCAAATAGACAGATAAGAAGAAACAATCAAAACATGGAGTGTCACTATAAAAATGCATAGCAAACATGGATCAAGCTACGCGCATGCAAAGGAGAGTCCTAAAAACATCCGCAAACTATTTTTGATTTTTCAAATTTTTCATACAAAAATAAGATACCAAAAATCACACCATGGATTTAAACTAAAACAACCAAGTCATGGAAATGGAATGTATGGGTGTGAACACATTCGATAGGTAAATAAACTCAATCAATCATATGTGCACGATGCATATGTGTACCCCTAACGAATGAACATCAAAATTATCCTTAGGTATAAAAATTATTGAATTTAGATGACATCGTCTTAATCAAATCAACAAATCAAAGTTTAAATGATTTCCACACCAATAACGTCCAGAACTATTTAGTGCCGTTTCGAGAACTTTTCAAAGGACGTGCTAACCCATTGATATATCCATCCAAAACTTCCTCATATATAATAATGCAATATTTTATATCTAAGGAGGTACTAAATTCTCAACTTAGAGAA
Organism: Sambucus nigra; assembly: GCA_949130495.1. Lineage (NCBI taxonomy): Eukaryota > Viridiplantae > Streptophyta > Magnoliopsida > Dipsacales > Adoxaceae > Sambucus > Sambucus nigra. The sequence continues at coordinate 515,073,888 of OX422218.1, read as the reverse complement.
AATCTATTGGCCCAAAATTTTGGCATATTTCATCTTTTTATTGCCTTAATTTTTTATGCGGGCTCTTTTCAAATGGTGGCTTTCATGACGTGATTATTATTCACTCGCAGCCATTTGCCGTGTTCACTCATCATTTTTTATCTTAAACAAAATCCTCTCGGGCAATGGATCTTATATCCACTACTTTTATTACTCTCGTATTATTGCACTTGGTTCGTTTTAAGGACAGGATTGAAGTGAAAACCCCCAACCAACATGTGATAAGACAAGCACAATAATCAAACAAATTCGTGCATATGTGAAATAAAGGAAAAGTGAGCCAAACATGTAGGAAGTAACAACTAATTACATCTCAATGACTCCAAACATTGCAAAGCACATGGATGAATTGACCTATTGTCTCAAAACACTATCAAATAGTCACATGAATAAATGGAGTGAAATTGTGACTCGGTCATCCTAAGTGTTTATCCATAAATGGTGCAAACAAGTACAAAATTCTTTTTGGATTTTGAAACATTTTATCAAAATAAAATCATTTTGTATTTTTCAAAATTTTCAAACAAAAAAAATATAACTACAAAATGATACAACCAGCAATAGGCATATAATATTGATATGAGAAACATCCTATGCTCGCAAACAGTAATCACACAAGAGAATCCACAATGAAAGCAGATGTGATAAACGAGCAATGTAGTGTTATAAATTAAGCATGGATACTAAGAATAACTGCATATAAACTGACCAGAAGCAACCCATCAGTACCAAAAACCTAAGCATATGAACACCGGGTACTGAAATCAGAAGGGAAGCAAAATTAGAATTTCGAGACAGGTCACTCAAATGACGTATAGATCTCGCTCAAATGAGAAAATAAAAAATTCCCAGAATGCCCAGGTAATCATATAGTTTTGCCCAGTGAAAAAATTCGTGAAACCAGTACCTATAAGGGGCAAACAGATCCAAAACAGTAGAGAAACACACAAATACAAAAAATAAATCAATGTGCGCTACGTCAAAGTGACTCATAACACTAGAAAGAATATAACATGATGTATAGCTAGTGTGTGATAAAACATCCAATACAATCAACCAAACAATTTCACATGGGGTGAATCACGTGCAAGCAAACGGGAATCGTGGAGAAATAAACCATAAGCCTCTAAATTCGATTTCCTTAACCAAATTGATGTGTAACGGAGTGTGGGGGTTTTGGGAACCGGTGTAACTCTCTTTTTATGTTTTCTAGGTCCATTCAAAAGCTTATAGCAGAAACGCCTAAGATGACCTTGCCTATCGCAATGTGTGCAAGTGTAAATCGGGCGGTGAGTGTTACTTGAAGGTGACCTTCTCCTCATATTCCTAGGTGGTGCTCCCTAAACTTGCCTACGTAGCTCTCTCCTAATGATCCTAGGAGGTTCTCTCATGATGTTCCTAGGGGATCTTTCCTAACAAACTTAGGTGCCTCTTTCTTAACAACCCTAGGAGGCTCTCTCACACGTGTGGGAATGGGTGAAACATATTTTTCAAGACCAATCCCACCCCTATACTTTTTTATCTCGACGGTGCCTAAAATCTTATCAAGTTTATCAGACCTAAACTCCAAATCAAATTTCACTTTACTTGAATCTTTCAATTTCACCTCAAGTTCAGCTATCCTAGATTCAAGCAAACGTCTAGAGTCTTCAAACTCTAAAAGTTCCTTTTTCATAACCTCCATCACACTTCGAAGACTATCTCTCTCACCCTCAGCATACTCAAGCTTCTCTCTCAAAATTTTCTCATGTGCCCTAAGTTCTTCAATTAAAACATCATTATTTTTTAAGGCACATTCTTTCAATTGAGCTTTCAATTTCAAATTTTCTTTCTTTATTTTTAAAGATTCAGCATAAAGTTCATTGAAAGCAGTTTGCATGTCACGCTCATCTACACTTTCATCCTCACTCCCATCACCCTCACTGTTGATACCAAATTTAATCTGCTGACGTAGACCAATCATATGAAGACACGTGACAATTGCAAACATTTCCGAGGAATAAAACTACAGCGAAGAAGACTAGCTCCCCGAGGAACATTGCTTACCCGAGGAACTCATAGTTCCCCGAGGAACAATGCTTACTCGAGGAACTCACATACTCCGAGGAACTCTTGAATACCAAGAAGCTCAGGCGGTCCGAGCTGCATCTCGAACAAAGCATTAATAGCTGGATAACCAACAGTTCAACTGATTCATTAAATGCTTATCATTTGGACGCGCACGCAAAGAGGGCATTAAATGTATTACCCTTTCATATGTATATCATTTAATGTAGTACCCTTTCACATTACAGCCTGAGGGCTATAAATACATTGTACAATCCTCATTGTAAGGGGACCTGAATCCAGAACGGAATTTCTTGTAATCGAGAATTCCCAAACACTCAGCAATAAAACAACAGTGGACGTAGGCCATTCTTATAAGGCTGAACCACTTTAAAATCTTTTGTCTCATTTATTTATCTGTGATTGAATTATTAGAGTGGTCTAATTTTTTACATCAACAGATTGGTGTTGTCTGTGGGAATCGACTAGTAAAATCATTTTCTCATCAAAAACAATCCATTATCAATGGCTGATATTCCTGAATCCAGCAATCGAAATGCCGGAACCCCTCCAAATCCATCTGCTCCACCAATTGTTCCAGATCTGACTGAAATAATGGCGAATTTGCTTCAGGGCCAGACCGTCATGCAAAAAACAATGCGACAACTCATCCAAACCCTCCATGGCGGTGCATCAGCCCATTCCGGACCACGAAGCATCCAAAGAAATACCCGTGCGCCTTCTTCGCGTACTAGGCGTAATGATTTATATCGCAATGATGAATCTCAAGATTTTTCTTATCAACCTGGATGAACTTCGTCTGTGCGAGCCACAGATACTGAACAACATGTCACCCTCTCCCCAGAAAGGGCCAGTGCATTGGAAAGATTAAGTAGGGCCTCTCCTTTCGATCGATTAGGCCCTAGGAGGAATAAAAGTCCTCTTAACACAGCGTCGAGGAGCTTTCGACGACCATCAGATTTAAGGGAAGGATCTGCCCAGTCGCGACCAGCTGCTCGTCAAGATGGATCCTATGACCGACCAGCTGCTCGTCGAGATAAATCCCAGGAAGCCACTTCAACGCAATCAGTTGCTCGAACCAATAGGCCCGAGGAAGGAAATGATGCATGGAAAGGATTTATTCAGAGGCTGGAGGATAGACTAGGGGAAATGGCTAAGGCCAAGATCCCTCTACAACGAACCTTTGTTCGAGGAACACCTTTTGTCCAGGACATTGTTGATTTTCCAACACCTTCAAAGTTCAAAGCACCTGTTGTGACTCCCAAGTATGATGGGAAGACTGACACTGTCCTTCATATAGAACAATATCAAGATGTTGCCGACATCTATGCTGTCCCAGATGAGATGAGATGCAGGGCATTCTCGGGAACTCTTACCGGATCTGCTCAGATTTGGTATAATAATCTTCCTCGGGGTAAGATTTCAACTTTTCTTCAACTGGCCGACTTATTCATTGGGAATTTTTGCTTTGGAGCAAAGCCAGTTAAGCGAGTAGCACATTTGTTAAGTGTTAGACAAAAAGCTGGGGAGAGTATCAGAGATTATATAACTCGTTTTAATAACGAGAAACTCAAAGTCATTGATTATGAGAAGAAGACAGCGATTACCGCTTTGATGAGTGGACTGCTGCCAAACAAGTTGTACTATACTTTGGCCAAAGATCCACCTCGAACCATGTCGGACCTGATGGGAAAAGCGTCCAAGATTATGAATACCGAGGAGGCTATGTCTGCAAAGAAGAATATGGACGCCAAAGAAACCAAGGTGGAAGGTGATAAAGCTAAGAAGAAAGAGCATAAGAACAATGGTGGTGACAAACATTCCAAAAATAGGTCGTCATGGGAAGTCTTAAGGAAATTTGATAATTACACACCTTTGAAGGCAAATATCAATCATGTCCTGGAAGAAATTAAGAACAGCGAGGAGTTAAATTGGCCAAAGAAAATGAAATCAGACCCTGACACGAGGAATAGGGAGAAATATTGCGAGTTCCACAAGGATCATGGCCATATGACTAAAAATTGCATAGCTCTTCAGAATGAGATTGAAACACTCATCCGACGAGGAAAGCTATCGAAGTATGTTGATCGGGGAGGTGAAAGAAGAAACAACGATCGAACTAGAGAGAGATCTAGATCTCCTCTTCGAGCAGAGGAGAACAAGAAGAGAAACCATGAAGTTGATCCAGAAGATGACCCTGATCTTCCAAAGAAACCAAGGCAGCCAGAACGAGAAGTATTTTCAATACGCTTTGGATCATTTGATTGTAATGTTATTACAGGGGGAGATGCAGGAGGAGGAGACCTTACTGCAGAAAGAAAAGCTTACCTCGGTGAGGCTCAAGCTTGCTCGTACATTCAGCGAATAAATTTAGCTGAGGAAGATCGCCTGGGAAAGGTGAACAAGGAGAAGTTGGTCATTGGGTTCTCAAAGAACGACCTTGCAGGTGTTCTATATCCTCATGATGACCCGTTGATGATCAAAATGAGGATGAAGGAGGTTATGATTTCAAGAGTACTGGTAGACAATGGTAGCTCGGCAGACATCATATTCTACTCGTGTTTTGATAGTTTAAACCTAAAGCTATCTCAACTGGAGCCTTACCACAGACCCCTCATCGGTTTTGCTAGCGAGAAAGTATTTCCACTTGGGACGATCAAGTTGGATATATTCATTGGTACGTGGCCTGCTTGTCGAACAGAAAGAATACATTTTTTCGTGATGGATAAGAATGACCAGTCATCGTACAATATCATCATGGGAAGAGTAGGATTAAAGAAATTCGAGGTTGTGCCATCTACAGTGCATCAGTGCCTAAAATTTCCAACAAACTTTGGAGTAGGAGTTGTGAAAGGTGATCAGAAAGTATCTCGGGAATGCTATTATTCATCCGCCGAGCAAGAAGAACTGGAAGAATCAAAGAAAAAGACTACGACCTATCAAGTGGATAAAGGTGCAGAAATTGAAACATTGGATCCTCGCGATGAGTCACAACTAGTGAAGGGTCAAGTGGTGGAAGCTACTGAAAACATCATTCTAGACGACGAGCACCCTGATCGAACTACTCAAATAGGTTCATCGTTGAAAGCCTCATTAAAACAGGAATTGATAACTTTCCTTAGAAGCAGAAGACAAACTTTTGCGTGGAGTCATGAAGATATGCCTGGGATAGACCCAAACTTCTTATGTCACGAGCTCAATGTGAATAAGGAGATCAAACCTGTGAAATAGAGAAGAAGAGTATTCAGTCCCGAGAAGAATCAAGCTATACAGGAGGAAGTCGAGAAGCTCCAGAAATCTTGATTTATTGAAGATGTTAAATATCCAGATTGGTTAGCCAATGTGGTGATGGTAAAGAAGAAAAACAACAAGTGGAGGATGTGTGTATACTTCACCGACCTCAACAAAGCATGCCCAAAAGATCACTTTCCATTGCCCCGAATTGATCAACTAGTGGATGCTACCTCGGGACACGAGTTGCTAAGCTTCATGGATGCTTATTCTGGTTACAATCAGATCAAAATGAAACCTGAAGACAAGGAGAGTACTTCTTTTATTACCCCTAGGGGAACTTATTGTTATAACGTTATGCCTTTTGGTTTAAAAAATGCAGGTGCGACATATCAGAGGCTGATGAACAAGGTCTTTGCTGAACAAATCAGTGATAATATGGAAGTCTATGTTGACGACATGTTGACAAAAAGCAAGAAAGTTGTCGATCATCTAGTTGACTTAAGTCAGAATTTTGATCAACTAGATAAATATCAAATGAAGCTGAACCCGACGAAGTGCATATTTGGAGTACGAGAAGGCATGTTCCTCGGGCACATTGTCAATCAACGAGGCATTGAAGCAAATCCTGAAAAGATCAAAGCTCTATTAGGGCTGCGATCTCCAACGACGAAGAAGGAAGTACAGAGTCTCACAGGACGAGTAGCGGCACTCAACAGATTTGTGTCACGAGCAACTGATAGATGTCTCCCATTCTTCAAGACACTCAGAAAGACTTTTGAGTGGAATGATGAATGAGAGAAGGCTTTTCAAGACTTGAAGAGATACTTGGGAGCACCCCCACTGTTGTCCAAACTGGTGATGGGAAAAAAAATTTATTTATACCTTGCAGTATCCGAGAATGCAGTTAGCTCGGCGTTGATCAGAGTGGAGAATGGAGTATAAAAGCCAATTTACTACACAAGTAAGGCCTTCCGAGGAGCAGAGATCAGATATTCGAGGCTGGAGAAATTGGCACTGGCGCTGATTGAGGCGAGTAGAAGAATGAGGCCATATTTCTAGGCTCATACCATAGTGGTATATACCGATATGCCATTGAGGCAAGCCCTGCATAAGCCAAAAAAATCAGGAAGATTGATGTACTGGGCAATAGAACTCGGTGAATACGATATAATTTATGAACCCATATCATCACTAAAAGGGCAGGCTGTAGCAGATTTCATAGCGGAGTTCACTTATCCTGATACCCCCGAGGAGCAAAAGTTGCTCGCTGATCAACCTGTGGATGTTACAGGATTAACAAACACAAACCCAGGCCAATTCCGATTGGTAAAAGGGAGTGTGGATGTTACAGGATGTGATGCAGAGATAGTTGGGAGGACTCCGGACGAGGAGCAAAAGTTGCTCGCTGATCAACCAGTGGATGTTACAGGATCGACAAACACTAGCTCAGACCAAATCCGATTGGTAAAAGGGCAAGTGGATGTAACAAAATCATTAAATTCGAGCCCAGACCAACTCCGGTTGGTAAAAGGGCAAGAAGAAATGATCGACGAGGAGCGAGAAAAATCTGGGGAGGATGAAAAAAAGCAGCAAATATTTCAGCGAGGAACTCTGACTGATTCAAAATTTGAAGACGAGTTACCTATATGGAGGTTATATGTAGATGGCTCATCTTGCAATGCAGGATGTGGCGCGGGGATAGTTTTGATCACTCCGGACGAGGTCGACATGGAATACACTTTGCATTTCCAATTCAAAGCTTCCAATAATGAGGCTAAATATGAGGCCATGATTGCAGGGCTTAATTTGGCAAAAGTTATGGAGGCGCAACAAGTTATGATCTTCAGTGACTCTCAACTGATTGTAAACCAGATGATGGGAGTATACGCAGTTAGAGGAGAATTAATGATCAGATATCATGCAAAGGCAAAGGAGCTGGTGTCAGAATTTACCGCTATTCAGCTGGTCAGAATGCCAAGAATGGAGAATGTGAGAGCAGACGCCCTAGCTCGACTAGTATCAGCTACTCGCAATGAGCTACGACGAACAATCCCAATTGAAGTGTTAGCTGGTCGGAGTATAGATGAAGATCTGACGATGAACTCTATCACCCTTGATTTGGATCCATCTTGGATGGATCCCATCAGGGTGTATATCGAGGAGGGAGAATTGCCAATTGACAAGCTCGCTGCCAAAAAGTTGAAGTTTAAAGTTGCTCGGTATGTACTAACTAATGGTGTTTTATATAAACGAGGAATTATGGAAGGTTTGCAGAGATGTGTACATCCCTCCGAGGTGAAAGAATTAATTGAAGAGATCCACGAAGGGTCTTGTGGAGCACATGTAGCATGACGGACGCTTTTGCAAAGGATGATGACGTAGGGATATTACTGGCCGACGATGAGGGCTGATTATATTGCTTATGCCAATAAGTGTGACAAATGACAGCGTTTTTCCTCCATCCGAAGAACTCCACAAGCATTGTTGACACCCATAACTTCCCCTTGGCCATTTTCCATGTGGGGAATTGATTTGGTTGGACCACTGCCAACGACCCGAGGAAGGTTCAAGTACCTCGTCGTCGCAGTGGATTATTTTACTAAGTGGGTAGAAGCTAAGCCACTCATTGATATGACGTACGAGAAGGTGTACCAATTTATTTGGAAGAACATCATTTATCGATATGGTCTCCCTCATGCCTTTATCACAGACCATGGGACACAATTTGATAACGAAGAGTTTGCCGCCTATTGTCATCAATCAAATATTTTGAAGGTTCATTCAGCACCAGGTCATCCTCAAAGCAACGAACAAACTGAAGTGACAAACAGAACGCTGCTGAACGGTTTGAAGAAAAGATTGGATTATGCGAAAGCAAACTGGATCAACGAGTTACAATCAGTACTCTGGGCTTACCGAACTACTCCCCGAGTAGCAACTGGAGAATCACCATACATGCTGGCATTAGGAAGTGAAGCTTTCATACCTGCCGAGTTGGGCCTCCCGACACACAGGGTACTGAATTTCAATTCCACTGTCAGCGACTTAATGAGAAGACTGGATTTAAACATGCTCGAGGAAGTCAGAGAAGAAGCAACCATTAGAAATGCTGCTTACCAGCAGTGAACAACTTTGTTTTACAACAAGAGGGTGAAGAAGTACGACCTAAAAGAAGGAGACTATGTGCTGAAGAAAGTAATTCAAAAGCATAACAAACTGGAGGCAAACTGGCATGGACCATACCGAGTTACAGAAGTTGTTCGACCAGGAACTTACCGAATAGCAACTCTAGAAGGCGCGGAGTTTAAGAATGCATGGAACGCAGAGCACCTGCGCAAGTATTATCAGTGATGTATATGTAACGCAGTTCCATCAGTATGAATAAAACAAAAATATTCTGCAAGTCTCTCTATTTATTGAAAAATTTTCGGGGAATACTAGTGCTACGCACTACTCGGCACAACTCGACAGACTACTCAAGAAAATATTCCAAACTGTACCAACTTAGTTGGTCGACGAGGAGAAAATATTCCAAACTGTACCAACTTAGTTGGTCGACGAGGAGAAAATATTCCAAACTGTACCAACTTAGTTGGTCGACGAGGAGAAAATATTCCAAACTGTACCAACGTAGTTGGTCGACGAGGAGAAAATATTCCAAACTGTACCAACTTAGTTGGTCGACGAGGAGAAAATATTCCAAAATTTACCAAGTATGGTTAGTCGGGGATAAAAACCCACTAACTATAGTTGGTCGATGAGCAACAATTTAACAACCTTGGTTGGTTGGAAAAATTTTAAACATTTTTTACTTTATCGAGCAACATTACTGATACTTGTAACTTTTTTTACTAAGTTGATCGATGAACAACACTATTATTATCTTTTTAACAGATATGCATAAATGTAAAGTGTTTGATATTTACAAGACAATAGCAATTAAAATTTGCAAGCAATAATGAAAGTCTTTCATTAAATTCGAAATAAATTACAAGTTACATTGATAATAAAATGAAAATTACATTGATATGTATACTAACTGTTACATTAAAAATTCCTATTCTATTGGTCTTTTCTCCTCAGCTTTCGATACAGGTTCCTCGCCAGCAGGCGGATCATTTAAAGACTGAGGAGAATTGATGAAGTTCAAATCCTTCAGCATCCTGACGTTCATCACAGAAGGTCGATCTAAAAGATGCTCGGGATGAGATACTTCGATTTGAGAATGTAAACTGTAGTCACCGAGATACTTCGAAATTAAGCTCCGAGGAATGGCACGAGCAGGGATCCATTCCATCTCCAAATTGTACGGTGGCACAAGAAAGTCGAGCAACCCGGGATCATGGTAGTCCCACAGATAGTGTCCTTGTTCGAGCTTCAACACACCTAAGGCATTCAGCCAGCCTTGTTTATAGCCCTCATTGTTGGCATTCTGGATACGATCATCCAAATGGAATAGTGCTTCGTTGTATCCAGCCATCCAGAACTCCCTGGGCTGTTTGTGGAACTGATATGTTAGCCTTTCTAGCTGCTCGTGGAGATTCTTTATGAAAAGCTCCTTATTCTCCAAAACTAATTTCTGCGCAGAGAGTTGTTTCTCCAAGTCCCTCATCTTCTTTGACATGTCAGACAAAGCCTGGTTCTTAGCCATTAATTGGAAGGCTTGGTTCTTTAAGGCAGACGTTGTCCTCTGTTCCTCGACAAACACCCGAGCTGCTCTTCCTCGTCCCCGAGGAGATGTGGAAGGGCCCGACCTCCTCAAGGTATCCAATTCTTCCCTCAACTTGGCATTCTCCACTTCTAGGAATGAAAATCCCTCATCAGTCACTGGGATTAGGGCTGTTGAAGAAGAGGCTGCAGACTTCAACTGTGATAGCTCTTTCTGCAAGTTGTTGTTTTCCTTTTCCAGCAGCTCGGCAATCTGTCTGCATTCCTCGACCTCGCCCCTCAGGGTTCTCTCCCTTACATCATAACCCGCAAAAAGCTTCTCGTAGCTCTTGTCAGCAGCGATCAGCTTATACTTCTTCTCGTAACTCTCATGTAACAAGGCAGTTGATTCCTTGTATTGATTCTGAAGGTCTTCGAGGGTGCACTAGAGATCCTCGATCATTTCATAGTAAGCCACATTATTGGCTACCGCTCGATCAAGCAGACACTTCAGGTACTGATATGCTTCCACTGCCTGTTCTGAAGCATCCTGGCCAAGGATGTCAGCAACTTGTGCAGCACTCAAGTCTGTGTGACCAGCCTTAAAGTACTCATTGCACTATTGCAGCAACTTTGTATCATGGGCAGATAGCAGATCCATCCTGGCCAGAAACTAGCAGAGAAAGAAAAGCAATCATCAATAAGAAGAATAAGCAGAGTATGAATAGAAGATGAACAACAATATGCAAGAAAATTCAAGTTTTATTAGATCATAAAATTCAGAATTACAAGTGCTGGATTACATTTGACAAAGAAAGAAAATATAAAAGTAAGCCCGAACAACACTACACCTTTTCCTTATCTCCCAAAACCTTCTTGGGAGGTTGGGAAGAGGAAGCAGGTTGCTCGGAGGGAACTGTGGGCTGTTCGGAGAGCACCAGCTGTTGCTCGGATGAAGAAACGACGTGCTCGATAACAGACTGGATGGATGGGGGGTGATCTCCCATCACCATTGAAGACTCCTCAGAGGTAGCTTCGTCCTCTTCTAATTCTTCTGGAGTAGGAGGAGGACCAGGGATATGCCTCTGGAAGATCTCGGAGGACTCGTCGACCTTCATTTCCTGAAGGGTAGCGACCCATCCATCCCTAAAGTACTTTAGACTGCCATAGTCTACTTGAGATACCATGGCAGCACACCCCTTGTTCCACCCCTTGTCCCAGCCAGAGCTGAAGGACTTTTTCACAGCAGCTTTCCTCTTCAGCTTCTCCGAGGAAAGCGTCTCGGACAGAAGGTTCTCGGCATTCTTCAGTTTGATCTCAACCTCCTCCTTCTGCCGACCTACTTCCTGGAGCTGGTCCAACCTCTCCTCAGCAACTTTGAGTTTATTTTCCAGCTCTCCAGCGGCTTTGAGCTTTTCCTCAAGCTCTTTATTTGCCTTCTCCAAGGCATTCTTTTTCTTCTCTAACTCCTTGGAGGCATCAGCAACTCGAGCTTTTTCTTGCTCGGAGGAGGAAAGTTTTTTCTCCCAGATAGCCTTATCATTGGCATACTTCTGGCGGGAGTCTTCCAAAGATTTGATAGCCTCTTCCATAGCTCCCTCCACACTGGACGAGGAGCATGAGGCTTTAATGGCTTCATCCTTTTTCAGGATTATGTTAAAGCAGCTCGTCAACTGTAAACAGAAAAAGAAAGCAAGTTAGAAACAGAAATGACAAAGGAAAATATGAAAAGTTCAAAGTAAAGAAACTTACTGAAGCAAGATGACGAGCAGACAAAGAAGTAACCATATCCCGAGTAAGATTATCTTCATTACCCTAGACCTCGGGAATGGTTCGGGACTTCACCGAGCTCATGGCAGAGCTCGGAGGGACAAAAGTGGGAACTACAGTCCCAGCAGCTGGGGGCTGAGTAGTGGTGTCAGCCAAATTGACCGAGGAGCTTTTCTTCAGCCTCCTCGGGGGAACAATTACAGATTCAGCCAAGGATGAATCCTTGGTCGGTGATATCACAATCACCTTTCCAGGAGCAGCAGAGCTGCTCGGAGCCACTGCGGGCTTATCAGCAACCTTCTCAGAGACTTTAGCAGTAGCAGCTGGAGAAGCTACATCAGTCTTCTTTGTCCCCTCCTTTGGGACATCAATCTTAATCCTTTTTACCTCCCCAGAACCGGAGGCGGTTTTCTCAAACAGAGCAGGAGTTCTTCTCTTCTTCATCCTTTCGCTCAAAGAAATATGAGATTCAGGCGAGGAACTTACAGAGGCTGGTACTGGCTCTGCTTCACTAATCACTGGACGAGCAGTGAAGGAGGTTGTGTAGCTCTTGTACTGGAGCAGATACGAAGCCGACCTGATATGCTCGTCGGCAACACGTTGATGCAGACTCCAGATAAGTCCCAAATGCCTTATATTGACATCTGCTTCTCTTGGGCACTTTCTCTTACTATCAACTGCAAATAAATAAACATTGTTATCAGTGACATATTTTATCAAACATAAAACAAACATGATTTCAAAATAAATAAAAGAAAATAAAAATAACCTATCCCATTGCCATAAGGAGGGCATCTGGGACCCTGGTAAACCTCATCTTCGGTTAATGGAGGGTGTTGCCAATTTTTTACGACAACCCCGTGTTCAAAATAATCCCTATTGGCATCAGGGAGATTGACTACTAAGGCTCTATTTATAAACCTAGTTTTTAAATAATAAATATTATCATTAACTGCCCATCTATAGCAGTACATGATTTCCGGAATTCCTATACGAGTTCCATGCACTTGATTTAATTTATGCACCCCATTAACTATTCTCCATGTGTTGGGGGCTATTCGTGCAGGAACAACTTCAAAGTACTGACAGAATTCCAGACACAGAGGATTTGGTGGAAAATAAAATCCACACTCAGCAAAAAAGAGACTGGGGAACCAATGTCCCTCAGCCAAATTGAAATAATTAGAAGGCTCAGAAAGCTCTTCCAAGACGACCCAAGAGGGAATGGAAAAATCATAACGAAATTTCTCAAGAGACTCAACAGGATAAACCATGGTGAATAAAGAAATAAAGATGAAGGAAGAAGATCTTACAGGAAAAGAACGGATCTGCTGACTACGGACGATGGAAGAGATGAATACACAAGAGAGTAGAAGACAATGAAAAACTCGAAGATGAAAATTTGAAAAGGTAGAAGACGATGGGAGTGTCTGTGAAGTTTAAATACCTTACCTTGGGAACTGGCGAAGTAATGATTACAAAAAAGGATGATTACATTACCGGTGGCTAAAAGGGCATTAAATATTGGCGCGAGAATCAAAGTGGGCAACAGCGGCTAAAAAGACGAAAAGTAACGCGGGAATCGAAGCGCGGAGAAAAGTCCAAAAAAGCATGATTCTACGAACTTGGAAGGAGAAATAAATACAAGGGAAATTCTCCTAAAAATCAGGAAGACTATTTAAAGCTATCATATTCCGAGAAAGAATGTTCCATACTCCTCAAATTTCGAACTATGAAACATTGGGGGCTTCTGTTGATACCAAATGTAATCTGCTGACGTGGACCAATCATATGAAGACACATGACAATTGCAAACATTTCCTAGGAACTCCCACGCTCCGAGGAACAAAACTACAGCGAGGAAGACTAGCTCCCCGAGGAACATTGCTTACCCGAGGAACTCATAGTTCCCCGAGGAACACTGCTTACTCGAGGAACTCACATACTCCGAGGAACAAACCTCTCCGAGGAACTCTTTAATACCAAGAAGCTTAGGCGGTCCGAGCAACTCAGGCGGTCCGAGCTGCATCTCGAACAAAGCATTAATAGTTGGATAACCAACAGTTCAACTGATTCATTAAATGCTTATCATTTGGACGCGCACGCAAAGAGGGCATTAAATGTATTACCCTTTCATATGTATATCATTTAATGTAGTACCCTTTCACATTACAGCCTGAGGGCTATAAATACATTGTACAATCCTCATTGTAAGGGGATCTGAATCCAGAACGGAATTTCTTGTAATCGAGAATTCTCAAACACTCAGCAATAAAACAACAGTGGACGTAGGCCATTCTTATAAGGCTGAACCACTTTAAAATCTTTTGTCTCATTTATTTATCTGTGATTGAATTATTAGAGTGATCTAATTTTTTACATCAACACTCACTATCATCACTAATCAAATGGGTGGGAAGCTCTCTCCTATAAGCATAAAAGACTTCTTCTTCCGAATCACTATCATTAAGGGTAGAAACATGATAAATCCGTTTATTCAATTTCTTCTTTAAATTTGTGGTACACTCATCTAACGTGTGACCAACACCCTCACAACAAGGACACCTCTCTGAATTGTTTCCAACAGAAGATTTAAAACAAGAGTTCGTGTGAATTTTCCAATTAACCTTTTCAAAAAGTTGACATCGAAAATCATCAAAACCACCAAAAGCCATTTTTTGAAAAATAGGATCAAAACCTAATAACTTAGTGCAACAAGCTCTGATACCAATTTGACGACGTGAGAAGTCAAATTGTATAAAAAAAAATCTTGAAAATTTAGGATAACGCGATAAATTAGCGTAACCCGCTCTGATACCAATTTGAAAAGGTGGTGATCGCTTAAATAAGCTCTGATACCAATTTGTAGAATCGCTACAGCGGAATTATTGCGACTTCTCAACTAAAATCCAATTTTAATTAATCCCAAATTTTAGTTAAACCCTAAAATATGTATCTAGATGATTTATCAAATAAAATAAAGCATGCAAGATAAAACAAGCAATTTCAGGAAAAATCCCCCAAAGGGGAAAAACCTTTTATTTTCACTATAATTTGTAAAGAACGGTTACATGGATTACAATGAAAATAAGTGTGACATACGAAATACCCTCAGGCGTCGGTTTCAATGTCTCAGTTGGAATCTCCCGCAATAACTCCAAGTGGTCAGCAATGAAAAAGAGAATTGGTTTCTCCACAAGTTACTCCGTAAGGAATCCCTCCACAATAGCACGCAGCTCTCCGGTTGTAGAGTTCTCCCCACAAGTTACTCCAGATGAGTAAACAATCCTCTTGAAGGTTTAAAGATTCACACAAATATATGGGAATGGATTTGTGAATCAAAAAGGGTATAAAATCTTAAAAAAGTGAAGTCTATTTTCTGGGTTGTGAAAATGCAGAAACTGGTGCGTAAAAGACTTTTGAAAACGTGTAGAATGCACACTGGTATTTATATGAAAATCGAGGCGGCGACGACGCTCGAACGAGATAGGCATCTCGCTCGAACGAAGGACACGTGTCATTCGAACGACATCGCACGAGATGCTTATCTCGCGCGAACGATAATGGTAACTCGTTTGAACGAGATCGTCAACCGAGGCACTCATCTTCTACACTTAGAAAAATTTCTGCTTTCGATAAAAATTATTTTAGACTTCAAAAAATATTTTCTAAAAAAATTTCCAAATATTTATGCAAATATAAACAACTCCAATAAATCATTTTACCAATAATGCGTAGTGGAGTAGTGGGAACGGTTGAGCAGCACGTCGCATGTAGCATGATGCACGTATGAAGATGATGGATACATGGATTCAAATCAAGTCCGTCGTGAATGATCGTGTTGACGTGCCGAATGTAGCGGTATCAGACATATAAACTGTGATCTAGGGAAAATAGAAAATTCCTAGATTCTACCTCGGACATTTATAAAATTACGTCCTTACAGTTTTGTGTGTGTAGTTGTGCATGTGTGTGTTTGTGTTACACTGTGTTTGTTCGTGTTAGTGGGGAGAGAGAGAGAGAGAGAGAGAGAGAGAGAGAGAGAGAGAGAGGGGGGAGAGAGAATACTTTCTAAATTGAGGAGGAGGTATCTGTGGAGGATGAGGGAGGCTTGTGGGACGAAAATAAAAGAAATGGTGAGTTAGGACTTTGGGTATTGCTTTGTCAGGTAGGTGTGGGTTTTGTTTTGTTGTTTAATGTTTTCTTTTATTATTTTTTTTACCTTTTGTATTTTTAAACCATTTAAAAAAAACTCTTTTTTTATTCTTTATTTTAATAACTTTAAGATTTATATTTCTCTTTTAAATTTTTAAAAAGGATTTTTTTTTTCTCCACTCTTTTCTTTAAGGAGTGGTTAACATTTTATATTATACATTTACATTTTACATATAATAATAAATATTATATATAATAACTATATATAACTAATATTAATAATAAATTAATATTAAATACAATACGGATGCGAATATTCGAGAAAACGGATATTCACAAATATGGATACTCCGCCTCGGATACGGATTATTCGTGTCAGATACACGTACTACCCGCATCCATTTTTTCGAATATTTTAACACACTATCCATATCCGTATCCATATCCATTTTCATGGATAAATGTTTGTTAAAATTTGGACTCGGATACCGGACGAATTCAAATATTCAAATATTCATTTACACCCCTACTCTCAACCCATTGTTGTGAGCATCAATTCATAGCTTATATCATTTCCATTTATTTTATATCTTGTACACCACATTGAGTCCTAAATCAATACTTTGGACTGCTTAGAGAAGTCTATAACTTACTTCATAAGATCTTTTAAATGACAAAGGCCACAGGGACTCCAAGGACCCCAGACTCTCTTAGCCAAAGCCCAAGAGGTCCCCTTGATAGTGGGCGTAGGATCCTCAACTAAGTTCCTAATGTCTTTATATACTTGTCTATTATTTTAACACTTTTCCCTTGACTTATATGAGGTTCCGAGGAGAGAACCTTTTGGGTATGAGGTCTCACACGATTTTAATACCCACCAGTTTGGCACCGTCTGAGGGAAAGACAAGTTCTAATTACTCCATGTACAAGCCTTTACTCTGTTTAAGATGCCGATCAAGCAACTAGCTAACAATATTAGAAGACTTCTTTTACAATATGGGGTAAAGGAACCATATGGATCAGAACATAGCGAAACCGGTGAAAATCGAGAGCCCCAGATAGAGGGAGAAAATGATATATATGGGTGTATATGGATATTCAAAAATTTGAATCCATCCGGTATCTGACTCCGAATTTTGCAAATATTTATCAGAGAAAATGAATATATGATATGGACATGGATAGTATGTTAAAATATCCATAAAAATGGCTACGGATTCGGATAATATGTGTATTCGACACGGATAATCCATATCTGTGGCAGAGTATCCATACTTTCGGGTATCTGTATCCAGATTGTATTTAATATTGATTTATTAACAATATAAATTATATATATAGTTATTATAAAACTCGTCAAAAAATACCCAAGGGTATACGAGTCATATCACATTTCACCAACCAAAACAAAATATCCCATTTCATTTTTTTTTCATTATAAGGTTTTTCTCATAACTTTCCTCCTCTCTCTTGTAAATTCTTCTTCTCACTCTCTCATTAAACAAAATATAGCCGTACATAGCGCTGACCAGTACATCGTCGACTGTTGCATTGCATGCACCCCCTTCATTGTTGATAGTTTCCTTTACTATTATTAAGGTATTTATTTTATTTTAGTTTCTCTTTTTCCTAGACTTGATATATTTACCATTATAATATCGTGTATTGATAATTTATTTTGATTTTAGTTTCAAATCACCAACCGTTTGAATAACTTGTTTTTTTATTTGAGATTTGGATCTTGAACACAATAGATCGAATGTTGTGGTCATATAAATTGTTTTATGTGTATATATATCCACGATTAATTGGTGGTAGAAATAAAGTTGTTGTTTATGGTTGTTTGAAAGTCTATTAGCCTAAAATTGATAAATACCTTTGAATGTATTGTAGTTGGAGTGATTATATTTGGTGATTAATTGCTTAGCTGTCTAAATTTTTTGCTATACAAATATTGATTCAGTTTTTTAGATTGCTATTTTTATTATTATTACTTTTTTCCTATGAATGTGTGAATATTACAACTTATAATATTCCGTTATGCTAAATGTATTAAGTTTAAGAGTTCATTAAATAAAAGCTTCATTACACATGGATTTATTTTTCAATAAGAGGAAAAAAGAACTCATGATTTAAGAATATGAACAGTAAAGGTTAGTACTTGATTTCAAACATTCTCTTGAGAGTTTATATTGTTGCTTTTTTTAGTTAGTTATAGCAAAATTCTCTTGGACTTTGATTGCTTAGTTTTTATTAATTTCAAAATTGGTGTTAATTGCAATGGATAAACAATGTAAACGGATATGGATATTATCCGAATTCGAGGACTTCGGGAGGATACAGTTACGGATAGTTATTTTTACATTCCAGTCGAATATATGTAGTGCATACAAATAGCGGATACGGATACCGATAGCATGGTATCCGCTTTGTATCCATCCGTTTATCATGTGCGCCCAAGTGCCCATAATGTCAGTTACCCTATCCCAGCCCAGGATAGGTTGTCATTCCCCAGATATCAATCTCAAAGTGGTTCCAAGGTGTTTAAGCCCTGGGACAATGAGATTAAGAAGATGAAAGACCGATTGGGGAACTTCCTCAACTAGTACAAGACGCATAATCACAACACCGTTGAACTAGATCTCAAAAAGATGTTATCTCCATTATCTAATGACGTTCAAAATTATGCCCCCCCCCCCCCCTCCCCCCCCAAGTATAAGATGCCTAATATTAAACCATTTGATGGGTCTAAAGATCTCAAAGACCATCTAGATACTTATATATCATTCATGATCCTCTAAGATACCCCAAATGAGGTTTTGTGTAGAGCCTTTCCCGCTATTTTGAGGGGGACAACTAGGCACAAATTTGCCAAGCTCAAACCAGAGACCATTGGGAGATTTACTAAGTTAGCAAGATCCTTTGTCAGCCACTTCATATGGGCTCACAATATGAGAAAATTTGTCACCTCCCTCCTCCATTTCAGATAAAAGACCGACAAAACTCTCCGCAAATATGCCAATAAATTCAACAAAAAGGCTCTCCAAGTTGATGATCTAAATGACACCATTTGTGTGGAAAAATTCATCTCAAGCCTCAACTTTGAGGATCTATTGAGGTTCTTCAACAAGCAACCTCATAAATCCATTACTAAGATACTCGAACGAGATCAGAAGTACATGAATGATGAGAACGCAATCACAGCGAGGCGTATTATAACCTCTCCCTAGTAAGGAAATAGGAAGGATGTATTCTCCCACCTTAGGGAATCTCTTGAGGTCACTGAGGCTAAGAAGATGAAAAACATATGTTAAAAATAATGGACCTCCTGTATCCAAACATTTCATCCCGCTCACAGCCACCATAGAAGAGGTGTTCTCAGATGTAGAATGTAAGATCTCCTACCTTTGAACAAGCCTACGAGGGCCACAAATGACCGAAAGGATAAGTCTAAGTATTGCAAGTTCCGTACAGACCACTACCACAACACTAACGAGTGCTTTAAACTTAAAGAGTCCATCGAATGAGTGGTTATGAGGTATTACCTCGAGGACTTTGTGGTAAAGACATAGGTAAAAATCAATGTAATAATAACAATAAAAACAAAGATAATGTCCCTTTTATCGATGTAAATTGCATCTTTGAAGGTTTTTAGGTGGAGGACTTTCTTCCACATCCAGGAAAGCCCATCTCAGAAGCATCCAACACGAGGGGGTACACGTCAACAATGTTTCCCTTCTAACTCAACCCCTAAAGAGAGTTCCAATAATGGTTTTTCTATAAATCAACCTCTTAAGGGTTTATATAGCTCACGATGGCCCCTTTGTTATCACGGTATTATGGGTAATGAAAACATGAAGAAGTTCTTAATTGACACTAGAAGATCAACTGATATCCTATTCTTAGATTATTTCAAGGCCGTGGACCTCGCCCATAAACACATGTAGTCTGTCAACATTACATTGATTAGGTTCAATGGGGAACAAACCTGTTCCTTGGGATATGTCACTTTCCTCCTTACCTTTGGTTCTAAAGACCGTTAATCAACCATTTGCAACAAATTTATAGTAGTGGAACTTCCCTAAACTTAAAATGTGATCTTAGGCAAAACCTTACTTAATGACTTAGACGAGTGTTAAAACATGTAAGGACATGATTTATAAATGTCCGGGGTAGAATCTAGGAATTTTCCAAGTATCCTAAATCACATTTAATTATGTTTGATATCGATACATTCAGCACGTCTCAACGATCAGCCTCGACGGTCTTGATCCGAATTCATGCATCCATCATCTTCGTATGTGCATCATGTGTCAAGCAACGTACTCTTCAACAGTTCCCACTACTCCACGTACTTATGGTAAAAATAATTTTTATTGGAGTGATTAATTATTTGCATAAATAATTGGGAATATTGTTTTAATTAAATTTTCGAAGTCTGGAAGAGGATAAACACGCAGAATCATTTTAAAGGAGTTTTTATGTGACACATCAGTGATGTCATTCGAATGACATCATATCTCATTCGAACGAGATGCCATCTCGCTCGAATGACACCATGTTTCGTTCGAACGATGCACTGCCTTCACTTCCTATTTAAACAGTGTTGGTGCTACACGTTTTTCTAAGTCTGCATATCTCCGTTTCTGCAAAACAGGCCCTGTTTCCAAACTTCATATTTTAAGGTTTCAACACCTTTTGATTCACAAATAAATCCCAATCCTTTATGTGAATCCTCTAAACCCCAAGGAAGATTATACTACTCATCTGGAGTACATTTGTGGAGAAGACGAAGCTTTTCCATTGCTGACCTTCTGGAGCTCTTGCGGGAACTCTTGTCGACCACATCGAAATCGACACCTGAGGCTATTTCGTATGTCATTACTTTTATTTTCATCGTAATCCGTGTAAACCGTTCTTTACAAAATTATAGTGAAAAGAAGATGGTTTTGCCCCTTTGGGGTATTTTTCCTCTGCGTTGATTGTCTTGCATGCTTAGATTAATTATTTATTCAATTACGTTTGTTTTTGAGTATTAAGACTTGTTGGGACTAAAATTGGAATATAATTAATAAGTTTGACAATTGATTGCTGGCGCACTCTCAAATTGGTATCAGAGCCATTTACACAAACGTACCGTGTAATTTTTCCGCAAAATTTTCTCTTGATATCAATTTTGTTCTGAAAATTTGATTTTTTGAAAAAGCACAATTTTAATGGATAACTCATATAATAAAGTTCCAACTTTTGACGGGTCAAATTATGCCTATTGGAAAGTACGCATAAAATCTCACCTAAAGGCTATTGATGAACGTGTCTGGGTTGTGTGAAAGAGGGTGTACGCCTCCCACTGTCATTGTAGAAAACGTAACTACCTTAATATCTGTGACTGCATGGACTGAGGATGAATTTAAATGGAGCACATTTAACTCATGTGGGCTTAGTGCCATTTTTGGAGCCGTCACACCTGACGAGTTTCGACGCATCATAACGTGTATCACGTCTAAAGAAGCATGGGATGTTCTGCAACTTACCCATGAAGGCACAAATGCAGTAAAAGAATCAAAATTTCAAAACTTAACTACTCAGTTTGAAACCATCTCTATACATGAAAATGAGTGTTTCAATGAATTTTATGCATGCTGTTGATACCAAAATTAATATGCTGATGTGGACGAATAATACGAAGACACGTGTCAATCTACGTGGCACAATAGCAGCGAGGAAGATCATTTCCCGACCAACCATGCTTCTTTCCGAGCAACGAGAATACACCGAGGAACTCTAGCGCACCGAGGAACTCTAGCACACCGAGGAACTCTAGCGCACCGAGGTACTCTAGTGCCCCGAGGAACTCCTGATCAGCGAACAGCTATGGCGGTCCGAGCTGCACCTCGGTCGTATCATTAATTGCCAGATAATCAACAGTTCAGATATTCATTGAATGCTTATATTCTTGACGCGCACGCTGCATTAAATGTATTACCCTTTCACATGTATATCATTTAATGTATCGAACCTTTCATGTACAGCCTCAAGGCTATAAATACCTTGTACCAAACCCATTCAAGGGGGGGGGGAATTTCTTGAGAGAACTTGTAATCAAGAATTCTGCAAACACTCAGCAATAACATAACAATGGACGTAGGCTTTATTCCTAGCCGAACCACTTTAAAAATCTTTGTCTTATTTACTTATCTGTGATTGAATAATTAGAGCAATCTAGTTTTTTACATCAACAGATTGGCGCCGTCTGTGGGAAACGACTGTCACTATCGTTTTTCGCAAAAATCATTTGCTATCAATGGCAGATAATCCAGAATCCAGTAATCGAAATGCTGGAAATGCTGGAAATCTTCCAAATTCATCTGCAACTCCAAATCTGGCTGGAATTATGACAAATCTGGCCCAAGGACAAACCGCCATGCAAGAATCTATGAGGCAACTCATTCAAACTCTTCAAGGCGGTGCACCTACCTATTCAGGACAACGGAGTGATCGTGGGCAATCACGATCCAGACGTATTGCGTCATATCGCAATGGGGAGTCTAATGATTCTTCTTATCAACCTGGGCGAACTTCATCGATACGGGCTACGGATACAAATCAACCTATATCTCTCTCTCCGGAGAGAACCAGCGCTTTGGAAAGATTAAGCAGGGAGTCTCCTTTCAGTCGGTTAGGACCAAGGAGAAACATGAGTCCACCTAGAGCTCCATCGAGAAGTGTTCGACCACCATCACGTTTGAGAGAAGGATCAGCACAATCACGACCAGCTACTCGTCAAGATAAATCTCAGGAAGCTACATCAGAGCGATCAATTGCTCAAACTAAGCGGCCTGAGGAAGGAAATGAAGCATGGAAAGGTTCTATTGAGCGGTTGGAGGATAGATTAGGAGAAATGGCTAAGGCAAGGAACCCCTTACAGAGAACTTTTGTTCAAGGGACACCTTTTGTGCAAGCCATTGTGGATTTTCCTACACCATCGAAATTCAAAGCACCTGTAGTGACTCCTAAGTACGATGGAAAAACAGATCCTGTACTTCATATAGAACAATATCAAGCTGCCGCCGACATATATGCCGTCCCCGACGAGATGAGGTGTAGAGCATTCTCGGGAACTCTTACCGGATCTGCACAGATATGGTATAACAATCTTCCTCGGGGTAAGATTTCAACTTTTATTCAATTAGCCGAGTTGTTCATTGGCAATTTTTGTTTTGGGGCGAAGCCGGTAAAACGAGTAGCACATTTGTTAAGTGTTAGACAAAAATCAGGTGAAAGTACTAGAGATTACATAACTCGCTTTAATAACGAGAAGTTGGAAGTCGTAGATTACGAAGAAAAGACAGCAATCACTGCTTTGATGAGTGGTTTGCTGCCTAATAAGCTGTACTACACCTTGGCCAAAGATCCACCAAAAACTATGTCCGAGTTGATGGCAAAAGCAGCCAAAATTATGAATGCCGAGGAGGCTATGGCTGCGAAGAAGAATATGGATAAAGAAGTAAAAGTTGAGGTCGATAAGTCTAAGAAGAAAGATCAGAAAGGTAATGGTGGTGACAAGCATTACAGGAATAATAGGACAACGTTGGAAGTCCTAAAGAAGTACGATAATTATACCCCATTGAAAATGGGTATTAATCATGTTTTGGAAGAAATTAAGAATAGCGAGGAAATCAAGTGGCCAGAGAAACTGAAGACAAATCCCGATCTGAGGAATAAGGCCAAATATTGCGAGTTTCACAAAGATCATGGCCATATGACCAAAAATTGCATAGCCCTTCAGAACGAGATTGAAACACTCATCCGAAGAGGAAAGTTGTCAAAGTATGTAGATCGTAGAGGTGAAAGGAAGAATGATGACAGAACTAGAGAGAGATCCAGATCTCCTCGTCGTGCAGAGGAGAAAAAGAGGAGGGACCACGAAGATGATCCAGATGATGACCCTGATCTTCCCAAGAAGCAAAGGCAGCCTGAACGAGAGGTATTCTCCATACGTTTTGGGTCATTTGATTGTAATGTTATTACAGGAGGAGATGCAGGGGGAGAAGACCTTACTGCAGAAAGAAAAGCTTACCTCGGAGAGGCTCAAGCTTGTTCATATATTCAGCGAATAAATCTGGCCGAGGATGATCGTCCAAGGAAGGTAAACAAAGAGAAGCTAGTGATTGGTTTTTCAAAAAACGACCTGGCAGGTGTTCTTTACCCTCATGATGATCCTTTAGTGATCAAAATGAGGATGAAGGATGTGGTCATTTCAAGGGTGTTAGTAGACAATGGTAGTTCGGCAGACATCATGTACTATTCATGCTTTGATAGCTTGAATTTAAAATTATCTCAATTGGAACCTTATCACAGACCCCTTCTGGGTTTTGCTGGCGAGAAAGTTTTTCCACTTGGGACGATCAAGTTGGATATACTCATTGGAACTTGGCCTGCTTGTCGAACAGAAAGAATACGCTTCTTTGTGATGGATAAGAATGTGCAGTCAGCCTACAACATCATCATGGGAAGAGTTGGATTGAAGAAGTTCGAAGCAGTTCCATCTACAGTACATCAGTGTTTGAAATTCCCAACGAATTTTGGAGTCGGAATTATGAAAGGTGATCAAAAAGTAGCTCGGGAATGCTATTATTCGTCTGCCGAGCAAGAAGAACTTGAAGAATCAAGGAAAAAGACTACTACTTATCAAGTGGAGGAGGGTACAGAAATTGAAACTCTTGACCCTAGGGATGAATCTCAACTTGTAAAAGGACAGGTGGTGGAATCTACAGAAACTGTTATCCTGGACGACGAGCATCCTGAACGAGTAACTCAGATAGGATCGTCGTTGGATGTTTCAATAAAACAGGAGTTGATAACTTTCTTGAGAAACAGGAAGAATACTTTTGCTTGGAGTCATGAAGACATGCCAGGTATAGATCCAAACTTCTTATGTCATGAGCTCAATATGAATAAGGAGATCAAGCCTGTGAAGCAGAGAAAAAGAGTGTTTAGTCCCGAGAAGAACCAGGCCATACAAGAGGAGGTCGAGAAACTCCAGAAAGCCCAATTCATTGAAGATGTGAAATATCCAGATTGGTTGGCAAATGTGGTGATGGTAAAGAAGAAGAACAACAAATGGAGAATGTGTGTTGATTTCACTGATCTCAACAAGGCATGCCCAAAAGATTATTTTCCATTGCCCAAAATTGATCAACTAGTGGATGCTACCTCGGGACATGAGCTACTCAGCTTTATGGATGCTTATTCTGGCTACAATCAGATCAAAATGAAGCCAGAAGACAGGGAAAGTACTTCTTTTATTACCCCAAGGGGAACTTATTGTTATAATGTTATGCCTTTTGGTTTAAAAAATGCAGGTGCAACATATCAGCGGCTGATGAACAAGGTTTTTGCCGAACAAATCAGTTGCAATATGGAAGTCTATGTCGACGACATGCTCACCAAAAGCAAGAGAGCTACTGATCATCTAGTTGACTTAGGCCAAACCTTTGATCAACTGGACAAATACCAAATGAAGCTCAACCCGACGAAGTGTACCTTTGGAGTACGAGAAGGAATGTTCCTCGGATACATCGTCAATCAACGAGGTATTGAGGCAAATCCAGAAAAGATCAAAGCTCTTTTAGGGCTGCGATCCCCAACGACGAGGAAAGAAGTACAGAGTCTTACCGGACGAGTTGCAGCGCTCAACAGATTTGTATCCCGAGCAACTGATAAATGCCTCCCGTTCTTCAAAACACTGCGAAAAAGTTTTGAGTGGACTGATGAATGTGAGAAGGCCTTTCAAGATTTGAAGAAGTATTTGGGAGCCCCACCTTTGTTGTCTAGGCCAATAACTGGAGAGAAGCTGTACTTGTATTTGGCAGTATCAGAGAATGCAGTTAGCTCGGCGTTGATCAGATTGGAGAATGGAGTCCAGAAGCCAATTTATTACACAAGTAAGGCCTTCCGAGGTGCAGAAATCAGATACCCAAAGCTAGAAAAATTGGCATTGGCATTAATTGAAGCAAGTAGAAGAATGAGGCCATACTTCCAGGCCCATACCATCATTGTGTATACCGACATGCCATTAAGACAAGCCCTTCACAAGCCAGAAAAATCAAGAAGATTGATGTACTGGGCAATAGAGCTCGGTGAATATGATATTGTGTACGAACCCAGATCATCATTAAAGGGGCAAGCTGTAGCAGATTTTATAGCAGAGTTCACATACCCTGATACCCCCGAGGAGCAAAAGGTACTTGCTGACTTACCTGTGGACGATACAGGATCAACAGACACAAATCCAGACCAACCAAGGTTGGTAAAAGGACTTGTGGATGTAGAAAAATCATCATATTCAAACCCAGACCAACTAAGGTTGGTAAAAGGGCGCGAACAGATGACCGATGAGGAACGAAAGATACCAGGGAATGAGGAAACAAAACAGCAGATATTTTACCGAGGAACTCTGACAGATAAGAAATTTGAAGACGAGGTACCTACATGGAGATTATATGTAGATGGATCATCTTGCGCAGCTGGTTGTGGAGCAGGGATTGTTTTAAACTCCCCAGATGATATTGACATGGAGTATGCCTTGAGATTCCAATTCAAAGCTTCCAATAATGAGGCTGAATATGAGGCTATGATAGCAGGTTTTCATTTGGCGAAAGTCATGGAGGCACGACAAGTAATTGTTTTCAGTGATTCTCAATTAATTGTGAATCAAATGATGGGAATATATGCAGTGAAGGGAGAGTTAATGGTGAAGTACCATGCAAAGGTGATGGAGTTATTGACAGAATTTGATGCTATTCAATTGGTGAGGATACCGAGAATGGAGAATGCTTGAGCAGACGCATTGGCCCGATTAGCGTCAGCTACGCGCACCGAGCTGCGAAGAACAATACCAATTGAAGTATTAGAAAGTCGGAGCATAGAAGAAGATCTGACGGTGAAGATTATTACCCTTGATTTAGGACCATCTTGGATGGATCCTATCAGAGCATACATTGAAGAAGGAGAATTACCGGAGGATAAACTAGCTGCCAAGAAATTGAAGTATAAAGTTGCTCGGTATGTGTTAACTAATGGTGTTTTGTATAGACGAGGAATTATGGCAGGTTTGCAGAGATGTGTGCATCCATCAGAAGTCAAAGAATTGATTGAAGAAATTCATGAAGGATCTTGTGGAGCTCATGTAGCAGGTCGGACACTTTTGCAAAGGGTAATGATACAGGGATATTACTGGCCGACGATGAGGGCTGATTGTATAGCCTATGCTAAGAAGTGTGACAAGTGCCAACGTTTTTCCTCCATCCGAAGAACTCCACAAGCATTGTTGACACCCATAACTTCACCTTGGCCATTTGCCATGTGGGGGGTTGATCTGGTTGGACCACTGCCGACGACTCGAGGAAGGTTTAAGTATCTCGTCGTGGCAGTAGATTATTTTACTAAGTGGGTGGAAGCTGAACCACTAATTGATATGACGTACGAGAAAGTATATCAGTTTATTTGGAAAAACATCATTTGTCGATATGGTCTCCCCCATGCTTTCATTACAGACCATGGAACACAATTCGATAATGAAGAATTTGCTGCTTATTGTCATCAGTCAAACATTTTGAAGTATCATTCAGCACCAGGCCATCCCCAGAGCAATGGACAGACTGAAGTGACGAACAGAACATTACTAAATGGTTTGAAGAAGAGGTTAAGTGAAGCTAAAGCAAATTGGATTAATGAGCTCCAATCCGTACTATGGGCTTACCGAACAACTCCCCGAACAACAACTGGAGAATCACCATATATGTTGGCATTTGGAAGTGAAGCTGTGATACCTGCCGAGTTGGGTCTCCCAACTCATAGAGTGCTGAATTTCAACTCCCCGGTCAGCGATTTGATGAGAAGACTGGATTTGGATATGCTCGAGGAGGTTAGAGAAGAGGCAGCCATTAGGAATGCTGCTTACCAACAACGTACAGCTCTGTTTTACAACAAAAGGGTGAAGAAATGTGATTTAAAAGAAGGGGATTATGTGCTAAAGAAAGTCATTCAGAAGCAAAATAAGTTGGAAGCAAACTGGCATGGACCTTACCGAGTTACAGAGGTTGTTCGTCCAGGAACTTACAGAATAGCAACTCTAGAGGGAGAAGAATTTAAGAATGCGTGGAATGCTGAACATCTACGCAAGTATTATCAGTAATGTAAAATGTAAAAGCATTTCCTTCATTATGAATAAAGCGAGGATGTTTCGCCATTTTCTTTCTGGTTGAAAGTTTTTCGTGGAATACTAGTGTAATACACTATGCACAAAAAGCTCTAAGGAGCCAAAAAGTGCTCTAAGGAGCCAAAAGCTCTAAGGAGCTAAAAAGTGCTCTAAGGAGCCAAAAAATGCTCTAAGGAGCCAAAAAATACTCCTTTGGTTAGGAGGCGCTCTAAGGAGCCAAAAAGTGCTCTAAGGAGCCAAAAAATGCTCTAAGGAGCCAAAAGCTCTAAGGAGCCAAAAAATACTCCTTTGGTTAGGAGGCGCTCTAAGGAGCCAAAAGCTCTAAGGAGCCAAAAAGTTCGAAAGAACCATTACCACTCCTTTGGTTAGGAGGTGTACACCAGCATGATCAACTACGGTTGGTAAGATAAAAATATATTCTCACATTACAACTTATGTTGGTCGAAAGATAACATTATTACAAAAAGTTCTTTGAAGAACAAAATATTCCAAAATACACCAAGTATAGTTGGTCGGGGATAAAGACCCAATAACTGTAGTTGGTCGACGAGGACAAATTATTGACCTTAGTTGGTCGGACACATTTTTATATTCGAAATTGAACCGAGTATAGCTGGTCGGGGATAAAAACCCATCAACTGTAGTTGGTCGACAAACATTATTTATCCACCTTGGTTGGTTGGAAACAGTTTGAACAATTTATACTCATTACTTTATTGAACAACCTTGATACTTGTAAATTTTATTATTAAGTTGGTTGATGAACAGCACAATATTATTATTTTTTTTAACAGATACATAGATACATATGCACAAATATAAAGGTGTTTGATAAACACAAGACAATAGCAAAATTGGCAAACAGAAAATGAAAGTCTTTTCATTAAAAATCTAGAATAAATTACAAGTTACATGAATGTACTAACTGTTACATTGAAAACCTATTCTATTGGTTTCTTTCCCTTATTTTTTGAAACAGGCTCCTCGCCAGCAGGAGGATCCTCTAGGCAAATAGGAGAATTAATGAAATTAACATCCCTGAGCATTCTGACGTTCATCACAGAAGGTGTATCCAAGAGATGCTCAGGACGAGACAATTCAACCTGAGAATGAAGGCTATAATCACCAAGGTACTTTGAAATCAAGCTACGAGGAATGGAACGAGCTGGGATCCATGCCATGTCCAATTTGAAAGGTGGTACAGGCAGGTCTAATAATGATGGAGCATGATAATCCCATAAATAATGCCCTTGCTCCAATTTTAACACACCCAGTGCGTTCAACCATCCTTGCTTGTAACCTTCATTGTTGGCATGTTCAATACGAGCATCCAGATGAACAAGAGCTTCATTATATCCTGCCATCCAGAATTCCCTGGGTTGTTTATGAAATTGAAAGGTTAATCTGTCCAATTGCTCGAGAAGGTTTTTGGCAAAAAGATCCTTAGTATGAAGAGCAGACTTTGTCACAGTCAGTTGATCTTCTAAAGATAAGTTTTTCTTGGACAATTCAGACAGAGCACGATCCTTAGCCTTCAGTTGGAACGCTTGAGTTTCCAGAGTAGATTGTGTGCGAGCCTCTTCAACGTTGCGACTAAGAACTCTTGATCGGCTCCGAGAAGCAACTGGAGAACTTTGCTCCTCGCCAATTCTTCCTCGTCCCCGAGAACCTCTTCCTCGTCCACGAGCAGTCCCAGAAACAGCAGATCTTCTTAAATCATCCAGCTATTGCCTTAATTTGGCATTTTCAACCTCTAAGAAAGAAAAACCCTCATCAGTAACGGGCACTAGAGCATTGGAAGATGACGCTGCAGATTCATATTGAGCCAACTTTTTCTGTAAATTATTATTTTCTTGTTCTAAGATCTCGGCAATCTGCCTGCAAGCTTCAACTTCACCTTTTAGGGTCATTTCCCTAATATCATATCCAGCAATAATCTTCTTATGGCCTGTTTCAGAAGAGAGCTGCTGGTATCTATTTTCATAATCCTTGTGCAATGAAGCCAATGATGCATTGTGTTGATTTTGAAGATCCTCTATGGAACCATGAAGTTCCTCGATCAATTCGCAGTATGCCACATTATTGGCCACAGATCTATCAAGCAAATCCTTCAGATACCGGTAAGCCTCAACTGCTTGTTCTGAGGCATCGTTACCAAGGATGTCAACAATCTCTGATACACTTAGGTCTGTATGACCAGCTTTATAATAGCCATTGCATTGTCGCATCAACTCAGTATCAGGAGCAGATATCAATTCCATTCTGGCCAAAAACTAATAAAGAAGAGGAAGCAGGAGTTAATAAATAAGAGCAGACAGAGTATCAATAATGGAGCGGAACGAAGATATATTTTATTAGATCATCAAAAAGGTTACATTGTTCGATTACAAGTAATGAAATATAGAAATGATACCGAACAACTTCACACCTTTTCCTTGTCCCCCAAGACTTTCTCGGGAGGCTGGGACGAGGAGCTCGGTTGCTCGGTGGTAACAACGACTTGATCGGCAGGAATCTTCTCGGGAGGAGGAGGCATGGAAGAAATGTCCTCGTTGATAGAGGGTTGAGAAGCAGAGACTGGGTCACCCGTAGCCATAGAAGATTCATCTGAGACAGGCTCATCTTCTTCTTCTTCCACAATTGCTGGAGGAGGACCAGGGAGATGTTGCTGGAATAGCTCAGAATCGTCTTGGACCTTCAACTCTTGCAGAGAAGCTACCCAACCATCGTGGAAGTATTTCAACTTCCCATATTGGACTTGGGATGCCATTGCAGCAATCCCCTTATCCCATCCTTTCTCCCAACCAGCACTGAAATGTTTCTTGATTGCGACCTTTCTTCTCAACTTCTCCGAGGAGAGCTTCACATCCAATTCTTCTTTTTTGACCTTGATATCTCGCAGAGTAGATAACTCTTCCTCTGCCTTTTTCAACTTATCATCATATTCCTGATGTTTAACCTCCAAACCTTTTACTTTCTCCTCCAAATTCTTGGAGGTTTCGGCCATTTTCACCTTCTCAGCCTCAGCCACAGCTAATTTCTTCTCCCAAACAGCTTTTTCGTCAACATATTGTTGACGAGATTCCTTTAAAGACTGGGTCAAACCCAACAGAGCATCCTCTACGCCTAACGAGGAGCTTGAAGCTTTAATAGCTTCATCCTTCTTCACAATATTATTAAAACAGTTCACCAACTGAAAGATGAGAAAAATAGCAAAGTCAATACAAAATGCAAGCTTTCAGAGAAAGAAAGAAAAATCAGAAGTATAAGAAATTTACTGAAGCAAGGTGACGAGCAGCTAAGGATGTCAACATATCCCTAGGAATTCTTTCATCAATACCATGGACCTCGGGTACGATCGAGCTCATTGCAGAACTTGGAAGAGTGATGTTTGGAACATCAGTACCACCAGCAGGTAAGGAGGAGGCAGTTTCAGCCGGAGTAACTAAGGATGATTTCCTCAATCTCTTCAACGGGCGGTCAGAACCTTCAACCAAAGAGGTCTTGGTCGGAGAGATTGTAATTACATCTACAGGAGCATTTTTCTTGCTCGGAACCATTGGGGGCTTCTCGGTAGCTTTAGAAGACCCAGCATCCACTTTTTTAGTCCCCTCTGGGGCATCAGTTTTACTTTTCTTGGTCCCAGCAACAGAAGTAACATCATCAAAGAGAGCAGGAGGAGCTCTTTTCTTACCCATCTTTTGACTTAAAGGAAGATGAGAATCTGAAGATGAACCTTCTGGAGTTGAAGCTGGTTCAACAGGGCGAGCAGTATAAGAGGTTGTGTAACTCTTATACTGTAGCAGATATGAGGCAGACCTGATGTGTTCGTCTGCAATGTTCTTGTGCAAACCCCAGATAAGTTTCAGATGCTTGATATTAACCTCTGATTCTTTTGGAGTTCTTCTTTTGCTATCAACTGCAAATAAACACATAACGAGATATCAATCGTACATTTTGTCAAACATGATGAAAGCATAATTTCATAAATAAAATAAAATGAAAAATAAACCTATCCCATTGCCATATGGGGGGAATCTGGGACCGTTGTATACTTCATCTCCAGTTAAAGGGGCATATTGTCAATTTTTTATAACCAACCCATGTTCAAAATAATCTCTATTTGAGTCAGGGAGGTTAACTACAAGAGCCCTATTCAGAAACCTAGTTTTTAAGTAATAAATATTATCTAGAGTGGCCCACTTATAGCAGTACATAATCTCAGGGATCCCAATACGAGTCCCATGAGTTAGATTTAATTTGTGCACCCCATTAATTATTCTCCATGAATTGGGGGCTATTTTTGCAGGGACAAGATCAAAATATTGACAAAATTCAAGACACAATGGATTTGGTGGAAAGGAAAAACCACATTCAGCAACAAAAAGACTGGGGAACCAATGTCCCTCAGCCAATCGAAAGTAATCTAAAGGCTCAGAAAGAACCTCTAGAGTTACCCACAAAGGAATGGAAAAATCAGAACGAAATTTCTCAACAGACTCCACAATATAAACCATACTGAATAAAAGAGAAGAAAGGAAAAAGATCTTACAGGAAGGAAGGACGAATGTTGACAACGAACGAAAACAAGGATGAACGCACAAGAGAGAAGGAGAAAATAGAAAGCTTGAAGGCAGAAAATTGGAAAACGTAGAAGACGGTATGGTTACCTAAGAAGTTTAAATACTTTGCATTGGGAAGCGGCGAAAGAAATGATTACCAAAAAGAAACTACTGAACTTCCGGCGGCTAAAAGGACAAAAACTGCACGGAGATCGAAGCGCTTATAAAAAATTCAAAAAAAAGGGCGGAAGCTGCGAAATGAGAAGGAAATTTGAACACAATGTTCCTGAAACCCAGGAAAAGTCATTTAATATTGCCATATACCGAGAAAGAATGTTCCATACTCCTCAAAGTTCGAAATATGAAACATTGGGGGCTTCTGTTGATACCAAAATTAATATGCTGATGTGGACGAATAATACGAAGACACATGTCAATCTACGTGGCACAATAGCAGCGAGGAAGATCATTTCCCGACCAACCATGCTTCTTTCCGAGCAACGAGAATACACCGAGGAACTCTAGCGCACCGAGGAACTCTAGCACACCGAGGAACTCTAGCGCACCGAGGTACTCTAGTGCCCCGAGGAACTCCTGATCAGCGAACAGCTATGGCGGTCCGAGCTGCACCTCGGTCGTATCATTAATTGCCAGATAATCAACAGTTCAGATATTCATTGAATGCTTATATTCTTGACGCGCACGCTGCATTAAATGTATTACCCTTTCACATGTATATCATTTAATGTATCGAACCTTTCATGTACAGCCTCAAGGCTATAAATACCTTGTACCAAACCCATTCAAGGGGGGGGGAATTTCTTGAGAGAACTTGTAATCAAGAATTCTGCAAACACTCAGCAATAACATAACAGTGGACGTAGGCTTTATTCCTAGCCGAACCACTTTAAAAATCTTTGTCTTATTTACTTATCTGTGATTGAATAATTAGAGCAATCTAGTTTTTTACATCAACACACGCTTATCTGATATCGTGAACACTTGTTTTAATTTAGGAGATCACATTCCGATGCTAGGCTAGTTTAGAAAATTTTGAGATCACTGCCTAAGAGATTTATCCCCAAAATCACTGTGTTAAATTCATTACATAATCTGAATAAGCTGAAATTAGAGGAGTTAGTTGGAGACCTATAAACCTATGAAATTGACATGTTCCCTAAAAGGGGTAGCTCTTAAAGCCCAGACCAGAAAAAATGAGGGGTCAAATAGAGGTGAGTCATCTACGAAAAGAGAGGAAGAGATGTTTGATTCTGATTCTGATTTTGACTTAGATAATTTGGTCCTTTTTGCAAAAAAATTCAAGAAATTTCTCAAATTAAAGAAAAATGGAAAATTTAAAGATACAAAGATTTTTTAGAAAAATAAATATGAAAAGAAATTTGAGAAAGATAGTGAGAGATGTTTTGAGTGTGGAGGTAGAGATCATAGGGGGTTTGAGTGTGCAACTAGGTAGAAACGTCAAGAACAATCCAAATCTGAGTTAAACACTACCCTTAGTGATGATAGCGAGGTCGAGTCGATGGACTCCGAAGATGAGTCATCGTATGAATGTAACTTCACCGCACTCATGGACAGTCATGTGGGTAAAGACAGTGCTCCTCACAACGATGAGGATGCAATCTCACAGGGACACCTCGATAGTGATAGCAGTGTGAGCGAGGGGGAGGAAGATGCAAGTGAGAGAGAGAGTGATCTCCGACGCGCGTACGTTGATTTATATGCTGATACTTTCAACACCAAAAATTGTAACAAAGCGTTAAATCTTAGGATTGCAGCTCTAGAGAAGGAATTAGGAGAGATGAGAGATAGAGTCCCTAATATCCACTACATTGAGAGAGAGAAAGACCACTTTTGTTGAGAGAGAGAAAGTTTTAGGAGAGAGAGAAGGTGTGTTTGTGAAAGAAAAAGGGGACTTGACAAGCAAGTGGTTGATCTGACGAGTGAGCCCCATTCCTCCCCGGACACTCGAAAGAAACTGGAAGTCCTTGTAACCCAACTCACTCAGGACCTGGAGAAAGCCCGGGAAGTCAAGGTAAGAATTGATGACCAATCTGGTAAGATGGGAAAGATGCTCCTCGCCCCTACTTTGGGTTTAGGTGAGAGGCCGGGAATAGGTTTTGATGGAGCTTTCACATCCCATACGATATTAGAATCGGTTCTCGAGTTTATTACAAATCCTTATGGCCACCCACCTAGAAACCAAAAGAGAGTTCGACTAAGAAAAACAAACCAAAGTCGGCCCAAGTCTACATATTTTTGTACTTACTACAAAAGAAAGGGACACCTTCGTGAGTTTTGATATAGTTTGGGTCGAACACGACATATTTTTTCTCCGCCACATGCCACTACTGATTTTGAGAGTCTTAGATAGCAAGTTGAGTTTCTAGTCACCACTTCTCAGAGTATAGTAGAAGAGTTCCAACGGATTTCTATGCCGTCAGTGGACACTTCCAAAATACCAAATAAGATCAACCAAGGGAAAACATAAGGTTACCACTACTTGGGTACCTAAACACAACGCAAATTCCCTTGTTGCTCATGTTGATCTTAAAGCGCATAATTCCCTACAGTGGTACTTCGATAGTGGGTGCTCCAGGCACATGACTGGTGACGTCTCTTTGTTTACCTCCCTCGAGGATCATAAGGAAGGTAAAGTCACTTTTGGATATGGGAGAAAGTCTAGCATAGTTGAACGAGGTACAGTAGAGTTACCAGGATTTCCTAAGCTAGAGAATGTGTCGTACGTCAAAGGATTGAAGGCAAATTTACTCAGCATTAGCCAGCTGTACAACACTGACCTTGCAGTAAAGTTTGACCGAAATAAATGATCAAATCGATAAACTTTTATTTCATGGGGTGAGGACTAAAGACAATTGTTATGGTATCATGCCTGAGTCCTCATTTATCTGCAACAGCTCCACGATCACTTCTATGGATCTGTGGCACTAATGTCTAGGTCATGTGAACTTTTGAGATTTGGAAAATTTAGATAAAAAGGACTTAGTACGTGGCTTACCATCGCTTAGAAATCCAACTTTTATAGTTTGTGGACCATGCCAGTTGGGAAAGAAAATTCGTAGCCCCCCATCAGAAGTTGAATTCCATTACCACCTCTCACATTCTTGAGTTAATACATATGGATCTTATGGGTCCTACTCGTACTGAGATTTTAGGTGGATAGAGATACATAGTGGTGATGGTAGATGATTTCTCACGCTACTCTATTTTAGGTTTTCTATGAGAAAAATCCGATGTTGTAAACTTTCTTATGACCAAGTGTCGTGTCTTGCAAAATCAACACGGTGTCACTATCAACAGAATACGTAGTGATAATGGCACTGAGTTTAAAGAATAAAAAGTAGATCTTTTCTACGATAGCCTTAGAATTAAACACGAATTTTTTATCGTTAGGACTCCTCAGTAAAATGGGATTATTAAGAGGAAGAATCGGACGATTCAGGAGATGGCTAGATCTATGTTTTTGGGTCATAATATTGTAAGAAGATTTTGGGCAGAGGCGGTGTCTACCGCATGCCATACGGTGAATAGGGTATATCTTCGTCCACACACTCTTACGACGCCCTACGAATTGTGGACTGGAAAGAAGCCCAACCTTTCACATTTCCATATCTTTGGTAGAAAATGCTACATCCTACAGGATAAAGAGCAATTAGGCAAGTTCAATCCCAGAGCGATAAGGCGATATTTTTAGGTTATTCATCGTTTAGTAGAGCTTATCGGGTGTATAACCTGAATAGCCCTAAGGTTATGGAGTCAATAAACGTCACTGTGCAAGATGACAAACCACCGATGTTTATTGATTCTAAACTTTTGGGTGAGGGTGATGCACTTACTTATTATCCCATTATGCCTCCCACACCCAGAGTGAATCCCATTCCTGACTTAAGGGACACTCATGCTTGGATTCACAAGAGTCATGATCCTTTTACTATATTAGGATATCCCACCTTTAGGGTCAAGACTCGCGCTCAGCTAGAGAACGTTGTTAGCCATGTCTACTACACGCCCAAAGTCGAGCCCAAGAACTATAAGGAAGCCCTCAAAGGTGAACATTGGATATGTGCTATGCAGGATGAGCTACTTCAGTTTAGAAAGAATGATGTTTGGGAACTGATCCCCCGACCTAGTGAGACAAATATGATAGGTACCAAGTGGATCTTCAAGAATAAGGTGGATGAGACTGGTACCATTATTCAAAATAAGTCTAGGTTGGTCGCTCAAGGCTACACACAGATTGAGGGTGTAGACTTTGACAAGATATTCTCTCATGTTGCGAGGCTTGAGCCCGTCTGCTTAATACTCGCCATCGCATGTCATCTGCGCTTCAAGTTATATCAGACGGATGTCAAGAGTGACTTTCTGAATGTCATTCTATAGGAGGAGGTTTACCTGGAATAAACAAAAGGTTTTGAAGACCCTAAGCACCCTGATCACGTCTACTATCTGAGGAAAGCCTTATATGGTTTGACGCAAGCATCCCATGCTTGGTACGAAAGGCTTACTTCCTATCTCTTAGCCCACGGCTTTAAAAGAGGGGGAGTTGATATGACATTGTTCGTCAGGAAAGATGATGGTGCTACTTTGGTTGCCCAGGTCTATGTGGATGACATAGTCTTTGGATCCACGTGCTCCCAGTATGCTCAGCACTTTGAGGAGGAGATGAAGAGTGAGTTTGATATGAGCATGGTTGGTGAGCTTACTTTATTCCTTGGTCTCCAGGTTCGTCAGCTAGAGGATGGGATGTTCATCTCCCAATCCAAGTATGCTAGAGACCTTGTGAAGAAATTTGGTCTAGACTTTGCTAAGAATGCACGTACACCGATGAGTACCTCAACTAAGATTAGCAAGGACACTTCAGTTAGGTATGTAGAGCAAACCTTGTATCGGAGTATGATAGGTAGTCTTCTCTACTTGACTATCAGTCGTCCCGACATAGACTTTAGTGTTAGAGTCTGTGCGTGATATCAGGCATCCCCAAAAGAGTCACACTTACTCGCTCTTAAATATATTATCAAATACGTGAGTGGAACTCTCTCGCTTGTTATTTGGTATTTCTTTGATACCTGTGATCGTTTATCCTCCTATTAGGATGCCGATTGGGTCGGGGATGTAGATGGATGTAGGAGCACTTCTGGTGGGTGTTTCTTTTTTGGTTCTGCTCTTGTCTCTTGGTTGAGAAAGAAGCAAAACTCCATCTCTTTGTCCATTGCCGAGGCTGAGTACATAGCCGCCGAGAGTTGTTGCACGCAACTTCTGTGGATGAAGCAGATATTGGAGGATTATGGGATATCACAGGACACAATGACTATTTGCTGGGTAACATGAGCGCGATACACATATCCCGTAATCCAGTCCAACATTCATGCACAAAACATATTAGGATACACGAGCACTTTATCCGTGAGCTTGTAGAGGAAAAGGTCGTATCCTTGAGTTTTGTATCTACCGATCTCTAGTTAGTCGACATCTTCACGAAGCCCTTAGATTCCCTTAGACTTGAGATTCTTAGGAAGTCTGTAGGAATTTGCATAGTTGACTGGGGGGTAGTCACCAGGTCTAGAGTAGGATACACTTTTCTTTTATCATATCATTTGATTGTATTTTTTATATATTTATTTGTTTGATTTTTTATTTTTATTTTTATTTTTTTTAATTAGAAAAAGCCAAAAGGATTTTATTTTTATAAAAAAAAATGAAAAACCACAAAAGTAGTTTTGTATTTTGTTTACATATTTTATGCATGAACATTTAATATAACCATAGTCACAACTTCATTCCGTTTTTCACGTGACTGTTTGATAGTGATTTGAGATGCTACATCATTTCATCCAGTGCTTTACATTGATTGGAGTCTTTGAGATGTGATTCATGATATCTTCCACATATTCGGCTCCTTATATCCTTTATTGCACACATGCACGGTATTATTTGAGTACTGTACTTGTCTCACATATTGGCTTGTGTGTTTCCATCTTAATTTTTCCTATACAACGACTCAAATGCGATAAAACAAGATAAATAAAAGGTGTGCATGTTTTAAACCGTTTGTCGTGAGTTTATGTGATTTTTATAAACGGTGAAGGGCTATGAAAGGAACTCTTTTATACATTGAGATTAAGCCGCCGTTTAAATTGGACCTAAAAAATTGAGAAATTTTAATTATCCGAGGTTCAAAGAGATTTAAAAGATCCCGAAAATATCTAATGGCAATAAAAAGAAATATATGCCAATAATGGGCCATTAGGTTTATTCACCAATTCTCCAATGTTTGAGAATTTAGATCACCTCAAAAAGAAAACACATATGAGGGAGTTTTGTTGGAGAATTAAACGGCTTTGCACGTCCTTAAAAATTCTTCAAAAAGCATGAAATCATTTTGGACGTTATTGGTGTGGAAATCACTTTGAGCTTTGATTTGCTGATTTGATCAAGTCAATTTCTTTTAATTCCACAAATTTTTACACCAAAGGATGATGTTGATTTTATTCGTTAGAAATATCCAATTTTCATCATGCACATATGTTATGGTTGTATGTATTGATTTTTATATTAAATTTGCTCACATCCCTTCATTTTCATTATCATAGATTGGGTTGTTTTGGTGTTCTTTCATGGTGTGATTTTGATTGCTTTAAAATTTTTTGAAAAATTCAAAAAGGAAAAAGTTTATTTCCATGTGACATTCTCCATTTACGTTACGTATGTTCTTCATATATGTCTATTTGGGACATCATAAAATGGGGGAGAATGAATTATGGGAGAGAATTGATTGTTTGTTTCTATAATGATTTGCTTGTTCATAATTGATATTTGTTTCTGCTTATCATTATATTTCAAACTGTTGCGTGTCACGGGTCTTTGTTTCTAGTCTCATGTGTGTAGGTATTAAAATGGAGAATCATTATTTGCACACCCAGATGATGACAAAGAAAGTTTGAAGATTTGAAGATGAAGACACACATTTAGTATTTCCAGTTTTCGGGTTTAATGGGGATATTAGATTGTATGTCAGTTTGGTTATTTTGGGCAACATAATTTGGATATTTTTATGTATGTACCGGTATAGACATAAGGGAAGATTTGTAATGAAGTGATTTATAAATGTTCGGGGTAGAATCTAGGAATTTTTCGAGTATCCTAGATCACATTTAAGTATGTTTGATACCGCTAAATTCAGCATGTCTCAATGATCATCCTTAACGGCCTTGATCCGAATTCATGCATCCATCATCTTCGTACGTGCATCATGTGTCAAGAAAAGTACTCTTCAACAGTTCCCACTACTCCACGTACTTATGGTAAAAATAATTTTTATTGGAGTGTTTAATTATTTGCATAAATAATTGGGAATATTATTTTAAAGAAATTTTTGAAGTCTGGAAGAGGATAAACACGCAGAATCATTTTAAAGGAGTTTTTTTGTGACACGTCACTGATGTCGTTCAAACGACATCGTATATCGTTCGAACCAGATTCCATCTCGCTCGAATAACACCGTGTTTTGTTCGAACGACGCACCACCTTAACTTGCTATTTAAACAGTGTTGGTGCTACACGTTTTTGTAAGTTTGCGTATCTCCGTTTCTGCAAAACAGACCCTGTTTCTAGGCTTAATATTTTAACGTTTCAATACCTTTTTGATTCACAAATAAATCCCAATCCTTTATGTGAATCCTCTAAACCCCAAGGAAGATTATACTACTCATCTCGAGTACATTTGTAGAGAAGACGAAGCTTTTCCATTGCTGACCTTCTGGAGCTCTTGCGGGAACTCTTGTCGATGACATCGAAACCAACGCCTGAGGGTATTTCGTATGTCATTACTTGTATTTTCATTATAATCCATGTAAGCCGTTCTTTACAAAATTATAGTGAAAATAAGATGGTTTTGCCCCTGTTGGGAATTTTTCCTCAACGTTGATTGTCTTGCATGCTTAGATTAATTATTTATTCAGTCACGTTTATTTGCGAGTATTAAGACTTGTTCGGACTAAAATTGAAATTTAATTAAATAAGTTTAGCGCACTCTCAAAACACCTCCATAGAAGAGATAAAGAAGTTAATAGAAACTTACAAGAGCTTATCTGAGGTCCTAGAAAGTTCATATAGGGACTCTAGATCCCCAATAGAGGTCTTGACTCCCCGATGTGATGCCTAAGATCATACTAGATAACATAAGCATAAAATTGATGAACGTGGATACCCTAGATCTATGAGATGAAGATAATGCACAGAGAGGCGGCCCAATTGAGGCTCTGGCCACTATTTGTATTAATGCACATGATCCTTCATAGAGTGACTCACCTAGTTAATAAAGGAAAACAAAATGTGTTTCCCTAATGTCATTCAGATATGGTTGGCCTACAAAAAACATTGTTGTTATTAAAGAGGTTGACAAACTTTTCGCGAGTAAATTTATCCAAGAAGTGAAGTACCCACAATGGCTCTCCAACGTGGTACTTGTTCCCAAATCTGATAAGAAGTTGAGGATGTGTGTTGACTTTACGAACCCCAATAGGCATACCCTAAGGATGTTTCCCACTACCCCAAGTTGACACTCTGGTGGATTCAATAGTAGGTCATGAGCTCCTCTCATTCATATATGCATATTCTGAGTAATCAGATAATGATGGCCCTTGCAGAGGAAGAAAATACCTTGTTCAATACATATAAAAGTATACTACCATAAAGTTATGCCTTTTGGACTAAAGAATGCATCTGAAACTTATCAAAGGGCAGTGAACCCCATTTTTAAAGATCCCATTGGCAAATATGTGGAGGTTTATGTTGATAACATGTTAGTCAAAATTTTAAAAGCTTAGGTACATATGCAGAACCTCGAAAAATCTTCCCCATCCTCAAGAGAAATAGATGAGCCTCAACCGAAAGAAAAGTGCCTTCGAGGTTGCTGGAGGTAAATTTATGGGCTTTATGGTCACCAGACGTGGCATAAAGCCCAATCCAGAAAAGATTAAAGATCTACTAGATATGGAGTCCTTAGGGATAGTCTTATTGGGAGTGTTGTTGCCCTCAATCGATTTGTCTCCAACGCTACGAATAAGTACTTGCATTTCTTTAAAGGCCTTACAATGGACTCATATGGCCGAATAATCCTTCCAGATGATCAAGAGATAATTGAGGTCTCCACCTCTATTATCCCAAACCATCATCGGGGAAGATTTATACATGCAACTTGTTGCCTCTCCAATCAATATCAACTCAATCTTGATCCGAGAAAAATTTAGGGTTCAATACCATGTGTACTAAGTCATATGAGCTTTGTAAAGGGATTAAAGCAAGTATCCAAGGATGGAAAATCTCTCCTTCTATCAAATAATCCTAGTTAAACATCTAAGACATTACTTACAATATTATACCATTATGGTCATGATCGATCAACCCATTCGATAGATCCTCCATAAATCTGTAACCTCATGAAGGCTTGTCAAGTGGTCAATGGAGTTGGGACAATTTGAAATCAAATTTCAACCACAAATTTTCATCAATGGTTATATCCTATCTGACTTCATTGCAAAGTTTAACAACCCTAGGGAAGTGGAAGAGGATCCTAAGACTTAAGAGCGAAGGATACAATAATGCCCAAATAGCCCAAACAGCCATTGTTCCAAGAGATAGAGCCTAATTTTACTACAGGGATAAATCTTCCAATAACTCAAGTAGTGGAGTTGAACTTCATTTGGTAATCCTAAAAGGAGATACAATCTCTCTTGCTCTTCATTTTCAATTTAAGTCCTATAATAATGAGGAGGAATATAAAGCCTTCGCAGCAGTCCTGGGCTTGGTTATTCACTAGAAAATGGGTTTGGTAGAGGCTCTTAAAAGGATTTTCATTTTAATTTAAAAAGTGAGAATCTGATTTATAAATATTTTTTTAATATAAGACTTGAAATATCTTATACATAGATGGTTGTACCTTGTTATTGTCGGTTGTCGAGACGAATCACATAATAAAATTAATATATGTAGTTTGAATAATATTTTAACTTGTAAATATACGATATTGATGTTTATGATTTAGGATGAATTTATTTGTTGATAAACATTGTTAGTACGCTTGTTTGAAATTACACATTGAAGAACTAATGTAGTTTTGCTGAAGAATTTTTAAATTATCTCATGAATTTGTGTCATATGAACTATAACACATTAGATCTTCATTTTAATAGTTAATCGCTATCAAAGCCCTAACTTAATTCGTATAATTGTTGAGAAATCGTTGTCCAATTACATTACACTTATGAAGAACCTAGAGTTAGGATTACCATTGTAAATTTTGTGATTCAAGCCCTTAATCATATTGTTAACCAACAATAATGTGTATAAACTTGTTAGTATATGTCATGATATTCATATGTAAAGGAGATAGGTTATTGTTGACTTGTGAGGATTTTAGTCTATTTTGGGTTCAGGGTAGGTCGTTATTAACGTGTTGTAGTGAGCTTCAAACATAAATGGAGAAAATCGATTCAACCCTTGTGCGAGTCGATATAGCCCTAGGGCGAATCGATCGGGTCGGTAGATTCCTATAGGGTATTTTGTGGAGATGTTTAAGTGAGTGATTCTAATTAATTCAATCATAGGGCTCTTGATACTTAAAATGTTGTACTAATCAGTAGGTTAACTAATTTATATCCTTAGTAATTAATCATATCCATTTGGGTTGATATTTATGGAAATCGGTTGACATTCGAGTATATAAGAATTGAAACATTAAGTTGTGTTAATAATCTCTAGTGTGTGATTAATCACTGATTTAATTAGATATTATGTGTGAGCATATCAAGGTATATATATGCTCGTGGGGCACGTACTAAGAGGGATTTTGGTAGGGAGCGTACGATGTTGACCATGCTGATTCCCGGTGATTGCGATGGGCTTAATTTGGTTTTATTTTACCTTAATCCCACTGTTGATGTACCCATATCTCAAGTGGGGGGAAATGAGGGTGTTCTTTTGTTTAGCCTTGGGTATAGAGGCATACGATAGACATGATGGCATAGTTATGTTCCATTTATTGTTGTTTTGAGGTTATAGGTTTGCTACGACCTATAACTATACCTAGTATGCACGAGTGATCCCCGAATGCGATATGAATAGGCTTTTGTGCTTTTATTATGGGCTTGCGCATCGCTCATCTATGTGTATGTGGTGGAGGGATACTCACTAAGTTATTAGAATATGTGATTTTCCTTTCTTTACCGAGATTATACGAGAAATGTATAGATTGGATATTGATTATGAATTCTTATAATTCTAAATAATTGAGAAGATTTATAAT
Source organism: Sambucus nigra (assembly GCA_949130495.1). Lineage (NCBI taxonomy): Eukaryota > Viridiplantae > Streptophyta > Magnoliopsida > Dipsacales > Adoxaceae > Sambucus > Sambucus nigra. Next base: position 515,029,850 of record OX422218.1, on the reverse strand, counting down.
TATGTATCATTGGGTTCACTTGGGCTGGTGATTAAACCTGCATGTTATATTTATATTGTTTTGGTTGGGTTAACTTAACAACTAAAATATGAGATGGAGGTGCATTATTATTATTATGGCCCAAATTTAGTTAAATTCTTATGCCTAATAGACTTGATAGGTTTAATCTTATTGTGGAATACGATTTTAGGTCATAGGCATTAGCAACCGCCTCAAACCTGATCTACTCATTTTGTCATTCACTGTTCCAATTTTCAGTTCTAGTGTGTAGGTGTCAAGACTATACCCTTAATTCTATTTCTCTTATTTACTTTTAAATATTTGGAATTCCATTTCAGTAGTTAGAATCGAATTATCGTATATGAAGTTTTTATGTTGGAAACTCTTTAATGATTTTAAAAGTTGGATATCACTGTAACACATTAGTCATTCCTGAGATGGAGTTTTACTTATTATGCATTGTATATGGGTATTGATGTTGTATTTGTTTTCATTTATGTTATTACTGTCAACTTATTGTTGTTTTGTATTTGAGTCATGTTTATAATGATAAATTTTTTTAGACTTTTGTACTATTTACTTATGGATTTTATGGGATGTTGCAATTGGTATCAAAGCATTCCAGGTTCTAGTGTCCTAGGACTTGAGTGAGAACTTTTTTTTGCGTAACGTTCTTTTTTACATTATAGTTGTATTATTTAGGCTTTCATATTATTATTCCATGCAATTACTGATACACTTTTATTTATCATCTTTTAGATAATGAACACAAGGAGAGGACTTGTACTTCATAAACAAGCCGCGATTGCCAAATCAGAGGCATCATAACCTCAGTCGCGACCGCAAGGGAAGGACCAACACTTGTGCCAACATACTTTGAAACTATTATGGTGCAAACAATAGCAGTTAGTATGGCCTCAATGTGCCACAATCAGCTACCACACATGGTTGTACCTGGCCCCACACTACTTCTACATAAGAGAAAGCTAGGATTGCCTTCAACAATGGCAACCCATTGGAGTTTGTAAGATCTATAGAACATATCATCTCCATACAGTGGAGGCGAGATATTAATAGGCACCTGCACTTGGTAAAGCGCTCAGAGGTTCACAAGAAAATGATGGTTAGTTTTAAGTTATTAAGGGATGCACTTTGGTGGTTGAAGTCAGTCACCATGGATGAGGATCGGTCGAATAGGGCCATACAACAGTTCTAGGCGAATTTTGAGGGAAATTACTTCCCACCATCTTCATACGAGTATGAGATCATAGTTTATGAGGTTACTTTAGGATGACCATATATAAGCAAATAACGAGCGGGAGTTTACCCTCCTTGTTTTTTCCCCCGATAAGGTTAATATGAAGGATAAGAATATGGACCATTTCAGCAGGGGCATTACATAGAGAACTAGGCATGTGTTTCTTAGCAACCTAATATTCACTACTTATACTCAGGTAGTGTATGTTACCTCGTTTTATTATCAAGACCATCGTGACTTCTATAGAGATGGATCTCTTAAGATGGAGACGACTGAGATTATCAAAGGGGATATATATTGGGGAGAGTGGTGAGTCATCTCGAGCTCAGAGAGGTTCACAACAACAGAGGGGACCATTGCAGGGGGTGCAAGCCTTAATAAATATAGAGGTTCAAATTATCTGTGTCGTCGTGCGGCCGAGGACAGAGTTCGTAGGGTCATTAGGGCCAAGGGCACTATGGCCATCAAGGCAAATAACAACATGACCAATAGGGCTAGTAATGTGAGGGCTAATAAGGTCATAAAAAAAAGTGTAAGGGCGACAGGGCCTGGGTCATCAGGATCAACCCCAAAGCTAGGGACAAAAGAGACACCTATTCAGAGGTGAATGATATATATATATATATATATATGGCAAGAAGGGGCATTCATTTATGAGGTGCCTCAGGGGAAACCAAGTCAATCAAGGTTGTATCAGTTGGGGTGGTAGTAGGCTATGCTAACCCCACCTCAGTATCAAGCATTGTTGCCACCATCGTCACCTAGAGACCAAACATAGGTCCGCCCTTATCTAAATTATGGACGTGTGTTCAATGTCTACCAGTGGGATCATTAGGCCTCGCCACAGACCATATAAGGTACTTTTTGTTTACGACATTCCTACGCAGGGCTTTATTTAACACGGGAGATTATAACTCATTATTAGTACTACTTTTTCCACGACTTCAGGGTTATTAGATATTAGTACAGATGTTTATGTGTACGTGGGGTAGACATTGATCACACATCCATAATGTAGATAAGAGGGCGTCCCTATGTTGGGTCTCACCACAGACCATATAAGGTACTTTTTTATTTAAGGCATTCTTACACGGGCTTTATTTAACACGGGAGCTTTAAACTCATTGTTAATACTAATTTTTCCATGACTTCGGGGTTATTAGATATTGGTACAAATGTTTTCATGCATGTGGCTACCCCAGTGGGTAAGGGGTGACTTACATCTTTTTATATAGACGTGTCAATTAAGATTGGTCAGTTGTGTTTTTTGACGGACTTGTTGATTTTAAACAAACAAACTTATGATGTCATCTTGGGTATGGACTAGTAAGCACAGTATTGCACACAGATCGACTACAACAGGAAGTCTATCATATTTTTCATTCCCAAGCAGGAGATGTTTTCCATAGCTAAGCCTAGGATCGAGGGAGGGTCTAGTACCCACCTATATTACATCGAGGTGAGTACATCAGAGGAGTTCACCATATCATTAAAGTCGATACCGATTGTCCAAGAGTTTTCAAACATGTTTGATAAAGTACCGTGGTTATCACCAGCACATGAGATAAACTTTGTTATAGATTTGGCATCGAGAACTATGTCCATTCCGTCGGCACCGTACTAAATAGTTTTGTTAGAGATAAGGGAGTTTTGAGATCAGATTTAGTAAGTCTTAAGTGAGGGGTTCATACGGAGGAACACATCTCTATGGGAAGCTCCCGTGTTATTTGTAAAGATGAATAATGATTCACTAAGTCTTTGTGTGGATTGTCGGGATCTAAATTAGGTTGCGATATGAAAAAATTATATGTTTCCATATATCTATGACCTATTCGATCAATTGAGGGGGCACGTCATTATTCTCGAAGATCAACTTACATTCGATGTATCAGTAACTACGAATTTGGGAGGAGGATATTCTGGAGATGAAATTTTTGACATAGTATGGATCTTATGAGTTTCGAGTCATGCCATTAGGGTTAATCAATGTTCCAACGGTGCTTATGGTTTAGATAAATAGGGTGTTTCGCCCATTTCTGGACCAGTTCGTCACAGTGTTCATTGACGACATGTTGGAATATTATTGGTTCGAGGAGGATCACATAGAGTATATGAGGATGGTTTTGTAGACACTCTGGGAGCATAAGTTGTATGCTAAGTTAGTTACGTGTGGATTCTGGTTAAAATAGGTGCAGCTCCTGGGACACATTGTGTTGAAGGTTGGGATTTCGATGGATCCTAGAAAGGTATTAGCCATTATGAAATGGGGACAACCCACGAGGCCTACAAAGGTTAGGAGTTTTATGGGTTTGCTTCGTTACCACGGGAGGTTCATTTAGGGGTTCTTTGACTAACTCACCTCACCTAGAAGGGGGTACCGTTTGTTTGGAGCACTGACTGTCAGAGAGCTTTAGAGGAGTTAAAAGGGAGTGGAGTACTTGGTATACACCGATGCACCGATTCAAAGGCTTGAAGGAGTTTTGATGCAGGAGGAGAGGCCCATAACTTATGATTCTCGTGAGATTAAGCCTCGCGAGGGAACTACCCCCCCCCCCCCCCCCATGATTTAAAGTTGGCAATGGTAGTATTTGTTATGCATATATGAATACACTGTTTATTGGCCGAGAAGTTTACATTTTTTTCGATCAAAAAAGTCTTCAGTATTTGTTTGCTCAGCGGGAGTTGAACATGTGACAGAGAAGATGGTTAGAGTTTATGAAGGACTACCACTTCTCGATTCAGTATCATCAGAGGAAGGCGAATATGGAAGCAAATGCTTTGATCCATAAAACGACATGAGTTTGAAAGCCTCATGGGCAGAGAAATAGGATGACTTATCTACTTTATGGGCAGAGCAGTGGGGTAATTTGCGTACAATGGACGTGTCAGAGGTGTATTTGACAGCTCTAACCGTTATCCCAGATGTTGTGTCAAGGGTGATTGGGGCCAGACTTTGGACCCCTTTTTTATTAGGAGAAAGTGCAGGAGCTCCTACCCGGGGGAGTTCTCTTCTATTTGATTGGATCAGATGGACATTTGAGGTTTTAGGGGCGTTTGGTTGTATCGGAAGGCTCTAAGTTACGAATAATAGTTTTGTTCGAGGCACATGGTTCAGGGTTCACTATGCATCCTAGGGGTGATGAGACGTATTGTGATATAAAGATGCCCTATTAGTGGTCCAGAATGAAGAGAGACATATCCAAGTTCACATCTAAGTGTGACACCTTCCAGCTAGTAAGGGTGGAGCACCAGAGACTAGTAGGCGAGCTGCAACTACTAGAGATTCATGTGTGAAAGTGGGAGAGCATCTCCATGGATTTCATTTTTGGGATGTCAAGGTCACAAAGGGGAAATGATTTTTTTGAGGTCATTATCGACAAATTGACAAAGGTGGATCATTTTCTTACGGTGTGGATTAACTACACCGTAGAGCAACACGTCTAACTCTTTATTTCAGATATTGTACATCTTCATGGGGTACCGCTCGATATTATGTTCGACAAGGACAACAGTTTTATTTTTCGGTTCCAGGGGAGCTTTCAAGAGGCGACGGAGGTATAGTTGAATATGATTATCGCACTTCACCCTTAGACATATGGTCAGACTAAGCGAGTGAACTAGATCATGGAGGATATGCTACAGGCTTGTATTTTGGATTTCAAGGGAAGCTGTGATCAGCACTTGTCGCTCGTAGATTTCGCTTATAACAATATTCACCAACAGACTATTTGTATGACACTATACAAGGTATTTTATGGACAACCGTACCATTCTTTAAGCTATTGACTGTAGATGAGGGATAGCATATTGTTTGGCTCAAATTTCATTTGGGACACTGTAAAAAAGGCTTCTCTCATCAGGGAGCATACAAAGACTGCCCAAAGTCAATAAAAGAGTTACACTAACAAGATAAAGCATAAATTGGAGTTTCAAGTGGGGGGTATGGTGCTTTTAAAGGCCTACTTAATGAAGGGAGTTATGAGATTTGGATCTAATGGGAAGTTAGCACCACAATACGCAAATCCCTTCACTATATTTGTCACGCCCAAAACCATTTCCATACTAATAATTTATTTCATAATAATTAAATCATAATCTTCAACCAATTGAAATATAATTCATCTCCATATTTTCATGTATGATGTACACAATGAACATAATTATGTTCTCTACATCATAACGTAATTAACGTCGGAGCCATAATTAAGCGAACCTACAATACTATGATTAACAAGTACCATTATCAAATTAAACTACTCTATCTCAATATATCCAATGTATGAGCGTAGTAAAATCATCAGTGTGACAATAACAAAATTCTCATATTTAAACCTCAACTCTCTCTAACAGTACAACTCTCAAAATCACCAATCATATGGCGTCTTAGCTGGCAGTATGCAAACCTGAAAAATGTAAACATATAAAACCATGAGTTTAAAAACTCAGTGAATGTACTACATCTCAATATCATAAAAGTATTATATTAACATCTTAATCATACAAACATACCCATCTATAATATGCCAAGTATGGCCTCGTCCAAGATCACACCACCTCGGCCAAGGCCAACCATTGCCAACTCGTCCAGAAGTGGGGAATTATGACTCGGCCAAGATTGACTCGACCGACGGATTAGCGCAGTGTTCTTTACCATAACTTTATGGATTATACCCCTCGTCCTCGGCCTTCTCTAAGTCAATGAAGACAGGCCGAGATAACTCGACATGACATATTACAATTCCATAGTTTTCTGCATATCAATAATCTAACCTCGGCCATGATGGTTGGTCGAGGTCTGACAGCTGGCGGGATGCCTATATTGGGAGACGCATGAGAGTGTGCGCGTGGGTTGCAGATCCCACATGGACTAAAAATGTTATAATAACATCTCTGTCACACCCCAACCCAGTTACTTATAATTAAGTTTGAAAGTGAAAGTGATTCAAATCATAATTACCTTAACCAAACAATAAACACAAGTATCCATTTTTAGTATCAGTATGAAGCCATGACACTAAAAACTTTTCAAAATTTTAAAGTAATCATGCTTGTTCAAACTTGCTCAAAGGATAAGTAGGATTAAATTACCCCTTTTTAATTTGACCAAAACCACGGTTTTACGTATCCCTTGCTAACCCCACCCGACCTCCTAGATTTGGCAGTGACATTTCATTATCTGAAAAAAAACATAACATAGAAATCGTGAGCAAAATAGCTCAGTGAATGCATTACTACTACACTAGTGCATAAAATTAATTACAATAAGTCGTATTTATGTAACAATATAAAACATCTCAACATCTCTTGGCTGTTAATAAGCCATAAAATCTCTTGGCGGTTAATAAGCCATAACATCTCTTGGCTGTTGATAAGTCATAACATCTTTTGGCTGTTTATAAGCCATAACATCTCTTGGCTGTTGATAAGCCATAACATCTCTTGGCTATTAATAACCCATAACTTCTCTTGGCTATTAATAAGCCATAACATCTCTTGGCTGTTGATAAGCCATAACATCTCTTGGTTGTTGATAAGCCATAACATCTCTTGGCTATTAATAAGCCATAACATCTCTTAGCTGTTAATAAGCCATAACATCTCTTATAATATATGCACATCATATCCAAAATCAACTCAGTAAGTACGACATATCCTGACCATAATCAATACAATAAGTACAACATATAATATCCATATTCAACTTGGTAAGTACGACATCTCATTTTTGTAATCAACTCGGTAAGTACAACATATAATATCCATAATCATCTCAACAAGTACAACATATCATATTTATAATCAACTCGGTAAGTACAACATATAACATCCATAATCATCTCAATAAGTACCACATCTCATATTTATAATCAACTCGGCAAGTACAACATATAGTATCCATAATCATCTCAATAAGTACCACATCTCATATTTATAACCAACTGGTTAAGTACAACATATAATATCCATAACCATCTCAATAAGTACAACATCTCATATTTATAATCAACTCGGTAAGTACAACATATAATATCCATAATCATCTCAATAAGTACCATATCTCATATTTATAATCAACTCGGTAAGTATAACATATAATATCCATAATCATCTTGATAAGTACAACATCTCATATTTATAATCAACTCAGCAAGTACATCATATGACATCCATAATCATCTCAATAAGTACAACCTCTCATATTTATACTCAACTCGGTAAGAACAACATATCATATCCATAATCATCTCAATAAGTACCATATCTCATATTTATAATCAACTCGGTAAGTATAAAATATAATATCCATAATTATCTCGATAAGTACAACATCTCATATTTATAATCAACTCAGCAAGTACAGCATATGACACCCATAATCATCTTAATAAGTACAACCTCTCATATTTATACTCAACTCGGTAAGGACAACATATCATATCCATAATGATGTATAAATACATCTTACTAGTGAGTACACTCACCTTGGCCACTTCATGTGTTTTTCCCTTGCCTTTGTCTGGCACTGGTTCAACCAATTCTTCTTACATTCTACATATTCATTCTTATAATATTAGTATCATAAGGATGTTAACAATCCAAAGAGAACTTAAACTCAACCCAATTTATAAGCATCATATAACCCCATTCCAATCATACATCGTAAATGAAGTTCCATCCAATTTCATGTTAAAATATTTAACATGTCCGATCCATAGCCCAAACATACTTTAATTTATTCTTAATAATACAATTCTTATCATATTAGGTTGATAATATAAAACACAACACATCATTTCAAGTTTCCTAGAGCAAGATGTGTCCATTTCTTTATTACAAGGCAAATCTTCCCTATATGCTCTTTTATCGTTCAGTCAACTTCCAGGAATTTTCATAATTTTAATACAACATAAATTCCTGTGATATTTCTCCAAACATACGTAAACAAATTTAACAATACAAAATTAAAGCTTCATAATTTTTAATATTCATTTGTCGTGTCAAGCAAAACATCGAACACCTGGTGTGCATACTTACACCTTTGGGGCAGATTTTATACCCGAACTTCAAACTATCACCAAAGATTCATTACTTGGTATTTTCACATATTTTTTGGATATATCACACACATATGAGTCCTTGTTAATCTAAAATTGGAATCAATCGATTCTAGTAAGTATACAAAAAGATATGGAAGTTTGAATAAACAAGGTTTCAAAACAAAACAATTTCAAGGGTTTACACATTCAACTTAACTTAAACTTTCAACTGACCACACATATATTTTAAGGTCTGAAAATTTAGTAAAAAAATTATGATTTATATCATCTATAACAGTAATATAATAAAAATAACAAGATTTTCAGTTAGGATTACCTTCGAGGCTTTTACGTAATTTCTACGAAATTTTCTCCAATTTTTCTCCTCACTTTTTCTTCCTAACTTTCCAATTCTCTCTTCCTCTCAAGCCAAAATCTTCAATGGCAGAAATATGTTGAAGTAATAGCTTATTTAAAGCCTTCAAAGTTGGAAAAAATCCATATCCTTACTCAACCAATCAAAATCCACCATTTGTTAGCCTAATAAGACGAAATATCATTTAACGAATGGACAATTTTGCCCCTGCTTCGTAATTCCAGCATAACTTCTCGCTCGAACCTCCGTTCGACACACCGTTTATTGCGTTACAACCATAACTCACATATATACAAATATATAGTTTTCATAGCAAGTCAATTATTATATTATAGTGTCCAAAATTAGTCCCGAACTCAAATATTCCTACCGAAGACTTCACAAATTTGGGTTTGTGGCTAATTCAATATTTCATAAGTTATGAAAGTAGAATTAGACTAAACACAATAACTTAACATTATATATTCTAATAACACATTATCTCCATCCCATACGGTAAGAATGATTTAAACATGGTTTATCATAATCATATCCGGGTCGTCACAATCTCCTTCACACGTGATAAAATGTTTTATCATCATGAGTTACATGTGACATAGACAACTGATCCCTCCTCATTGTCTAGGAACATTCCACACATGCTTATTACATACGTGGGGGGTCCACTATACCCCCTAAGCACTATAAATACTTGTCTTATACCTCATTATAAAGGATCGATCATTGTAAACCCTACTGAAACTCTACTAAATTCATTACTTAGACAGAGAGCTTGAGTGCTTGTATCCCAAGGCCATTAGAGCCCATATTTAGTGGATTTCACACACTCACACAGTGGACGTAGGCACTTCAAAGGCTGAACCACTTACATTTGGTATTATCTTCCTTTTTCACTCATCTCTTTATATGTTTACATATATTTGTCATACTCCATTGTTGTGATGGTTAGAGCTTGCTTATCACTTTGATTGGGTGATACCATTTCTGGTATCATCAATCTGGTGTCGTTTGTGGGAACGACATAGTCATCTTCTTACCTTTATCTGTAGCTACTCCACTGAATTCTCTGGTGGTGGTTCAACCTCGCACTTGGTTGAGCTTGAACCACCATTGAAAGAGCTCTGGTTTGAGTTCAAGCTCACTTTCAGTTCATCCAGTTCACATCCAGTACATCACTTGATTTTTTTAGATTACCGAAAATCTTCAATGGCATCAGATCCTCCTACTCTAGGTGGACCTAGTACTAGCCTCACCTCACCTCAGTCAAAAATGGCTAAGGTGGCGGCGGTGCTGCGCTCATTGGTGGATAGCCAACGACAGATGCAAGTGACTCTTGTTGTATTTAGCCAAAAAATAGTGGTTAAACATGTCGATGCTGAAGAGGAGATGATAACTCTGGTCACCAGGGAGGGAATTATTGATCTAGTGGCCAGAGGGCCACTCCAAGCCCCGCTCAAAGATCTTCCTCCCCAGCATAGGCGCAGGGACGTGGTCGACCATTGGCATTTACGCCTGGGGAGGCAGAGTTAGGAATGACCGGATGATGAGGATGAACAATATGATTATGAGGATGACAGAGAATGATGGGAGCCTTATCAAATATTTGGAGACACTGTGAGGCTAATTCAGTTCAGTCGAGGATGTAGCGGCAGGCCGAGCTGAGAGTGTAAGCCAAGGGCATTATCTTTGGACAGACTAAGCAGAGGGTCCACCTTTGAATAGGCTCGGCCCAACAGCAGATGATCTAAGGAATCACCTCTTTAGATCTCTAAGTATCACTGGTTCTAGAAAGAATGATAGATGTGATGACCGTCGACCTGCGCGACTCTGAGACGAGGAACAGTAAGAGGTGAATAGTCGACAGAGGATAGTAGCCAGAGAGCCTTCAGTTCGCCTAGCTGAGGGGGCTGGAGATAATCTGGCCCAGGATGAGGTTATAACTACGACCGAGAGACCCTAGAATGATTCCTTACAGTAACTGGATATTGCACCCCGACTTAATTAACTTAAAATCATCTTTTTATTTAGAGATAAATTCCCTTAAACAATACTTTAGTTTAATTCTCTTTGAAAATAGCACCAATTTTTTTTTCTTTTCAAAAGCATGTTTAGATGAAAACATGGCTACCTTAACATGTAATTTACAAGTATTAAACAACTCAACATACAAAATTTCTTTAGATTAACATTTACCAAAAAAACTTGTTGATATTCAACCCATATTAGATATTCGTCACTCCCCCATTTGATGGTCCTAACTTGGCAGTGAACTCCAAACGATAGGCATACCTGAAACATAACATTATAGGAGTGTAAGCAACAAAAGCTTAGTGAATGACCATATACCACTCATATAACCAATTTAAATAACCATTTTTATTTTCTAATGTTATAACCCAACAAGAATTGTGTAACTCTCGCAAGCCTGGACCCACCACAGTTATTGGGAACCATCACATCCCATAATTAGGCCGGAGTACAACAAACCTTTAAGTTGGATTAACGGGACCGCCACATCCCGTAGGACCCACCATAGTCCTTAAAATTAGATAAAGGACCCGCCACAGTCCATAACATTAAATAACTTCGCTTAACGTTTTTAATCATATGCATATGCTTCAAAAATACAACATTAGTCCACAAACAGTTTAACACGTGTATTTAACAACACAATTCCATATGAAATTATAAGCATTTATAATTCACAGGGAAGGTCACTCACCTTGAATTTGGTACTAAGATTAATATTGAAACTATTTCCTTGGTATGGTAGTGTTAGTCGCTTCCCCACCTAACAATTCAACATCATTAGTATTTGAATACACCAAATCACATTAAACTCAGTAACACATCACATCAGTTGGTCAATCTGACATAACTGAAAATTAATTGGATATGATACTTCACATTTCTATAACATCTTATTCATTAGGGTTCTAACACAATTTACGGAATTAAATTATGAATTCTCTAGACAAAGTTATGCCTGTTTTATTACAACCTTTTCCAAATCATTTCTAGAGTAAAATAACAACAAAACTTTAACTTCAACAGAACCCCAAATCCAAACCAGAAGATATTTTATTCTACCCTTCAAGTATATCATACTCATATATGTTCTCTAACGTTTCCAATTGGAATTTCTTGATTTCAATAAGTATTCAATGATTTATGCCACTTTTAACACATCTAGGTCTGAGTAGACCATCAAAGCATAACTTAACATTTTTCAATCATATATAACGCCCACCTCGGTTATAAATCATGGAAACATATATTACGCATATTGAATAATTTAAAATTAAAGTTGCATAATTTTTAGAGTTCATTTGCTAAGTCAAGCAAAATGTCGAACACCTGGTGTGCGCACTTACACTTTTGGGACAGATTTTATACCTGAACTTCAAACTGTCACCCAAGATTCATTTCTCGGTATTTTTACATAATCTTAGTATATATTATACATATATGATTCTATTGTAATCTCTAATTGTAATAATTTGATTTCAATAAGTATTCCATGATTTATGTCACTTTTAACACAATTGGATCGGAAGAGAACATTAAAGCATAACTTAACCTTTTGAAACATCTATCGCATATACCTTGGGTATCAATCATGGAAACATATACTAAACATGTTTTATTATATACACACATCATATATATGAATTTTCTACATCAAAAAGCTTCAAAAGAAGTAAATTCACAAATGGGACTTTGAAGTTAACATTTACGATCCTAGCACTAGTCCTCACGTATGATCTTAAGCCATACTTAGTTTAACTCAATTTGGTAAAATGGGTGTCATTTAAATCTTCATAAAAATCATAAAAAAAAATATACCAAGGGTAGAACTCATCCATGGGACCAACTTTAATAAAGAAACAATTACCTTACGAGAATTCTTCGATTTATGGAAATTTTTCAAAGCAATTCTTCCATAACATTCTTTTTCTCTCTCCATAGACATATTTCTTCCCAATCTTATAACATGAAATGATAAAGATGATAAAGGTATGATATACACTTCAAAAAAAGGTGGCCATGAGCCCATGTGGCCATTTTAAGGTGGTAGCATGTGATTGGTTTGACAAGAGGTCCAATAAGGCATTTCCATTAATAACAAAGTTGTCATGCCTTGGTAAAATCACCATAACTCCCCATTGCGAACCCCGATTTACCCCCACTTTGCGTATACATTTAGATAACTTTTATCTACACAACTTACATATTCGGTGTTTTTTCAACATCATAAAATTAGCACGTTTAATTTCAACTCGAACATAAGAGTAATAATTTACTCAAAAATTATTAAGTTTCACATTTGGCGACCAAACATCGCCAATTTCAAACCAATACCTTGGTTATATTTTATAATCATAATGATGTATGAAAAACATATTCTCATTATTCATTTAACCACATGAATAATCTGAAACGCCCTTTTCAAATAAAAAACTTTTATACTTCAAAAAGATAATTATTTCCTTTTTGAATGCGGAAGCGTAGAATGATGGTTCAAATTAAAACAACTTAACAAAATTTATTTTTTCTCAAATTAAATTTATACCAACTGAAACTAGATTAAAACACACACTTATGTTAATTTCACTTAAACCAAATTAATTAACCCAAGTCCTAGAAAATTTGTCTAAGCCATATTTCTCAATTTACCAAATTAGGCCAAACCAATTTTTAACACATTAAATAGAAGACTTGAATTAACTAAACATTACCCAATATTTAATTTCGCACAAAATTAAATATGTATGATAAAACCAAACTTTTGTGACACCCCGCCTAATTAAATACCGGGCGATCACTCCTTTATTAAATTAAATCAAGGTAAACAGTTGGTTCATTCTCAGCATCACTGTCGATAAAATAATTTTTCCAATTTAACACCCTAAATAATTAAGCTAAGTGTCAAAATCATTTTCATACATACGTTCCAAATTTTATTTAAAGAAAATCATTTATTTTATTAACAACATTCAATAGGTAAGAATCACACCACATTAAATATCTGCAACATAGTCCAATTAATTTAAAACATTCGTCAACCGAATGTCAACATGAGAAATATAAAGTAACACAATCAACTGAATAAAACCCATAGTAACAATATGGAAATAACTGAAATACAAATGTCCAAATAACAATGGAATAATGGAAAGAGCTACACATGCTCAACTAAATGAAAATACTAATAGTGGATCCAAATGGACGAAGTCGTCTAATCAAGAGACCTGCAACTCCCACCTAAGCTGCAGCGCGTTCCTTCCAAGAGATCCTAAGCAAGACGCCCCTGTGGCTGGGCACCTGTAATACATACATATATATACAAGAGAGAGAGAGAGAAAAAAAAATGGGTCAGAGCCCGAAAGTGTGTTTGATTTAAAATACGTTTAGCAAGTATTTAAATTGAATACAGGCCAATGCAACAACATATCAGAGCAACACTCTCTTGAGAAATTCTCACCTCTCTTCTAATGTGCACGCCTATCGTACTAACCTTCCCAACGGTTTATCTTATCATTTTATCATACTAACCTTCCCAATAATTTATCTTATCTTAACTTACTCATAAGATTTCAAAACCGAACAATATCATTGTTTAAAAAGAATACTTCCAATTAGTAGCACAACTCTCGTTTTAGCTTTATTAATATATAAAGTTTCCCAGTGTCATATTATACTTTCACGAAACAAGTATTTACTATCTGAGTCATCAACCATGTCCTACTTATCAAATCACAGTAGGCAGTTTCAAATTTCCAAATCTCATATATATATTAACTACTCGTATAATATATATAAAATAACAGCACGCCACATAAAGCTATGGTGCGTGCATACTTCTACTATCCAAACCCCATACCACTCATATCAAGGGGAATACAAATTCGGAATCACTCTCGAATTGTATTAACACATACACAAACAATATCGAGGCGAAGCATAGATTCCAAGTCTCTAAGAGGATGGCACATACTCGCATCTCTTAGGACCGTCTGAACTATCAATTCAATAGCCTGTACCAAGGATATCTATCTTCTAGGGTACAAGTCAATATCCCCCATAAAGGTCCCATCGAGATAAGACTATCCCAGCGCGGTAACCTCAAGGATAGCAAGTAGCGCGGTATGTTTTTCACATGTATATAATATATGTACACACAATCATATAAATATACCACTTTCATCATATTAATATAGGTTCCTCTCGTCACCCATAATTACAACATTTATCATTAATTTCACATTATTAGTATTACGTATAAGGTTTCATCTCTAACCTTAACTCGAAGAGTTTTCTCACTTATTACGTGACACTCGTGGACTCTATCCTTCCAAGTAGAAAATTCAGTAGGTGTCATTATTACGTTTCAACGTAACTCTCTTACACGCCTCACCCTTTAATATATCAATTTACTAACCCTAAAGTAAATATCCCATAAATACCAATCTCGTCGAATATTAATGATCCCAACATTTATTCATACGCCCTACTGGTCCTCCATGTCTCCCAAATCATTATACTAAGAATGCCCAAGAATTATATCACGACAATTCGATTTTTAAATAATTTACAAAGGGAAAGAAGAGTTTGTCGGGGGGGTCGATCGATCGAGGTTTGGGGCTCGATCGATCGAACCTTCGATCGATCGAAGCTCTGGGCTCGATCGATCGATCAAGCAGGTCTACAAAATCTGCAGAATTTGCAGTTACGGGTTTCATCTCCAAATTTACACCAAATCCATATTTTCAAGTTCCAATCGTCCCAGAATGCTACTACTAACATTATAACAATATATCAGATGTTTTCAATGTAAGGCATGGGTATTTCTATCATTTAATCAAGGATTAACAGCCCCAAAAGTTAATTAATTATCAAGAACACTAAAATTCTCTTAAACGGGTTTCTAACCAATTTTCTTCAGAAATTCCTTCTTATAATTATCAAAATTTCGTGGTTACATCCCTCTACATGGCAAGGTTTCCAGAATTTCCACATAAATCAATACTACATGGGTTTTCCTATCACAAATTGGGTTTTCTTCCATATTTTTCATCTCTAATCATTCCTAAATTAATATGAAAATTGCACCAACGAAAATAAGCAAGATAAACACTTGCCTGGGATTTTCAGAAGTCTGGATTGCGGCTGATTTTGGTGTGGTTGCGTTCCCCTTCTCGCGATCTACGCGTTGGTGGTGGCGGCGGTGCAAACCGGTGATTTTTTGGCCTTGAATTTCCTTGAGGGCTCTCTCCTCTCTTCTCCAATGGCCGTTCTAGGGTTCTGAATATTCTAACCCTAAATGACTAACCTAAATGGCTGATATAGGTTGCTGAATTTCGTGGGTTTAATTACCCAAATATGTAAAATGACTAAAATGACCTCCCGGGGTACTAATTAGGCTTAAAAACGCCCCGAGAACCAAACTACACCCCCGGGTACACTTTTATGACTATCTCGACCCTTCCGGACGCGTTGGCGCAATCAAAACGACCATACGAGCAACTTATAAAATATTCACTTTTTTATTTATCAAAATTTAGTCCCGACGCGACACGAGCACGTTTCGACTTCAATTTCCGAAATTGCCATTTAACTCACTCATGACATCCAATATAACCAATATAATATATTACTTTGCTCATTAGTAATATTCAACAAATTTCCCATAATTACTAACTCTCGTCACGTTAATAATTATAACATAATTAATTTCCGAATTTTTATTAAATAATTAATCACATAAAAATCAATAAATCCTCAAATTAATATAGCATAAAAATACGGGGTATTACATACTTCCCCCCTAATAACGGAATTTCATCCCGAAATTCGGAAAATAAGGCGTACCTGGTAAAAACAACTCTGGATATCTTTCGCGTATATCTGCCTCGCGCTCCCAAGTGGATTCCTCCACATTATGATGCTCCCACTGGACCCGCACAAGTGGAACTATCTTCGACCTCAATCTCCTCTCACTATAGTCTAGGATAGCCACCGGTCTCTCCTCGTAAGAGCTATCAGGATGTAAGTCGATCTCATCTATCGCAATGTGAGTATGGGCCATATCATCCCGAAGGTATCGTCTCAACGACGAGATGTGGAATACATCGTGGATGCGATGTAAATACTCTGGCAGTCCCAACCTGTATGCAACCGGCCCAATCCTCTCGATGATGGGAAATGGTCCCACGTACCTCGGATCCAACTTCCCCTTCTTCCCGAACCTCATCACTCCCTTCATAGGAGATACACGCAATAACACTTGGTCCCCCACACTAAACTCCCGGAAGAACCGTTTCGCATTGGCGTAGCTCTTTTGCCTGTCCTGGGCTACCCGAATGCGACTCCTGATTATCTCAATCCTCGCGGAGGTCTCCTGAATCACCTCTGGTCCTAGCAACTTGTTATCCCCCACTTCGAGCCAACAAGCTGGGGAATGACAAGGCCTGCCATACAAATCCTCAAACGGGGCCATGCCAATCGTGAACTGATAAGAGTTGTTATAGGCAAACTCTACCAGTGGAAGATGTGGCTCCCAACCTCCTCCAAAATCGAGAACACACATGCGTAGCATATCATCTAACATCTGATTAGTACGCTCTGTCTGTCCATCTGTCTGTGGGTGGTAAGCTGAACTCAACCTCAACTCAGTACCCATAGCCTCCTGAAAGCTTTCCCAAAAACGTGACACGAAAATCTTGTCTCTATCTGACACAATATTCAGGGGCACCCCGTGTAATCTGGAAATCTCAGCGATTAACAACTGAGCATACTGACCCGTGGTGTAATCTGTCCGCACCGGTAGAAAATGAGCCACCTTGGTCAAACGGTCTACAATCACCCAGATAGAATCGTGGCCCCGCTGTGATGTAGGCAACCCTGTAATAAAATCCATGGAAATACTCTCCCACTTCCACGCGGGTACTTCCAATGGATGAAGCAATCCTGACAGTTTCTGATGGTCCACCTTTACCAGCTGACAGGTAGAACACTTGGACACGAACTCAGCAATGTCCTTCTTCATCCCACTCCACCAGTATTGTTGCCTCATATCCTGGTACATCTTATCGCCTCCCGGATGTACTGCAAATCGGGACCCATGAGAATGAGTCATCACTGCATGACGTAATTCTGCTCTTTCTGGAACCACCAATCTCCCATTAAACCGCAAACCTCCATCAGAACTAACAGAATAGGACTCATTACCCTCGGCTAGAAGTCGCACAATCTGCTCCTGGCAAAACGGGTCTGTGGTCTGTGCCTGTATCACCCTCGTAACAATCTCGGGTGTGACTGACATCACGGATATGAAAGAACGTGCTACTGCGTCCTGGTGACCCAACTCCTTCCACTTTGCTTTCCAAACGTTTGCTACTTCGTCTACCGGTCTACGACTCAACGCATCAGCAATTACGTTGGCCTTTCCCGGATGATACTGTATGTCAAACTGGTAGTCCTTCACAAACTCTAGCCATCTGCGCTGACGCATATTCAGCTCTCGCTGAGTGAACAGGTACTACAACGACTTGTGGTCTGTGAACAAACGGAATTTCTCTCCCAACAAATAGTGCCTCCATATCCTCAATGCAAAGACGACCGTTGCTAACTCCAGGTCGTGGGTGGGGTAATTCTTTTCATGCGGCTTAAGCTTGCGGGAGGCAAAAGCTATAGCCTTCTCTTCCTGCTGAAGTACTCCCCCAAGTCCCCGTAAGGACGCATCGGTGTAAACCAGGTACTCTATACCCGGCTGCGGTAACGCAAGGACTGGCGCTGAAGTAAGCTTGTCTTTCAGCTCGTCGAAAGCCAACTGACAAGCGTCATCCCAAACATATGGTACTCCCTTGCGAGTCAGATTGGTCAATGGACCCGCTATTTTGGAGAATCCTCGAATAAATCTCCTGTAGTAACCAGCTAACCCCAAGAAACTACGCACTTCCGTCGGTGTCGTGGGCTGTCCCCACTCCCTCACCGCTGACACTTTACTCGGGTCAACTGCTATTCCCTGCTCAGAAACAACATGCCCCAAGAACTGTACCTCTCGCAACCAGAATCCACACTTCTCGTACTTAGCATACAACTGATGCTCTCGTAGAGTCTGAAGAACCTGCCTCAAGTGCTCGGCATGCTCCTCCTCGGAGTGTGAATATATCAAGATGTCATCTATGAAGATGATGACAAACTGATCCAAGAACTCTCTGAATATTCGGTTCATCAAGTCTATGAAAACGGCTGGGGCATTTGTGAGTCCGAACGGCATCACCCTGAACTCATAGGACCCATATCTCGATAAGAAGGCAGTCTTTGAAACATCCTGCTCTCTAATACATAACTGATGGTACCCCGACCTCAGATCTATCTTCGAAAAGAAAGTTGCTCCCCTCAACTGGTCGAACAGATCATCGATTCGAGGCAACGGATACTTATTCCGTATCGTGACCTTGTTCAACTCTCGGTAGTCCACACACAATCTCAGTGAACCATCTCTCTTCTTCACAAAAAAGACTGGAGCGCCCCAAGGTGAGGTACTCCTGCGAATGAAGCCCTGACCTAACAGCTGCTCTATCTGATCTCGTAGCTCTCGCATCTCTGCCGGAGTCATACGGTACGGTGCGCATGCTATAGGTCTCGTATCTATCAATAAATCTATAACAAATTCTATCTCTCGACTGGGGGGTAGGCCTGGTATTTCATGGAACACATCGGAATACTCCCTGACAACTGGGATTGAATCTAAGGGAATCACAGCCTCCTTAGAGGTATCCTCCTCTATGTAATACAAATGAGCGGTCGAACCTCCCTCTGGGCGAGGCATCGCCACTACAAACATCTCTTGCCCTGGAATGGCAAAAACAATGCTCCCACCGAAGCAATCAATCATGGCTCTATAAGCTGCGAGCCAATCCATACCAATAATCACATCATGCTCGTGCATGTCTAAGACTAACATGTCCGCAGGTAATACCAAACTACCGATCTCTACCCCCACTCCCCAGCATATGAAGAAAATAAGTGACCCACTCCCCAGTGGTGAGTCCACACACGTCACTGTGCTCTCTGCTGCGGCTAACAACCCTAAGGCCTTCGCAAAATGCATAGCTATAAAACAATGTGTTGCCCCCATATCAAACAAAACCCGACCCATAGTACCATGGATAGGAAACATACCCTCAATCGCGGGTGGTGCCTGTGGAGCTGCTGCCTGGTGGACGTTATAGACACGTCCATACTGTAATTGCCCCTGCTACACTAGAGCTACTGGAATGGCTGGTAGAGTTGGCACTTGGGCTGGAGCTGGGAGGGCAGGTTGAAATAGTGGCCTCTGTGGCTCATTACGGGCTCCCTGCTGCTGTGGGGCCCTATCGCCCTCTGGACAATCCTGGCGCCTATGTCCGTGCTTACCACACCCAAAACATCGGCCCTTAGAGTTGCCTCCCCTCTGTCCTTGCTGACCACGGCCCTGATGGCCGTTGCATCCCCGTCACTGGCCCTGTTGGCCCTGATTAGCACGCTGCTGGCCCTGCTGTTGTCCCTGCTGTCGGTGTTGGCCCTGTTGGCCCTGCTGATTAAGCTGGCCCTGCCTATAGCCCCCATATCCCTGCCTAGAATCACCTGAATGGAATCGCTTAGCAGGTTCCCTATGATGGGAACTCGGCTCGTGCTGACGAGTCTGTCCATGAGATTGTGCCCCACTGGCACTATTACCCCCGGTCCTGCCCTGCTGGCTGGACTCTCCTGCTCTTTTGCTTCCCTGCAGATGGAAGCGGTGATCCTAGCAATGTAGTAACGCTGCATTGAGTACATCAGTGAAAGTACTCAGGGATAAATTTCCAATAAGGTGCTGACGGATCCTCCAAGCTAACCCGTCGACAAACAGTAAAATCTTCTTGCTCTCAGTAGGTGCCTCATCTGGCACAATGGTGAGAAGTCTCGTGAATTCCTCCTCATACTCTACTACAGTAAGGTTCTCCTGCTTCAGATTCAGTAGTTTCTGCCTCATCTCAGTCTGCACGGCGGGTGGAAAATACTTGCGGTCAAACCGCTCCCAGAACAACTGAATAGGGATCGTGTCCCTCTCCTCCAAAGTGGTAGTGGACTCCCACCATTGCAATGCGGCTCCCACCAGCTTAAAGGAAGCCAATAATTGCTTTTGCACATCAGTGCACTCATACATACGGAGGTGCCGCTGGATGTCCTTCTTCCATTGGCTAACTGTGATAATATCGGAGCTACCAGAGAACTCAGGGGGATACGCTTTTTGAAAAGCATCCTGAACCCTCTCCCATGCAGATGGAAGTTGTGCTGGTACTGGCGCCACTGCCTGAACCTGGGGTGGAGCCTGCTGAATCACCGCTATCGCGGCATTCACCGCCTGAGCAACAATGGCGGCTACTTCATTTGCATTCATTGTGCCTGGTGCCGGAGCTGCTGGCTGCTCGGCCTGGGCACGCCTATCTTTCGGAGCACGTCTCGGAGGCATCTGAAACGTGAACAAGTTTATTAGTCTACAGTTATTATCAAATCTCAAATAGCTGAAGACTTAAACGTAAAACAAGAGTACAACAATCCTAAAAATAGGGCTCTATAGCAATAACGTTAAGCTGAAAGCGAAAGTAAGCCGTACAGATCCTATGAACACTAGAACCTGATGCTCTGATACCACCTGTGACACCCCGCCTAATTAACTACCGGGCGATCATTCCTTTATTAAATTAAATCAAGGTAAACAGTTGGTTCATTCTCAGCATCACTGTCGATAAAATAATTTTTCCAATTTAACACCCTAAATAATTAAGCTAAGTGTCAAAACCATTTTCATACATACGTTCCAAAATTTATTTAAAGAAAATCATTTATTTTATTAACAACATTCAATAGGTAAGAATCACACCACATTAAATATCTGCAACATACTCCAATTAATTTAAAACATTCGTCAATCGAATGTCAACATACGAAATATAAAGTAACACAATCAACTGAATAAAACCCATAGTAACAATACTGGAAATAACTGAAATACAAATGTCCAAATAACAATGGAATAATGGAAAGAGCTACACATGCTCAACTAAATGAAAATACTAAGAGTGGATCCGAATGAACGAAGCCGTCTAATCAAGAGACCTGCAACTCCCACCTAAGCTGCAGCGCGTTCCTTCCAAGAGATCCTAAGCAAGACGCCCCTGTGGCTGGGCACCTGTAATACATACATATATATACAAGAGAGAGAGAGAGAGAGAGAGAGAGAGAGAGAGAGAGAGAAAAATGGGTCAGAGCCCGAAAGTGTGTTTGATTTAAAATACGTTTAGCAAGTATTTAAATTGAATACAGGCCAACAACATATCAGAGCAACACTCTCTTGAGAAATTCTCACCTCTCTTCTAATGTGCACGCCTATCGTACTAACCTTCCCAACGGTTTATCTTATCATTTTATCATACTAACCTTCCCAATAATTTAGCTTATTTTAACTTACTCATAAGATTTCAAAACCGAACAATATCATTGTTTAAAAAGAATACTTCCAATTAGTAGCACAACTCTCGTTTTAGCTTTATTAATATATAAAGTTTCCCAGTGTCATATTATACTTTCACGAAACAAGTATTTACTATCTGAGTCATCAACCATGTCCTACTTATCAAATCACAGTAGGCAGTTTCAAATTTCCAAATCTCATATATGTATTAACTACTCGTATAATATATATAAAATAACAGCACCCCACATAAAGCTATGGTTCGTGCATACTTCTACTATCCAAACCCCATACCACTCATATCAAGGGGAATACAAATTCGGAATCACTCTCGAATTGTATTAACACATACACAAATAATATCGAGGCGAAGCATAGATTCCAAGTCTCTAAGAGGATGGCACATACTCGCGTCTCTTAGGACCGTCTGAACTATCAATTCGATAGCCTGTACCAAGGATATCTATCTTCTAGGGTACAAGTCAATATCCCCCATAAAGGTCCCATCGAGATAAGACTGTCCCAGCGCGGTAACCTCAAGGATAGCAAGTAGCGCGGTATATTTTTCACATGTATATAATATATGTACACACAATCATATAAATATACCACTTTCATCATATTAATATAGGTTCCTCTCGTCACCCATAATTACAACATTTATCCTTAATTTCACATTATTAGTATTACGTATAACGTTTCATCTTTAACCTTAACTCGAAGAGTTTTCTCACTTATTACGTGACACTCGTGGACTCTATCCTTCCAAGTAGAAAATTCAGTAGGTGTCATTATTACGTTTCAACGTAACTCTCTTACGCACCTCACCCTTTAATATATCAATTTACTAACCCTAAAGTAAATATCCCATAAATACCAATCTCGTCGAATATTAATGACCCCAACATTTATTCATACGCCCTACTGGTCCTCCATGTCTCCCAAATCATTATACTAAGAATGCCCAAGAATTATATCACGACAATTCGATTTTTAAATGAGAAACGTGCGTGCTCGCGTTCAAATGATCAAATTATATATAAAACCCTTTTAATCCAAACAAACCCTAAACATGCAGCAGTATGTGATTGAATAAATTGATAATCTACGCAAGAATATTCAAACACATGCAATTAAGGAAAAATCCCCCTCAGGGGCAAAACCATTTATTTTCACTATAATTTGTAAGAGAACGGCTTACAATCGGATTACAATGAAAATAAAAGTTGACTAAGAATTACCCTCGGGTATCGGATTCTGTAGTCGCGGCTGGAATTATCCCTTTCCAGTAGGGCTGCAATGAAGAAGAAGAACAGTCTCCTCCATAAGGGTTGAACAAACCAAAGTTGTGTTCTTGGGTTGCAAAAGAATTCACAAAGGTTTGGCAATGATGTGTGAATCAAAACATGAGTCTTGGGACTCAAAAATATGAAGACTAGATGTATTTGGACTCTCAAATTCGTCTCCTAAAGTCTTGCAAAACAACTCCCCCGAAGTTGGTATTTATAGGAAAAAATATGAAGAGTCCCACGTTCTTAAAACTCTAAAATTCTATCCAGCGTACAAAAAAAACAGCATTCTTTAAGGAATTTTCTCTATCTTCAAAAGATCATAACTCCTTCACCGTAGCTCGGATTGAGGTGCCGTTTTTTCCAGTATCTTCGTTGCGGCGAGCTATTCAACTTTATAGTTGACCAGACCTCCAAACTATGGATGTGAAATTACGAAAATGCCCTTGAACTCTCCTATTGTGCCTTTTTTCACTGTTTTGACTTCCCTTGCGTACCACTTGCATTAAGTCCCTAAAATCTTGGAACGTGAAGTCATTGAGGTAGATGTGGGACATATTAGTGGAGATAATGCATGCTTGATTCCCGGAATTCGGATAGAGGCCGTCATGTGAGATCGTGAGGAGACGTGCCAAATGTAGCGGCGTACGACATAAATAAATGAAACATTTCGGACATGTGAAAAATGTCCTTACAAATCTCCCCCTATGTCTATGCCGGTACATACATAAAAAATCCGAATTATCAAATATGAAATTGCCTATACAAATCTACCCTTCCATGAACCCAAAACTGGAAAAGGTACAAATGAATAGTCTTCGTCGTTTGTTCTTTAATTCTTCAGGAATCTCAAAACTTTTCTCATCAGGGTGTGCAACATATAGATCTGCAATCTTCATACCTACACACATGAGACAAAGCAAATACCACGTGACATATCGAGTTTGAAATGAGATAACATGGATATCAATATATGATAAAAACATAAGCAACATCTCAAAAACTTCCCCAGAATTCAAACTCTCCCATAATATGATAATTCTTTCTCCCCCTTTTTATGATGTCCCCAAATGGACAAATTAGAGAAATAAATCAAATAAGCAAGTGCGGGGTGTCACTAGGATAAAAACACACCATGAATAAACAGAAAGCAACCAAGTCAATGATAGCGTAAATGAAGTGGTGTGATCAAATTCGATAGGAAAATCAATGCATACAAACATGACATATGTGCACAATGAATATTGGATATTCCTAGAGAATGAACTCAAATGCTTCCTTTGGTGTAAAAGAGTGACAGTATAAGATATTGACTCAATCAAATCAACAAATTAAAGCTCAAAATGATTTTCACACCAATAACGTCTGTTGATACCAAAATTAATATGCTGAAGTGGACCAATAATACGAAGGCACATGTCAATCTACGTGGCACAATAGCAACGAGGAAGTTCATTTTCCCGACCAACTCATGTTCTATCCGAGTAACAAGGATACACCGAGGAACTCCAGTGCCCCGAGGTACTCTAGCGTTCCGAGGAACTCTTGAGCGACGAGCAACTAAGGCGGTCCGAGCTGCATCTCGGTCGTATTATTAATTGCCAGAATATCAACAGTTCAACCATTCATTGAATGTTTATCATCTTGACTAACACGCTGCATTAAATGTATTCCCCTTTCATATGTATATCATTTAATGTATCAACCCATTCATGTACAACCTAAATACTATAAATACCTTGTATCACCCTCATTCAGAAGGGAGGGGGGGGGAATTTCTTGAGAGAACTTGTAATCAAGAATTCTGCAAACACTCAGCAATAACATAACAGTGGACGTAGGCTTTATTCCTAGCCGAACCACTTTAAAAATCTTTATCTTATTTATTTATCTGTGATTGAATAATTAGAGCAATCTAGTTTTTTACATCAACAGATTGGCGTCGTCTGTGGGAAGCGACTATTGCTATCGTTTTTCACCAAAAATCATTTATCATCAATGGCAGATAATCCAGAATCCAGTAATCGAAATGCTGGAAATATTGGAAATCCTCCAAATCCATCTGCACCTCCAGATCTGGCTGGAATTATGACGAATCTGGCTGAAGGACAAATCGCCATGCAAGAAACAATGAGGCAACTCATTCAAACTCTTCACGGCGGTGCACCTACCCATTCAAGGCAAAGGAGTGATCGTGGGCAATCGCTATCCAGGCGTACTGGGTCATATCGTAATGAAGAATCTAATGATTTTTCTTATCAACCTGGGCAAACTTCATCGATTCGGGCTACGGATACAGATCAACATATCACCCTCTCTCCGGAGAGAACTAGCGCCTTGGAAAGATTAAGCAGGGCATCTCCTTTCAGTCGGTTAGGACCAAGGAGAAATATGAGTCCACCTAGTGCCCCATCGAGAAGCTTTCGACCACCATCAGGTTTGAGAGAAGGATCAGCACAATCAAGACCAGCTACTCGTCGAGATAGATCTCAGGAAACTACGTCAGAACAATCAATTGCTCGGACTAAGCATCCCGAGGAAGGAAATGAAGCATGGAAGGGTTCCATTCAGCGATTGGGGGATAGACTTGGAGAAATGGCTAAAGAAAGGAATC
This sequence comes from Sambucus nigra, assembly GCA_949130495.1. Taxonomy (NCBI): domain Eukaryota; kingdom Viridiplantae; phylum Streptophyta; class Magnoliopsida; order Dipsacales; family Adoxaceae; genus Sambucus; species Sambucus nigra. The sequence goes on along the minus strand of OX422218.1, from coordinate 515,003,772 downwards.
CCTTACAGAGAACTTTTGTTCAAGGGACACCTTTTGTGCAGGCCATTGTGAATTTTCCTACACCATCTAAATTCAAAGCACCCGTAGTGACCCCTAAGTATGATGGAAAGACAGATCATGTTCTTCATATAGAATAATACCAAGCTGCTGCCGACATATATGCCGTCCCTGACGAGATGAGATGTAGAGCATTCTCGGGAACTCTTACCGGGTCTGCACAGATATGGTACAACAATCTTCCTCGGGGTAAGATTTCGACTTTTATTCAATTGGCCGAGTTGTTCATTGGCAATTTTTATTTTGGAGCAAAGCCGGTAAAGCGAGTAGCACACTTGCTAAGTGTTAGACAAAAATCAGGTGAAAGTACTAGAGATTACATAACTCGTTTTAATAACGAGAAGTTGGAAGTCATAGATTACGAAGAAAAGACAGCGATCACTGCTTTGATGAGTGGTTTGCTGCCTAATAAGTTATATTACACTTTGGCTAAAGATCCACCTAAAACTATGTCGGAGTTAATGGCGAAAGCGGCCAAAATCATGAATGCCGAGGAGGCGATGGCTGCGAAGAAGAATATGGATAAAGAAACCAAGGTTGAGGTTGACAAATCTAAGAAGAAAGAGCAAAAAGGTAATGGTGGCGACAAGCACTCCAAGAATAATAGGACGTCATGGGAAGTCCTAAAGAAGTACGACAATTATACTCCATTGAAAATGGGTATTAATCATGTTTTGGAAGAAATCAAGAATAGCGAGGATATCAAGTGGCCAGATAAACTGAGGACAAATCCTGATCTGAGGAATAAGGCCAAATATTGCGAGTTTCACAAAGATCATGGCCATACGACCAAAAATTGCATAGCCCTTCAGAACGAGATTGAAACGCTCATCCGAAGAGGAAAATTGTCAAAATATGTAGATCGCAGGGGTGAGAGGAAGAATGATGATAGAACTAGAGAGAGATCTAGATCTCCTCGTCGTGCAGAGGAGAAAAAGAAGAGGGACCACGAAGATGATCCAGATGATGACCCCGATCTTCCTAAGAAGCCAAGGCAGCCTGAACGAGAGGTATTTTCCATACGTTTTGGGTCATTTGATTGTAATGTTATTACAGGAGGAGATGCAGGAGGAGGAGACCTTACTGCAGAAAGAAAAGCTTACCTCGGAGAGGCTCAAGCTTGTTCATATATTCAGCGAATAAACCTGGCCGAGGATGATCGTCCGAGGAAGGTAAACAAAGAGAAGCTAGTTATTGGTTTTTCAAAAAATGACCTGGCAGGTGTTCTTTACCCTCATGACGATCCTTTGGTGATCAAAATGAGGATGAAGGATGTGGTCATTTCAAAGGTGTTGGTAGACAACGGTAGTTCGGTAGACATCATATACTATTCATGCTTTGATAGCTTGAATTTGAAATTATCTCAATTGGAACCTTATCACAGACCCCTTCTGGGTTTTGCTGGTGAGAAAGTTTTTCCACTTGGGACGATCAAGTTGCATATACTCATTGGAATTTGGCCTGCTTGTCGAACAGAAAGAATATGCTTCTTTGTGATGGATAAGAATGTGCAGTCAGCCTACAACATCATCATGGGAAGAGTTGGATTGAAGAAGTTCGAAGCAGTTCTATCTACAGTACATCAGTGTTTGAAATTCCCAACAAATTTTGGAGTCGGAGTTGTGAAAGGTGGTCAAAAAGTAGCTCGGGAATGCTATTATTCGTCTGCCGAGCAAGAAGAACTTGAAGAGTCAAGGAAAAAGACTACTACTTACCAAGTGGAGGAAGGTACAGAAATTGAAACTCTTGATCCTAGGGATGAATCCCAACTTATAAAAGGATAAGTGGTGGAATCTACAGAAAATGTTATTCTGGACGACGAACATCCTGAACGAGTAACCTAGATAGGTTCATCGTTGGATGTGTCAATAAAACAGGAGTTGATAACTTTCTTGAGAAATAGGAAGAATACTTTTGCTTGGAGTCATGAAGACATGCCAGGAATAGATCCAAACTTCTTATGTCATGAGCTCAATGTGAATAAGGAGATCAAGCCTGTGAAGCAGAGAAGAAGAGTGTTTAGCCCCGAGAAGAACCAGGCCATACAAGAGGAGGTCGAGAAGCTCCAGAAAGCCCAATTCATTGAAGATGTGAAATATCCAGATTGGTTGGCAAATGTGGTGATGGTAAAGAAGAAGAACAATAAATGGAGAATGTGTGTTGATTTCACTGATCTTAACAAGGCATGCCCAAAAGAACATTTTCCATTGCCCAGAATCGACCAGCTAGTGGATGCTACCTCGGGACATGAGTTGCTCAGCTTCATGGATGCATATTCTGGCTACAATCAGATCAAAATGAAACCTGAAGACAGGGAAAGTACTTCTTTTATTACCCCAAGGGGAACTTATTGTTATAATGTTATGCCTTTTGGTTTGAAAAATGCAGGTGCAACATATCAGCGGCTGATGAACAAGGTTTTTGCCGAACAAATCAGTTACAACATGGAAGTCTATGTCGACGATATGCTAACAAAGAGCAAGAGAGCTGCTGATCATCTAGTTGACTTAGGTCAAACCTTTGATCAATTAGATGAATACCAAATGAAGCTCAACCCGACGAAGTGTACCTTTGGAGTACGGGAAGGAATGTTCCTCGGATACATCGTCAACCAACGAGGTATTGAGGCGAATCCAGAAAAGATCAAAGCTCTTTTAGGGCTGCGATCCCCGACGACGAGGAAAGAAGTACAAAGTCTTACAGGACGAGTTGCGGCGCTCAACAGATTTGTATCCCGAGCAACTGATAAATGTCTCCCATTCTTCAAAACGCTACGAAAAAGTTTTGAGTGGACTGATGAATGTGAGAAGGCCTTTCAAGACTTAAAGAGGTATTTGGGGGCACCACCATTGTTGTCCAGGCCAATAACTGGAGAGACGTTGTACTTGTATTTTGCAGTATCAGAGAATGCAGTTAGCTCAGTGTTGATCAGATTGGAAAATGGAGTCCAGAAGCCAATTTATTACACAAGTAAAGCTTTTCGAGGTGCAGAAATCAGGTACCCAAAGCTAGAAAAATTGGCATTGGCATTAATCGAAGCAAGTAGAAGAATGAGGCCATACTTCCAAGCCCATACAATTGTCGTGTATACTGACATGCCATTAAGGCAAGCCCTTCACAAGCCAGAAAAATTAGGAAGATTGATGTATTGGGCAATAGAACTCGGTGAATATGATATTGTGTATGAACCCAGATCATCATTAAAGGGGCAAGCTGTAGCAGATTTTATAGGAGAGTTCACGTACCCTGATACCCCCGAGGAACAAAAGGTGCTTGCTGACCAACCTGTGGACGATACAGGATCAGCAGACACAGGTCCAGACCAACTAAGGTTGGTAAAAGGATTTGTGGATGTAGAAAAATCATCATATTCAAACCCAGACCAACTCCGGTTGGTAAAAGGGCGTGAACAGATGATCGACGAGGAGCGAAAGATACCAGGGGAGGATGAAAAGAAACAACAAATATTTCACCGAGGAACTCTATCGGATAAGAAATTTGAAGACGAGTTACCTACATGGAGATTATATGTAGATGGATCATCTTGCACAGCTGGTTGTGGAGCAGGGATTGTTTTAAACACCCCAGATGATATTGACATGGAGTATGCCTTGCGATTCCAATTCAAAGCTTCCAATAATGAAGCTGAGTATGAGGCCATGATAGCAGGTTTTAATTTGGTGAAAGTTATGGAAGCACGGCAAGTAATTGTGTTCAGTGATTCTCAATTAATTGTGAATCAGATGATGGGAATATATGCAGTTAAGGGAGAATTAATGATGAAGTACCATGCAGAGGTGATGGAGTTATTAACAGAATTTGATGATATTCAATTGGTAAGAATACCGAGGATGGAGAATGCAAGAGCAGACGCATTGGCCCGATTAGCATCAGCTACCCGTACCGAGCTACGAAGAACAATACCAATTGAAGTATTAGAAAGTCGGAGCATAGAAGAAGACCTGACAGTGAATATTATTACCCTTGATTTAGGACCATCCTGGATGGATCCCATCAGGGCATACATTGAAGAAGGAAAATTACCGGAGGATAAGCTAGCTGCCAAGAAATTGAAGTATAAAGTTGCTCGGTATGTGTTAACTAATGGTGTTTTGTATAGACGAGGAATTATGGCAGGTTTGCAGAGATGTGTACATCCATCAGAAGTCAAGGAATTGGTTGAGTAAATCCATGAAGGATCCTGTGGAGCTCATGTAGCAGGTCGGACACTTTTGCAAAGGGTAATGACACAAGGATACTACTGGCCGACGATGAGGGCTGATTGTATAGCCTATGCCAAGAAGTGTGACAAGTGCCAACGCTTTTCCTCCATCCGAAGAACTCCACAAGCATTGTTAACACCCATAACTTCACCTTGGCCATTTTCCATGTGGGGGATTGATTTGGTTGGACCATTGCCGACGACCCGAGGAAGGTTCAAGTACCTCGTCGTGGCAGTGGATTATTTTACTAAGTGGGTGGAAGCTAAACCACTAATTAATATGACGTACGAGAAGGTATATCAGTTCATTTGGAAGAACATCATTTGTCGATATGGTCTCCCTCATGCTTTCATCATAGATCATGGAACACAATTTGACAACGAGGAGTTTGCCGCCTATTGTCGACAATCAAACATCCTGAAGACCCATTCAGCACTAGGTCATCCTCAAAGCAATGGGCAGACTGAGGTGACGAACAGAACGCTGCTAAATGGTTTGAAGAAAAGTCTAAGAGAAGCTAAAGCTAATTGGATTAATGAGCTACAGTCAGTTTTGTGGGATTACCGAACAACTCCCCGAGCAGCAACTGGAGAATCACCATACATGTTAGCATTTGGAAGTGAGGCTGTGATACCTGCCGAGTTGGGTCTCCCAACACATAGAGTACTGAATTTCAATTCCCCAGTCAGCGATTTAATGAGAAGACTGGATTTGGATATGCTCGAGGAAGTTAGAGAAGAGGCAGCCATTAGGAATGCTGCTTACCAACAACGTATTGCTCTGTTCTACAACAAAAGGGTGAAGAAATGTGACTTAAAAGAAGGGGATTATGTGCTAAAGAAAGTCATTCAGAAGCATAATAAGCTGGAAGCAAACTGGCATGGACCTTACCGAGTTACAGAAGTTGTTCGACCAGGAACTTACAGAATAGCAACTCTAGAAGGAGAGGAATTTAAGAATGCATGGAATGCTGAACACCTGCGCAAGTATTATCAGTAATGTAAAATGTAAAGCATTTCCTTCATTATGAATAAAACGAGGATGTTTCACCATTTTCTTTCTGTTGAAAGTTTTCCGGGGAATACTAGTGTAACACTACGCTTATAAAAAATACAAAAAATACTCCTTTGGTTAGGAGGCGACACTAGCGTGATCAACTACGGTTGGTAAGATAACTAGTGGATAGTTCGAAAGAACCAAAAAATACTCCTTTGGTTAGGAGGCGACACTAGCGTGATTAACTACGGTTGGTAAGATAACTAGTGGACAGTTCGAAAGAACCAAAAAATACTCCTTTGGTTAGGAGGCGACACTAGCGTGATCAACTACGGTTGGTAAGATAACTAGTGGACAGTTCGAAAGAACCAAAAAATACTCCTTTGGTTAGGAGGCGACACTAGCGTGATCAACTACGGTTGGTAAGATAACTAGTGGACAGTTCGAAAGAACCAAAAAATACTCCTTTGGTTAGGAGGTGACACTAGTTGGTAAGATGACTAGTGGACAACAACATTATTAAAAAATACCAATTTTGGTTGATTGGATTTGAAAATATACTCTCACATGCCAACTTATGTTGGTCGGGAGGTAAGATTATTATAAAAAGTTCTTTGAAAAGTGAAAATATTTCAAATAGAACCAAGTATGGCTGGTCGGGGATAAAAACCCATCAACTGTACTTGGTCGACAGGCACAATTTAACAACCTTGGTTGGTTGGAAACAGTTTAAACATTTTATACTAATTACTTTATTATTAAGTGATGGAGCAGCATTGATACCTGTAATTTTGATTTTATATTGTTATCTTTTTAACAAATACATATACACAAATGTTTGATAAACACAAGACAATCGCAATACAAATTTGCAAACAGAAAATGAGATTCTTTCATTAAGATAAAAATGTATTACAAGCTCTACATATGTGCTAATTATTACATTGAAAAAACCTATTCTATTGGTTTCTTTCCTTTAGCTTTTGAAATAGGTTCCTCGCCGGCAGGAGGATCTTCCAGGCAAAGGGGAGAGTTAATAAAATTCAAATCCTTCAGCATCCTGACATTCATTATTGAAGGGGTATCCAAGAGATGCTCGGGGCGAGATATGTCAACTTGAGAATGAAGATTATAATCACCAAGATATTTTGAAATTAAGCTCCGAGGAATGGCGCGAGCTGGAATCCATGCCATATCCAATTTATAGGGTGGTATGGGCAAGTCTAATAACCCAGGACTATGATAATCCCATAGGTAGTGCCCCTGTTCAAGCTTCAGCACTCCAAGGGCGTTCAACCATCCCTGTTTATAACCTTCATTATTGGCACTTTCAATGTGAGCATCCAAATGACAAAGGGCCTCATTATAGCCTGCCATCCAGAACTCACGAGGTTGTTTATGGAATTGGAGGTCATTCTATCCAATTTTTCATGAATGTTTTTGATGAAAAGGTCCTTGGAATCCAAATCAGATTTTGCTGCAGCAAGTTGATCTTCTAAAGATAGGTTCTTCTTGGACATTTCAGAAAGAGCATGATCCTTAGCATTCAATTGGAACGCTTGAGTTTCCAAAGTAGATTGAGTTCGAGCCTCTTCAACATTACGACTAAGAACTCTTGATCGGCTCCGAGAAGTGACTGGAGAACCTTGCTCCTCGACAACATTTCGAGCAGTTCTTCCTCGTCCCCGAGAATCTCTTCCTCGTCCCCGAGCAGTCACAGGAATAACAGATCTTCTTAAGTTATCCAATTCTTGCCTTAATTTGGCGTTTTCAACTTCTAAGAAAGAGAAACCTTCATCTGTAATTGGTACTAAAGCATTAGAAGATGAAGCTGCAGATTCATACTGTGCCAGTTTTTTCTGCAAATTATTATTTTCTTGTTCCAGGATCTCGGCGATCTGCCTGCAGGCCTCAACTTCACCTTTTAGGGTCTTTTCCCTAATATCATATCCAGCGATGATCTTTTTATGGCCTGTATCAGAAGACAGTTGTTGATATCTACTTTCATACTCCTTATGCAACAAGGCAGTTGACTCATTGTGTTGATTCTAAAGATCTTCTAAGGAACAATGAAGTTCCTCGATCAAATCGTAGTATGACGCATTGTTGGCCACAGATCGATCCAGCAAATCCTTCAAGTATCGGTAAGCTTCAACTGCTTGCTCTGAGGCATCATGGCCAAGGATGTCGGCAATCTCTGATACACTCAGGTCTGTATGACCAGCCTTATAATATCCATTGTATAGTTGCATCATCTTTGTATCAGGAGCAGATATCAGTTCCATTCTGGCCATAAACTAATAAAGAGGACACAACAGTCAACAAAAAGAAGTCATCAACAACAGAGATGAACAAAGATGTATTTTATTAGATCTCAAAGGGATTACATTGTTCGATTACAAGTAATGAAAAATATAAGAGATACCGAACAACTTCACACCTTTTCCTTGTCTCCCAAGACTTTCTCGGGAGGCTGGGACGAGGAGCTTGGTTGTTCGGTGGTCACAGCGGCTTGATCAGCAGGAATCTTCTCAGGAGGAGGAGGCATGGAAGAAATGTCCTCGGTGGCAGAAGGTTGAGAGACATGGATTTGATCACCTATGGCTGCAGAGGATTCATCAGAAACAGGCTCATCTTCTTCTTCTTCCACAATTGATGGAGGAGGGCCATGGAGGTGTAGCTGAAATAGATCAGAATCTTCTTTGATTTTCAATTCCTGAAAGCCAGCTACCCAACCATCTCGGAAGTATTTCAACTTCCCATACTGGACTTGGGATGTCATTACAACAATCCCCTTGTCCCATCCTTTATCCCAGCCAGCGCTGAAGGATTTTTTAACTGCGAGTTTTCTTCTCATTTTCTCCGAAGAAAGTTTCGCATCCAATTCTTCCTTTTGGCTTTTGATATCTCGCAGGGCGAGCAACTCTTCCTCTGCCTTCTTCAACTTATCTTCAAGCTCTCCAAAATTCTTGAGCTTGTCGTCATATTTTTTATGCTCAACCTCCAAACTTTTCACTTTATTCTCCAAACTCTTGGAGATCTCATCCAGTTTCACTTTCTCAGCCTCAGCAACTGAAAACTTTTTCTCCCAAACAGTCTTGTCCTCATTATACTGCTGGAGAGATTCCTTCAAGGATTGGGTCAAACCCAACAGAGCATCCTCTACGCCAGAAGAGGAGCTTGAAGCTTTAATAGCTTCATCTTTCTTCACAATGTTATTGAAACAATTCACCAGCTGAAAGATGAGAAAAACAGTAAAGTCAATACAAAAATGCAAGAATTCAGAGAAAGAAAGAAAACCCAGAGTATGAGATATTAACTGAAGCAAGATGACGAGTAGCTAGGGATGTCAGCATATCCCTAGAAATTTTTTCATCAATTCCTTGGACCTCGGGTATGATCCAAGTTTTTACCGAGCTCATTGCAGAGCTCGGAGGAATGATGGTTGGAACACCAACACCACCAGCAGGTAAAGAGGAGGCAGTTTCAGCCAGAATGACTGAGGATGATTTCCTCAATCTCCTCAAAGGGACCTCAGTAGCTTCAACCAAGGAAGAACTCTTGGTCGGAGAGATATTAATCACTTCCACGGGAGCAACTTTCTTGCTCGGGGCCACTGGGGGCTTCTCGGTAGCTTTTGAAGGTGCAACATCCACCTTCTTAGTCCCCTCTGGGACATCAATTTTACTTTTCTTTGCCTCAGCAGCAAATGAAATGTCATCAAATAGAGCAGGAGGAGCTCTTTTCTTGCCCATTCTCTGACTTAAAGGAAGATCAGAATCTGAAGAAGAATCCTCTGGAGTTGAAGCAGGCTCAACAGGGCGAGCAGTATAAGAGGTTGTATAGCTCTTATACTGTAGCAAATATGATGCAGACCTGATGTGCTCATCTGCAACGTTCTTATGCAAACCCCAGATAAGTTTCAGATGCTTGATATTAACTTCTGATTCCTTTGGAGTTTTTCTTTTACTATCAACTGCAAACAAACACATGATAAAATATCAGTCATACATTTTATCAAACATAAAGAATTCGTAAATTCAGAAAAGAAATAAAATGAAAAATAAACCTATCCCATTGCCATATGGGGGGCATCTGGGACCGTTGTATACACCATCTCCAACTAAAGGGGCATGTTGCCAATTTTTAATAACCACCCCATGTTCAAAATAATCTCTATTTGCATCCGGGAGGTTAACTACAAGGGCTCTATTCAAAAACCTAGTTTTTAAATAATAAATATTATCTAGAACGGCACATCTATAGCAGTACATTATTTCAGGGATCCCTATACGAGTCCCATGAGTTAGATTTAATTTGTACACCCCATTAATTATTCTCCATGAATTGGGGGCTATTTTTGCAGGGACAAGATCAAAATACTGACAAAACTCAAGACACAATGGATTTGGCGAAAAAGAAAATCCACATTCAGCAATGAATAGACTGGGGAACCAATGTCCCTCAGCCAATCGAAAATAATCTAAAGGCTCAGAAAGAACGTCTAGAGTTACCCAGGACGGAATGGAAAAATCGGAACGAAATTTCTCAACAGATTCCACAATATAAACCATACTGAATAAAAGAGATACAAAAGAAAGGAAGAAGATCTTACAGGAAGAAAGGAGGTATGTTGACAACGAACGAAAACAAGGATGAAGGCACAAGAGAGAAGGAGAGAATAGAAAGCTTGAATGCAGGAAATTGGAAAAAGAAGAAGACGGTATGGTTACCTAAGAAGTTTAAATACTTTGCCTTGGGAAGCGGCGAAGGAAATGATTACGAAAAAGAAACTAGTGAACTTCCGGCGGCTAAAAGGACAAAAAGGGCACTAAGATCGAAGCGTTCTTAAAAGTTCAAAAAAAAAAGGCGGATTCTTTGAATTTAGAAATAAATTCAAATACAATGCTCCTAAAACCCAGGAAGATCATTCAATATTGCCATAAACCGAGAAAGAATGTTCCATACTCCTCAAAGTTCGAAATATGAAACATTGGGGGCTTCTGTTGATACCAAAATTAATATGCTGATGTGGACCAATAATACGAAGGCACATGTCAATCTACGTGGCACAATAGCAATGAGGAAGTTCATTTTCCCGACCAACTCATGTTTTATCCGAGTAACAAGGATACACCGAGGAACTCCAGTGCCCCGAGGTACTCTAGCGTTCCGAGGAACTCTTGAGCGACGAGCAACTAAGGCGGTCCGAGCTGCATCTCGGTCGTATTATTAATTGCCAGAATATCAACAGTTCAACCATTCATTGAATGTTTATCATCTTGACTCACACGCTGCATTAAATGTATTACCCTTTCATATGTATATCATTTAATGTATCAACCCATTCATGTACAACCTAAATGCTATAAATACCTTGTATCACCCTCATTCAGAAGGGAGGGGGGGGAATTTCTTGAGATAACTTGTAATCAAGAATTCTGCAAACACTCAGCAATAACATAACAGTGGACGTAGGCTTTATTCCTAGCCGAACCACTTTAAAAATCTTTGTCTTATTTATTTATCTGTGATTGAATAATTAGAGCAATCTAGTTTTTTACATCAACAACGTCCAAAATGATTTTATGCTTTTTCAGGACTTTCAAGGAAGTGCAAACCCGTTTAGATTCTCCAACCAAACTCCCTCAGATATTGTATTGAATAGAGGCATTCTAAATTCTCAAACTTTGGAGAATTGATGGTGAAACCTAAGTGGCCCATATTTGGCATGAATTGCTTTTTATTGCCTTTAAATTTTTTCGGGCTCTTTTAACCTCTTTGGACCTCGGATATTAAAATTCCTCCATTTTTTAGGTCCTTTTTAACGGTGGCTTTTGCGCAAAGGATAAATGATTACCTTTCGCAGCCCCTCCCCGTTATACAAAAACACACAGTCTCACCAAAACGGTTTTTACATGCATTCCAATCTTGTCAAGTTTTATCGCATATTGTACATTGTATAGACATGATTGAGATGAAAACACGCAAGCCAACATGAGATAGACAAATGCAATAATCAAATATAGCCGTGCATGTGTGCAATAAAGGATATAGGAGTCAAACATGTAGGAAGATATCACTAATTACATCTCAAAGACTCCAATCAATGTAAAGCACATGGATGAAATGATGTAGCCTCTCAAATCTCTATCAAACAGTCACATGGATAAATGGAATGAAGTTGTGACTTGGCTATCTTACATGCTCATCCATAAAAGAAGCAAAATACAAAAATCTTTTTGGATTTTTTCGAAAATTTGGAAAAATAAAATAAAATCTTTTTGTGCTTTTCTCAAAAATTTTCTTAAAGGAAAATCTTTTTGTATTTTTTTTTTCAAAAGAAATATAAAAAGCAAAAGGAATAAAACAAAGCTGTACAACAAAGTAATGGTACATATAAAACAGACTAGCAATTGGAAGCATATGATATGAACATGAAGAAGCATCCTATTCTAGACATAGACCAACCCCTCAGTCAACTGTGCAAATCCCTAAAGATTTCCTAAGACTCTCAAATCTAAGGGCGTCTAAAGGTTTCGTGAAAATATCGGCTAACTGACGGTCGGTAGGAACAAAACTCAGGGATACGACTTTCTCTTCAACTAACTGGCGAATAAAGTGCTCACGTATCCTGATGTGTTTTGTGCGTGAATGCTGAACTGGATTGCGGGATATGTGTATCACGCTCGTGTTATCACAGGAAATGGTCATGGTGTCCTGTGATATCCCATAATCCTCCAGCATTTGCTTCATCCACAAGAGTTGTGTGCAACAACTCCCGGCGGCTATGTACTCAGCCTCCGCAGTGGACAAAGAGATGGAATTTTGCTTCTTGCTCAGCCAGGAGACAAGAGCAGAACCAAAATAGAAACACCCACCAGAAGTGCTCCTACATCCATCTACATCCCCAGCCCAATCGGCATCCGAGTAGGCGGACAGACGGTCATCGGTATCAAAGGAATACCAAATCCCGTATGAGAGAGTCCCACTTACGTATTTAATAATACGTTTTAGAGCAAGTAAATGTGACTCTTTTGGGGATGCCTGATAACGCGCACAGACTCCAACACTAAAGGCGATGTCGGGACGACTGGCAGTCAAGTAGAGGAGACTACCTATCATACTCCGATATAAGGTTTGCTCTACGTCCTTGCCTGAAGTGTCCTTACTAAGCTTGGTAGTGGTACTCATAGGTGTACGTGCATGCTTAGCGGAGTCTAAACCAAATTTCTTCACTAGGTCTCTAGCATACTTGGATTGGGAGATGAACATCCCATCCTCTAGCTGACGAACCTGGAGACCAAGGAAGAATGTAAGCTCACCAACCATTCTCATCTCAAACTCACTTTTCATCTCCTCCTCAAAGTGGTGAGCATGCTGGGAGCATGTGGATCCAAAGACTATGTCGTCCACATAGACCTGGGCAACCAAAATAGCACTGTCATCTCTCCTGACAAACAACGTCATATCTACTCCCCCTCTCTTGAAGCCACGAGCTAAGAGATAAGAAGTAAGCCTCTCCTACCAAGCACGGGGTGCTTGCTTCAAACCATACAAGGCTTTCCTCAGATAGTAGACGTGCTCAGGGTGCTGAGGGTCTTCAAACCCTTTTGATTGTTCCACATAAACCTCCTCCTGTAGAATGCCATTCAAAAAGGCACTCTTGACATCCATCTGATACACCTTGAAGCGCAGATGACATGCGATGGCGAGCAGAAGACGGACGGACTCAAGCCTCGCAACAGGAGCAAATGTCTCCCCAAAGTCTACACCCTCTATCTGTGTGTAGCCTTGAGCGACCAACCTAGCCTTATTTCGGATTATGGTACCATTTTCATCCATTTTGTTCTTAAAAATCCACCGGGTACCTATCACATTAATCTCACTAGGTCGGGGGACAAGTTCCCAGACATCATTCTTTTTAAACTGAAGCAACTCATCCTGCATAGCAGATATCCAGTGTTCATCCTTGAGTGCTTCTTTATGGTTCTTGGGCTCGATTTTGGACGTGTAGCAAAGATGGCTAACAACGTTCTCTAGCTGAGCACGAGTCTTGACCCCTAGAGTGGGATCACCAACAATGGCAGAAGAGTCATGACTCTTGCGAACCCAAGCAGGTGTGTCCCCTAACACAGGAGTAGGGTCCACAGAGTGTGAGAGAGGAACAGGTAAATCACTGTCAGAACAATCCTCATCCTCACACTGAAGGTTAGGATCAATAACCGTCGGAGGTTCGTCATCTTGCACGGTGACGTTTATTGATTCCATAATCTTAGAGCTCTTCAGGTTAAAAACCCGGTACGCTCTGCTATTCGATGAATATCCTAGAAATATTCCCTCATCGCTTCGGGAGTCAAACTTTCCTAATTGCTCTTTATCCCGTAGGATGTAGCATTTACTCCCAAAGACACGGAAATATGCCAGGTTGGGCTTCTTGCCAGTCCACAACTCATAAGGAGTGTGAAGTGTGTGTGGACGCAGATGCACCCTATTCACCGTGTGGCATGCAGTAGACACTGCCTCTGCCCAAAATCTCCTAGAAACTTTACGACCTAGAAGCATAGATCTAGCCATCTCTTGGATCATTCTATTCTTTCTCTCAACAATCCCATTTTGCTGAGGAGTTCTCACAGCAGAAAACTCATGTTTGATCCCAAGGCTATCACAGTACAAATCAACCTTTGCTTCCTTGAATTCAGTGTCGTTGTCACTACGTATTCTGTTAATAGTGACACCGTGTTGATTTTGCAGGACACGGCACTTGGTCGTTAAGAAATCTACAGCATCGGATTTCTCTCTCAGAAAACCTACAATGGAGTATCTGGAGAAATCATCTACCATCACGAGGATGTACCTCTTACCACCTAGACTCTCAGTACGAGTGGGACCCATAAGATCCATGTGAATCAACTCCAGATTACGAGAGGTGGTAATGGAATGTAACTTCCTATGAGGACTACGAATTTGTTTTCCCAACTGACAGGGTCCACAAACGGTCGAAGTTGACTTTCCAAGAGATGGTAAGCCATGTACTAGGTCCTTTTTAGATAAACGATTGAGATCTCTAACGTTCACGTGACCTAGACGTTGGTGCCACAGATCCATAGGAGTGATCGTGGCGCTGCTGCAGACAAGTGAGGATGTGGGCTCAGTCCCATAGCAATTATCCTCGGTCCTCACCCCTTGCATCAAAAGTTTACCGGCTTGATTGTAGACTTTACACGCGTCCCGGTCAAACTTTACTGCAAAGTTAGTGTCGCACAGCTGGCTAATGCTGAGAAGGTTTGCTTTCAAACCTTTGACGTACAAAACATTTTCTAGCTTAGGAAAACCAGGTAACTCGATAGTACCTCGTCCTATAATGCTAGACTTACTCCCATCTCCAAAGGTGACTCTGCTATCTTGATAATCCTCAAGAGTAGTAAAAAATGAGGCATCACCTGTCATGTGTCTGGAGCACCCACTATCAGAATACCACTGAGAGGTATTATGTGCTTTGAGAACAACATGAACAACAAAAGCCTTTTTATCTTTCTTAGGAACCCAAGTCGAGATGACCTTTTGTTTGACTTTGTTGTTGTTGATTTTAGCTGGAATGTGAGAAACATTCACTAACGGCAAAGAGATCCGTCGAAATTCTCCCATTAAACTTTGAGTCGTGGTAGCTAAGAACTCAACTCGCTCTCTCAGACTAGAAAACTCATCAGTATGACGTGGTGGAGCAGTAGTACGTCGTGTCCGACCCATGCTATTGCAAGTTTCCCTAAGGTGGCCTTTTCTTTTGCAATAAGTACAAAAGAGCACAGTCAAAGGCGGACCTTGGTTTGCTTTTCTTGGTCGAACTCTCCTTCGAGGTTTTTTACAGTGACCATAAGGAGTTGTAGTAAATTCAGGAACTGGTCCAGGTACAATTTGAGACGTGGAGGCACCATCATAACCAATTCCTTGTCGATCACCAAAACCTAAAGCGGGGCCGAGGAGCATCTTTCCCATCTTCCCAGATCTGTCCTCGATTTGTACCTTGACTTCCCGTGCTTTCTCAAGATCATGAGTCAGCTGAGCAAAAAGGGCTTCAAGTTTCTTTCGAGTCTCCACGGAGGAATGGAGCTGACTCGTAAGACTAGCCACTTGTTTAGTCAAGTCCCCTCTCTCTTTCTCTAAAACACTCTCTCTCTCTCTAAACAAATTCTCATTCTCGACACATGTAGATTCTCTCTCTCTCAGGGCGGTGCAGGTGGAGAACTCTCTTTCTCTCGCTTTTTTAAATCTTCCTCTAAGCAGGTGATCTTAAGAACTAACGCTTTGTTATGCTTTTTAGTTTTAAAAGACTCAGAATATAACTCAGCGTAGGCGCGTTGTATATCACTCTCGCTCTCACTTGTGTCATCCTCCCCCTCACTCACATCGATCTCACTGTCGAGGTGTCCCTGTGAAGCATCATCCTCAACATCGTGAGGAGAACTAGGAGTGCTCACTTGGCTGGCCATGAATGCGGTGAAGTTACACTCATGCGGTGACTCATCTCCTGAATCCACCGTCTCGACCTCACTGTCGTCACTAAGGGTAGCATTAAGGACAGCTTTCCCTTTCTCTCTATTCAGACGATTGGCACACTCAAAAGCTCTATGACCCCTACCACCGCACTCAAAACATCTCTCACTTTCTTTCAGAGGAGGATTTTTGGAATCTTTTTCATTTTTCTTTTCAAACTTATTTGTCTCAAATTTCTTTTTATCTTTAAAATTTCCATTTTTCTTAAATTTGAGAATCCTCTTGAAATTTTTTGCGAAAAGAGCCAAATCATCTAAGTCAAAATCGCACTCAGAATCTGACGTGTCAGTCTCTCTCTTTCTAGATGACTCTACCCTCTTTCTAGCTGACCCCTCACTCCTTCTCTCTTGGGCTTTAAGAGCAATTCCCTTATCTTTAGATTTAGAATTTTTAGGGAACATATCAATTTCATAAGTTTGCAAATCTCCTACAAGTTCTTCCAATTTTAGCGTATTTAAATTACCCATAGAATTTAGCACAGTGACTTTAGGGATAAAACGCTTAGGCAAAGAACGAAGAATCTTTTTAACAACTCTAGCATTCGGAATATGTTCACCAAGATTAAAACTAGTATTCACAATGTCAGAAAGTCTAGCATAAAATTCATCAAAGCATTCAGAATCATGCATGGTGATTGTTTCAAATTGAGTTGTCAAGTTTTGCAACTTAGACTCTTTCACAGCATTAGTTCCTTCATGGGTGAGTTATAAAACATCCCATGCCTCTTTTGAGGTGGTACACGTCATTATGCGTTTGAACTCATCAGGTGTGATAGACCCAGAAATAGCACTTAGACCCTTAGAATTAAAAGATGACCATTTAATTTCTTCATCAGACCAAGAAATGTCAGGTTTCAAGTTGGTCACATTATCAACAGTCACGGTGGGAGGAGTCCACCCTCGTTCAACCAAAATCCAGACACGTTCATCAATGGCTTTTAAAGCCGACCTCATGCGGGCTTTCCAATAAGCGTAATTTGTCCCGTCAAAAATAGGCATTTTATAATATGACTTCTCCATTTGAACACGCACTTTTTCAAAAATCAATTTTTTCATAAAATTGATATCTTAGAAAAATTTTGCGGAAAAAAAAAGGAATACGCGATAGATTAGCGTAACCTGCTCTGATACCAATTTGAGAACGTGTGTGCTCGCGTTCAAATGATCAAATTATATATAAAACCCTTTTAATCCAAACAAACCCTAAACATGCAGCAGTATGTGATTGAATAAATTGATAATCTACGCAAGAACATTCAAACACATGCAATTAAGGAAAAATCCCCCTCAGGGGAAAAACCATTTATTTTCACTATAATTTGTAAGAGAACGGCTTACAATCGGATTACAATGAAAATACAAGTTGACTAAGAATTACCCTCGGGTATCGGATTCTGTAGTCGCGGCTAGAATTATCCCTTTCCAGTAGGGCTGCAATGAAGAAGAAGAACAGTCTCCTCCACAAGGGTTGAACAAACCAAAGTTGTGTTCTTGGGTTGCAAAAGGATTCACAAAGGCTTGGCAATGATGTGTGAATCAAAACATGAGTCTTGGGACTCAAAAATATGAAGACTAGATGTATTTGGACTCTCAAATTCGTCTCCTAAAGTCTTGCAAAACAACTCCCCCGAAGTTGGTATTTATAGGAAAAAATATGAAGAGTCCCACGTTCTTAAAACTCTAAAATTCTATCCAGCGTACAAAAAAAACAGCATTCTTTAAGGACTTTTCTCTATCTTCAAAAGGTCATAACTCCTTCACCGTAGCTCGGATTGAGGTGCCGTTTTTTCCAATATCTTCGTTGCGGCGAGATCTTCAACTTTCTAGTTGACCAGACCTCCGAACTATGGATGTGAAATTACGAAAATGCCCTTGAACTCTCCTATTGTGCCTTTTTTTCACTGTTTTGACTTCCCTTGCGTACCACTTGCATTAAGTCCCTAAAATCTTGGAACGTGAAGTCATTGAGGCAGATGTGGGACATATTAGTGGAGATAATGCATGCTTGATTCCCGAAATTCGGATAGAGGCCGTCATGTGAGATCGTGAGGAGACGTGCTAAATGTAGCGGCGTACGACATAAATAAATGAAACATTTCGGACATGTGAAAAATGTCCTTACATTAAATCATTTACAAAGGGAAAGAAGAGTCTGCCGGGAGGGGTTGATCGATCGAGATTTGGGGCTCGATCGATCGAAGCTCTGGGCTCGATCGATCGATCAAGCAGGTCTGCAAAATCTACAGAATTTGCAGTTACGGGTTTCATCTCCAAATTTACACCAAATCCATATTTTTAAGTTCCAATCGTCCCAGAATGCTACTACTAACATTATAACAATATATCAGATGTTTCCAACGTAAGGCATGGGTATTTCTATCATTTAATCAAGGATTAACAGCCCCAAAAGTTAATTAATTATCAAGAACACTAAAATTCTCTTAAACAAGTTTCTAACCAATTTTCTTCAGAAATTCCTTCTTATAATTATCAAAATTTCGTGGTTACATCCCTCTACATGGCAAGGTTTCCAGAATTTCCACATAAATCAATACTACATGGGTTTTCCTATCACAAATTGGGTTTTCTTCCATATTTTTCATCTCTAATCATTCCTAAACTAATATGAAAATTGCACCAACGAAAATAAGCAAGATAAACACTTGCCTGGGATTTTCAGAAGTCTGGATTGCGGCTGATTTTGGTGTGGTTGCGTTCCCCTTCTCGCGATCTACGCGTTGGTGGTGGCGGCGGTGCAAACCGGTGACTTTTTGGCCTTGAATTTCCTTGAGGGCTCTCTCCTCTCTTCTCCAATGGCCGTTCTAGGGTTCTGAATATTCTAACCCTAAATGACTAACCTAAATGGCTGATATAGGTTGCTGAATTTCGTGGGTTTAATTACCCAAATATGTAAAATGACTAAAATGCCCTCCCGGGGTACTAATTAGGCCTAAAAACGCCCCGAGACCCAAACTACACCCCCGGGTACACTTTTCTGACTATCTCGACCCTTCCAGACGCGTTGGCGCACTCAAAACGACCATATGGGCAACTTATAAAATATTCACTTTTTTATTTATCAAAATATAGTCCCGACGCGACACGAGCACGTTCCGACTTCAATTTCCGAAATTGCCATTTAACTCACTCATGACATTCAATA
The DNA here is from genome assembly GCA_949130495.1 of Sambucus nigra. Classification (NCBI taxonomy): domain Eukaryota; kingdom Viridiplantae; phylum Streptophyta; class Magnoliopsida; order Dipsacales; family Adoxaceae; genus Sambucus; species Sambucus nigra. Next base: position 514,984,780 of record OX422218.1, on the reverse strand, counting down.
TAACCAATATAATATATTACTTTGCTCATTAGTAATATTCAACAAATTTCTCATAATTACTAACTCTCGTCACGTTAATAATTATAACATAATTAATTTCCGGATTTTTATTTAATAATTAACTCACATAAAATTCAATAAATCCCCAAATTAATATAGCATAAAAATACGGGGTATTACAACTTTATCTTGAATTACCTAAGCATGCGTTCTAGGTGAGTATAACAAGATAAAATAAACAATAAATCACTACTCCGCGATGTATAAGGAAAAGCCCACAACGGGAAAAAACCTCGGACGACCCTAGCCTCAAATCCACTAAGTACGGAATTTACAATTACAAGAGAGTAGACTTACAACACTCGACTCGATCCCTCCCAAGCCCCGACGCTCCTTCTTGTAGACACCTACACCTAGCGAATAACCACGGAGCTCCATCGCGGTCTCGGAATCCACCGACCGGACTTTATATGGTCACCATCACCTGAACAAGGAGCCTTTCTCCAAGTGGGTAAATCAACGCAAACATCTTATTCTTTGTAGGATTTAGAAGCAAACTCAAACGTCTCTTCAAGACGGTAGAGATGAAAAAACGGTGCCAAAACTCCAATCAAAGTATATATATATGGAACTTGGATTAAATAAACAATTGGGTGTAAACTAGAGTGTCAAATAAATTTTTCTTTGAAAGATGAACACTCAAAACCATGAACTTTTCTTAGAAGAATTTTCTCTCAAAAACTCTCTCTAGGAGTTAGAATGGAATGAAAAGTTAAGTTTGAAAAGTTCATTTCCGCACTTAAGAAATCTGCCAAAAAGTTAGTGGAAAAAACAAGTGGGAAGGTGGGTCAAAACTGCTTAAAACTGCCATTTAACTGTTCCCGCCAAAACTCGTTCGAACGACATTTTCGTTCGAACGAAGTCTCATTCGAACGAGGCTTCTAACAAAGTTCTAGTGTGAACTCATTAGAAATCTCGTTGGAAGTTTCGTTCGAACGACCCTTCGAACGACTTTTCAGTGGCCTTTGGGGAACTCGTTGGTAAACTCGTTCGAACGACAATGTGGTTCGAACGATAAACTCATTCGAACGACAGTTCGAACAAACTTCCAGAAAGTTTAAAATAGTCTATTTTTAGCCTAGAAAGTTTGAAATAAACAAAAGTTTTAAATAAATGTACACCCATTATAAAATGTTCCAAGCTCCTATATATATAATCAAAATGCATTCATACCTTAGGAGCAATGGAACCATGTTGATGACGTAGAAACGAGGCACAAACAAACTCAGAAATGTCATGAGGCTTTATACTCTTGGCCGCTGCGTCTTCAACAAACACATCATAGGCTTGAAATAGGATCAATTAACTCTATCCTATGACTCAAACGTTTTTGTCAGGAATTGAGCCAAAACTACAAAGGACTCAATTGGAAATTTGTGCCCTTATAAATCTCCCCCTTTGGCTATTCCGGGACAAAAACCAAACAAAAATCCTAAAGGGACGTCAAGCTCTACTAGTCTGACAAAAATGTCCCACCCAAAATAAAAATACAACGCTTGACTCAAACAACCCAAAGGATCACAATCTTTGTCGGTGAAAGTTGCCACTTATAACATAATTCATGCACACTTAAGCAAACACATTAAACGCATAGGGAATATCAAAATATTAAATGCAAATAAATAATTACTCCCCCTAAATTAATTCTCCCCTTTTATCAACTATATCAACCTAAGAAGATAGCGACTCCCCCTAAGTTAAATCTCCCCCAAACTAAGATACGATTACAATATGATTAGATACCATTTCTCTTTCTCCCCCATTTCTCTTTCTCCCCATATCATTTATCCCCCTTTTTATTCAGGAATAGACAAAGGATAAAACTAATTTAAACATGACGCATAAAGTGATAAGAACATGAAAGCATATGGGCAACAAACTCATAACTAATCCAACAAATACTAATGGATACCAACTAAGATGAAAGAAACATATGTCAATATGATACATAAGTATTAAGCATATGATATCAACAAAGAATGCAACAAGATGGATACCAATTATGAATTAAAGCATATATAGACTAGAAAGCAAGGCAAAGACTAAACTAAAATATCGAATATATGTATACATAAGATATTCCTAATAGACGCAAGTACACATACATAGATATAAACACACAAATGACACAAAATACGATAAGTTTTTCACACTCGTATGGCAAAACTGTGTCATATGGAAACGAAAGTGTTGGGGTGTGAACTAGTAACAATTAAATTTAGACCCAATCACTTAAAACATGTTCACGGAGTTCTCAATTGATTGCAAACTTCATCACATTTGAATATAATATCCTGTGACAATATAGATTGAACTCAATGAACAAACATACACAATGCATACAAGCCTAGCATGTTGATGATTCTAAAAACCAATAGAGTCATGACATTGAAAACGAAACTAGGATAAACGAACATTGTGCAAACCGTTGATATATCATCCAATCTCCCTCAATAAGCATTTATATTAATTTTGAATGAAAATATCAATTAAACATAGGCCTTGGCAAATATTTTTCTTTTTAATGCCATATTTTCTTTTAGGCCTTTGGACCACGTATTTCTTTTAGGTCCAAACAAACGGTGGCTTACTATTTATAAAGGACAATAAATCCTTTCGGAGACCTTCCCCGTGCACATTTATATTTATCATTTTTTTTATTTCTCACAAATATCACGTGCAACGGATTTTGACATGCACTAGTCCTCCTAGGTCACAAATATGTAGATGACAAGATTGGTAGGAGAACACCTCATAAAGCTCAAATATACATATGAAGTTAAAATTTCAAACGAGCTCGTGCATGTGTGAATAGAGGCATATAAAAATAGAATCCATTTAATCAATAAAAAATCCAACTACTCCATGTAAGCATGGTAAAGAACACAATAAGGATTGACAATCTTAACCAAAAGTTCTAGCCACATAGGAGCGTAAACGATGGGATTCAAACACAAGTATATGCCACATAAAGTGTGTCAAACCAAAATACACAGAAAATAAAATCTTTTTGAGTTTTTGAAATTGTTTAACCAAAAATAAAAATATATACTCAAAAGACAAACAAAAATCATTTGAAGTTTTTCATTAAGCTTAAATTACCAAGAGATAAAAACCCAAATGATAAACAAAAATCTTTTTGTATTTCTTATTTAATGTTCACAAAAATGAAAGAAATAAAATACAAAATATAAACAAGTCATGATTTCTAACATGAGATATGAAATAAAGCAAAGACTAGAAAATGACTAAACAAGCATACATTTAGCATGAGAATATAGTATGAAGCACAAAAGCTAAAGTATGCAAATAAAACTGACACATTCAACCTTTAGATTTTGCAAGGGAGGAAGCATGTGAAAGTAAATGAGAATCAAATACCCTATCTTATAAAACTACCAAGTCGGATCTCCTAACCCAAACTAATGATGAGTGACTATCTCGGGGTGTAGTAATCTTGGCTACCTTGATTTACTGACATTGGGATTTTCTAGAAAATCTTTTAAGATCAAAACAATATTTCTTAAGACGACCTTTTCGACCACAATGTGCACAAGTAAAAACATGTCGAAAAGATTTACCTAAGGGGTGATCTCTAAAGGCTTTCCTAGGCGATTCTTTTAAAAAGTTGATTTTGGCTTTTTGAGTTGGTTCATCACAAGTATCGAAGCCTAAACCACACAAGTCATTTTTTATTTGGACCGTTCCTAAGATCTTATCTAGTTTTTCGGACCTACATTCCAAATCAAATTTGACTTTTCTAGAGTCTTTTAGCTTAATTCCTAATTCTACAATTTTAGACTCTAACAACACATTTCTCTCTTCAAACTCGAGAAGCTCCTTTTTCAAGGATTCCATTAAACCTCTAAGGCTATCTCTCTCGACTTCTATATATTCTAGCTTCTCTTGAAGAGATCTCTCTTGTGTCCTAAGGTCTTCCACTAACGCACTATCATCAATGACCTTGACACGCTCTTTTAAACACGCTTCTAACTTCAAATTAGCTCTTTTTAATTTAATTGATTCTTCATATAATTCTTGAAAAGCATTTTGAAGTTCACTCACATTAACCTCTTCTTCATTTTCACCCTCTCTTTCTTCTTCACTCTCGCTATCATAAAAAACAAGGGAATCATAAACTATAACCTTGGAAGTGTCATGTAATAAATTTTCATCTATAAATGAGTTATCACTATCACTCACATGACTAGCCATAAAAGCCACAAAATTGGGCTTAGCTGGGGAATCGGGTCCCTCTTCCTTATCACTATCACTAAGGGTCGCATTATATGAAATAGGTCGCTTGCCCTCTCTCCTTAATTTAGTGGGGCACTCAGAAGACCTATGGCCATAACCCTCACAACCAAAACACCTATTTGACTCGTCCCTATTTAAATTTTCATTAATAGTTTTAGGGATCCTCTCGACTTTGTCATGCTTAGAAGTTTCAAATTTCTTAAAGTCGTTTTTAAATTTATCTTTGTTAATTTTAAGAAACTTTCAAAATTTCCTAACAAACAAGACCATATCTTCCGAGTCACTATCACTCTTGCTCTCTAATACTTGTTTTTCCTCTTTTCGGGCTTTTAAAGCAGCGCCCTTTTCAATTTTCTTTTCAGTTTTAGAGGGAAACATGTCCAGTTTATAGGTTTGTAAATCACCTACAAGCTCTTCTAATTTCGTAGAGGCTAAAGTTGGTAAATAATTTAAAACGGTCACTTTTGGAATAAATCTATCGGGTAGGGACCATAAAATTTTCTTTACAACTCGGTTGTTGGGTATTTTCTCTCCCAATTTAAAAGATGAATTAACAATATCGGAAAGTCTAGCATAAAATTCATCAAAAATTTCTTTATCGTTCATTTTGATGGTTTCAAATTGAGTGGTGAGGTTTTGGAGTTTCGAAGCTTTAACGACACTCGTACCTTCATGAGTGAGTTGTAAAATATCCCATGCTTGTTTAGCGGTCTCACATGTCATAATGCGATGGAATTCATCCGGTGTGACAGCGTTAAACAAGGCGTTTAAACCTCGGTAATTAAAATTTAAAAGTTTAAACTCTTTCTCACTCCATCTATCGTCCCGTTTGGGAACACGTTCATTATCTACTAAATGAGTTGGTGGAAACCACCCGTTAACTACCGATAACCAAACCCTCTCGTCGATATATTTAAGTGTCGATTTCATTCGCGCTTTCCAGTACGCATAATTAGAACCATCGAAAATAAGAAATTTTAAAAATGGGGAAAATTCCATTTTAGCCAAAAATAGTTAAAGGATCTTTAACGAAATAATTTATCGTGTTGGCTCTCATACAAATTTGAAACGCCCTTTTCAAATAAAAAAAATTTATACTTCAAAAAGATAATTATTTCCTTTTTGGATGCGGAAGCGTAGAATGATGGTTCAAATTAAAACAAATTAACAAAATTTATTTTTTCTCAAATTAAATTTACACTAAGTGAAATTAGATTAAAACACACACTTATGTTAATTTCACTTAAACCAAATTAATTAACCCAAGTCCTAAAAAAATTTCCTAAGTCATATTTCTCAATTTTAACAAATTAGGCCAAACCAATTTTTAACACATTAAATAGAAGACTTGAATTAACTAAACATTACCCAATATTTAATTTCGCACCAAATTAAACATGTAGTGATTAAAACCAAATTTTATCTTTAATTACCTAAGCATGCGTTCTAGGTGAGTATAGCAAGATAAAATAAACAATAAATCACTACGTCACGATGTACGAGGAAAAACCCACAACGGGAAAAAACCTCGGACGACCCTAGCCTCAAATCCACTAAGTACGAAATTTACAATTACAAGACAGTAGACTTACAACACTCGACTCGATCCCTCTCAAGCTTCGATGCTCCTTCTTGTAGACACCTCTACCTAGAGAATAACCACGGAGCTCTACCGCGGTCTCAAAATTCACCGATCGGACTTTATATGGTCACCGTCACCCGAACAAGGAGCCTTTCTCCAAGTGGGTAAATAAACACTAACATCTTCTTCTTTGTGGGATTTAGAAGCAAACCCAAACGTCTCTTCAAAACGGTAGAGATGTAAAACCGGTGCCAAAACTCCAAGCCAAGTATATATATATGGAACTTGGATTAAACAAACAATTGGGTGTAAACTAGAGTGTCAAATGAATTTTTCTTTGAAAGATGAACACTCAAAACCACGAACTTTTTTTAGAAGAATTTTCTCTCAAAAACTCTCTCTAGGAGTTAGAATGGAATGAAAAGTTAAGTTTGAAAAGTTCCTTTCCTCATTTAAGAAATCTGCCAAAAAGTTAGTGGGAAAAAAAAGTGGGAAGGTGGGCCAAAACTACTTAAAACCGCCATTTAACTGTTCCCGCCAAAACTCGTTCGAACGAGGATTCTAACAAAGTTCCAGTGTGAACTCGTTAGAAATCTCGTTGGAAGTTTCGTTCGAACGACCCTTCGAACGACTTTTCAGTGGCCTTTGGGGAACTCGTTGGTAAACTCGTTTGAACGACAATGTGGTTCGCACAATAAACTCATTCGAACGACACTTCGAACGAACTTCCAGAAAGTTTGAAATAGTCTATTTTTAGCCTAGAAAGTTTGAAATAAACAACAGTTTTAAATAAATTTACACCCATTATAAAATGTTCCAAGCTCCTATATATATAATCAAAATGCATTCATACCTTAGGAGCAATGGAACCATGTTGATGACGTAGAAACGAGGCACAAACAAGCTCGGCAATGTGATGAGGCTTTATACTCTTGGCCGCTACGTCTTCAACAAACACGTCATAGGCTTGAAATAGGATCAATTAAGTCTATCCTATGACTGAAACGTTTTTATCTGAAATTGAGCCAAAACTACAAAGGACTCAATTGGAAATTTGTGTCCTTACATAATCATATGATCTAAACAAGTTATCCCCGATCATAAGCTCGATTAACATCTAATGCAAACAACACATATATCACATGAGTATACATCCCCTAGATATAATAATTAACATGTTTAACACCCCTCACCAAACTTATAAATCATAACGTATACTTAATCATGTAGTTAACATTCCTAATCACGTTTTTGGGCCTTACACTGGAGGACAAGATAGGTGACATACTGAAGAGCTGAGACCCCTTACAGAGGGGTTACAGTGAAGGCTGCCCCTTTATAGCTAAGATCATGATTTATCCAACCCCGGTTAAATTCAAGTCACCGGTAGTCACACTCAAGTATGATGGGAGCACCAATCTTGTCCACCATATGGAGTTGTATCAATTAGCTGCTGATATCTAATATGTCTCGGATGAGATGAGGTGTCGAGCCTTCTCTAGCATGCTCATCGGAGCTGCTCGTGTATGGTTTACTTCTCTCCCTAAAAACTCAATTTTGATAATTTCAAACAGTTAGCAGAAAGGTTCATAAATAATATTTGCTTCGGGGTGAGGCCCCAAAAGAAGAAGACGCACCTACTGTACGAGAAGCAGGGAAAGAATGAAAGTTTGAGAGAGTATATAAAGAGGTTCAATAAAGAGAAATTAGAGGTTAAATGTTACGGAGAGAGCATTGTTGTGACCGCCCTGATGGAAGGGTTGCAGAAAGAAAAGCTCCTTTAGAAGCTTGTCAAAGATCCTCCAAAGTCTGTGGTCGAACTCCTGGCTACGGTCGAGAAGGTCATGAATGTGGATGAGGCAATGGCTGCAAAGGGTGAAGATGAAAAGGGAACAAATAACGAAGATAAGTTCTAAAAAAGAACAAGGATGGAAAGAAGAGGTCGACAAATGATAAGTTTGCTGACTACACGCCTCTGATAGTCAGTTGTGAGCACATCCTCAACGAGATAAAGAATAATCAGTCTCTGAGATGGCTTAAGAAGTTGAGAGCTCCTCCTTACAAGAGGAACAATCTATGGTGTGAGTTTCACCAAGATAACGGACATACGACCAACAGGTATTTCGCCCTTAAGGACGAGGTTGAGAAAATGCTGAAAGCTGGTACGTTAAGAAAGTGTGTTGATAAGAGCAGTTCAAAGGGTGGTCGAGACAACACCCGAAAGAAGAGGAATGATAAATTTAAGCTTGATGCCCCAGTGAACCAAGACGATGATGACTCGTACGATGATGATGGAGACGACCCTGACCTCCCTCCTCCATTCACTGATCCTAAAGGTCGGCTTTATATGATCTCACGTGAGGTAAATATGTTCTACGAGGGGCTTGCAGGTGGAGGAAAGGAAGTTATCGACAGAAAAGCTCATGCGACGGAGGCCAAAGCTATTCCTCTAAAGTCGAAGGTTGTGAACTCAGCTGCTATTGAGTCAGTGAAAGGTAAAAGAACAAAAGTTTATATGAATACTTTAATTGTTGGTTTCTATAGGGTGGAGTTTAAAGGGATTTTAGCCCTACATGATGACCCGTTGGTGATCACCACTTTAGTGCATGGACATGAGGTTCCTCGAATATTAATCGATGGTGGAAGCTCGGGAGATGTTATGTTTTGGGACTTCTATAGGGGTCTAAGGCTGAGTAAGAAAAGGTTGGTCCCGTATCACCAGCCTCTCATTAATTTTAGTGGAGAGAAGGTGCATCCTTTGGGGATTTACGAGATGGAAGTTAGAATGGGGAACAGCTGTCCAGAATGCCTCACAAAGAAGATCATTTTTTTGTTATGGATGAGAACATCTACTCAGCATACAATATAATTCTGGGAAGGGTAGACCTCAAGGAATTTGAGTATGTGCCCTCAACAGTTCACCAGATGATTAAATTTTAGACTCCATATAGGGTTGGGGAAGTTCAGGGTGACCAAGTTAAGGCACGTGAATGCTACTTCAACTCGGATGAAGAGAGGGAGACATACAAGAGGGCCACAATAACTTACAACATTGATACTCCAGACCCTAGGGATGAGACTCAGCTTAAAAAGGGCGAGACCGATATGAAGGTATAATCCACCGTCCTTAATGAGGACGAGCCGAAAAAAATAGTCCAAATAGATAAAGCCCTGAAGAAGGAGATCAAAGAGGAGTTGATCAAACTGTCGTAGAAGAGGTAAAACATTTTTGCCTAGAGTCATGAGGATATGCCTAGCATCAATTCGAAGATCCTCTGCCACAAGCTCAACGTGGCCAAGGATGCAAAGCCGATAAGACAGAGAATGATAGTTTAATCCCGAGATAAGTATAATATTATCCGAGAAGAGGTGGAGAAGTTAGAAAAGGATGACTTCATTAGAGAGGCCATTTACCCTGAGTAGTTAGCAAATGTAGTCATCGTCCCCAAGGGCAACGACAAGTGGAGGATGTGCGTCGATTTTACATATCTGAGCAAAGCCTGTCCTAAAGACAACTTTCCCCTACCAAGGATATAACAGATGGTTGATGCTACTGTCAGTCATGAAGTAATGAGTTTTATGGATGCCTGCTCAGGCTATAATCAGATATTTATGTATTCGGTCGATACTGAAAAGACATCTTTTATAACTCATAAGGGGACCTATTGTTATAAGGTCACGCCCTTCGTCTTGAAGAATATCGGGGCAACATATCAAAGATTGGTCAATAAGATGTTCGAAGAGAAGATCGGGAAGATGATGGAGGTTTATGTCGACGACATATTGACGAAGAGTCTCAAGGCTGACACTCATGTAGTCGACCTTGAGCAAACTTTTGATACTATGGACGAGTTTAGGATGAAACTCACACCAAGTGTGTCTTTGGTGTGGGGGTAGGCAAGTTCTTGGGCTTTATCGTGAACCAGAGGAGGATTGAGGCAAACCCCGAAAAGATCAAAACTATAATGGAGATGAAGAATCCAACTGTAATAAAAGATGTGCAGAGGTTAACTGGACGGGTGGCAGAATTGAATAGGTTTGTGTCTAGAGCTACTGCTAAGTACCTTCCTTTCTTCAAGGTGCTCAGAAAAGCTTTTGAGTGGAACGAGGAGTTCGATAAGGCCTTTCAAGAGTTGAAGACCTACCCAGCTCTCCACTCCTACTGTCGATACCAGTTCAGGGATAAAAATTATAATTATATCTAGCAGTGTCGGAATCGGCCATTAGTGTTGCCATTGTCAGAGACGAGGATGGGCAGAAGCCAGTGTACTTCAACAGAAAGGCCCTTCAGGGGTCGAGCAGAGACATCCTAAAATGGAGAAGCTGGCCTATACTCTAATCCATGCCTCAAGGAAGAAGAAGCTATACTTTTAGGCACATACCATAGTCGTCCTCACTTAATCTTCTCTTAGACCGTCCATCCATAAACTTGAGAAATAAGGTAAGTTGATGGCTTGAACAGTAGAGTTGGGGTAGTTTTATATCATCTACCGGCCAAGAACAACTATTAAGGGGCAGGCCCTAGATGATTTCATAGTCGAGCTCACATGGGATGAGGCAGATGCCGAAAAGATTAAAACTCCAGCTTGTGAGCTAAAAAGAAGAGTATGTTTCCCCCCAATTGAGGCCGAGACGAGTACATCAAGAAGTAAGGTGTCTGAGAATGAGGAAGAGAGATACCTCTTCAAAAGAGGGACCCTGAAAGAGGGTAATTTTTACAAAGATGCAACTGTGTGGAACTTATTTGTTGATGGCTCTTTGTGCGAGGCCATAAGTGGAGCAGGTTTGCTTATGTCGATCCCAGATAGGACTGATATTGAATATGCTATGAGGTTCAATTTTAAAGCCTCCAAAAAAAAGTCAGAGTAAGAGGCCCTTATGATAAGACTCTCCCTTGCCAAAGCACTGAATGTCAGCCAGCTCTTGGTTCATAATGACTCCAGGTTAGTTGTGAACCAAATTTTGGGAGTATATGAGGCCAAAGACGACAGAATGGCTAAATACCTTGGAAAGGTAAAAGCAATACTGAAGCATTTTAAAGAGGTGAAGCTGAAGAGAATCCCCCATCTAGACAATAGCCGAGTCAATGTTTTGGCTAGGTTACCTTCCGCCACGAGAATAAAAATCAGAAGGTTGGTGTCGGTAGAGATCTTACATCAATCGACCATTGAAGAGGAATGTAGCACGGTGGAATTTTTCTTGAATTTGAACATAAGAGCTTCTTAGATGGACCCTATCATCCGATATATCATCGATGGGAGTTTCTTGATTCTAAAGTCGATAAGAAGAAACTAAGGTACAAAACGGCAAATTTCTCTATCATAGGAGACATCCCGTATAAGAAATCCTACTCCCTCTACTTAGATGTGTCCATCCGTTTGAGCTATGGTATATTTTGAAGGATGTACATGAGAAATATTGCTCAGTCACATAGGAGGAAGATCATTAGCGAAGAAATTATCACTCAGGGATATTGGTGGTCGACATTGGCCAAGGATGAAGCTGCATATGTGAATAAATGTGACAAGTGCCAACTATTTGCCATCATTCCCATCAGCCTCACTAGACTTTGACTTCTATCACTTCCCCTTGGTTATTTGCAGTCTGGGAGATTGATTTGGTAGGATCATTGCCAAGGGCGGTGATTAATTACCGATATTTGATTGTAGCTATTGATTATTTTTTGAAGTGGGTGGAGGCCGAGGCGATGATCACTATAATGGAGAAGAAAGCCTTCTAATTTATTTGAAAAACATTATCTGCAGATACGACCTGCCAAACACTTTGATTTCAGATAATGGGAAGCAATTTAAGAGCATTTCCCTTGAGAAGCACTATGAGCCGGTTGTCATCAAATAGTTATTTTTTACTCCAGGGCGACTCTAGGCCAATGGGCAGACAGAGGTAATGAATAGATTAATTCTTGATGGATTTAAGAAAAAACTGGAAGATGCTAAGGGAAGATGGATCGAAGAGGTGGACGTCATCCTATCGGCATATAAGACGATGAAGAGGACACCAATGGAAGAGACCTCGTTCATGCTAGCCTATGGTTCAGAGGCCATAGTGCCGACAGAGATTGGTGTCCCAACCTACAAAGTCCAGACATATGACCCGGAGTAGAATGTTGCAGAACGTAGATTGGATTTGAACCTAGTGGAAGAGATAAGAGAGGACGCTGAGGTTAGGCAAGCCACCTATCAGCAAAGAACAACGAAATTCTATAATAAGAGAGTGAAAGCACGATCATTGGCAGTAGGAGACATAGTCCTAAAGAAAACTTAGCAAAATCCTAACAAGCTTCATCCTAACTCTAGAATCTCTACAGCGGAAATATTGCAACTTCTCAAATAAAATCCAATTTTAATTAATTCTAAATTTTAGTTAACCCTAAAATATGCATCTAGATGATTTATCCAATAAAATAAAGCATGCAGGATAAAACAAACAATTTCAGGAAAAATCCCCCAAAGGGGCAAAACCTTTTATTTCACTATAATTTGTAAGAAAACGGCTTACACGGATTACAATGAAATAAGTGTGACACAGAAATACCCGCAGGTGTCGGTTCCTATGTCGTCGGTTGAAATCTCCCGCAGGAACTCCAGGTGGTCAGCGGTGAAGAAGAGAAACAGCTTCTCCACAAGTTTGTCGACTGGAACTTTCCCTTTCCAGGAGGGCAGCAATGAAAAAGAGAGATGGCTTCTCCACAAAATGTGACCTTTATAAGGACTCCCTCCACAATAGCACGCAACTGTCGGTTGTAGAGCTCCCCCCCCCCACACACACACAAAGTATGAACAAAAACAAAATATGTTCTTGGGTTCCACAAAATAATTCACATAAAAGTAATTGGGATTTTGTGAATTAAAAACAAAACATTTGAACCCTTAAAATTGTTGGAGAAAAACTTTCTGCCAAAAGGTATTGAATTAAATCTGGGCAAATACACAAAAGTTTCAAAAGAATAAGGCTCTTAAAAGTTGAAACCGTTCTCCACGTTTTTCTGGGCTGCCAAGACCCGTTTTTATACAAAATCTGAGTTCGTCAAAGGATAAGCATTACAGCAGCGTGTCAGCCTAAAAGTTATCTCTCTCGAACGAGAATGACATCTCGCGTGAACGAGATCGCATGTCGTTCGAACGACTACGCGCGACTTCCCATTGTCGTTCGAACGAGATTGATATCTCGCTTGAACGACCTTGGCATCGAAACGGAGGTACATTTACTGTTGAGGCAGTTTTTCACAAACAGTTATAAAGCCCCTTTAAAAAAACATTTTTATATAAAAGCTTTTTAAAACCTTTTAAAAATATCCCAACACTCTTAATATGAAATGTAAATGAAACTTTAAAACAATATCATACCAAAGTTCATATTATTGGGCTTGAATGTTGAAGGCACCTTGGTAATTCGGATCCGTCTTTTGTAGATGCAATCTTCACAATTCTTCGATGACTTGTAGCGGTATACGACATAATTAATTGTGACGGACTAATTAAAAATACGTCCTTACAAATCTCCCCTTATGTCTATGTCGGTACATACATAAAAACATCTGAATTATCAAAATCCAAAATTCCTATACAAATCTACCCTCCCATTAATCCCAAAACTGAAAAGGTAAAATTTGTAAGTTCTCAAATTTTTCTTCAACATCAAAAGTCTCAAAGCTTTTCTCATCAGGGTGTGCAACATCATGATCTTCAATCTTTGTACCTACACACATGAGATAAAGCAAAATACATTCATGACGCATCGAGTTTGAAATGATATAAGAATAAAGCATTAATAATCAAATCTCCCCCATAATGCAAAAACTCCCCCATAACATGATAATTCTTTTTCCCCCTTTTTATGATGTCCCCAAATAGACAGATAAGAAGAAATAATCAAAATATGGAGGGTCACGAAAAAAATGCATATAAAACATGGATTAAACTACGCGCATGCAAAGGGGTAACTCAAAAATCTCACAAACTATTTTTGGATTTTTCAATTTTTCAATTTTTCATACAAAAATAAGATACCACTTTGAAAAATATGATACAAAAAATCACACCATGGATTTAAACTAAAACAACCAAGTCATGGAAATGGAATGAATGGGTGTGAACACATTCGATAGGTAAATAAACTCAATCAATCATATGTGCACGATGCATATGTGTACCCCTAACGAATGAACATCAAAAGTATCCTTAGGTGTAAAAATTTGTTGAATTTAAATGACATCGTCTTATACAAATCAACAAATCAAAGTCAAATGATTTCCACACCAATAACGTCCAAAACTATTTAGCGCATTTTCAAGACTTTTAAGGACGTGCAAACCCGTTATAAATATCCAACCAAACTCCCTCATATATATTTTCTTTTAGAGGTAATCTAAATTCTCAAACTTTGAAGAATTGGTGCAAAAACCTAAATGGCTCATATTTGGCATGAATTTCTTTTTATTGCCTTTAAAAAAAAATTGGGCTCTTTTAAACCTCTTTGGACTCCGGATAATAAAATTCCTCCGTTTTTTAGGTCCAATTTAACGGTGGCTTAGTATTCGCAAAGGCAAAAAGAACCTTTCGCAGCCCTTCCCTGTTTTCAAACAAAACACACAAACTCACAAAACGGTTTTTATATGCACAATTCTCTTATCAAAATTTATCGCACCTTGTTCGTTTCAAGGACAGGATTGAAGTGAAAACACCCAACCAACATGTGATAAGACAAGCACAATAATCAAATAAATTCGTGTATGTGTGCAATATAGGAAATCATGAGTCAAACATGTAGGAAGTAACACTAAATTACATCTCAATGATTCCAAACATTATAAAGCACAAAGATGAATTGATCTATTGTCTCAAAACACTATCAAATAATCATGTGAAAATAATGGAATGATGTTGTGACTCGATCATCCAAAGTGTCCATCCATAAACGGTGCAAACAAAAAAACAAAAATCTTTTTGTATTTTTCAAAAAATTTATCAAAAACAAAAATTAATACAAAAAGTACATGTCACAACGCTAGCAAAAATATATCAAAAAGCATAACTAGCGTATGACAAACATGCAAACACAATCATCTATATGATATGGCAAGAAAAGAATCATGTGCAAGCAAATGAACACAAAGCAACCAAACACGCTCGTCAATAACTTTTAAACTAGATTTCATGCGAGCTTTCCAATAGGCATAATTAGATTCGTCAAACATAGGCATATGATTATATAAGTGCTCTATGAGAAAAATTACGAATTTTCACAAACTTGATTTTAAAAAAGCAATATCACATAATTTTGTGGAAAATAGGAATACGCGACAAATTAGCGTAACCTGCTCTGATACCAATTTGTAGAATCGCTATAGCGGAAATATTGCGACTTCTCAAATAAAATCCAATTTTAATTAATTTCAAATTTAAGTTAAACCCTAAAATATGCATCTAGATGATTTATCCAATAAAATAAAGCATGCAGGATAAAACAAACAATTTCAGGAAAAATCCCCCAAAGGGACAAAACCTTTTATTTCACTATAATTTGTAAGAAAACGGCTTACACGGATTACAATGAAATAAGTGTGACACAGAAATACCCGCAGGTGTCGGTTCCTATGTCGTCGGTTAAAATCTCCCGCAGGAACTCTAGGTGGTCAGCAGTGAAGAAGAGAAATGGCTTCTCCACAAGTTTGTCGGCTGGAACTTTCCTTTTCCAGGAGGGCAGCAATGAAGAAGAGAGACGGCTTTTCCACAAGATGTGAACTTTATAAGGACTCCCTCCACAATAGCACGCAACTTTCGGTTGTAGAGCTCTCCCCACAAAGTATGAACAAAAATAAAATATGTTCTCGGGTTCCATTAAAAAATTCGCATAAAAGTAATTGGAATTTTGTGAATTAAAAACAAAACATTTGAACCCTTAAAATTGTTGGAGGAAAACTTTCTGCCAAAAGGTATTGAATTAAATCTGGGAAGATACACAAAAGTTTAAAAATAATAAGGCTGTTAAAAGTTGAAACTGTTCTCCACGTTTTTCTAGGCTGCCAAGACCCATTTTTATACAAAATCTGAGTTGGTCAAAGGATAAGTATTACAGCAGCGTGTCAGCTTAAAAGTTATCTCTCTCGAATGAGAATGACATCTCGCGTGAACGATATCGCGTGTCGTTCGAACGACTACGCGCGACATCCCATTATCGTTCGAACGATATTGATATCTCGCTTGAACGACCTTGGCGTCGAAATCGAGGTACGTTTACTACTGAGGCAGTTTTTCACAAACAGTTATAAAGCCTCTGTAAAAAAACATTTTTGTATAAAATCTTTTTAAAACCTTTTAAAAATATCCCAACACTCTTAATATGAAATGTAAATGAAACTTTAAAACAATATCTTACCAAAGTTCATATTGTTGGGATTGAATGTTGAAGGCAACTTGATAATTCGGATCCGTCTTTTGTAGATGCAATCTTCACAATTCTTCGACGACTTGTAGTGGTATACGACATAATTAATTGTGACGGACTTATTAAAAATACGTCCTTACACTAACTATCATGGTCCCTACGAGGTGATTAAAGAGGTGCTTCCAAGAACGTGTCGTCTGGAGAACTTAGATGGAGAGTCATTCTCCAATCCATGGAATGCCAACCATCTCAAAAAGTATTATCAGTAAGAGTTTTGTAATAATTTCCTTCATCTATGTAACAGTTTATGAATATAAGATTATTAATGAAAAATTTCCAAGTGTTCTCTCTTATTCTATTGTGTGAGTAATTTTAGATTGTATGTATCATTCATCTTAAGCTATAGAACATCATTCGTGGTGAAGTAGCTTTATTTTCCTCTTGGTGACATGACAGTCCAGACGGGGTCGACCTCGTCTATGGACTCTCAATAACACCGAGAGGGGCAAAATCATTTTATTATGGTTCATGATTAAACATCATTAATTTGGTGGACAAAACTCTCTCGGCCGAGACGAGAGTGCATGGACGAGATGGATCTCGTCCATATACTCTCAAAACGACAAGAGCGGACTTGTGATGCAAACACCATAATTTGGTGAATTCAAATTTAAAAATCACTTTAATGTGGTTCATGTTAAACATCATTAATTTGGTGGAAAAACTCTCTAGGCCGAGACGACAGTGCATGGACAAGCTTGCTCTCGTCCATACACTCTCAAAATGACGAGAGGGAACTTGCGACGCAAACACCATAATTTGGTGAATTCAAATTTAAAAATCACCTTAGTGTGGTTTATATTAAACATCATTAATTTCATCGGAAAACTCTCTCGGACGAGACGACAGTGCATGGACGAGCACTCTCAAAATGACGAGAGGGGATTTGTGATGCAAACACCATAATTTAGTGAATTCAAAATTTATTCATTTATACTTATCTCGTCTAAGGACGAGACGATGTGTAGTTATGGTTACTTGTTAAAATCACGTTAATGGCATTCAAACATGCAAGAAAATAAAGACAATTTATAAGTACGAGAAGAAACATCATTCATTCATTTCAAATAGGAGGATAGACTTGAGCGAGCTCAATATTCAGAAATGTTTAAATATAAATGTAAAAAAGGGTTCCTACAAAGTTATTATAAATAAGGGGGTATTGGTTACATACGACCACCCTATGAAGCTGGCTCCATATTTTAGGCGGACCCTCAGACTCCTCCATTAACCTGAGCTTACTCCACAACCATAGTCGACCCATCAGTATCTCCCTCGGCTTGAGTTTGGACGACTGCAGCATTGATATCGACCATCACCTCTGTAAGGACATTTTTCTCATGTCCAACATGTTACATTTGTGTATGTCGTACGCCGCTACATTTGGCACGTCACCTCGCGATCTCACATGACGGCCTCTATCCGAATTTCGGGAATCAAGCATTCAACATCTCCATTACTATGTCCCACATCTGCCTCAACGACTTCACGGTCCACGATTTTAGGGACTTAATGCAAGTGGTACGCAAGGGAAGTCAAAACAGTGAAAAAAGACAAGATAGGAGTGTTCAAGGGCATTTTCGTAATTTTACATCCATAGTTCGAAGGTCTGGTCAACTGGAAAGTTGAAGAGCTCACCGTAACGAAGATACTGGAAAAAACGGCACCTCAATCCGAGCTACGGTGAAGGCATTATGACCTTTTGAAGATAGAGAAAATTCCTTAAAGAATGCTGTTTTTTTTGTACGCTGGATAGAATTTTAGAGTTTTAAGAACATGAGACTCTTCATATTTTTTCCTATAAATACCAACTTCGGGGGAGTTGTTTTGCAAGACTTTAGGAGACGAATTTGAGAGTCCAAATACATCTAGTCTTCATATTTTTGAGTCCCAAGACTCATGTTTTGATTCACACATCATTGCCAAACCTTTGTGAAGTCTTTTGCAACCCAAGAACACAACTTTGGTTTGTTCAACCCTTGTGGAGGAGACTGTTCTTCTTCTTCATTGTAGCCCTACTGGAAAAGGATAATTCCAGTCGTGACTACAGAATCCGATACCTGAGGGTAATTCTTAGTCAACTTGTATTTTCATTGTAATCCGATTGTAAGCCGTTCTCTTACAAATTATAGTGAAAATAAATGGTTTTGCCCCTGAGGGGGATTTTTCCTTAATTGCATGTGTTTGAATGTTCTTGTGTAGATTATCAATTTATTCAATCACATACTGCTGCATGTTTAGGGTTTGTTTGGATTAAAAGGGTTTTATATATAATTTGATCATTTGAACGCGAGCACACACGTTCTCAAATTGGTATCAGAGCAGGTTACGCTAATCTATCGCGTATTCCTTTTTTTTCGCAAAATTATTCTAAGATATCAATTTTCTGAAAAAATTGATTTTTGAAAAAGTGCGTGTTCAAATGGAGAAGTCATATTATAAAATGCCTATTTTTGACGGAAAAAATTATGCTTATTGGAAAGCCCGTATGAGGTCAGCTTTAAAAGCCATTGATGAACGTGTCTGGATTTTGGTTGAACGAGGGTGGACTCCTCCCACCGTGACTGTTGATAATGTGACCAACTTGAAACCTGACATTTCTTGGTCTGATGAAGAAATTAAATGGTCATCTTTTAATTCTAAGGGTCTGAGTGCTATTTCTGGGTCTATCACACCTGATGAGTTCAAACGCATAATGACGTGTACCACCTCAAAAGAGGCATGGGATGTTTTACAACTCACCCATGAAGGAACTAATGCTGTGAAAGAGTCTAAGTTGCAAAACTTGACAACTCAATTTGAAACAATCACCATGCATGATTCTGAATGCTTTGATGAATTTTATGCTAGACTTTCTGACATTGTGAATACTAGTTTTAATCTTGGTGAACATATTCCGAATGCTAGAGTTGTTAAAAAGATTCTTCGTTCTTTGCCTAAGCGTTTTATCCCTAAAGTCACTGTGCTAAATTCTATGGGTAATTTAAATACGCTAAAATTGGAAGAACTTGTAGGAGATTTGCAAACTTATGAAATTGATATGTTCCCTAAAAATTCTAAATCTAAAGATAAGGGAATTGCTCTTAAAGCCCAAGAGAGAAGGAGTGAGGGGTCAGCTAGAAAGAGGGTAGAGTCATCTAGAAAGAGAGAGACTGACACGTCAGATTCTGAGTGCGATTTTGACTTAGATGATTTGGCTCTTTTCGCAAAAAATTTCAAGAGGATTCTCAAATTTAAGAAAAATGGCAATTTTAAAGATAAAAAGAAATTTGAGAAAAATAAGTTTGAAAAGAAAAATGAAAAAGTTTCCAAAAATCCTTCTCTGAAAGAAAGTGAGAGATGTTTTGAGTGTGATGGTAGGGGTCATAGAGCTTTTGAGTGTGCCAATCGTCTTAATAGAGAGAAAGGGAAAGCTGTCCTTAATGCTACCCTTAGTGACGACAGTGAGGTCGAGACGGTGGATTCTGGAGATGAGTCACCGCATGAGTGTAACTTCACCGCATTCATGGCCAGCCAAGTGAGCACTCCTAGTTCTCCTCACGACGATGAGGATGATGCTTCACAGGGACACCTCGACAGTGAGATCGATGTGAGTGAGGGGGAGGATGACACAAGTGAGAGCGAGAGTGATATACAACGCGCCTACGCTGAGTTATATTCTGAGTCTTTTAAAACTAAAAAGCGTAACAAAGCGTTAGTTCTTAAGATCACTTGCCTAGAGGAAGATTTAAGGAAAGCGAGAGAAAGAGAGTTCTCCACCTGCACCGCCCTGAGAGAGAGAGAATCTACCTGTGTCGAGAATGAGAATTTGTTTCGAGAGAGAGAGATTACTCTAGAGAAAGAGAGAGGGGACTTGATCAAGCAAGTGGCTAGTCTTACGAGTCAGCTCCATTCCCCCGTGGAGACTCGGAAGAAACTTGAAGCCCTTGTTGCCCAGCTGACTCATGATCTTGAGAAAGCATGGGAAGTCAAGGTACAAATCGAGGACAGATCTGGGAAGATGGGAAAGATGCTCCTCGGCCCCGCTTTAGGTTTTGGTGATCGTCAAGGAATTGGATATGATGGTGCCTCCACGTTGCAAATTGCACCTGGACCAGTTCCTGAGTTTACTACAACTCCTTATGGTCACCGTAAAAAACCTCGAAGGAGAGTTCGACCAAGAAAAGCAAACCAAGGTCCGCCTTTGACTGAGCTCTTTTGTACTTATTGCAAAAGAAAAGGCCACCTTAGGGAAACTTGCTATAGCATGGGTCGGACACGACGTACTACTGCTCCTCCACGACATACTGATGTGTTTTCTAGTCTGAGAGAGCGAGTTGAGTTCTTAGCTGCCACGACTCAGAGTTTGATGAAAGAATTCCGACGGATGTCTTCGCCGTTAGTGAATGCTTCTTACATTCCAGCTAAAACCAACAAAGGCAAACAAAAGGTCATCTCTGCTTGGGTGCCTAAGAAAGATAAAAAGGCATTTGTTATTCATGTTGCTCTCAAAGCACATAATACCACACAATGGTATTTTGATAGTGGGTGCTCCAGACACATGACAGGTGATGCTTCATTTTTTACTACTCTTGAGGATTATCAAGATGGCAGAGTCACCTTTGGAGATGGGAGTAAGTCTAGAATTATAGGACGAGGTACTATCGAGTTACCTGGTTTTCCTAAGCTAGAAAATGTTTTGTACGTCAAAGGTTTGAAAGCAAACCTTCTCAGCATTAGCCAGCTGTGCGACACTAACTTTGCAGTAAAGTTTGACCGGGACGCGTGTAAAGTCTACAATCAAGCCGGTAAACTTTTGATGCAAGGGGTGAGGACCGAGGATAATTGCTATGGGACTGAGCCCACATCCTCACTTGTCTGCAGTAGCACCACGATCACTCCTATGGATCTGTGGCACCAACGTCTAGGTCACGTGAACGTTAGAGATCTCAATCGTTTATCTAAAAAGGACCTAGTACGTGGCTTACCATCTCTTGGAAAGTCAACTTCGACCGTTTGTGGACCCTGTCAGTTGGGAAAACAAATTCGTAGTCCTCATAGGAAGTTACATTCCATTACCACCTCTCGTGTTCTGGAGTTGATTCACATGGATCTTATGGGTCCCACTCGTACTGAGAGTCTAGGTGGTAAGAGGTACATCCTCGTGATGGTAGATGATTTCTCCAGATACTCCATTGTAGGTTTTCTGAGAGAGAAATCCGATGCTGTAGATTTCTTAACGACCAAGTGCCGTGTCCTGCAAAATCAACACGGTGTCACTATTAACAGAATACGTAGTGACAACGGCACTGAATTCAAGGAAGCAAAGGTTGATTTGTACTGTGATAGCCTTGGGATCAAACATGAGTTTTCTGCTGTGAGAACTCCTCAGCAAAATGGGATTGTTGAGAGAAAGAATAGAACAATCCAAGAGATGGCTAGATCTATGCTTCTAGGTCGTAAAGTTTCTAGGAGATTTTGGGCAGAGGCAGTGTCTACTGCATGCCACACGGTGAATAGGGTGTATCTGCGTCCACACACACTTCACACTCCTTATGAGTTGTGGACTGGCAAGAAGCCCAACCTGTCATATTTCCGTGTCTTTGGGAGTAAATGCTACATCCTACGGGATAAAGAGCAATTAGGAAAGTTTGACTCCCGAAGCGACGAGGGAATATTTCTAGGATATTCATCGAATAGCAGAGCGTACCAGGTTTTTAACCTGAAGAGCTCTAAGATTATGGAATCAATAAACGTCACCGTGCAAGATGACGAACCTCCGACGGTTATTGATCCTAACCTTCAGTGTGAGGATGAGGATTGTTCTGACAGTGATTTACCTGTTCCTCTCTCACACTCTGTGGACCCTACTCCTGTGTTAGGGGACACACCTGCTTGGGTTTGCAAGAGTCATGACTCTTCTGCCATTGTTGGTGATCCCACTCTAGGGGTCAAGACTCGTGCTCAGCTAGAGAACGTTGTTAGCCATCTTTGCTACACGTCCAAAGTCGAGCCCAGGAACCATAAAGAAGCACTCAAGGATGAACACTGGATATCTGCTATGCAGGATGAGTTGCTTCAGTTTAAAAAGAATGATGTCTGGGAACTTGTCCCCCGACCTAGTGAGATTAATGTGATAGGTACCCGGTGGATTTTTAAGAACAAAATGGATGAAAATGGTACCATAATCCGAAATAAGGCTAGGTTGGTCGCTCAAGGCTACACACAGATAGAGGGTGTAGACTTTGGGGAGACATTTGCTCCTGTTGCGAGACTTGAGTCCGTCCGTCTTCTGCTCGCCATCGCATGTCATCTGCGCTTCAAGGTGTATCAGATGGATGTCAAGAGTGCCTTTTTGAATGGCATTCTACAGGAGGAGGTTTATGTGGAACAACCAAAAGGGTTTGAAGACCCTCAGCACCCTGAGCACGTCTACTATCTGAGGAAAGCCTTGTATGGTTTGAAGCAAGCACCCCGTGCTTGGTACGAGAGGCTTACTTCTTATCTCTTAGCTCATGGCTTCAAGAGAGGGGGAGTAGATATGACGTTGTTTGTCAGGAGAGATGACGGTGCTATTTTGGTCGCCCAGGTCTATGTGGACGACATAGTCTTTGGATCCACATGCTCCCAGCATGCTCACCACTTTGAGGAGGAGATGAAAAGTGAGTTTGAGATGAGCATGGTTGGTGAGCTTACATTCTTCCTTGGTCTCCAGGTTCGTCAGCTAGAGGATGGGATGTTCATCTCCCAATCCAAGTATGCTAGAGACCTAGTGAAGAAATTTGGTTTAGACTCCGCTAAGCATGCACGTACACCTATGAGTACCACTACCAAGCTTAGTAAGGACACTTCAGGCAAGGACGTAGAGCAAACCTTATATCGGAGTATGATAGGTAGTCTCCTCTACTTGACTGCCAGTCGTCCCGACATCGCCTTTAGTGTTGGAGTCTGTGCGCGTTATCAGGCATCCCCAAAAGAGTCACATTTACTTGCTCTAAAACGTATTATTAAATATGTAAGTGGGACTCTCTCATACGGGATTTGGTATTCCTTTGATACCGATGACCGTCTATCCGCCTACTCGGATGCCGATTGGGCTGGGGATGTAGATGGATGTAGGAGCACTTCTGGTGGGTGTTTCCATTTTGGTTCTGCTCTTGTCTCCTGGCTGAGCAAGAAGCAAAATTCCATCTCTTTGTCCACTGCGGAGGCTGAGTACATAGCCGCCGAGAGTTGTTGCACACAACTCTTGTGGATGAAGCAAATGCTGGAGGATTATGGGATATCACAGGACACCATGACCATTTCCTGTGATAACACGAGCGCGATACACATATCCCGCAATCCAGTTCAGCATTCGCGCACAAAACACATCAGGATACGTGAGCACTTTATACGTCAGTTAGTTGAAGAGAAAGTCGTATCCCTGAGTTTTGTTCCTACCGACCGTCAGTTAGCCGATATTTTCACGAAACCTTTAGATGCCCTTAGATTTGAGAGTCTTAGGAAATCTTTAGGGATTTGCACCGTTGACTGAGGGGTTGGTCTATGTCTAGAATAGGATGCTTCTTCATGTTCATATCATATGCTTCCTATTGCTAGTCTGTTTGATATGTACCATTTCTTAGTTGTACAGCTTTGTTTTATTCTTTTTGCTTTTTATATTTCTTTTGAAAAATACAAAAAGATTTTCCTTTAAGAAAAATTTAAGAAAAGCACAAAAAGATTTTATTTTGATAATATTTAAAAAAAAAAAAAAAAAGGCCAAAAAGATTTTTCTGTTTTTGCACCTTTTATGGATGAGCATTTAAGTTAGCCAAGTCACAACTCCATTCCATATATCCATGTGACTGTTTGATAGAGATTTGAGAGGCTACATCATTTCATCCATGTGCTTTACATTGATTGGAGTCTTTGAGATGTAATTAGTGATATCTTCCTACATGTTTGACTCCTATATCCTTTATTGCACACATGCACGGCTATATTTGATTGTTGCACTTGTCAATCTCATGTTGGCTTGAGTGTTTCCATCTCAATCCTGTTTATACAATGTATAAAATGCGATAAAACTTGACAAAATTGGAATGCATGTAAAAACCGTTTTGGTGAGACTGTGTGTTTTTGTATAACGGGGAGGGGCTGCGAAAGGTAATCATCTATCCTTTGCGCAAAAGCCACCGTTAAAAAGGACCTAAAAAATGGAGGAATTTTAATATCCGAGGTCCAAAGAGGTTAAAAGAGTCCGAAAAAAATTTAAAGGCAATAAAAAAAAATCATGCCAATTATGGGCCATTTAGGTTTTTGCACCAATTCTCCAAAGTTTGGGAATTTAGATTACCTCTAAAAGAATATATATATATATGAGGGAGTTTGGTTGGAGATTTAAAACGGGTTTGCACGTCCTTGAAATTATTGAAAATGCGCTACATAGTTTTGGACGTTATTGGTGTAGAAATCACTTTGACTTTGATTTGTTGATTTGCATAAGACGATGTCATTGAAATTCAACAAATTTTGTTTACACCTAAGGTTACTTTTGATGATCATTCGTTAGGAGTGCACATATGCATCGTGCACATATGATTGATTGAGTTGATTTACCTATCGAATGTGTTCACACCCATTCATTCCATTTCCATGACTTGGTTGTTTGAGTCTAAATCCATGGTGTGATTTTTGTATCATGTTTTACATTTTTTTCAAAATGGTATCTATTTTTTGTATAAAAAATTGAAAAAAATCAAAAATAGTTTGTGTATTTTTTGTATACCGTGACAACCCGATTTTGCTTGTTTGATTCATTCTTCTTATTTGTCTATTTGGGGTCATCATAAAAAGGGGGAGAAAGAATTATCATATTATGGGGGAGTTTGAATTTTGGGGGAGTTTTTGAGATGTTGCTTATGTTCTTATCATATATTATCTCATTTCAAACTCGATATGTCACTTGGTATTTTGCTTTTTCTCATGTGTGTAGGTACTAAATGGATTATCATTGGATTGCACACCCTGGTGAGAAAAGCTTTGAGATTTGATGATTCCTGAAGAATTGAAGAGCAAACGATGAAGACTATTCATTTGTACCTTTTCCAGTTTTGGGTTCATGGGAGGGTAGATTTGTATAGGCAATTTCATATTTGATAATTCGGATTTTTTATGTATGTACCGGCATAGACATAGGGGGAGATTTGTAAGGACATTTTTCTCATGTCCAACATGTTACATTTGTGTATGTCGTATGCCGCTACATTTGGCACGTCACCTCGCGATCTCACATGACGGCCTCTATCTGAATTTCGGGAATCAAGCATTCAACATCTCCATTACTATGTCCCACATCTGCCTCAACGACTTCACGGTCCACGATTTTAGGGACTTAATGCAAGTGGTACGCAAGGGAAGTCAAAATAGTGAAAAAAGGCAAGATAGGAGTGTTCAAGGGCATTTTCGTAATTTTACATCCATAGTTCGAAGGTCTGGTCAACTGGAAAGTTGAAGAGCTCACCGTAACGAAGATACTGGAAAAAACGGCACCTCAATCCGAGCTACGGTGAAGGCATTATGACCTTTTGAAGATAGAGAAAATTCCTTAAAGAATGCTGTTTTTTTTGTACGCTGGATAGAATTTTAGAGTTTTAAGAACATGGGACTCTTCATATTTTTTCCTATAAATACCAACTTCGGGGGAGTTGTTTTGCAAGACTTTAGGAGACGAATTTGAGAGTCCAAATACATCTAGTCTTCATATTTTTGAGTCCCAAGACTCATGTTTTGATTCACACATCATTGCCAAACCTTTGTGAATCCTTTTGCAACCCAAGAACACAACTTTGGTTTGTTTAACCCTTGTGGAGGAGACTGTTCTTCTTCTTCATTGCAGCCCTACTGGAAAGGGATAATTCCATCCGCGACTACAGAATCCGATACCCGAGGGTAATTCTTAGTCAACTTGTATTTTCATTGTAATCCGATTGTAAGCCGTTCTCTTACAAATTATAGTGAAAATAAATGGTTTTGCCCCTGAGGGGGATTTTTCCTTAATTGCATGTGTTTGAATGTTCTTGCGTAGATTATCAATTTATTCAATCACATACTGCTGCATGTTTAGGGTTTGTTTGGATTAGAAGGGTTTTATATATAATTTGATCATTTGAACGCGAGCATACACGTTCTCAACCTCATCTTTCTTGGCTGTTGGCAAGGGCTCAACATATTCCAAGGCATCAACAATGAAGGGATCTTCCATGTCAGGAGATTCTAACTCAGAACTGATGGAGGAGATCACCTCTGTAAATTTGGTGACGACCCACCTACAGGTCGTCTTGAGGCCCCTCTCAAAGTATTCCATCCCAAAGCCTCTACACTCATGAGGCATTTTATACGCTTCTATGGCCTCGAATTTAATCTTTTGAATAGCCTCGACCGATAGATCCTCATCCTTTTGGTGATGAAAGCTTCAAGATCTATAGTATGTTGGGCAGTCAGAGCATAGAGATCTATATCCTTCTTCTTCAGGAGCTCGTCCTTGGTCTTCAAGAGCTAGTCCTTAGTCTTCAAGGCCTCATCCCTATCCTTTAAGGTATCAATGGCCTTATTGTAGTTAGACCGTATGCCCTTGAGCTTCTTCTTCAGCTCTTCCTCAGATTTTAAGGCCCTGTCAGCCTCCTGAACCTTCGAGTAGTTCTCGGTCATCCACTTTGTTACCGAGGCAAGAGCACAAACAGACTACAGAAAAATGTGAAAAATATCAGAGACGAGATAAAAGTTATCAGGAAAAGGCAAATACCTGGGCCATGGAGTGAAGGCCGAAGTCAAAGACTTGAGGAGTAGGAATTTTGGTCAGGAACTCATAGTCTTCCTTGGAGGGGACGTGCAACATGAATCTCTTAGCCCTTGAAGACGAGGGGAGAACTGAGCCCGAACAAGCCCTCAGCTGGGCAATATTGGGCGACCAATAATGGTCAAAGGTCTCCCCAGATGATGAGCCAAGTCTAAAGGATGTGTGACACCCCGCCCAATAAAATACTGGGTGATCAGTCCTATATCAAATTTAAACAAGAATCTCATCTGGTTCATTCTTAGCATCACTGTCGAAAACTTTTTAAAACTTACTAACCACCTAGTATTCAAAAGATGATGTCGAAATTTTAATCTTTTTATTTAACAACAACAACCATATAAATATCAATATGAACCATTCACACAAACCATGAATCTAAAGCAATACTAAATAGATCAATAAATGATCGACCGAATAAACCATGGACAGAAAACCAACATCCACTATTATAATCCAACAAAGAATAGTAACCAAAACAAAGTCCGACTGAAATAAAAATAGATGGGGCAACATGCCCGAAAGAAATACCAAGATGCATCCTACTCTAGGAATGAAATGACTGAAGCCTCTATGTCCAAATCCTGCAACATCCACACCTGTTGCAGCTACGCATCCCTGAAAAAGATCTTCAAGTTTGGCATCCCTGTGGCTGGATACCTAAAAGGTTTTGAAAATATTTTACAAGTATGGGTCAGAGCCCAAAGTCCTTTTGAAAATATTTTGCAAGTGAATTAAAATGCAACAATTAAAATATAAGAATGCTCTTCATATTTAAGTTAGTGTCGCACTCCCTTGAGATACATCTCACCCCTCCTCTAAAGTGCACACCTAATGCTTTCTTCCTGACCCTCCTAGTTACACCACCCCGTCTAACTAGCCTTGTCATGAAACTCCTTAAACTCTATTCTAACCCGAGTAATTTGCATCTTTACTTCGTAAGTTATTTATCGCATTTACTTAATTAATCATTTCTTAAAAGTTATATAACATTCACTAGTTATATAAGTAAGACAAATTCTCTTCATGTATTTAATTACCCGTATATAATTATCTACACCATTATATACGTAGAACTATATTCCACAATTATACATATGTTGAATATAAATAAAACCACTCTTAAAAGCCATATAACATTCACTAGTTATATAAGTAATACAAATTCTCTTCATGTATTTAATTACCCGTATATAATTATCTACTCCATTATATACGTAGAACTATATTCCACAATCACACATATGTTGAATATAATTAAAACCATCATTCAGAGTCTCATCGGATGCATTCTGTAAAGTGCTATCTTCCCAGGTCTACTCAGTCCCACCTGAATTTCTAAGACAGCTAGCCACCGCCGAATCAGAACATAGAAATATAAACGTATTGGAGGCGGTCATATTCCCCCAAGTGTGAAGACAATCATCTCAATGCCCACCTCTATTTGAACGTTATGACCCGGGGATATACTCGCCCTACTCCTCAAGCTAGGGGATTCACCCAAATCGCGCAACCTCCCCCGATAGCACTAGAGCATATAATTCTAATTAAATACCTAACCACCGGTATTTATGGGCACACAATATATATATATATATATATATATATATATATACACACACACACTATCACTAGCCAACATATTCCCGAGTCTATGGTCCGACTCTAATTTAATTAATTTACCCATTATTTAAGTTAATATCTTCCCGAGACTATGGTCCGACTCTAATTTAATTAATTCGCCCATCAATTAACTTAATATCTCCCCGAGTCTATGGTCTGACTCTAATTTAATTAATATACTCATTAATTAACTTATTATCTCCCCGACTCTATGGTCCGACTCTAATTTAATTAATATACTTATTAATTAATTTAATATCTCCCTGGTGTCACACAACCAATGTACCCAGACTCGCTCACCTGGCCCGAATTTCCATCTCTTAGAACGTACTCCTTAAAATTCCATTATAAAGAGAACACTCCTAATTAAATAATATTTAACAATTTATTATATCATCCTATAATAAATTATTCCAGCTATAAGCTTTAAATAATTAATCCTCCATTAATTAATCTATTATCATGGCATCACTCAACTAAAATATCCAGACACCCTCTTGGTCCATAATATAATATCCCCAATTAATCCTTCAGAATTCTCCTCAATAAAGTTTGCACAATTATTAATGTGAGGTTTTTAATTTACTCAATTTGTCCAGATTTTTAAAATGTCGTTTTGGGGAATTTTGGGGCCGTTTTGGAAAAATCGTATTAGAGAACGAAAGTTAGAAAATGCCTTTTTTAGAGGTCATTGCGGACAGAATCGCCATTAACAGCTTGTGTGAAGCTTTTTACCCAGAATTATCCACTAAAATCTTTAGGAATCAAAACCAGTCCCAATAACTTGATTTCTAACTTCCCCAAATCAAAACCCAATTTGTATTAACCCAATCCACAAATCATTTATATAACACCTACTATGATATGAATTGAATATCACCAATTTACATTTAAGCAATTTAACCACTTGCCTTATAAATTCGTAGTGTCTGATTATCCTTTGGTGTAGAGATCGTTGTATGATAAATAACACCTTCCTTGTTCTTCCTCTTTGGCTCTCAAAAGTCCTCCCTCTTTGTCCCTTATGTTCTCAAATTTCTCCCAAATGAGTTATGGCTGCCCACAACTCCAAAACTTAGGTTTTTATCTCCAAATCCCGTTTTTAATCATACGGACCCAATTAAAATGGCTTGAATACCCCCGAGTGGGCTCGGTTATGCCCAAAAATATCCCGTGACCCATTTACCACCCCGAGTATACTTTTCCAACTATCTCAGCCCATACGGACTCAACCGTGCACTCAGAATTGACATCTGAATTAATTTATAAAAAGTTTGTATCTCACACCCAACTTAGTCTATATCTGACTTCCGGCTGAGATAAATAAATGCCACGTCAGTTATACACGTTATGACGTAAATAAATATTACTATTCACTTAGTAATTTAATTTTCATAAATATTAACCATCTTCTCTCCGATTAATATTTAAATAAATATTAATATAACTAATTCAATTAAATTACGACACACAAGTAATTTAAAAAAATTCTGAATTAATTAAATATTAAATGCACAGAAATACGGGGTGTTACAGGATGATGGAGCTGTTTGAGGTAAAGTGGTTGTCTTCTGCCTCATCTAACTATCCCATCGGATGTCAGCAGGGGGTGGTGGATCTTTTCTCTTATGGTCGGCCTCAGTATTGGTCGACCCACCAGATGTGGTTTCCTTTGTGGGCTTCTTACCCCCCCTTTTTTAGAACATTTTTTAAGCTGTGGGTCGTCATATTCCACAACTCGTCCGATATGTGTGGAGGACGATCTGCAAATAGAAACGGAAATGATTAGTAACAAAAGTCAGAGTCGACAAAAGACTTGATAGTAGAAAAGAAGGATCACTCACACAGCTCGGCTAAGTGTTCAGCCCCCAGGCTAGCATTATCTAGGTAAATAAGGGTCATAATATTATCAAACTTAGGAAGAAGACCTTCCCTTCTTTTCTTCTTCAGATATTCAACCCTCTCCCGGTTAGCAATGCTAAGGCCGGGGTCTCATTTGGCCCACATAGAGGGGTTAACCCAGTTGCGAGGGACCATCGGCTCATCTTCAGAGGGGTCGACGTTGGCCGAGAACACCCAATCCCCAGAGATGAAAAAGTACCTCGTCTTCTAGTAGTGGTTTGAGGCCTGGGTAACTTGAACTATTTTCTAGTCAGGATTTCTATCCCCTGAGTGGTAGTAACCCGACTAGTTTTTTTAGGACGACATATTATAACAAGCTTTAAAAATCTTGACAGAAGGGTCGTTCGTATATTTGTTCATTGATAAGGTAACCTAATCGAGGATGATTCACCAATAGTTTGGTGCTAGTTGAGTCAGATCAAGCTCTATACGAGACAGGATGTCACGTACAATAGGATGAAAGGGTAATCTAACACCAAGCTTAAACATCTGCTCGTGCACTATAATTTCACCCTCTCGACCGTCGTATGCTCTCTCGTAGTTGGCCGGGACACGTACGACGACATCAGATTTGATTCCATAAAGGTGTCTCCAGAGGAGGGGATCATACTCTTTTATAGAAGATAAAAATTGCTCAACTAAAGTATAGTCAACTAAGACCTCGGCCTCGCCTCAAAGTCATTACCATCATCGGCCTTGGCCTCATTATCTTCATCAACCTCATTTTTAGCAGTCAAAATCCCCCCTGGAAACCTCTCTTGAAACCGCTATCGGTCATACCACTAAGAGGGACCGTAGTTGGGGGAATGGTAACGTTCACGGTCGGATTGGCAGATTCAGTGATGACTTAGACTGAAGAGTCGCTGAAAGCCTCCTCATCTAAAATTTGAAGACAAGAATCATCTCGGTCTGAATACTCGACCTGTCTCGATGATGAGGTATGAGCTGAGGTCTCGATCGCCTCAAGGTCTATAGTTTGTGAGGGAGGCATCTTTATTGCTTCCTCAAACGAATCCCTCCTATCGATTGGAACAGAGGACGATCCAGTCATCTCGTCCTCGCCGACTTCAGAGGAAGAGGGGTATATGGTTTTTAAAGGGATGGGGAATATGGGCCGTACCTATTGGGTGTCGTCTCTACCCCTAACCTCGTCTTCTTCCTCTACCATACTAATCTTTTGGAAACACCTCTCCCTCAGAGTGGGAAACTTCCTTGCTAACTCGTACAACTTCTTTAGCATAAAAAAGCCAAAGCTACACTTGTACAATTGAGGAGCGAAAATACATAAATATCTTGAGAGTTGATCGAGTTTGACTAAAGGATTGAAAGAGGAATTTAAACGGTTTCAACAAGAACAACTAAGAACACTCTTTGAGTGTCATTAAAGAACACAACCGAAGACTCGCCGGAGCGGACTGAAAAACCTTAAAAGGGGGTGGCAAAGCCATAAACAGATGACTAGAAACCCTAACCAACTGTCGAACTCAAAAAACTCCTAAAAACAGCCCTATAAGAGCCTTAAAACTACCCAAAACCACTATCGGAAAACTCAAACAATTCACCGAAAAAAAAACCAAAGAAATGAAATGGTTGAAATGCAATGGAAAATATATGAAAAGATGGGAAATTGGAATACCCAGAAGGGTTTGAAGGCTGACAGCCTTAAGGAACTCAATTACACGCTAGAAATTACTTGAACAGATAGATAGATAGATAGATAGATAGATAGATAGATAGATAGATAGATAGATAGATAGATAGATAGATAGATAGAGAGAGAGAGAGAGAGAGAGAGAGAGAGAGAGAGAGAGGTTGGTTCTAGAGAAAGAGAAGGCTGGCGCGTGAAGAAAGAGAAATGGGTAGAATAAATGTTTTCCAAATGGATTTAAATACTAGTAATCATTGGGCATAATGTGACACCCTGCCTAATAAAATACTGGGTGATCAGTCCTATATAAAATTAACCAGAAATCTCACCTGGATCATTCTTAGCATCACCGTCGAAAACTTTTTAAAACTTACTGACCACCTCGTATTCAAAAGACATGGTGTCAAATTTTATATTTTTATTTAATAACTCTAACAACATGTGAAAGAATATATAATTATCCATTCACACAATCACTGAATTAGTAATACAAAAAAGGAATAAATATAATCCTTGCCAAGATAACCACCGACTACAAATCCAATAACAAAAAATAAACCACAAGAGTAAAGACTGAATACATCATCTAACTGAAATAAAATGGAACAAATAGGGTCACATGCCCAAATTGAATTAATCACATATTAATTAAGTATCTTGGCGTCGCTCAACCAATACACCCGAACTTACTCGCTCGCCGAAAATCAACATCCCCAAATTATCATACAATTTCTATCAATAAGTTTCCCCACATAAAGTGAAAGGTTCATAATTACACAAATTAAAACTTAGATCTCCTTTGAATTTATCCCCCACTAATCCATGGGTAATTCTACAATTCAAACCCTATATTATAACCCACAATTCAGATTTACCCAAAACATGACCCCTTTACCCAAAATTAACAACTAGGCCTGAAACAAGGAAGGGGAGAAATATGTTAGAGTTAAACTATGTTGTTCAAGAGACTAGCCATGTTGTTCGAATGACCCTGGCTATCGTTTGAATGAGACACCAGGTCGTTCGAACGACCCTGGTGTTCTCTCTCCTCCATCGTTGTCCAGAAAACCCATTTTCGCCATTTCAGCTTTTAAACCTTCGTTTCTGCACAGATTTTACCCCAAAATCTTTCAAGATTCATCCTAAATCCACCCATTTGATTTTCTCAATCTAACTACATCATCTACACAAATTGGGGAATCAAAATCCACATATTCTTATCATCTCTCCAGATTTTTAAATCATAATCATGAAATCCCAAAATTCAAGTATAGGACTAACCCTAACATTATTAAT
This sequence comes from Sambucus nigra, assembly GCA_949130495.1. Lineage (NCBI taxonomy): Eukaryota > Viridiplantae > Streptophyta > Magnoliopsida > Dipsacales > Adoxaceae > Sambucus > Sambucus nigra. The sequence goes on along the minus strand of OX422218.1, from coordinate 514,951,126 downwards.
CAATTCACACCTTCTATAATATGAATAGGAAAAATGCAATCAATCAAAATGCAAGTTAAACCACTTGCCTCAAGGTTTGTAGAATCAAATTCTTTGATGAAGATGATGGGTTGATTCAATAGTCTCCTCTCTTGTTCTTAGTTTAATCTCTCAAAATCTCCTCTAGTTGCTCCCTTCTTTGGCTCTCCTTAATTTGGTCTTCTAAAAATGAATTAAAGTTCCCACACTCTCTCTCAATTAGGGTTATTAACTTAAATCCCATTTTTGGGCTTATGGGCCTTCTAAAAAGGGCCCAAACACTTATTTGGGAGTCAAACATGTCTAGAATAGTCCTGAAACCCATATTATACCTATAGACACTCTTTTCCAACTATTTCGACCCATTCGGATTCAACCGTGCACTCCGAATTGCCATCCGACTTAATCTATAACATTCTCCAAAATTTTGACCTCAAAATGTGACACAAAATAGTCCAAATAATTAATCCTCAATTTGCCAAATTAAAAAATTCCTCAAATTAAAAAAAAATCAAATCATGAATTTAATTCCTCCCAATAAAATAAATTCTTTTTCTCGCCAAAATATTATTTAATTAACCGTCCTTGAATTTACGGGGTGTTACACACAATTTACAAGAAAGTTATAATTAGGGCACAACGCCCTAAACATCACTTACGTCCATCATTCTTGGGCCATGTGCCATTCCACAGGATAACTACTAAGTGTCAATCCAGTTTTTATCGAATTCTGCAGATCTGACACCTTTGAGGACACTTATTCAGCTAATACTCGGAGGATACTTTGCCCCTTAACCTTCACTTCACATTGAAGACTAAGGGCTAGGGGTGATTGATATGATAAGTATGGCCTAGTTCAAGATCACGCCACTTCGGCCAAGGCCAACCATCACCAACTTGTCTAGAAGTGGGGAATTTTGACTCGACAAGGGTTGACTCGGCCAGTATTGACTCAACCAACAGATCAGCGCAGTGTTCCTTACCACAACTTTATGGATTATACCCCTCGTCCTCAGCCTTCCCTGTGCCGATGAAGATAAGCTGAAACTACTCAATATGATAGGTGTCAATTCCCTAGTGGTCTATATATCAATAATTCAACCTCGGCCATGATGGTCGGTCGGGGTCTAACAGCTGGCGGGGTGCGTGCATTGGGAGACGCGTGAGAGTGTCCGCGTGGGCTGCATATCCCACATTGACCAAAACCATTATAACAACATTTCCCTCACACGTGAGGGAATATTTGATCATCATGAACTACATGTGACAGAGACAACTGGGTCCTCCTCATTGGTTAGGAACATTCCACACGTGCTTATTACCTGCTTTGGGGGTACACTACACCCCCCTAAGCACTGTAAATACTTTTCTTCTACCTCATTGTAAATGATCGATTATTATAAACCCTACTGAAACTCTCTAAATTCATTGCTTAGAGAGAGATAGCTTGAGTGCTTGTATCCCAAGGCCATTAAAGCCCATATTTAGTGAATTTCACACACTCACGTAGTGGACGTAGGCCCTTCAAAGGCTGAACCACTTACATTTGGTATTATCTTCCTCTTTGCCTAATTTCTTTATGTGTTTACATATATCTGTCATACTCTATTGTTGTGCTGGTTAGAGCTTGCTTATCGCTTTGATTTGGTGATACCATATATAGTATCATCAATCTATATGCCAATTTAGGCCATACACATATTCAGAGTTTAATAAACCCCACATCTCTCGCCCATAGGCATTAAACATATCCAGAGGTTTCAACAACCCAACATCTCTTGAATTGCAGAGAAAACTCGCATATCTTGACTTTTATAAAGCTATAACATCTCAGCATCTCCTGGATATTAATAAGACACAACATCTCAACATCTCTTGCCTATTAATAAGCCATAACACCTAAACATCTTTTGGTTGTTAATAAGCCATAACATCTCAGCATATCTTATCTGTTAATAAGCCATAACATCTCAACATATCATATCCATAATCAACTCAATAAGTACAACATATCATATCTATAATCAACTCGGTAAGTACAATATATCATATCCATAATCAACTCGATAAGTACAACATATCATATCCATAATCAACTCGGTAATCATAACATATCATATCCATAATCAACACACTAATCATAACATATCATATCCATAATCAACTCAGTAAGTACAACATATCATATCCATAATCAACTCGATAAGTATAACATATCACATCCATAAGCAACTCGGAAAATAGCAACATATCATATCTATAATCAACTCAGTAAGCACAACATATCATATCCATAATCAACTCAGTATGCACATTATATAATATCCATAATCAACTCCATAAGTACAACATATAATATCCATAATCAACTCGGTAAGTACAACATATCGTATCCATAATCAACTCGATAAGTACAATATATCGTATCCATAATCAACTCAGTAAGCACAATATATAATATCCATAATCAACTCCATAAGTATAACATATAATATCCATTATCAACTCGGTAAGTACAATATATCATATCCATATTCAACTCGGTAAGTACAACATGGCGTATCCATAATCAACTGGTAAGTATAACATATCATATCTATAATCAACTCAGTAAGCACAACATATCATATCCATTATCAACTCAAGAAGCACAACATATTATATCCATAATTAACTCGGTAAGCACAACATATCATATCTATAATTAACTCGGTAAATACAACATAGCACATCCATAATCAACTTGGTAAGTACAACGTATCATATCCATAATCAACTCAATAAGTACAACATATCATATCCATAATCAACGTAGTAAGCACACCATATCATAAAACAATCATAAGTACACTCATTTTGGCAACTTAACAGACTTTTCCTTTTTCTTTATCCAGTACTTTTTCATCCAGTTCTTCTTCCCTTCCTATTATTCTTATTACAATAGTATCATCATAAGAATATTAAAAATCCAAAGAATAACTTAAACATAACTCAATTCATAAGCATCATGTGATTCCATTCAAATCAATTATCATAAATGAAGTTCCATCTAAATTAATGTTAAGATATTTAACATATCCAAATCATAGTACATACATACTTTAATTTCTTCTTGGTAATCCAATTCTTATCATATTAGGTTTTCAATACAAAAGACGACACACCATTTTAAATTTCCTAGAGCAATATATGCCCATTTCTTTAGTACATAGTAAATTTGCCTTATAGGCTCCTCTATCGTTCAGTCAACTTCCAAGAATTTTTATAATTTTTACACATCATAACTTTCTATAATCTTCCACCCGATTTCAATATATATATTAAATAATACAAAATTGAATTTTCATAATTTTCAGAGTTCATTTGCTATATCAAAAGCTTTATCAAACTCAGGGCATATCTAAACAATTTATTAAAATAGCAACTATGTACCAACTTCAAACCATCACCAAGGTCTAACCACAAGGATTTAAATTTTAATTTTCGAATATGCTTTGTATATGAGTCTATTTTAATCTCCAATTGGAATTACTCAATTCCAGTAAGTATACAAAAAGATATAGAAGTTTCAATACAAAAGGCTTCTAAATAAGGCAATAAAAAGGATTTACACCTTCAACTTTCTTCAAACTTGTATCTATCCATACATATACATCAAGGCATGAAATTTGAGTAAAAAATTGATGATTTGTATCATTTCAATCATTTATACAAAAAAATAACAAGATTTATGGATATAATTACCTTAGGGACTCTTACGTAATTTTCTATGTTTTTTTCTCCAAATTCTCCTCGTACTTCCCTTCCTAAACTTCAAGATTCTCTCTCTTCAGGCCAAATTCTCTCGTGGATTAATTTTTCTGAAGAAGTAGGTAGTTCTAAGGTGTTTAAGTCGGCCAAACCAACCTTCCCTTCCAATCAATAAAAACATAACACATGGTGTGCTAATAAGATAAAATACAACTTAAAGGATGGACAAATTTTCTCTTGTTTCTTAATTTCCTTATAACTTCTTGATCGGACCTCCGTTTAATAAACCGTTTATTTGGTTACAGACCTAATTCATATATCTACAAATATCTAGTTTTCAACTCAAGTCAATTGTTATATTATAATGGTCAAAACTAGTCTCCAACATGAATATTCCTACCGAAACTTCAAAAATTTATGTTTGTAACCAAGTCATAGACTTAACATAATAACCTAACATTATATATTAATACACATTATCCATATCCTAATTATATTCAGGTTGTCACGATCTTGAATAGGGTGGGCCCAATGGCATATCACTCGACCTTACCTGATCATCTTCGGTGGGTACACAATCTCTTTTATGTGTCAATGCCAAGGAAGTTCTTGAGGGATGAGTTATACTGTCATGACATCGACGCCGATGGGATTGAGATGCAGTCAGACACGAGCTATAAGAAGCAAATTTATCGCATTCTTGACCAGAGAGAGCAGACTCTGCGATCGAAGGTCATTCCGTTAGTTAGAGTCCAATAAAGACACTACGTCGGGGTTGAGTCTACTTGGGATAAAGAGGGTGACACACAAGCGAGCTATCCAGAGATCTTTAAGTCAGGTATATAAAGTCAAACTTCGAGGACGAAATTCCTTGTTTAAAGGGGGAGGAATGTAATACCCCGTATTTTTATGCATTTATTTAAATATGTAGTTAATTATTTATTTTCCTATTGTGACGTGTGATATGTCACTTATTATTTTTATATGTTGTTAGGTGAACCGTGTACGTTTTACGTGAATTCACATCTTTTGAAAATCAACATAAGACATGAAAATACATTAATTAAATATTTTATGTGACTTGGTATTATGGGAGACTATGGAATGGTCGGGGACTAGGTGTATGAGATTTTTTTTGTTTGGATTATTCCCTTGGTATCGAGCCGCACCAATCATGAAATAGTTTCTTATAGTGCCGAGCCACACGTAACTAATAAAAAATTAAATTTTAACTTAATTGACTCGTATCAACTAATAAATTAACTTTTTGAGAAAATTAATTTATTAAAATATGTTCAATTTCGTGTTGGGTTTAAGGACTTTTATAAAGTTCATTTTTGACTTAAAATAGTGAAATTTCAGTCCTTTGGGTTCGTTTAGGATTTGTGCCATGTTTTGGGCCACTTAGAGAATGTTTTGGGCTTATTGAACTAAGATTGTTTTGGGGCTTATGCTTAATTTTGGGATTAAAGATTTTATTAACTTGATTAGAAAACCTAAACACTCCTAACATACTTAAGATTAATCCTATAAGCTAATGAGAAGAAACGCAAAAAATATTGAAGATAATTAGGGATTTTGAGACTTTGATGCATACAATCGGTCTAAGGCAAGTCAGTGTTGATTAAGAATCTAATTAATTCATTGAAATTCGATATTAATCATATATTAACCTGGTTTCATAATTAGTCTAATTACATGGTTAAGCTTAAATTACGCATAAGTGAATTGTATTGTTTTGTTGAATAATCCTTAAATTAACTCGTGAATCTATCTTAGATGAACTTGAAAAACGTTTGATCAAAATTCTAATAGTTAATTTCTATCAAAGCCATAACTTTATTCGTATAACTATCGAGAAATCATTGGCCAATTACATTAAACTTATGAAGAACCTAGACTCAGGGTTAACTTTATAAATTCTGCAATTTAAACCCATAACCATGTTGTTAAATGTGTAGAAACATGTTAGTATATATTGTAAGATGTTCATAGGTGAAGGGTTTGTGTTATCGTTAACTTATAGAGGCTTTTAGGCTATTTTGGTTTAGGGTAGGCCGTAAATAACGTGTAGTTAACGACCTTTAAAAATACAGGGGGATAATCACTTCAGTCTGGGGGCGAACCGAATCGGTGTGGGAGGCAAATAGATTCCTCCCTAGGGAGAATCGATTCGGGTCGGTAGATTCCTATAAGGACTTTTCGTTGGGATGTTTAAGCAAGCGATCTTAATTAATTAAATAAGAGGACTCTTGATAACTAAAATATTGTACTAATCAGTAGGTTAACTGATTTATATCCGTAGTGTTTAACCTTATGCATTTTGGTTGAGATTTATGGAAATTGGTTGGCATTTGAGTGATATGAGAATCAGAACATGAGGTTATGTTAATAATCCATAGTGTAGGATCAATCATTGATTTGATTGGATATTATGTGTAAACATATCGATATGTGTGTGTGTGTGTGTGCTCGTGGGAAACATACTAGGAGGGATTTTTATGGGGAGTATACAATGTTAACTGCATTGGTACCCGATGATTGCGACGGACTTACTTTGGTCTTATTTTACCTCAATTAAACTGTTAACGTACCCATATCCCGAGTGGGGCAAACAGGGGTGTTCATTCGTATAACCTTGGGTATAGAGTCTATAAGATAGACAAAAAGGCGTAGCAATGTTCCATTTATTGTTATTTTTAGGGTTAGGGCTAGGACGACCTATAACTATACATAGTACGCACGAGTGATCCCCGAAGGCGATAGGGATAAACATTCATGCTTTATGTTAGTGGGGGCATACTCATTTGGTTATTAGACTTATCTTATTGTCCTTCCTTTACTGAGATTATACGAGAAAATTATATATGAGATACTGATTATGGAATCTTATAATTATAAACATTTAAGTAGATTTATAATTACATATCATTGAGTTCACTTGGAAAAATGAGTGGATATGCACGCTATATTTAGGTTATTTGAGTTGAGTTAACTTAAAAAACAAATAAAATATAAATGTGCATTATTATTATTATTATTATTATTACAACCCAAATTTAGTTAAATTCTTACTTACTGTAGACTGGTTAGGTATAGTATTATTTGTGGAATCTGATTTTAGATCCTAAGCAACAACAACTGCCTCCACCTCGATCTACTCAGGTTTTCATTCATCATTTTAGGTTTCAGTTCTAGGATGTAGGTGTCGAGCCTGCGCTCTAATTTATATTTATCTTATTTCATTTTCAGTACTTGCAATTCCATTTCAGTAGTTAGAGTCAGATTATTCAAAGTTTTTATGTTGGAGTCTTTTTTATTCATATTCAGAGTTGGTTATACACGTAACACGTTACTTATTCCCGAGATGAAGTTTTACTTGTTATGCATTGGAGATGGGTATTGGAGTTGTGTTTGTTTCCACTCATGTTATTACTGTCAACGTATTATTGTTTTTGATTTATTTCAGTCATACTTAGAATGATACAAACGGTTTAAACTAATATATTATTTGTATTTAGAAGTGATCAATCTAGTTATGGATTTTACGATGTGTTACAAGAATGTTATTCATTATTTGATTCTTGTAAATTGTGTATTTATGATTGATAACCTTAAATATGGAATTTACGGTGTTATATCCAGTTAACCCCAAAAGATAAAAAACGTACACGGAGTGAAAGTAGCGAATTGTTAACAATGTGGAACCTCAAGTGTTTAAAACACACTTGATGCGGGTTCGAAACTTACCATCCTCCACAAGTTATTAACTTACATTGTTCTAGTATCGTGAGACTAAAGAATTAGGTACCAAAAGTTTGATAACAGGGTTTAGTCCAAATGGCTCTGCCTTAGAAAGTTAAAAAACCCCTTTAACTAGGGTGTTTTTGTTTAAACCATCAGTTTCATTAGCATACAAGCTTAACAACAAAAACTATCGAAAGAATATAATTTATAAAAAGGCAATACTAACCCTATCCTTACCAACCAACCACAACCTAAAAGTTTTATACATAAATAATACATTAGATGCATTATTTCGGTGTCGGATTTATGTTTGGACCAATTGGTGAAGGGTGTTGGGGATGGTTATGTATGCAAAGAAGGCTGGGAAGGTTTTATGTGTGCAACATGTTAGGGATGGATATAGGCTCGATATATTTGGGGATGGGAGTGATTTAGCCGATATTTGTCTGGAGGTGATGCCTCAAATGGGTTTTAGTTTCAAAATGTGTAAATCCAAGTTTTGACTTTTTTTAACACATTGTGTGAGATAAAGTGAGTTTATTGTATTTAAAATATACACATGTCTAATAAAAATGGAGTGCTATATAAAAAAACTGGGGTTTATATAAAATCATCTAGGGGTGACAATTTTAGAAAAGGACACGAAAACACGACAAGAAATTGACGCGACCTGTCGTGTTCGTGTCATGTCATTTTGACACGAAGTCGTGTCAGTCGAGTTGTCGTGTCTTTTCATGTCAGTTATATTTTTATTCGGGTTATCGTGCCTATTTTTTCCTAAATAAATAAAAAATTTGGGGACAATTTAAGCGTAGTCCCATTTATTGAGCCAAAGATGCATCAAATCCCATTGATTTTTTTTAATGCGCCAAGTCCATTTTCATTTTAGACTACATATATTTACACAAATGTACCCATTTTAAACCCACTTACTCTCTTTCTCTAAAAACAAACACATAACCCCACACTCTTTTTTCTCTAGCAGCCCCACCTCCACCCTCACCCCCATCGGAGACTCGCCGGAAACAACCCACCGAAAATCTCGTCGGATTGTTTCTCTCTCCTCTTCGTTAATTTTTTTGTTTTTTCTGGTCCGTGCCAGCGGCACTATCACCCAAGTTGGAGAAGGAGAGTTTTCGCAAAAAAATTGAGGTTTTTATAGAAACAGTAAATTTTTCAGTTTCGATTTTTCGTCATAAAATATCGAATATGTGTATTGTTTGATAGATCTTGATGAGTAGATTCCAAATATATAAATTTTTTGAATTTTGAATTTGCAGATTTGAAGTTATGGACTTTTAAAGATTTGATGAGTCTTTTTTTTGCAAGAAAACGAGGTAATAGCTATCAAAGATATTTTACATGCGTATTTGTCGTTTTGAGTTGACAAAATTTGATACCATTGACTCATTCAAAAAATCTCTCGTCTTATTGACCAAGTGAATCGGACTTGATAACTATTATCCCTAAAATTTAAGAAATCGTGTTAGTATCGTATTCTATACGGTTTGTGTTCGTATTAAAAAAACAAAAACAAAGTCATGTCACATCATGCTCGGTCTAAAAAAAATCTTATCATGTCTTGTCAAATCAAAACTTGCCCAAAAATACGAATTGTCATATTCTTACAAAAAAACACCCTTCAACTATTTGATTATCATTTTACCCAACCCAACCCAACCCAACCCGTTCCGCATTGCAACCCTACTCTCACACGCACAAAAACACACACTTATCTCAATTAAGCCAGCTCAGTTACAAGTCTTGCTTTGTAGCTTTGTAAAAATGGGTACTGAAAACAAATCAAAATCAAGAAACACCCACAAAGACAACAACAACAATAAGAGAAAGCACCGTTATCTCCCCCACAATGTTAACTTTTTTGATTTATCTTTCAATTTTGAGATGTTGGGTTTCATATTTGAATTGATTTCTCAAAAGGGTATGCTTTGTTTTGTTTTATTTTGTTTGTGAATTTCAGAAACCAGTGAAAAAAGGTGGGTACCCATTAAGGCCAGGAGTGCAGGGATTCTTTATTACTTGTGATGGTGGCAGAGAACATCAGGCCTCTCAAGAAGCCATTAATGTTATTGATTCTGTATGTTTTTATTTTTTACATGTGTTATTTGCATTTTGGGTCCATTAATTATCATGCTTATTATTGGCTGCCTCTTAAGTCTTGTATATTTGCATTTGAGGCATATATAATATGTCAGCAAAAGAGTATGGGGTGAAAATATAAATTTTGTGGGGGCCAAATAATATTCATCAACTTTTTGGGGGGCCAAAACTATAAAATATAATTTTTTTTCACAAAAATTTAAAGAGTATAGGGTTAAAATTTGAAATTCTTTATCCATCCTGGTTTGGTTTGGTGGTAAGGGGTGACTCGAAATGACCATAGGTCACGAGTTCGAAACCTCCCCAGTGGATACCAGCCAGAATTTAAGCGGGGCGTGTGTTAGGGTGGCTCTGGCACAACGTCCCCCTGTTTTACTCGCATGGGGGAGTTCAAAGGGCTCGTTCGTGTGGAGGTTCAGGGTTATTAATTTTTTTTTTTTGAAATTCTCATAAACTTGGGGGTTGATGACTCAAGATCCCGACTCTTTTTTGCCACACACATAGGTGTCGCATTTGATGTGGTTCGTGTTTTCAATGATGCACGTAAGTGTGTCGCATAAAATGCATAGAATTACTCACTTATTAATCGTGTCGTGTTTGGGTTGACACAATAGACCGATATACTTTTCACTCCTAACCACAATCAACCCACTCGTATGCCAGCCATAAACTAAAAGGTCAATACTTTTATATTTTAGCAACAAATATGTATGATATCAAGATAATTTTTTAAGTTTTGTATAGCATATGAAGATATAAAAATAATATTAGATGCGATCTCCTTTGAATATTAGCTAAATTGGTTATTCATTTTTGTAGCTATCTCAATGCATTTATTATTCGTGTTGGTGGGTCGTATTTTAAGTTTGTGCTGAAAAACGGTTAACCCGAACCTGCTAACATTATAAGTTTTATATAGCATATGAAGATATAAAAATAATATTAGATGCATTCTTTGAATATTAGCTAAATTGGTTATTCATATTTGTGGTGTAGCTAACCCAACCCAATTATTATTCGTGTTGTTGGGTCGTCGTATTTTCAGTTCGTGCCAAGAAATGGTTAACCCGAACCCGCTAACCTCAATGTCCGATTCGTGTTATCTTGGTGTTCAAATATTGGCACCCTTTAAAGTAAAGATATGCAAAACTTAGAACCCCATGCTAAAATCCCCAAATTGCAAATAACCCTTTTCATTTCCTCTTTCATCAATTACACAATCTTATTTCTCCTCCCCCCTCCCCCTCCCCCAAGTTTATGTGTTTGAGATGTAGGAGAACGATTGATTGCGAACCTAAAAAGGGTAGAATAGAATTGAGGTTCATGAAATGTAAAATCCACAGATGCTAAGTAAAGATATGCAAAACTTTAGGTTTGCACCAAGGCTCAACATTAAGTCCTTATCTTTTTGCTAATGATTAAAAGATGAAGTGTTGCGGTGCATGTTATTTGCAGATGATGATACTGTTTCAGTGGATGAAACTAAGACAAGGATTAATGCTAGATTGGACATGTAGAGAAAAACTCTAAAAGCAAGAGGTTTAAAAATAAAATAGAGTATATGGAGTGCAATTTTAATAATAAGAGGAAGGTAAATGTTGAGGTGGTGGAACTCAAGGGTCAAGAGATACCTATAAGTGATCATTTTTGTTATTTAGGCTCGATTATTCAGAGAGATCGAGATATTAATGATATGTTACCTATAGGCTATAAAATTAAAGCATGTTCGGTAAAGTAGAGAGGTGCTGACATGTTATCTTATCCGCTTATACCTTTGAAGTTAATGGGAAATCCTATAGGACGACCATTAGCCCTATAATGTTATATGGGACGAAGTGTTGGGAATCTATGAAACAAAATGTGCGAAAAAAGAGCGCGGTGGAGATGTGGGTTAAAATGGATGTGTGGTAAAACTCAAAAGGCTAAAAAATTAACACATTCGCGAAATATTTGAAATAAATCTGATACAATATAAATTGAGAAAAAATCAATTTAGATGATTTGGGCACGTCCAACGTGGATCAATAAGTGCCCCAGTAAGGAAGAATGATTTAGTCAATATTAATGGTAAGTTGGTAACGCTAGGGGTAGTGATTGTCCTAAATTGGCTCGTTGGGATATTGTAAAAAATGACGTTATATAATGTGATTTAATCGAGGATATTGTGCTAAACACAACGGAATGGAAGAACATGATTCATGTAACCGACCCCAAATGATTGGGAAAAGACTTTGTTGAGTTGTATATAATTTTCATGGCTTATTACTATACACACGAGGATACTACTCGTGGCTACAACTAATTAATTACTCATTCATACTGTTGATTACCCGTGTTTATCTATGACACTACAATTTATTTCTTCTATTCATAACAATACAAATGTTTTTATCCCATCACGTGTCCCAACGATGCAATGGACATCCTAAAAAATACGATGCCTATTTGGTATATTTCTGATAAAAGTGTCAATCCTAGCAGTTATCAAGCACCTTATAAGTTTGAGAGCTTTTGTGGGATTCAAATACTTTGGGGGATGAAAAACTAAGAACTTACTCCTTCCATAGTTGGTGTAAAAGCGTAGTCCATCTTCTTTCGTTATATAAAATACAATTAAATTGACATTATATTATTGTTTCGAGTTTAAAATATATTTGGTGTATTTGTTGTCTCACATTTGGTGCAGGCTTACATCTAGAATTTGGAATTTATTGGTCCTATGTACTACCTTCAGTTTTTTGTTATTCTGACAGAGTCTTGATCGATGACTTCTGTTTTGAAGTTATTAAAACACGAGGCACAATGTAGACCCGTTTGACCTGATGGATAAACGGAAGGGTAGGCCCACCTTTTAGGTGGGATGATTTTATCCCGCAATGATGATAAGAGGCTCATTTAGGATAACTAATTCCACATTGAATCTCATCCAAGACCAAACATAATATGTGAGAAAATTATCCGATCACACCTCCTCGTTTTGGTAGGGGTAACAATTCGGTTGTCTTGTCGTCATTCCAGGTTCGTGTCAGATTATATTCATTCCTAACCCGATTTGTTTAACTAATCGTGTCAACTGATGAGCACTAACTAACTGACTTGTTTATTAACCACGTCATGTCGCACACATAACTTGTCAGAACATAAGTCTAGTATCCTCTTCCCCCGTGATCAATCATACCACTCATAGGCCCACCATAAAGTAAAATTTATTAACTTTTAAATACGAGCAACAAATAAGTTAATATAATCAATATTTTACAAGAATTTATACAATAGTAGATCAAGAAGTATTCAATGATTTCTCTGTAGGTGATTAGTTATTAGTTAAACAGGTTTATTCGTGTCCTTTTCTTATTATTCGTGTTTGTCACTAACCTGACTTGATTATTATTTGTGTTGACGGGTTGTGTTAAAAAAATGATTAACCCTAACCTGCTAACTTCGTGTCGGGTTCGATCATGTCAAAAATTACTACCCCTACCGGAGGTGGCTACAAATGGTGATCACCATGAATGGAATTTTTTATGAAATTATGATTTCCTCACCATTAAGGTCGTCTGCATTAAATTTCATAAGACATTCAACCATTTAGTGAGTCAAATGCTGCAAATTTTAGCGGCTGAAAATTCACACACACCCACACACACACACACATATATATATATCCAATTAACATTTTCCTACTCTTTTTGTTGACAATTGTTGGAGATGATTTCCATGGTGTAAATCCACTAAATTTTGTAAACCTAACAAGGTAAGACTCTCAACTTTCGTGTATAGTCCCACTGTTCTGAATTATGAGTCCTTTCGTTTTTGAGACATTCCAAACTGGTAGTCCACTTCGAAAATCAATATTGGGATTGTACGGAGTATATTATGTGCCAATGATATTAAAAGAAGCAAAATTTGATGACGTAACACATTATATATATATATATATATATATATATATATATATATAAAAGGGCAAATCCAGTGCACGAGGCTCCTGCCATTGTGGAGTACTGGGGGGGTTGGATGTACCCTGCAGAGAGGCTGTTTTACCGACTCGAACTTGGGATCTCTAAGGCAACCTTATCGTTGCTCCAGGTTCACCCCTTATATATATATATATATATATATATATATTGGATACATCCTAAAAATACAATGTATATAAAGCACCTTCGAATTTTGGGAGGTTGTGTGTGATCAAAACCCTTTGGGTGGATGGGTGGGGGTGGCAAGTAACATACACCCTCCAAAGCTGATTTAAAATGGGGAGGGATACTCACATCTATGGAGCCCATATATTTTAGTTATGTTCCCATTTAGAATTTAAGAAAATATTGGAGAATTATTTGTCCCACGTTGGTGCTGGCTTATTGTCATTATTTTAAAATCAATGATTAGCCACCTTAGTTTTACTAGCCAGTTTTCAACTGGGATACGTGGATTGGAAAATATTGAATGGCACACACTTAATGGAACCCTGTTTTTTGTTTTCATTTTTTTGTGCTGCAGTTTTATGAAGAGCTAGTTCATGGGAAACGGGATTTGGACGAAAACCGCGCAGAGTTACCAAATAAACCCACAAATAAAAAAATTAAATTCACATATTCAGAGTCTGATTCTGATGACGACGACGACAATGATGATCAGAACGCTGAGGGGGGCAAAGTTGAACCAGTTAACGAAGAGGAAAAGGTTCAATCAGTTGATGAAGGGGACAAGGTTCAATCTGTTTCTGATACAGTGAGTGATAAGAACCATGAAAGTCTAGAAAAAGAAAATTTGGATTCTCACAAAGAGGCTGTTTTGTGCGATGAGACTCAAAAAGAAAATAAAGACGATAAATCTCATGAAAATCAAGATGTTGAAGCTGAGGAGCCTCCAACAAAGAAGCAATGCGTAGAAACAGAAGTGCCAAAAAGTGAAAAGGTCATTTGCAAAAAAATGGAGGAGAAGCCTATTGATCAGTTAATTGAAGATGAACTCGCAGAATTGAAAGACAAGAGCAAGGTAAGTCATTGAGCTTTCCAAAACTATAATTTTTGTAAAGATGGAATGAATGGATTAGAAGCATGATCATTCTGCTTTATATTCTTTTTCCCATTGCTTTGCAATTCTCATGAACATTTTTTCAATAAATTTGGGAAGGCCATGTAATATATATATATATATATATATATATATATAGGGCTTTCTTCAGTTTCCTCATATGATAATGCTAATGTTAGATATTCACAATAATTAGGGCTTTCTTGAGTTCACCCAATGCCACTATGGCTTGGGGAGTTTTTATTATTATTTTTATTATTATTTTAGGGACAATTAATGTTTAGTCCCTAGGGAGATAAGTACATGTTGCATTTAGTCATCCTTATTTTTTGTATGTACCAAAAGGCCCTCTTCTATTTTTTGTGATAATTTCTTTTATTTTATTCTATTTGGTGAAAGGGTTTTAGGGTTCACGTGTTTAAAGTTTAGGGGTTAGGATAAGAGAATATAAAGTGTTTGTGAGCGTTTTATAGTGTGAGGGACTTTTTGGAACAAAACTAAAAGGCTTGGACTAAACGTTAAATAAAAAAGGTTTAAGGACTTTTTGCTTAATGACCCACTTTTTATATACTTTTTTTTAGTTGCAATGCTTATTTTAGAGCTTTCTTGAGTATCCCTCTCAAATCCTTCCCCCCCTGGTGGTGCTGGTAATTGCTGATATTAGAGATATTTTTTTTGTGTGTGTTGGGTGGGGGTGGGGGTGGGGTAAGTGAACAAGTTTACTTAATATTGAGGCGTTTTATTTGACATAACCGCCCTGTGATACTGCTAATATTTGTTCTATTGCTGCTGTAGGATGTTACGTCTAATTATTATTAAAACAGGGTATCTCTAATATTAGCATTATCATAGGGGTAACTCAAGAAACCCATTTACTTTAACTATGCGACCTGGCTAAAGATTATGTTGGGTAAGGATATGAGGGTTCTCTTCAAATTTAAAACAACAAAAAATAATAAACCATCTGTTTTCCCCTTACAATATGGTGCTATAAAAATTTGAGGTGCCTTTCTTGGCACCATTAATTTTTATCTTAACATTATAATCAAGAAAACTTTCCAGAACACAAGATTGTAACTATACTCTGCCCACTCAATCTCCTGGAACTGTTTTGTTGAGCAGGTTATATTTGTTGTTGCTGAATGTTAATTTTCCTTCCTTTTTTTCCTTTTTTTTTGTAAATATTAAACAATCACAGCCTTACTGGAGAACCATGGTTACTTTCATGGAGGGTTTATTATTATAGTTTCCTGTAAGAACAATTTATTATTAGCTTATCTTTGTTGATCTTGTGCCAGCTTATTTGGCCTTAGAACTTCACTTTGCATGTGTGGCACTTTGTAAGCTACAAGGTTGTCATATTGCGTATCGGAGCTGTATCATTTTCTCAAAAATGTGTATCGTATCGTGTATCATATTGTATCGTTAGATACACTTTGATATTCAATAATTATATAAATAATATTATATACATTAATATATGTGCGTGTGGTATCAAAAATTAATATAAAAGATAAATTAACACAAATTATATGCAATATCAAGTATTAAATATTGTCTAAAGCATCAACCAATCCAAAATATAATCAAATGTTTATGATATCATATTTCCTAACATAATTCCGAAAGCCAAAATTTTCTAATTGTTCCTCCCCAATGACAAACACCACATTAATTACATTGCAATCATATCATATTACATTGCAAAATTTTCTAAGTTATGGTTTGTAAGTTCTTCTCCTTGTTTTTTTGAAACCTTCGCAACTTGCTCAACCAAATCCCAAAACCCTTTTACGAACTCCCAAGTCCTCCGCTTCTTCTATTATTTTTTTTGTCAAAAAAAGCAAAGTGGTGTCGTTTAGCCGAAAAACATAAAAGTATGTATCGGCGACACGATACGATACGTCCGATACGTATGTGTCGGGTGATACTTATATATTGCCGATACTTGCAAAAAATGATACATCCACCGATACAACACGTTTTACCCTCTATACAATATGATACGTCCGATACGTATCGTGTATCGGCTGTTAAATGCATATAATTACGAATCTTCTGCTCAATAATAGATTCTTGTCTGTTTCAAACAGAGGCTTTTTAACAAGCTTGATTCGGGTTGTAATGGTGTTGTCTTTGTTCAAATGCGTAAGAGAGACGAAGATCCCAGCCCAAGTGCTATTGTTAAACATATGATGACATCCATTGCTGCAACAAAGAAACACATGTCAAGGTGGATTTCTTGCATTCAATCTCGAGTTATTAATTATTTTATTGTTTTTTTTACTTTACCCCGAGATAATTTGGTATTTAAAGATACCCCACTACATATTCATTATTTAGAGTTATCCCTGCATGTGCATCAACCCGCTTGTATCTTATGCATGCAGAGGTAACTCTAATTAATGAAGATGTAGGGAGTATATACCGAATTATCTAAGGGGGTAAAGAAGAAAAAAAAATCTTGTATTACTCTTATGTTAATTTATCTTATTTCGTGCACATATGGTGTAAACTATTCAGTTTGGTGGGCTAAATTTTGTCACGAATTTCATCAGGTTCATTCTAAGAGTGCTACCTACGGAAGTCTCATGCTATGCGTCAGAAGTAGAAATTTCGAGAGCAATCAAACCCCTTATTGAACAATACTTTCCCGTGGAAACTGAGACTCCACTTAAGGTACTAGTTATATCTTGTCATTCCTTCTTTTATTTACAAAGGGAAAACATATAGGGTTAAATAATGTTAGTTGCTAAAAGACAATATTTATTTGATTTTTAGTCCATCATACTTTCAAAACTAAAAAAAGCCCAATAGCTACATTATAATAAAAAACAGTGACATTAGTTGCACAGATGATGCGGCAAAGCCACAACAACAATGCCTGTTAGTGTTTTAAAAATTTCCGCCTAAGCGCTAGGCATTGCTTTGCCATATCGCCCCAACGCCTTTTACAACATTCCACACTTTAGTTTCTTTCTCATTTCAGCCTAGTTGTAAATTCTCGTTGGTTTGCCCTCTTTTTTTAACTGAAATGCTACCTATCTACTTTTTCAAGATCTTGTTGATATTTCTACTTGTGACAGTTTTACATAATCACCTCTTGCGATAGATTTATGTACTTGTGATAGTTTTTCAAGATCTTGGCTTGCCCTCTTGATGTACCCTATCTTTACATGCATGAATATTTCTCTTTATGAATGCTGTGAAATTCTTGGAGAATCAGAAGGCAGGGGGCCACTATCTTAAGAAACTTGGTGGTGGAATGAAGAAGTACAAAATATAGTATAAATCAAAAGGGAGCGCTTTAAAACACGACAAACAACTCGAAATGAAGAAAATTTTGAGAAATATAGATGCGCTAAAAAGGAAGTTAAGAAAATGGTAAGAGGCTAAGTTAAGGGCGTATGGTGATCTTTATAGAAAATTAGGAGCACAAGAAGGGGAAAAAATATTTATAAGCTTGCTAAACTTAGGGACAAAAAAACAAAAGATTTTAATAACGTTAAGTGTATTAAAAGTGATGATTCGAGAATCCTAGTCAAGGACGATGAGATTATGGAAAGATGGAAAAACTATTTCGAAAGGTTATTGAATAAAGATAATGGGAGCAGATTGGATATAGAGGTCCTTAGGGAGACTCGAGAAATATATTTTTTGCAGAATTAGGACAATTGGGACAACAGAGGTTAGGATTGCTCTAAAAAAGATGAAAACATGGAGGGCTTATGGTATTTCTTTTGGGGTTAGGAAGTTTTTAGGGGAGGAAGGAGTGTAGTGGCTTACAAAATCATTTAATAGAATTATAATGACTAATAGGATGCCCGATGAATGGAGAAAGGGTGTATTAATCCCTCTTTATAAAAATAAAGGGGACATACAAAGTTGTTCAACTTATTGTGGTATTAAGTTAATGAGTCATACAATGAAATAGTGGGAGATAGTGATTGAATATAGATTGAGATTGACAACCGTATCTGAGAATCAATTTGGGTTTATGCCTGGGTGGTCAACAATGGAAGCAATTTATTTATTGCTGAGATTAATGGAGAAGTATAGGGAGAAAAAGGACTTCATATGTTTTTTATAGATTTGGAGAAGGCGTATGATAGGATACCAAGAGATATAATATGGTCGGTTCTACATAAAAAATGAGTGACTCGTAGATCTATTGATGTGATCAAGGATATGTATGATGGGACCATGACTGTAGTAAGAATATCAGCCGAAGAAAGTAGTGAATTCCTAATTACTGTAACTGTGCACCAAGGTTCAACACTAAATCCTTATCTTTTTGCTCTTGTTATAGGTGAATTGATTGTAAAATACATGATGAGGTACCGCGGTGTATGCTATTTACAGATGGTTTTAGTGGATGAGAGAAAGACGGTGATTAGCGCTAAATTGGAATTGTGGAGAGAAACTTTATAAATAAGAGGTTTTAAATTAAGCAGGACTAAAACAAAATATGTAGAGTGCAATTTTAGTAGTAATAGGAGGAAAATGAGTGGTGAAACTGGAGGGTCAAAAAACACTTAGAAATGATCATTTTCGTTATTTAGGCTCAATTATCCGAAAAGATGTAGATATTAATAATGATGTTACTCATAGGATTAAAGCAGGGCGAGTTAAGTGAAGGAGTGCTACCGGCGCATTGTGTGATAGCCTTCGAAGTTAAAAGGAAAATTTATAGGACGGCCATTGGACCCTCCATGTTATATGAGACAGAGTGTTGGGCAACTAAAAAACAAAATGTGTAGAAAATGAATGTGGCGGAAATGCGAATACTAAGATGGATTTGTGGTAAAACTTGAATGGATAAAATTAGAAATGAACGAATTCGTGAAACGATAAAAGTAGCTCTTATAGAAGATAAATTGAGAGAAAACCGACTTAGAGGATGGTTTGAACACGTCAAGCGTAGACCAATGGATGCCCTCTTAAGGAAGAGTGATTTAGTTAGTATTGATGGTAAGGCAGGGGTAGAGGTAGGGTTCAATTGACTTTTTGGGGTATTGTAAAAAATGACATGATATCATGTGCTTAACCGAAAATATTGCACTAAACATAATGTAATGAAAAAATAGGATCCATGTACCCGTCCCCAAATAATTGGGAAAAGCTTTGTTGAGTTGAGTATGAATGTTGTGAATTGTATACTTGGAAAGCTAATACACATTTTAATAATATTTCGTATAGATTTATATTGAATTTTTCTAAATAAATAAAAACCGCCTAGGCCCCGTCTAGAAGGTCCCTTGCCGCCGACTAGTGCCTAGCGCCTTTTAGAACATTGCCGCTTGCCATAGTAGTGCCGGTGATGATGTGGCAGTTCACTTTAGCATTTTTAGCTACTTCTCAAGTAAGGTCGTCGGAATATGTTGGTGTGGTATAGCCACATTATCACTGGTGCTGCGGGGGAGCTAGAAAGGCATTCGTTTCGAGCCCGATAGCACCCAAGCGAAGGCTATCTCTAAATTGAACAGCCATGGCACGTCAGCTACGCCAAGTGCGAACAACTAATTTCACTATTCCCGAGCTAATGTCACGGTGGGGACTGTAATCTATTTTTATAAAAGATGTTGGACTAAAAATTAATTTAAAAAGAAATCACGGGCTTTTTGTTGGATGCCCCCCCAAATATATAATTCCTACAGCGTGTTGCCAAAATGAACATTGTGCATGATAAGAGGTTGGTAATACAGATTCGTGGTTGACGGGGAACTGATTTTAAGTTACGGATGATTTCCTATCTTTATTCTAGAAACTCATGGCCTTAAATTAGTCATGATTTTTGAACATGGACCCACATGTTTATGTAAGCTTCTTGGCCGTGGTTATTTGTAAATCCTGAAGCAGGGACGTAATGATACATGTTTTTGTATCTAAGTTCACTGTACTCATCATGTATCAGATGTTATATATTATATAATACAAGTATCATATGCACTTTATACTATCATTTGTCACGTGTTAAGTTATAAATTCTTAGTCAAACTCAAAAAATGAGTTATAGAATACAAGTAAAAGACCACTATTTTGTAGTTAGCAGTACAAAATTTATGCAACTTTTTATCTAACATTTCTACTCTTAAATTCTTAACACTTTACCAAAATTAATAAACTACATATCAATTAAGTAGATCACAATAAATTAATAGAATTTGATGTGAATAAAGAATTAGGGGTTATTTTTAGTGTTTTTAGGGTTTTATTGTATTTTTTTTAGTCTTTCTTTTATTTTTAGTACTTCACTGTATTTTCCTTTGTTGTTAGTGTTTAGAAGAAGGAAGGTTATTGGCTTCTAGGGACATAAATATAATTAGATTCTTAGCTTAGAGGCCAAGCAACCTCCTTCCTATAAATACCCATATGTAGCCTCATTTGAGGCATTCTTCCTTTTTTGAGATATTGTGATTTCAGAGAGTTTAAAGAGATTTATCTTTTCTTGCTCCCATTGACGTCATTTACGTCAATTGGTATCAGAGCCTAGTTTACTCCACCGGTTGTTGTTGTTGTAAAAAAACAAAAACTCATAAACAACGTCAAGGTGGGTTCAAGAAAAGATGAACACCTCCGGGGAAATTCCTTACGACCAAATCTTGGAGGCCATCAACGGATTGGTGGCCCGGTTGGATGGATACATCGCTTGCCTCCCTCCACCACCGCCATGTGACAGCCCGCGATCCGAGATAAGGGGTTGCCAGCCCGATACTCAAACGTAACAGGAATCATGGATGGATATCATTCTCAGCATCACAAAAATAAACTGAGTATACCGGAAAACCACTCAATAAATCAGAAAACGGGTTGCCAAAAAGTTTAAAAATTTAAAACCAGTTAAGAAAATTAAACTAAACAACCCAAATCTCACAAGCAAGTGGAATTCCAAGAGAGTATATATATAATACAACTAAAACAAATGCACACAAAAGGACCGAATAGGCTGTCGGTCCACAGCTACATACAAAGTATTACAACAGTTTAATATCTTACGTAATACATTCATTAATCAAATACAAAAGTTTGGGCCACACCCCGAGTTAAGTCCCGATCATATCTAGAATACAAAGATGAAAGCGTCTAATACAACGTCCTGTAATATCCGCAAAATCTTACAGCCCGTCAAAAACAAAGGGATGGAAGTATCAAAACGGGCGTCCTTGCGGTGGAGCACCTGAGCGGATACAATCATATACACAACAAGGAAAATGAACCGGTCAGGGCCGGGTTTTATATGATCACCAGAAGAAATAAAAAGCATGATAGGTATGAACAGTTATGCATGAATGGCAAGGATGATAATATGGCATGATAACTAGCATGTTAAACTTACATTACAATTTAAGATATTTAACTTAATTATGAAATAAAATGTCATTTACATAAGAGAAATAAAAGTAAATAACTTTAATTTAAAACCTTTGCTCATTAGTCCAATTACCATATCCTTTTTACATTCCTTATTAGGAATAAAACCATTTATTCGGTTTAATCAAGAAGATGTAATTTCCCTTCATTAATTAAAACTTTCCATCATTAATCATCATTTCCATTTTTATCTTTCCATTCCTTATCAGGAATATAATTCCTTTCAAGTGCTCTTTATGGCACATATCTCAATCACATGCTCTTTATGGCACGTCCATGCTCTTTATGGCATATATATCCATCAAGTCCCACTTGATGCAGAAAAGTTATATTCTCATACATATAACGATTCTAAGACCGCCCCTCCGAGTTTCCCCACCGGGCGCGCCCCTAAATGACCATCATCTTCTAGGGCCTATCTATACAAGGCAACCTGGGCACCTATCGCGATACGTCGGGAAGCGGCCATATGCCTGCGGGAGAGTCAAGACCACACCCGGAATCTCCTCACCAGCGCAGAAAACATATAAAAACCCCGCATATGGCCTAGGACTATATCCACCCTGCATTCATTAGCCAGGGGGCATCACCAAGCGCACGAACTTCCCTTATGATGTCATTTAGAGAGGTGTGTTTAAGTAAATTAACATTTACCAAGTTCATCTCATTATCATATTCAATATTCATTACCAATTTCCATTTCCATTATCCATGTGTTTGGTTCTTTTTATTCGAACCTATCATTATTAAATAGTGTGGTTCATCTTATTCGAACCTATCATCTTTAAACAATTGGGTTCATTTTATTCGAACCTATTCCCATCGAATATTATCATTAATATTCCTCAAATTTCAAGTCCCGGCTTAGTCTCCAAATGATCATTATGATTCTATAATTCCCAAAGTTCATATAACTTCGATAAGCCCCTAAGTCTCCAAGCATGGGCATTGAACTTCCTAACTTCTAAACGTTTGAATAAAAGAAGTAATGCCTTAACATTACTTTAAACCTCCTCGGAATAACCCCAGATGACCCAATTCTAGTCTAGGGTGGCGACCAAACTCAATTACTACTCTAATATTCTAAGTTTACTTCATTCAAGAAGGTTCCTAGGTCCTAAACCTAAAGAAAAAGGTAAAAATTAAATAAGAAAATAACTCAAAACTGCAGGAACCGAATCGATTCGCCCTAAGGGGCGAATCGATTCGCTCTGAAAGCGAATCGGTTCGGAGAACAAACTCAACTTTCTGCAAATGCCGAATCGATTCGGTCTTAACCCGAATCGATTCGGGTACCCAGACCTGGAAAACTGCTTCTATGTTCGCCCCTGCGAAAAAGCCAAGTTTGGCTTATGGAGTTTTAAACTCCAAATTTCTTCCCAAACCCAAAACCAACCAAACCAAAATCATTTAATGGAACTAAAACACCATAAATACACCTAACTACCATCATTTACAATATTTATCATCCAAATCCATTTCCAAGGGTCTTATACCCATAAATCCACAAAAACCCTTACTAAACTAAATCATAACAATCCACAACTATCAATGCTAATTAATCCACTTAAATCATATAGTAGCAAGTAGATAACTTGCCTTGATCTTGCAAATTCAGATTTGATTTGGTGGAGGCAACGATCCAAGCTCCAATCTCTCTTTTTCTCCAATGTTCTCTTCCTCTCTCGTTCTCTCTAAGTTAACAATTTGGTCTTAAGAGGAATAGTAAGTCTTAGCAAGACTAAATCGGGCCATTAGTCTAAAATGCCCAACTCAAATGGCTAATACGCGATAAAATGATTCGCAACTACCAATTTAAGCCATAACCAGTCAAAAGTGCCCGAAATACCAAAATGCAATATGACACTTATTTTGACTGTCTCGCACCTACCGGGACTAACTACACCCTCCAAATTATCATTTGGAAATTTTATAACTCATTTTAAGTTCCGGTTTCATATTAAACCAAAATGTCATTTTATATCTTATGACATAATAAGTCACCACATGGATATTTTTTCCTACTCATCAGGTAATCATACAACATTTCAGTAAATATTAACCTTTTTCATATTAAATTAATATTTACTCCACCATCCATCATTTTATATAATTACTACACATAGTAAATAAATATAAAATAGGCTCTCAAAAGTGAGGGTTGTTACATACTCCCCCCCTTATGAGGGAATTTTGCCCCCAAAATTCATGGGTACCTTGCAAGAAGAGATGCGGATACTTTTCCCGCATGTCATCCTCGCGCTCCCATGTCGATTTCTCGACACTATGGTGACTACATTGCACCATAACCAAAGGTACTACCTGCGATCTCAATCGCCACTCTCCACGCTCTAAAATAGCAAATGACTGTTCCTCATAAGAAACGTCAAGTTGGAACTCAATATCTTAGAAAGGAATGTGCCTAAAGGCACCATCACATCTCTTGCACTCCTATACAGGAGAGATATGGAACACGTTATGAACTTGCTGCAAGTGCTTCGGTAAAGCAAGTTAATAAGTTACCGGACCCACCTTAACATTTATAGGAAAGGTCCAACGTAACGTGGTGCAAGTTTTCCTTTCTTCTCATAACGCTTAATGCCCTTCATGGGCGACACTCGCACCAACACTTGATCCCCGACCTCCATCTCCACATGCCTTCTCCCCACATCGACATAACTCTTTTGTCGATCTTGGTTATACGAATGCGATTCCGAAAGGGCTCGATCTTTTGAAAAAGTATCCCGGATCATTTCAGGTCCGAGGAACTCATTATCTCCCACCTCCAACAAACAAGCGGGAGATCCACAAAGCTTACCATACAAGGCTTCCTAAGGCGCCATCCCATCAGCGAATTTATACGAATCATTATAAGCACATTCAACTGATGGAAGACACTATTCCCAACTACTTGAGCCAGGCACGCACATAAGGAGTATATGCCCCAACATATGGTTTACCCTTTTGGTCTGGCCATCTGTTTGAGGATGATAAGAAGTACTAAACTTCAATCCGATTCCCATGGCTTCTTGGAAACTTTCCACAAGTGGGAAATGAAAATCTTGTCTCGGTCGGAAACTATAATCAAAGGCACTCCATGCAGTCCAACAACCTCTTCATGCCCGGCCACCAATACTGGCGGTGCATATCTTGACACATTCTGTCGTTATCCGGATGTACCGCAAGCTTAGAACCGTGAGATTCCGCTATTACGGCCCTTCTTAAGTCCTCATACGGGAAACGCACCCCACCCCACCCTTAAAGTCAATAGAGCAGGATTCTGTTCCCTCGATCAACAGCTTGTATACGTGGTCTTAACAACCCTTGTCTCTCCTACCACATCATGCAACGACTTGTTACTCGAACGAAAGACTAAATTTCTGCCCAGGAAGTAGTACCTCCCTTCCTATACGGCGATCACCTCCACGATGAATTTTAATTCAAACATGGGATAATACTTCTCACAAGTTTAAGCTTAAGAGGCGCATAAACAATAGGTCTATGCTCCAGTATTATTACTCCCAATCCTGGCAGAGGCTTGTTAATTGAATCCACCCTCGAGCTTAGCAACATGGCTCAGGAGTGTGAGTCAATTCACCCTTTCGTTACCCATGTAACACTCTAACTACGAGAGGCCTCATCTCCTTCGGCCTTATCTACCAAACCTCTCGAAATCCCCAACTTCTCGTTACTAGGGAACCAATCTCTCTCAGAGTTAACACACAACCTATTCGTGGTCTACTCCCGACAGCCTTCCTAAACTAACGTCACATGCCCTAAAGGCCTGGTGACCAACAAATCCTAAAATCTACCTACCTATATCCTATCTAAGTCGCGTACACCTAATACTAAGTATATCCCTAGTACCTTTCTCAACTTCCGACATTTGATCGGTTTCATGCGTGGGACGTCTCGCCGAAGCGAAATCCAGACAAGGAACCCTCCTGTTACACTATTACCTCGCGTTATCGGTCATTAAGATATAAAGGTCTAAGACACATGTTCGGGACCGAAAAGATTCTAACTCTCAACCCTACTAATAAGATTCTACTTCTATAACTTACAATTATTTAAATAGTTGAAGATTTTAACAAATCAGATATTCACTTTCCGTAAAGTCTTACAATTATTTACCCCACAACATATATACATCTTTTTAAATAGTCTCCTTATCAAGGCATAACCCGTAGTCTTAATTCGACTTCGTATCCCAGTCTCCCTCGCATCGTTCAGAGGAGAGAACTATATACAGTGGTTCAATTTCGCACTTTAATAGCCTTTAATCACTCTTCTACGTGATTTTCGGCTAAACCTTTCAACCCACCTCTTAACCAACAAAATAATATAAAATAAAATGAAATGAACTAAAAGAAGAAAGAATAACATCTCCCCACTTCCAACGTCGTCGAGGTTCACGCGTGGAGCATCCCGCAAAAGCGGAATCCAAACAAGGAACCCCTCCTATGCATTACTACTCAACTTTGTCGGTCGTGGAGATAAGGCATACCAATCACATACAGTGCAAACAAGCACTCAATCACACCAACCCAATAATACAACAAGTAATAAAAACCTCCTACTTACCTCAACCACCCCTATAAAATCTCAACATGTATCCAGCAGAGATATTATAGAACAACTAGTTCCATCCTGAAACTAGAAATAAGATAGCCTCGCAATCTATTTGCTTGCTATCACCCCAATCAACCCAAGATATCTTTACTTGTATAGTACCCATCATACAAGTAGTACATAATGTACATAGTAGTTAAAAGAAAACATAACATCACTCACTTTATAACGAGTGAAGGAAAATATGAAACTTCCCTACCACGGAAGTCATATAATTACTCTATCTATAATATCGTCAATATTACCACAAGCTCGAGGTATGCACCCGAATCTATCGTAGATACAATACTACAAAATCTTATCCTAAGGAATACACCACCTGCTAATAAGGTGGAATTCTCGCCAATATTTTTTTGCCAATCACTCCGGGTTCATACCAATGATTCTCAGACTCCATATTCGAGTCTTATACGATCTAACATTACTTCCATCAATTCCCCAACTAGGCGCTTTATCTTTGCCCTTATTCTCCAATCAACATGATGAAGATGCGTGGTTCTTCCACGTCATAACCATTGTTTCGCCCCTAGCTGCCAAACAATTGTCCACGTAGTCCCTATTACTTTCTCAGTAAAAGAGAACACGCATCTCGGCCTCCTCTTCCTCAGTTCAATGAAACCTTCCCAGGTGGATGCCCACCAATAGGGTTTCATGAACACTGTTCCTTCAGAAGTGTTAACGACACTTATTCTGGAGCCTATCATTCCATCAAAGGACCCTTCCTTCCTTATGCTAACTTTATTTTGGTGCACGGCCTCCCTAACCGTACAACTCTTTATTCACATGTCTGTCTCTGACCGAACCTCGCGTGAACATTAGAGGATCCACCTTCTCTACCTTCCAGGTTTCCCAGAGAAACTTTCTATAGAAAGTATCTACCGGGTTCCTCCTTGGGCAAAACTTTCTGCTCCCAGAAATATGGTGACTACGTTCCCACCATTTCAACACTACTCCTACGGGTGAAGAATTTTCCTCCATCCTACTTCTGGGCACTTCTCCACTTTAGTTTAACATCGCTTGAAATCTCAAGCTTAGTACCACCCTCTACTTCTAGCGGTACATGGAAAACTAGATTTACCGTAATTAGTAGTCGCAGTAGCAAAATATGAAAATGCTACAAAAGGGGAGCGACTTCCAAAGCGGTCCTCATCCCCGACCACAAATTACAGTTCCTCCTAATTCCATCAAATGACGCTTTCACCACAACCTTCCCTGGCGCCCTTCTTCAATCAACCTACTATTCTCACACGAATTTACAACAGATTCTATGAGTTCTACCTCATGGCAGAAGAACGAAATCTCACTAAAGAAATCAACGATCTTAATCCTAAGGCTCTATGTCAAATCAAAAGCAACGCTGAAAACGTAAAGCGTTCACACAGATTCCTAAGGACTCTAGAACCTGATGCTCTGATACCATCTGTGACATCCCGCGATCCGAGATAAGGGGTGGCCAGCCCGATACTCAAACCTAACAGGAATCATGGATGGATATCATTCTCAGTATCACAAAAATAAACTGAGTATACGGGAAAACCACCCAATAAATCAGAAAACGGGTTGCCAAAAAGTTTAAAAATTTAAAACCAGTTAAGAAAATTAAACTAAACCCAAATCTGACAAAAAAGTGGAATTCCAAGAGAGTATATATATAATACAACTAAAACGAATGCACACAAAAGGACCGAATAGGTTGTCGGTCCACAGCTACATACAAAGAATTACAACAGTTTAATATCTTACGTAATACATTCATTAATCAAATACAAAAGTTTGGGCCACACGCCCGAGTTAAGTCCCGATCATATCTAGAATACAAAGATGAAAGCGTCTAATACAACGTCCTGTAATATCCGCAAAATCTTACAGCCCGTCAAAAACAAAGGGATGGAAGTATCAAAACGGGCGTCCTTGCGGTGGAGCACCTGAGCGGATACAATCATATACACAACAAGGAAAATGAACCGGTCAGGGCCGGGTTTTATATGATCACCAGAAGAAATAAAAAGCATGATAGGTATGAACAGTTATGCATGAATGGCAAGGATGATAATATGGCATGATAACTAGCATGTTGAACTTACATTACAATTTAAGATATTTAACTTAATTATGAAATAAAATGTCATTTACATAAGAGAAATAAAAGTAAATAACTTTAATTTAAAACCTTTGCTCATTAGTCCAATTACCATATCCTTCTTACATTCCTTATTAGGAATAAAACCATTTATTCGGTTTAATCAAGAAGATATAATTTCCCTTCATTAATCAAAACTTTCCATCATTAATCATCATTTCCATTTTTATCTTTCCATTCCTTGTCAGGAATATAATTTTTATCAAGTGCTCTTTATGGCACATATCTCAATCACATGCTCCTTATGGCACGTATCCATGCTCTTTATGGCATATATATCCATCAAGTCCCACTTGATGCAGAAAAGTTATATTCTCATACATATAACGATTCTAAGACCGCCCCTCCAAGTTTCCCCACTGGGCGCGCCCCTAAATGACCATCATCTTCCAGGGCCTATCTATACAAGGCAACCTGGGCACCTATCGCGATACGTCGGGAAGCGGCCATATGCCTGCGGGAGAGTCAAGACCACACCCGGAATCTCCTCACCAGCGCAGAAAACATATAAAAACCCCGCATATGACCTAGGACTATATCCACCCTGCATTCATTAGCCAGGGGGCATCACCAAGCGCACGAACTTCCCTTATGATGTCATTTAGAGAGGTGTGTTTAAGTAAATTAACATTTACCAAGTTCATCTCATTATCATATTCAATATTCATTACCAATTTCCATTTTCATTATCCATGTGTTTGGTTCTTTTTATTCGAACCTATCATTATTAAATAGTGTGGTTCATCTTATTCGAACCTATCATCTTTAAATAATTGGGTTCATTTTATTCGAACCTATTCCCATCGAATATTATCATTAATATTCCTCAAATTTCAAGTCCCGGCTTAGTCTCCAAATGATCATTATGATTCTATAATTCCCAAAGTTCATATAACTTCGATAAGCCCCTAAGTCTCCAAGCATGGGCATTTAACTTCCTAACTTTTAAACGTTTGAATAAAAGAAGTAATGCCTTAACATTACTTTAAACCTCCTCGGAATAACCCCAGATGACCCAATTCTAGTCTAGGGTGGCGACCAAACTCAATTACTACTCTAGGACTCTAAGTTTACTTCATTCAAGAAGGTTCCTAGGTCCTAAACCTAAAGAAAAAGGTAAAAATTAAACAAGAAAATAACTCAAAACTGCAGGAACCGGCGAATCGGTTCGGAGAACAAACTCAACTTTATGCAAATGCCGAATCGATTCGGGTACCCAGACCTGGAAAACTGCTTCTATGCGAATCGATTCGCTCAAGGGGCCGAATCGATTCGCCCCTGCGAAAAAGCCAAGTTTGGCTTATGGAGATTTAAACTCCAAATTTCTTCCCAAATCCAAAACCAACCAAACCAAAATCATTTAATGGAACTAAAACACCATAAATACACCTAACTACCATCATTTACAATATTTATCATCCAAATCCATTTCCAAGGGTCTTATACCCATAAATCCACAAAAACCCTAACTAAACTAAATCATAACAATCCACAACTATCAATGCTAATTAATCCACTTAAATCATATAGTAGCAAGTAGATAACTTGCCTTGATCTTGCAAATTCAGATTTGATTTGGCGGAGGCAACAATCCAAGCTCCAATCTCTCTTTTTCTCCAATGTTCTCTTCCTCTCTCTTTCTCTCTAAGTTAACAATTTGGTCTTAAGAGGAATAGTAAGTCTTAGCAAGACTAAATCGGGCCATTAGTCTAAAATGCCCAACTCAAATGGCTAATACGCGATAAAATGATACGCAACTACCAATTTAAGCCATAACCAGTCAAAAGTGCCGGAAATACCAAAATGCAATATGGCACTTATTTTGACTGTCTCGCACCTACTGGGACTAACTACACCCTCCAAATTATCATTTGGAAATTTTATAACTCATTTTAAGTTCCGGTTTCATATTAAACCAAAATGTCATTTTATATCTTATGACATAATAAGTCACCACATGGATATTTTTACCTACTCATCAGGTAATCATACAACATTTCAGTAAATATTAACCTTTTTCATATTAAATTAATATTTACTCCACCATCCATCATTTTATATAATTACTACACATAGTAAATAAATATAAAATAGGCTCTCAAAAGTGAGGGTTGTTACACACCCAAATTGCCACCCACCACCATTAACCCTAACCCTAACCCTAACCCTAACCCTAATTCAAAAAACCAAAACCCTAACCCCCACAAACGTCTCCACCCACGCTTCCGCAACCCATTCCTCACCCCTTTTACAAAAAGACCCTCGCCGTGACTCATTCGATCCTACCACCACATCAAGAAACTCCTTAACAGCCCCGGTAACCACCTGGCCACCTTTTACCGCCACTTTCACCCACCGGCAAGGACAAAACTCTTGTCCGATCTCAGCAGAATATTCCGTTGCAAGCAGCGCCTGCCGAGAGCAGATCGCCCCCTCCTACAGGCCTTCTCCGGCGCTGTCTGGGAAACTACAACCCTCGACTCTTGTTTAGAACCCCTCGGCCGCCAATCTCAACCACAAAATGGGGCAGAGCCTCTATTCCACAGCAGCGGCGCAACGGGTCACCAATCGGAGCCTTGAAGAACAGGTTTGCCAACCTACCTGAAATTCATCCTTCGGCGCTGATAGGGGCTGTTATGCCCTTGACCACTGTTTGCCCTCTTCTGCTAACATCACAGGCTCCAAGAAGCGCTGCCTTGAACCTGGCCAGCAGTTTCCCATGGCCGAACAACCCTTTTGATGCCCCACACAACAAAAATACAACCTATCACCACCACGGACGGTGGTTCAGCCCAGTTTCTGCAGTCCCACTCCTTTACGACACAAAACACACCAATCCAGGTGCAATCCACCCCTCCGGTGATCGGCACTCCCTCCAGAACGATCGCCGACATCATCCGTGATCTCCAACGACCAAAAGAGATCATAAAACCCACCGATGGTGCTCAAAGGTGTTTCGATCTCAATCCGGCAAGCAAGAAGTCCAATAACCAAGATTTTGCTCAAAAAACCCTAGGGTTTCTACCCCCTTATGACCAAGAATTCATAAAAACAAACCCTTACACCACCACATACCCCCTTTTGATTGGATCCTCTCAAGAACATGTTCAAGAACTAGGGTTTGACACCAAAACCTTGGTTTTTGATCCGGGTGGTAGAAAATTTTGATGTTGGACATGAGCGGCATGAGGAAGAAGATGAAGATTAATGCAAGAATTGAAGAATCTTCCTCAAAATTTTCGGAAATTACTTTTTGACCCCTCAAGTTTTGCCTCTTCTGCAATTTTGGGAATTTTGCATTCGACCTCAATCTTAAAGTTCGAGGACGAACTTTTCCGAAGGCGGAGAGAATGATGTGAATGAAGAATTAGGGGTTATTTTTAGTATTTGTAGGGTTTCATTGTATTTTTGTTATTTTTTTAATCTTTTTTTTTTTAGTATTTCATTGTATTTTCCTTGACATAAATGTAATTAGATTCTTAGCTTAGAGGCCAAGGAACCTCCTCCTATAAATACCCATATGTAGCCTCATTTGAGGCATTCTTCCATTTTTGAGATATTGAGATTTGAGAGAGTTTAGAGAGATTTATCTTTTTACGTCAGTATTTTTTTTCATAATTATTTCCAATATTTTGCCAATAATTTAAGTACACAACACACAATGTCCGGGTTGTACACTTGTAAGTATAAACACACATACCCACACACTCATTTATATATAGCTATGTTGTGTATCTGTGAATGCAAAAGAATAATGGGATATCACATAATGATGAAATTATCACGGCTTTTACAAATTCCTCTCCAATACGGCTACTGTTCTTGCACATCTTCGTATTTGGCTATATAAATGGAAAGTCAGCTCATTTGTGTCCGTTGTGTTTAAATTTACTTAATTTGAGTTATATCGTAGTTCTTCAACATAAGTTGTAATCGATTGCAAGAGATAATACATATCTAGTTTGATTACTCTTCTTTTGCAGTTTGCAGTATTGTACGATGCGCGTGCAAATACTGGTGTCGATAGGATGACAATCATCAATACAGTCGCGAAATGTGTTCCTGGGCCCCACAAAGTTGATCTCAACAATCCAGATAGGAACATTGTGGTTCAGGTTGTCAAGGTAATTAAGCTCTTTCCTTTTAGAATTCGGACTTAATAATCTGCATAATTTGCCTGTCTGAACTCATGTTGTTCTGTTGGGAGTTTTGCATAGTGTTTTTTTTGGTTATGTCAATGGGATAATTAATGTTTAGTCTATAGGAGATAAGTACATTTTGCAGTTAGTCCACCTTATTTTTGTATGTACCAAAAATTCCCTCTTCTATTTGTTGCGATTTTTTTTAATTCTATTTGGGGAAAGGGTTTAAGGTTTAGGTGTTTTAGGGCTCACATGTTTAACGTTTAGGGGTTAGGGTAAGAGAATAGAGATTGATTGTCAGTGTTTTATACGGCGAGGGACTTTTTGGAATAAAAACAAAAGCCTTGGACTAAATGTTAAATAAAAAAATGTTGATGGACTTTTTGTTAAATTACCCGTTAATATATTTCCTAGCTTAACGAGCTGTAAAAATCAACAAAAAGGTAAATATGTTTTGTTATCAGTATCATTCTTCACTTGTTAATGAATATTTTACCTATCAAGTAACTTCGTACTCCAACTCATACTTGTCAAATGGTGTATTATATCCCGCATCAAAAACCTATTTATCGCCTATGTTAGCATAAATCAAATTTGGAGAGGTCGTACCTTGGTGCGATGGCAAGTACCCTTGCCCAAGCTACGGTTGGTCTGGGGTTCGAGACATGAGATCGACCTCTCCATATATGGGGGTAAGGCCAGTCGAGATCTGCCTCTCCCTGATCCTGCAGTTAAGTTAAGAGAGAGCCTTGTGCACTGGCCTTTATAAATCAAATTTAGGACATGATGACATCATCTAATAGTAAGTTTTGCCTTTGTGATATAAAGTGTGGTTGAATCCCATTGTAATCTCGTTAATATAAGAATATTAAAATAAGAGGGAAAGAAATGAAGGATACAATAATCAAACCGAATATTCATTTATATTTTTTATAGCGAAAAAGAATGGTATGGGCCGGTACGATAACCACTGATGGACAAATGTTGCAATTTAGTGCTGCTTGCAATACAACGATGCAATACAAATTGACGTAAACTACAAGTCAATGGCCAAAAAATAAAACAAACACCAACTTTAGAGAGTGAAACTAAGAGTCTCTTATATTCAAAATAAAGTTTATCCTCAAATGAGGATTACATGGGTATTTAAAAGAAGGGAACTACTTGCTAGCCAAGTAATTGCCTAAAAGACTAAAAAGGACAAATACTAACAAAAATATACCCAATTATAGTCCTAAACATGCTTGGAGACCAATTAAAGGGGAAAAAATGAACAAAAGGCTAGAATAAAATAATAGAAAAATGGAAATAAAAGGTAAAAGGAAAAATAAAGGGAAATACACGGGATTCCCATCACTCTCCCCTCTTCAAAAAGAGTTCGCCCACGAACTCAAAGAGGAAGACCTACCGAGTTACCCTCCAAAACTGTAATCAAAGCATGCTGGGGAAGCTTCTCAAACGCATTAAGATACTCAAGTCAGGTGGATGCTCCAACGCCAAAAGGGCGCGGCGTTGCGGGAGAGGGCACTCAGAAGCTCGGTGGCCAACATTGCCACAATTGTAGTACCGGAATGTAGGAGGATCCTGAGGAAGCACAGCGAAAGTGGTGGAAGAAGAGATTGATGACAATATTGGAGGAAGAGCTGAAGCGGAAACCGATGTAGGTAGGGCTCGAGGGATCGGAAGAGTTGCTGGTGCTGCGTGGTAGGGCTCGAGGGATCGGTATCTCCCTCAAGCCGAGATCGTGCTGAATGTATGTGTGAAGCCCTAAAATATAGCGGCTGATCCGCTCGTCCTCAGTCTCAGGGAGGCGAGCCCGGGTGCAAAGGCGCTGGAACTGCTCCGTATACTCCCACCACCGTAGATGTATCCTGTCGGAGAGACTGGATGCGAGTAAAAAGGTCGTTCTCATAGGTCTATGGTATGAATGAAGCCTGTAGAGCGGCATTTAGCTCAGGCCATGTCTGGATTGGAGGAAGCTCCGCAGTTGTCTGGTGATAGCAAAGATCGTTCCACCAAATCCGGGCGAATTTGGTGGCCGCAATGAGAACCCATGAGCGGCCCTGAACCCGCTTGTAATAAAAAATCGTCTCCATAGAAGCGAACCAATCAATCATAGTGTTCGGGGAGAATCGTCCGTCAAACATGGGAACGTCAATGCGTATACCCCATGGAGACTCCGAAAAAGCAACTGAAGCGCCATAGATAGTGGGTCCCCACCCTGATGAGCATCAAGGCCCATCACATCACCTGGCACAGGTGCGACATAGTTCGCAGGTAATGGCGGTATCTGTACAGGTGGTGGACGAGGAGGATGAACATGCTGGGCCATAGGAGGTGCCAGGGGACCGCGAAGATAATGGGGATGCGCACCAATCAAATGGCCATGATCACCACAATAAAAGTAGTGTCGGTCCCTTAGAGGTGCAAAGCGGTGAGGATCGGGTGGGGGAGGAGGTATCCGTACTAGAACACTGTGATAGTTGTCCCCGGCATCGGAGGATGAGGAGGAATCGAAATGAAGTAGGGAGAGGGTGTAGTGGGAGGGTGTATAATGTGAAGGTGGAGGGAGTGGGTGGGCAAATCGTCGTGGGTCAAGGGGTGGGGGGCTTGAAACGTCCAAATACCCACGAAGGTCATAGAGCTACCCGTAGGGGTCTAATGTAATGATAGGGTTGCGTGGGTGGTGTTGGCCGGGGTCGGGAAGATGACCGGGAGTCTTAATATGATGGTGGGGAGCTCCGGGAGTTGAAAAACTCATGGAGGCCGGAAATGTCATTTGGCCGAGGGGTTGGTGCAAAACCGAGGTGAGTAGATGATTCGGGTTGCCCGATGGGTAGGCCAGAGAGGACAGGAGGTCTTAATAGAGTTGGTAGGGCTGAAAAGTGGGTGGGGTCTGGTGTGGTTGGGCCCTCGGGTAGGCCAGAGAGAAAAGTGAGGTCGAACAAGTCGGGCAGGGCAGGGGTTTTTTGGGGCTAGGGTTTGGGTTGGGGCAGGGGCGGGCTGGGTAGACCTCTTCTTGTTGTTGTTTGGATTTTTTGGTTAGCCTCGCAATTCTTGGTTAACCTCTTCTTCTTGTTTGGATTTTTTGGGAGCCATTGAGATTATAGCGTACGATTTGTTATATAAACTACACCGATACACCAAAACACCAATATTGGAGTGACACCCGCTCTTTATACCAATTTGACGTAAACTACAAGTTAATGGCCAAAAAATAAAACAAACACCAACTTTAGAGAGATAAACTAAGAGTCTTTTATATTCAAAACCAAGTCTATCCTCAAATGATGATTGCATGTGTTTTGTAAAGGGAGGGTACTACTTACCTGCCTAAAAGACTAAAAATAACAATACTAACAAAAATATAATCCATTAGTCGCAAACATGCTTGGAGATCAATTAAAGGGGGAAAAAGGGAACAAAAGGCTAAAATAAAATAATAGGAAAATGGGAATAAAAGGAAAATACACGGGATTCCCATTACAAATCTTTTTGGTGATGCATCGTTTATATCGCGTATCGTGCGATACTTAAAATGCTCCAGTAGCTTTCTAACGCGCTAATTTATTTACATCAAAATAGTTCAAAGGACTTGGATAAAACGTTGTAGTAGAAGTTAAAGGATCGGAACATAGAGATACTTGACCCATTGGCTTTTAGAAAGATGTTTTTTTTATTTAATTATCTAAAAACTACATATTAGAAAACTGTTACAAAGGTCCTTATCTTATTATTATAAGGAAAAAGCAGAAAACCCAGTTGATCTCACTGTTGTCTACAACAGACGGTTAGGATCATTGGATCAGCACGACCAGGTAGTCTTTTTGCTGGTTTATCTTTTTTTTTTTTTTTTTTTTAAATTTTTATGCTGGTTTATCTTATTTGAACATTGTTAACAAAGTCTTAGCCTATTCTATTGGTAGCCTCTTTCAGAAAGGAAAGAGAGAATAACTATTATGACTTTTTATAATAAGTTGGGGCTTATGTATTTGTAAGACGATAGTGAATGTTGAATTGGGTTAAAAAGTTGCTCAATAGTCGAAATGTAACCCGTTTTGTAGAAGCGTATGTAGAGATCAACAGAGAAACGAAATAAAAAAGAGATAAACCTTCAGACACAACTAAGATATTTACGTGGTTCGACAACTTGTGTACGTCAACAGTGGTGTTTGGTTATTCGTATTATATAAATGTTATGAGCCAAGAGTTATAAAGAAGTGAAGACCCTTCACGCATTCAGATTTACAAAGATGAATTAAAGCCAGTGATTGTTTCTATAGAAATAGTACAGGTTTTCTACGTGTAGCACCCATTTCTATTCAAATCCCCTCTCCCTTGCTTGTCGCTTTTCTTTGTTGTGTGGAGTTGTCTTTATATAGGGAGTCATAGCTGGTTATTTGGCAAATTTGAGGCTGACAACGTCGGTTCTCTCCCGCAAGGGGCGATAACATGTGTTGTCCAGAACCTAAGGACTCACTCGCCTCCCACCCTCATCACTCTTGACAGTTTTAGGAGGCTATGGTGATTTTCCCTTCTCGAATATCCAATTTGAGGCACGTGGGGTGCTCCCAACGAATTTGATAAGTGGGTGGATTACATTCTTACCCAACCTTTATACGTTTCCCAATCTAACAGCAGCCATAGGGATGAATTTAATCCTAGCCAGACGAATGACAAAGCAGATAAGAAGATTGTGAGGAGAATCGTGATAAGAAAATAAGAAGAAAAACTGCCATTTGGCTGCTCAAATTCAGACCAGGAAGGTCAGCAAATTGTGCAATCTTCTGTGGGAAATCTCTTTTGACAGTTGCTCGAAATCTCTAAACAAGGTACCTTTGCCCCATGGCAAAGGAATGCTTGGTGGCCCAGTTTGCTTATATCTAAATATAAGAAAATCCATTATATCCCTCTATTATGTATGAAATTTATGGTTTCCATTGGTGCAAATCCAATCACCTCAATTTAAGATGAGAAGCAATTATCCATTGGTAGCAAATGGTTATCCATTAAGCGGAGGAAATCTTAGTTAAAAAACAGAAAAGACTAGGAACGGACTAACAGGGTCAGCTACCCAGCCAACCTTCATAATTAAATGCCGTTACTATAACGTAACTAGGGCTTGTGTTGAAAGCCTCCTCAAGTTGGATGCAGTAAGCCCTCTCGGTGTCGTCCTCATATCCGTCAGTAAAATATGAGTGCCAATTAGGCCTGTGTTTTAGCCGGGTCAGAAAAGGGTGTTTGGAAAATTTTCCAATTTTTTTTCAGAATTAAATTTTTTTTTCCAATTTAAAAATTTTCGGAAATCATCATTTTCTTTCGATGTGGAAATTTTGGAAATATGGAAAATTTGGGAATTTCCAATTTATGTATTTGGTAGGAAAGTTCTAGAATTATATTGTAAAATATCATATATATAATTGTTTGCGCCTAGTTTACTTTACATACATTAAGTTGTATCAGACCATTTTTCACCCATGAACATAATCAAACAACGTAATTCAAGAACATAGCTGCGTAGGAGTTGTTTGTTTTAGGTGTAGGTTAGTACTTATACATTTGTATTAATGAATGTGATTGATCTATCTAGACGCTCACAATTCAGTTGGACTTAATAATATAATGAATTAGGATCAACATTATTTGGAATGATAAAATTGGAAATTCACATGTATTAAATCTTTTCCAATTCCATTCCAACTTTTTCCAGAAATAAAAAGTCAAATAAAAATTATTTAATGATTTAAGAGAGATGAAGCACTAGAGCAGGCACAATCCTTCAAGGGACCGTAGTCTCCTCGAAGGTTACCAACACATATTATTTTGCACGACAAGTTATAAGCACAGGACAAATATATCCCCCACGTCACTTTCACAAAATACGGTCTGAACGTACATGTAATAGGTGGGAAGATACCTTCCCAGTCCGTTTCAATAAATAGACTTTTAACAGATATGCAATGACAGTTGTGATATTAGCTGCCCCAACATCTGCCCGCGAACTTACGTTTGGTTAGATGATAGGAAATCTCTATCTTCCTTGATTTTGAGTTTTGAAATTGTATTTTGATTGAGTTAATTTTAACTTGTAACTCTACAATGACGTACAATCCAAGAATCTTTTTGTTTGATTTCAAAGATTTTAGGCAATTTGTGTTTTTCAAATTGCGACCTTGGTGTGATGGCAAGTGCCCTCTCCCAAGCTACGGTTGGTCTCGGATTCGAGACATGGGAGCAACCTCTCTTATGTATATATGAAGGTAAGGCCTGCAGACATTCGCTACTCCCAGACCTGTAGTTAAGCGGGAGCCCTGTGCACCCACTGGGTACGACCTTTTTTTGTGTTTTTCTTTCAAATGGGGAGTTGGTTTGGGGTGTTTGGTCTACTTGAGCAAAAAAGGCATACTAATCGAAAATATTGGACA
Source organism: Sambucus nigra (assembly GCA_949130495.1). Lineage (NCBI taxonomy): Eukaryota > Viridiplantae > Streptophyta > Magnoliopsida > Dipsacales > Adoxaceae > Sambucus > Sambucus nigra. The sequence continues at coordinate 514,911,740 of OX422218.1, read as the reverse complement.
TCCTTCGCCATAGGGTTGGAGATTCAACTGACCCATCTCTTAGATATGCGCGCTTTGGTACTACTGACCTGGGTTTGTGGTTTTCGTACTTCTGATTATCTAGGTCATAACTTTGGGACACTAATGAAAAAGGGCTAATTTTATTATGGTGGTGGTCTCCTTTGTAATTTTAACTCTAAGCTTGAATTAGGTGCTATATTTCTTGGGGTATCTAAGCCTTTTAGGGTTGTAGATAGATCTTGGTATAGTTTTTGGTAGGATTTTCGATTGTGATGGTTTTAAAGCCTGCCAGAGTGGTTTTATCATTGTATATGTTTTTTGTTCTTCCTTAGGCGGACATCTTGTCCTATTGTAATAGTGTATTTTTTAATGAAATTTTGTTCTCTAGCCAAAAAAAACTAACCTTTCTGATTTACTCACTTTACGTTCTTGAAAACACAATTCATATATATATATATATAGATATATATAGATATATAGATATATAGATATATATGAATTATGTTTTCAAGAACGTAAAGTGAGTAAATCAGAAAGGTTAGTTTTATATATATATAGAGAGAGAGAGAGAGTTGGGCTCGTGTAAGGTACTTAAATGAGGACCTCTGTGCAGACCTATTTTTTTTTCATAATAGTAAAAAATTATTTTTGAATTGATTTTTTGTGGGGTATTTTAACATTTCAGCCCCCCCCCCCCCCCCCAACCACTCAAAAAAAATCAGCTCAAAACAAAAGTATCAGCTCCAAAATATTTTTTACTGCTTCAAAAAAATAGGGCTGCACGGGAGGTAGGTATGTACCATGAGGTATGTGTAAATATATTTATGCGTAGCAGCGTAACAGACAGATTATAGACGACCTAACGATCCCTTCTAAAATGATGACCAAAGTCGAGAAGGCAAGAAATAAAAATTTCGAGGATTAAAGTCAATTTTGTTTAATTAGAATAGTGGGGGACTAACCCTAATATTTACACGAATAGAAACAAACATTTTGAGAAGAACCAAATATGATTTTTTATTTCCATTTCTCCACGAATAGTGGGACTAGGCTTCAATTTCTATGGCCAAAACACATTTTTAATTAAAACCTTCAAATTTAGAGTGGTTTTAGCACATTGCACAACAAGAAGAAACGGGCATACACCGAAATATTATATGGTAATTGTGCCCGTAGAATCTTGTAATACTTGCGATTTTTATCGTACTAACTGTTTGAGTTTTCTACTCCAATAGTAGCGATCCTGAAGGATATAGGATTTTTGTAGAATATATAATTAAATTTAGTTATTTTAAAACTTAATTGCCCTGATGATGCATTTTATATTTTTTATGAAATTTATTTTGCAGACGGTGTGCTTGATTGGTGTTGTTGAAAAGTACAAGGAGTTGGCCAAGTACAATCTGAGGCAACTTACGTCGCCCAAATAGTAGGCCGTTGCGTATTTGAAAAAAAATGCGTCAAATTTCACACTCAATGAAGTGGTTGTGCAACGGACGGTTGTACTGTTAGATCATTTGGTATGATTTTTAGTACGCGCAACAGCATTTTCTTATCTTGAAAGTGTTGCGTATTTCTGTTTGTGATTTTGAGAAACTTTAGTCGAAAAAGGCACGGTTGAAGAATTTGGATTTAGTTAATAAATCTTTGGTTCAATCTTCAGACATAAATATGAAGTTTTCTTATGGAAGTTGATCTTGTGACCTAACTAATATCCCTATTCCATTCGGTCACTAATTTTTTTTTTTTGGGATCTTCGGAAATTCAAAAGAAAATGTGAAGTAAATAGGACGATGTTACAATCTGTCGTTACGTTTTCCCCATAAATACTTTCCGAGATATGAACATAGCACTGACTAACTGAATTTTAAACATTTTAAACTTAGTTATTCGAAACAAATTAAAACCTGGGATTTTTACCAATAGGTCTCGTTTATTAACTATTAGTCAAATGGATCCTACACTTTTTTTCTCCGTTTGGTCATAGTCAAAAATATTTTTGTTCCAACAGGTCTCATAGAAAAGAGGCAGTGAATAGTTACTTGTGTAAAATAGTAAATAAGTACTACCAATGCAAATAAATAGCAAATATGGTGCAAAATATATAATAGGACTTGTGGGATTTTTTTTGTGTGTTGAACCAATTGGGAAATGTGTTTATGTAAATATGACTTATTTCTCAAACTCTCACCTTCTTAGATGGGACTTTGTCAAAGCTTCCTAGAAATTATGTTACCATATGGGGCTCTGCTAATAAACTCTCGCTTGCCAAGTATTGCGGTAATTTAATTATTGAAGTTATAAATACACATAAAAAATATTGCGTTTCACTCACTTATTGGTTAATTTCTTTGACAAAATTTAGCGAAGATGACGATTTATTAATGATGGAGATCATCTTCATTAAATTTCATTAGATCATTTCTACCAAATTGTTGACCTAATGATTCCCTCTAAGATGACAGTTGAAGTCCAGTAACTAAATTCGCAAAATTAATCCTTGTGCTTAATCACATGGTTCGTAGACCTGACAAAATGAGGCACGACACGATAACACGACACGAATCGACACGAAGTTATAAGTTAATGAGTGGATACTTAATGGGTTCGGATCATATCAGTGTCAATCTGATAAGACACTATAGTTAACAGGTCGGGTTAGGGTTGACCCCCTTCACCCATTAATATCCGATAAAACCCGTTATGATCCATCAATTTAAGTAAATAAGATATACATTTAGAACTTATAAATAGTTTATGTAGCATAATGTTAATTTAATCATAATGAATTTTACTAAATGAGAGATTTAGTAATGTCAATGAATCAATGGGTCTATTTGGGTTAAAAAATGAGATAACATGTCAACTTGTATACAATTCAAAATAATTCATTATCTTAATGGGTATTAACGTGTGAACACGACACGATAACATAACGAGTCGGGTTTGGATATGATTTTTTCACACGATAAAAAGTAACCCGTTTAGACACGAACCCAATAAGCCCGAACACGATAAAAAACGACACGAACACGACTCGACACGACCCATTGACAGGTCTAATGGTTCGTTTGGTTCTAGGTGAAATATTTTAACCGCGATCAGAAGTAAATTGCTAAAATATTTTTTCACATATTTAAAATTAAATTTTTATGCATCTGAAATTGTGAATGAGTAAATGTTATAATTATGCAACTTTGGACAAAATAGTGAACAAAATTTAACTCCCAATTAGGTGTAAACATATTTCACCATTATATTTTTTACCACGATAAAAAATATTTCACCCCAAATCAAACATACTCTAAAATTGTTTGAGTTTACTACCCCAATAGTAGCTATCCTGAAATTGATAATGCATTTCCACATCAAACAATAGGGTGACTATGAAATTTATAATCGATTAATCAAGTTTTTCTATTTTTGCTTAATTGTCCTCATTTACTTTTTTGACTTTGTATTTAATTGGCGTTGTTGAGAGTACAAGGAGTTGGCTAAATACAATACGAGGCAGCAACTCACGCTGCCCATTTAGTCGGCCATTGCTACACTTTTATGTAAGTTTGCGTATATTTGGTAAAAAAAATTGAGTCAGATTTCGCACTAAATGACGTGACTGTGCAATAGGGTGTTGCACTGTACAAAACTCATTTGGTATCACTTTTAGTTAGGGGTCTTCACGGGTCGGTCGGTTCGGTTTTGGGCGGGTTTTTTTAGCCGAACCGACCATGTCGGTTTTGGGAGGAGAAAAATCGAACCGAACCGAATTTGGTGAAAAACCGAACCGAAACCGAACCGAACCGAACAGGGTCGGTTTTTGACAGGGCCGATTCGGTTTACCTGTCGGTTTTTGACAGTGCCGGTTTTTGATAGGACCGGTTTGGTTTTTTCATTTATTTTAATAAAAAATATTTTTTTTAATACCTAATATAAATATAAAATTAAAAAATATAATATAATATGCCAACACTAATATAAATATAATATAAAATATAAAATCAAAAAGTATAAAAATTAATTCGGTTCGGTTCGGTTCAAAATCGGGTTTTTTATGCCAAAATCGAAAACTGAACCGACCCTGTCGGTTTTATACCTGATCAAACCGAACCGAACCGAACCTTAAAAAAACCCGGCCCGAAAATTTTCGGTTCGGCTCGATTTTGTCGGTTTGGTCGGTTTTTTTGCACACCCCTACTTTTATTTCATGCAACAACTATCTTGAGAGTGCTATGTATTTTTATTTGTGATTTTGAGAAACTTTAGTTGAAAATGGTGTGGATAAAGATTGTCGATTTAGTTGATACTTTTGGCTCAAACATATATACCATGTTATCCCAAAATAGAATATAAAATTATGTGAAATTACAAAGCTACCCATCCAAGCAATACATATGAGAGAATAATGATCCAAGCGCATGTCTCGAGTTCAAAGGTATTCAATAATTTTAGGAGGATAAATTTGGAAAGCAAAATTTTTACTTAAAACATTTGATTTTCAAACGACGCTATTAATTGGGACGGAGGGAGTAAAAAAATACATAACCACACGGTTTTAACTCTAAAACCCAAAGAGATGCTATAAATTTTGTCTTCCATTATCCGCTCATTTTCTTCTTTAAATGTTTCACAAAGCACCACATGTCTCCATAGGCATAATGCCTCCCCATCGTCTCCCAATCCAATTGAGACAATGACCCAGACTCCTATGGGAGGCAACAATGGGCAAAAGCCTAACGGAGCAATGTCGCGTGGAAGTAAAAGCCCGACGAGTCATGAACTTCTATTCGCGAAGTTCAATAAAAATTAGAGTGAGCAATGGAACAGAATATGGTTCAAACTTTACTAACTCTTCTTTCAAAGACCACCAATCCGGTGGTGAAAGAATGGTGAAACATCTTCTCCTTTGGAGCACGCTTCACGCCTTAATATTTGGAGGTATACTGGTTGCTCGTATTATTATTGACACTATGAAGCGGGATTTTAGATGCCCATATTACTTTTGAAGCTACGAAGCGACAAAAAGATCATCCACTTAAGAATTGGAAGTAAGGCTTGCACAAAATCCCGCATTATCCAACCTCCACTTCCTTTTCTCTCACCCATTGAATGACAATAAACACCATCAATGATACTCGACAAGAGAGATGAATTCTAAGATTTCATCCTCCTTCAATTTGGAATGGTGAGAATTATCGAGTGACCCTTGGACATACTGTAGGCAAGCTCAACTTGAATAAGTGCCAACTTCCACTAGCCAGACTTTTCTTCATAAAAACATCGAATTGAACTCGCCAAAGATGGATTAACAACTTCCATATGTTATGTGTGTGGAAATGAGATGTGCTACTACACTCAAGTTCGGCACCAAGACTCTTTCATAATATTTGTTTAAAATGACCAAGTAACATGGAGTTCATAGCCTTTAAAAGTTGGAACACAATGTATACTAACAATTCCCCAAAACATTGACAATGTTAATTGCAACCATAGTCTTTTGTTAAGGAGTAAAATGTGCCATTTTACAATAACAGTCGACTCAACGAGGGTGGGGTGGGAGGGCATTATGTGTGAAGAAGTTTCAAAACAAATTTCATAGATAAACAAAAACAATCGTGCAAAATAAGATGCGTATAGTCCTGATATTTTAAGATTTTTGTTTCATGGTTGGATACAAAAATGCAAACCATGATTAGCAATGTCATGCTCAGGAGAGTCATCATAACCTACTTTGAAAGTGGATCAACAAATTTAAACTCTAGTTAGGAGGCCAAAATTATCTTTCGCAATGAGCCTACGAGTAGACATAAATTGCTTGCCATGGGTTGTCAATGGATTGGGTCTGAACCCGAATCTGATCCATAGTTAATTTGTTTATCCAAATATGGACTTGTGTTTTATAATTTGACTTCCTGTTTACCCGATTATCAAATGTATTAGATAATGATCCAGAAAATTTCAATATATTTTATGTATTCATAATACAAAAACACACACACACACACACACACATATATATATATATATATATATATATATATATATATATATATATATATATATATATATATATATATATATATATTATTAATCCAAACTAAAGAAAGAATCGAGGAATAAATAAAATATAGATAAACAAGTATATGCAGATCCATCAAAGATCCGGACCCAATCCAAACCAAATTAGTTGCTTAATAAACGGATCCGAAGATCTCCAAATTGGGTCCAGACTCAACCTGTTTCCTAGATCCAAGGGAACTTTGTGATTGGGTGGGACCGATCGGACAATTCCCTTAGGAGGTGTGGGTGTGATCTCAGCCATTGGGAAGTCGTGACATTTGCATTTCGCGGTTAGTATGGGAAAGAGCATTTATGTTACATTTGACATTCTTTACATGCGCATCCACACTATGCGAAGAACTATATGCATCATTGTATGCTTGTATCGCGATAAATTATGATCCGCGGGGAATTCGATTACAACAAACTTCTCACTTTCATTAATAATGTGATTGTTGAGCCAGTAAATATTTGCACACTGCTCATTTCTGTTTGGTCGCCAGGAAAACACGACAAGGAACAAAAAATCGGAGTTGCAAATACAAAAGGGAACCGCTGGCTTTTCTCAAACCTTGGAATGTTACAATAAAAATCACGTATTTTGGTTGATCAAGTCAAGAGTTTTTTAAATCTGATAATGCATTCTTTGTCGTTGCTGAGATAACCGCATCTGATGCATTCGGCAAATAATAATATTTTCCTGAAAAAACATTTTTTTCCATGAAATTATGTCAAAAAGAGACCCACTCATGAAAACATCAATTGGGATTTAAGAATTGGGGGGGGGGGGGGGGGGGGGGGGGGGGGGTGATGATGAAACACATACGCACGCACCTTGCGCAACCCTAGCAATTTCTTTGGCAAATCCAGTTGAAACAAACTTATTTTCTGTGTCAATGACAAGGAGAGACATTCCGGCTTTGAATACTTTACCTGCCACTTCAAGAATCTCATCCTACAAGGCATTTCAACAAAAATATCAATTATATATATACACACACTAGTGAATATCTGTGTTGAACACCGTGTGTTGTGCCTACGACACTACATAAGTCATTATATGATTTTAAAAAAAATATATGGTAAAATATTTTATTTATTAAAATTAAAATGGTCATTTTCATAATTAAAAATAGGGTAAATCACACCAAACTCCCCTAAACTATCTCGGGTTTACGGGTCACCCCCCTCAACTAAAATATCCGACAAATTCACCCCCTAAACTATCAACCCATTTCAAATAAACCCCCAAACCGGGTTCCCGCTTTTTTGGCATAAATGGACAGAAATGCCCTCAACCCATATTTGAACACGCACTCAATTGTCCTCTCTCTCTCTCTCTCTCTCTCTCTCTCTCTCTCTCTCTCTCTCTCCACAAACCAACACAACCCGGCAGTACCAATCGCAACCCAAAACACCATCTCCAACCACCGATAGCAGCTCCAACTATCAATCCAAAACACCATCTGCCGACATTCACCTATTCAAACCCAAACATTACTCATCCACCACTGGCACCATCGCAAACCACACTAGTCAGCCACCAAACATCGCTATTGCACCACCAACAAACATTCTACACAGACCCAGTCAAGGATAAAACCACCCGTCAACAATTTAATTCTACAAAATCAGAAACCCCCTTCGAAGAGAAATGATTTGCAAGCAGAATGGGATTTTCGATTTCATATAGAGTTTTTGAATGGGGCGTGTGGTGGTGGGGGCGAGGGCTGAATCGACCACACCCACCATCGGTTCCACCCTGGCACCCAAGGGTTTTAAGCAATCTCCATCGGTGACCCGGTTTTGTGGCAGCAGCTAAGCCGGATAGGCCAGCTCCGATGATGATGACTCCGGTTTTGTTGAGATAGGGAGAGAGGTGTGAGGAAGCTTTGGGTGGTTTTAGGCGGTGGTTTTAGGCGGAGGTGGAGAGAGAGAGAGAGAGAGAGAGAGAGAGAGAGAGAGAGGAGTTTGAGAGGGTTTTAGGCGGTGGTTATTGACGTAAATGACATCAAATGGGAGCAAGAAAAGATAATTCTCTCTCAAACTCTCTCTAATCAAATCTCATAAAATGGAAGAATGCCTCAAATGACGCTACAAAAGGGTATTTATAGGAAGGAGGTTGTTTGGCCTCTAAGCTAAGAATCTAATTACAATTATGCCTCAAGTGTCAATAACCTTCCTTCTTCTAAATACTAAGAAAAAAAAATACAATGAATACTAAAAATAAAAGAAAGACTAAAAAATAACAAAAATACAATATAACCCTAAAAATAATAAAAATAACCCCTAATTCTTCATTCACATCCAGTGGCTGAGCCAGGATTTCACGCCAAGACGGGCTACCTTAATGGTGATTTCAGGGGGTTCGGGAGCCCCCAATCCGAATTTTTTTGAGGTTATTTAATTTTTTTTGAGAAAAATCACCAAAAGTCCTATTAGGGGTGGGCTGAATTTAAATTTTAACACTTTTTTTTTAATTTTTAAATTAACACTACTTTTTTTTAAGGTCAGGCTGGGGGGAGGGGGTATTCTAGTTCTTTTTTATTCTAGGAGTAATTTTGTTCATTTACGTCCAAAAAAGGCGGGAACCCAATTATTGGGTTTATTTGAAAGGGGTCGATAGTTCAGGAGGTGAGTTTGTCGGGTATTTCAGTTGATGTGGGGTGACCCGTAAACACAATGTAGTTTAGGAGATTTGGTGTAATTTACCCTAAAAAATATTTATCCGAGAGTGAGTTCTTCAAAAGAGAAAAAAAGAGCTAAGTTGGACATTTAATCCGTAACTTGTCTTTAGATATTTTCAAAATAGGTCCTGCAGTACTATATATATATATATATATATATATTTGTGATATCATGAAGCCATACAAAGACGATTATAACCGCCTTTTTTCTTTGTGCACATGGTTTGCTGGAGAATATTCCAACCCAGAATTTTTTTTAAAAAAATCACTAGAGAGATCTATAAAGCAAACATTAGAGTTAACACATGATTTAGGGTCTTCCAACCTCATAATTTTTTATAATAAAAATACCTTGTATGGGAAAGATTTTTTGAGCAGATTATGAATTACGTTGCAAAAAACTGTTTTTATGAATTTGCTGGTTTATCTATTATCCGTAATCCGCTGAAAATAATCTAATCTCAAACAAGACCAAATTTGTTTAAAGGCTTCCTGGCATATAATTCATAGTAAACTACTAAAGCCATTTTGACCTAATGGGGAAAAAATTGTGTTTGGTTTGGTGGAAAATATTACCTTCAACTCTTGAGCAGAAGGTCTAGGTGCATCAGAAGCAGCAGCAGCTTCAGGATCATTGGATCTTTTGAGTGATATGTTGGCTCTCCCATCGGTTATTGCAACAATCATTATGCGTCCAACGTCACCACTCTTCTCAGCATTTAGTCCAACCCTCACAGCCTAAGCAGATTCAAGTTAATAAAATTTTCCTTTTTTTTTTGTGAGGGGGTGGGGGAGTTGACTTTGCCCCTTGAGAAAATTATGTAACTAGCATTAAGCCCCGAATGCCTAGGGTAGAAGCGGGGTGATGCACATGCGGGGGGTTATCTCTAGCTTTTTGAAAAGCCGGGGGTCTAATTACAGAATTATCTCAGGACCAAAGCCAATTTTTTTTCATATACTGGACTTATGTATTTTTTTTCACTTAACCCCCTGAGAATTCGGTCTTTAGTCCATAATTCGGCCGGGGGGTGGGGGGGGGGGGGGGGGAGGGGTAACTAGTGAACATGTTGGGAGTATCTCTGAATACCAAATTATCTCAGGGGATAAAGTAAAAAGGAAAGCATTTATTATTAACAGACCAAAGTTGAGATGAATATGAAAGCACTTCATATAAATTCAACAACAAATCAGGAGGGAAGCAAAGCACGCTAAAAAAAAGAAGCAGATACTGTCATTGTTAGATTAGATTGTTTGGGTTTAGTACTATTTAGGTAGATTTTATAGTCCCAATATTTGGGACTAAGTGTTTTTCTTTTTGTTATTAGTCCTCTAACTGCAAGAGAGGATGTCATCATGAAGTGTGGTGATACTGACGCGTGTCCCATAAATTTTTAACCACCACTCGATTCAACGACCAACAACCAAAAATTAAAAAACATGGGATTGGATGCTAACTATATCGTCCCAGACGAAACTAATTACCTGTGGACCCTTGTTGAATTTTTGGGTAATTTGATTTAAATCCTTAATTTTTATTTACTTTTTTGAGTTTTCCCAAAAATTTTTGAAATACTCTTATATGAGTGTACACCCCCATTTTATTGGGCCCATTACCAAATTTTAATTAAACTGTTTGTTTGAACAATTTGACTAACGGTGGGTGCAAAACACAATTTTTCCCCACAAAATGGGGGGTGTTCCCTAATATATATATATACAGTACTGCTCTTGTGCGGACTAGTCCACATTTTAAGAGTGCGGACCAGACATGTGACATCTGGCGGTGAGCCCAGAAAAGAGAGAGAGACCCTAAAATTTAGCCGCTAATTTCTAAGCTCACCGCCAGGTGACACATGTCCGGTCCGCACAAGAGCAGTATTATATATATATATATATATATATATATCAAGGTTCTAAAAAACGCGGGGCGTGATCGAGGCGTGTAGGCCAAGCCTTAAGCCTTAGAAGCCTAGGCGGACCTTGGCGTAAAAAGGCGTGAAAAGGCGTTTAGGTCTTTTTAATATATTTTAATATTTTTTAACCATAACAAGGCTATTAAAATACTAAAATTGTACATATCATAAAAATATGTCTGAATATTTGCAAATAAAAATACTATTTGATTATTTTGGATGAGATAATGATCCGGTTTGTAAAAAAATCTATAAAAGGCGATATCGTTTCACTAAAGCATTATTGTTTTTAGAGAAAAAGTACGCCTTGAGGGTTTTATCAAGCATAAGGCGTCAAAATCTTAAGGCGGGGCGTTTCTCCCAAGCCTCAAGCCTAGGCGTGCCTAGGCGGAGCCTAGGCGGGTTTTTTAGAACAGTGATATATATATATATGTATATTTACTTTTCCCCCTACGATAATTGCGTGATTAAACTCATCCCATAGAAGTGTTAATAATTAGACTTACTGCCTCCCAGCGGGATGTGCATCAGCACATATGTACCTTGTGCATTATATGTTGTATGCGCGCTGTAACTTCTATGGGGTGTAAGAATAATTATGCAGTTATCTCATGGTGTGAAGTCAAAAAGCCCAACAAAATAATCAAAGACAGCGCCCATTCATCCATCCAACTTCCAACACTCCCCTCCACAAGTGTTTCTGCAACTCAGTCACAATGATTTGTCTGCTTGCCTCTTTTTTTAGATATTTCAGCTTGAGTCAGATGACTAATGTAATGAATCTTTTTGTTGACGACTAATGTAAGGCGGATGTTTAATGACTAATGATCATAGTCACAACTAAAGTAATTTAAATATTAGATGACTGATGGTTATATGACTAATGGATATTGTGGAATCACTACTTTGGTTGACAATTCTGTATGTAATCTTGAACAACTAATGATGGAATTTAGTTGCATGAACCCTTCTTTGAGGTTTTCTTTTCAATCGTTATGATGATTAATTTGTTTGGGGACCCACTCACTGACCCCCCCACATAAATATGGAAAAATTGTGTTTCACCCCACTGTTAGTCAAACCATTTGTTTGAACGTTTGACCATAAAATTAACAGCCAAACCTCTTTTTTGACGGTTTGACTAATATTTGGTAACTAATCCAAAAATATTGGCAGTGTAACTCAAATATTTCAAAATAAATGGAGGTACCTCGAATACCAGAATAAAAGTGGGGTTGTAATCAAAATAACTCTGAAATTTTAAGAAACTAGTATTGTCAAAATAACGAATTTTGGAATCATTTACAATAAGCATCCACAGTATTGATGAAATACACAAATGACAAAATAAGTGCAACAGATTTATGATAGTGTAATTAATATTTCCAAATAGTTTGTGGGGATTTCTAATTTCAGAGAGTTGCTTACACGCCAGAGTGACTATATTGAAATGAATTTTGCATACCGTGGTAAGACCATGAGCTAGGGGAGAACCTCCACCGCATGGAAGTCTCTCGAGACGGTTTCTTGCCATTGAGATTGACCTGGAAGGAGGCAATAGAACTTCTGCAGCATCTCCACGGAAAGGAATGATAGCTACCTATTAATATTGAAGTCAGCAAATCATATACACAAGTAAAGGAAAAGAAAGGGGTGGGGGTTATTTTTGTAATTCAGAACCTGCCAATAAATGGAGATTTACCGACTATATAAACTAAATACTAGTAGAGGATTAAAAATGGAGGTGGTGTGTATGTGGTGATGAAGCAAAAGGCCTTTAAAGGTAATAATGTAGTAGCTCCTTGTTCAGTCAAATAATCAGTGAGATCCAGTGTACCACCATTCACAACCATGTTTCTCTCCTCCAACCAAACACCTTCGGCCACCATACTTTCACGGGTCCCCTGACCTTTTCCAACTACCACCATGGTGAACATCGCTGAAATCGTCACTGGAAAAGGACCCAGTCCTCCATTTTTTTTCTATTCTATTATTTATATGTGTGCGCGCACGCGCGTGTTTGAAAATTTTGTAATTATGTATTCACTTTTCCCCTCAACATTATCAACTCCAACTCTATACACATACACACACACCTCCCCGCCAGAACACATTCGTTACTCAACTTAGTTTCCTCTGTTACCTTACTATGACAAAATGACCATGATATAATAAAATTGAAGGACTGAAAAAAGAGAAAAGAAATGACGTAACAAGACGAATGACACTTAATAATAATCACTAATTATGGAAGAACTTTCACTTTCAATATGATATCCCCAGATGAATAATTATAAAGATATATATAGCCTAAAAAGCTAGCGAAAGGCAACATTAAAATAGGATAAAATGAAAACAGTGGACAATACGAATATTCTAGATACTAGCCCTTAATAGTGGGGGGATATAAGAAAAGTACAGGTAAATAAAGAGTAAATCATAAAGTTGAGATACAACCCTCTAGTCACTAAATGGCAAGAAACAAAATAGAGCGAAAACATACCCCACCCCACCACCCCCTCCCGCAAAAAAAAAAAAACACACACACACGCAACAACAACTGAGCCAATCATGTCGCTCCCCTTCTAAGAAAGAGCTCGACAAGAAGCTCAAAGGGGGAAGGGTGGGATAAGGATAGTCCAAGCCACAAGAGCTCCACTCATTTCCTCGACTGGTGGAATGATCTCATGCTCTCGCTCCTCCCGCTCGGCTGCTAAGACTGATCTCCTCTTCTTCTTAGGGAACTCGAATGCTTGCCCAGACTGACCTGTGTGACTGTCTTGGCCCTTTGGAGGCCAACTACTATGGTCTAAGCAAAAGTGGGGGATGCCCTGCACGCCTCTAAAGTACTCCAACCATGGTACATATTTAATGGCCTTGGTCACCGTCGGAGTGTCTTGGAGCTGGAGGTCCTCACGGATCCTAGGCTGCAAATCCTAAAGTTATATGGGGATCATATGCTCCTCATCATCATCCAAACCAGTTCGAGAGCACAGAAGTTGGAACCCCTTAGCGTAGTTGATGACTGGTTCATTTGAGGTCGACAAGCAAGTCTGTCCTATGGGACTGTGGAATAAACATCTCTCTTAAAAGTTGTCAAATCACTGGCCAAATGCGCATTGCCTCGAGTCCCTCTAAATATCACCGTTGTATAAGCTTGTTCCACCACACTCTCACATCCCCTCGAAACTTGGTATCCACCAGCCTTACACACTACTTAACCTTTCTCAAATTCTTGTATTCGAACACCTTTTCGATGAAGTCCAACTAGTCCATCATTGTGTCGGAGTAGACATAAAAGATGGGAATCTCAATCCTGATATCACCGCGAAGGGTCTTCGCCAGCAACTAAAAAGCCCGCCCCAATTGGTTTGGTACCAACTCATCACCATCATCAAGCTCCTCATCATTTAACAAGTCCATCTGACCCAAGGCACAAGGCCTCCAGTCCCCCAAGTATCGTCACGGGACCTCAACCGTTGGCCGACCGTGAACATTATGTCAGGGACAATAATCAAGTATGCTGATGAATAGGGACGCTAGAATGTACCTTCAGACTCAAGTCCTCAAATAGTGATCAGTCGGTCCTCCGCTCCTCCCGGTCCAGATGTTCAATGTCCTCAAATGCTGAACGACTGGGAACTAGGTCAGCACCGAGTGAAACCTCATCACCATGCTATGTGCCTGAGAAGTTTCCGAACACGAATTTCCTCAGAGGGAGCTGTTGTACCCACTCGCGAAATCACCGCCTGTGGTCTCTATCAAAGTGTCAGGGTCGGTCAAAGATGAAAGTGTGGACTGGGTATCAATGGTGAATCAGGGCAGCTTGACAGGGGACCCGTCCTTCAGTTAGAATCACATCGGTGCCAGTTCAAGGAGGGTTAATCAGTAATCAGTGGTCAGTGGGATGAAGGCGCGTAGGTCATGCGGCAGGGGCAGCGTGTCAGGTTGGCCCAAGGGGGCTTTTGGCAGGCGCGAAAGAGCAGTGGTGCTGTCGATTGGGCCTTTTCCTTCCCCCCGGCTGTGCGATGGTGCCCAAGGGGGTTGGAAGCACCGCCTAAGGAGAGAAGATTAGCCAAGTGACATGAAGGGATCTGGGCCATGGCTGGAGCAAGGCTGCGACGCCTATGCAAGGCACCTGGGGCTCGCTGTTGGTGATGACGCCCTGGGTGGGAAACTGGGTGGTGTTCACCGGTGGGAATTGTAGTTGATCGAGGACCTCTAAAATGAAGGCGGAGAGCGTATATTCCAAGGTGGTCATACGTCGTTCGATCCAACTCTGATTTGATTTCTTGGGCGCCATTGAAAAAATCTTTATTTTCACAACTTGGGAGGCACAGGCTCCTGCTACCAATTTTACATAACTCGACAAATAGTATTCAATAAAAAGCACAAATTAGGGAAGGACTTTCTTTCTCAAATATATGGTATCCCCAAATGAGGTAATGACAAGGGTGTATATATAGCTTGGAAAAGTGTGCCCTATCTCGCCTAAGGCAACAAAAATAGGTAAAAAGACAACAGATGACCATAGTAATATTCTAGATACTTTCCCTTTATAGTTTATAGTGGAGACCCCACATCACATAACATAAGAAAAGTAAAGGTAAATCTAAAGAGTAAATGGTAAAAATGAGGAATAACACTCTAGCCACTAAATGACGAGAAAAATAGAACAAGTGGGCAATTATATCAAGAAAGAATAAAAATTTAACTGCCGCTGAATTTTAGGGGTTCTACTCTTTTCCATTCCTTGTACTGAAACCTCACCCCTATGATATAAAAGAAAAAAAAAATCAAATTGAAGCATTCATTCAGACCACATGTAGATTGGTTATCAATTATGAACTTGTTGACGCCTATCCGTCAAAATTAACAGGCCATGACAACTACATCTCTTATTGAAGTTCTTTCTCTCATAAATATAACAATGCAAGAAAAAGTACAAAAGTGATCTAATGCTCAGAACTGCTACTTTCGCACAGATGAAAAAATTGGTTTTCAACCTTTTTATGATTATTACTGCTAAAGAACAGTATTATTAACAAAATTAAAATGCTCAGAAAATAATTTGATTAAATTGAACCTGATCTCTGCTTGTGTAACTCTCTGCCAGTAATTTAAGGGCGGCCCCTTTTGCATTCTGCATTCGGTTTAATGCCATACTTCCACTAGCATCAACGAGAAATATTACCTGTCATATAGAGGAGGAAAATGCCTAAGACATCATCTACCGTCAACTCTCGTTTCCATATGAATTGGACCGAAGAACATTGATTATTAAATGTTTCAAATTAGTCCTTATTTTATTTTTATTTGGGATAATTCAATGCCAGTCCCATTTATTGAGTCAAAGATGCATTAAATCCCATTAACTTTTTTTTAATGTATCAAGTCCTATTTCATTATAAACTACATATATTTAGACAAATATACCCTCACATATACCCATTTTAAATCCATTTACTCTCTCTGAAAACAAAGACATAATCCCACACTCTTTCTCTCTCTAGCAGGCCCATCGCCACCCCCACCCACCCCATCGGAGACTCGCCGGAAAATCTCATTGTAGGTCGCCGGAATTCTTGCCGGAGTGTTTCCCTATACTCGTTTCTCTCTCTCATCGTCTATTTCTTTGTTTTTTTCGGTCCGCGTCAGCGGCACCATAGCCCGAGCTGGAGAAGAAGAGTTTTCGCCGGAAAAAAATGGAGTTTTTGCCAGAAAAAATGGAGGTTTTACATAAAAAGTAAATTTGTCTGTTTCGATTTTTTCGTCAAAAAATATCGAATATGGGTGTTGTTTGATAGATCTTGATGAGTAGATTCCAAATATATAAATTTTGTTAATTTTGAATTTGTAGATTTGAAGTTATGGACTTCTAAAGATTTGGTGGTTTTTTTTTTTTTTTTTTTTAAAATGACGTAACAGTTGTGAAGGTGTCTTTTGAGGGTGTATTTGTCATTTTAATGTGCTGTAAAATAGGACCTTTGACACCATTGACTTAGACAAAGGATTTCTTGCCTCATTTACTAAGTAAATGGGACTTGATAACTATTACCCCTTTTTACTTTTGATATCTTGGGGTGTTCAGGCCTATTCGAGCACCTTACTATCCCAAGTGTATCTTTAGACCCTCCTATCAGGACACATTATGAGAGGTGGCCCTAAGAGGATTTGAGAATTTAAACCTCTGGCATAAATTATTAGGGTTCCATTTTTAAAATTTTGTCAATTTCAAGATTTGAAAAGTTTAGAATTTCAAAGTAGAGAAACTGTCAAGATATTCACTGACATTATGCTTCTATAGAATGGAACCAGTCATGTATATTTTCTTTCATGTGTATGGTTATTTGTGAAAACACAACTTTGCTTTAAAATTTGGTCATAACATCCTCCCTAATGAGATGTAAAATAGAATAAAGGGGCCTGCAGGTCCCAGTCCCTAATGTGAAGATATTTTAGTGAAAACTCCATACTTTTTTGCACTTTAGTTTGCGGTCCCTAATACTGATTCCGATATTTTACAAATTCTTACAGGCCTTTACGCCGCGATGATATTTAATCCGCGCTAATATTTTACAGCATTGAAGATATTTTACAGGGATCGCACACTAAATTTTTAAAATGCGTAACAACCACACACTAAAATTTTAAAGAGTCCGGTATTTTACTAAGTTCAGCAAATCTTAGGGACCTAAATCAAATTTTTTATCGAATAAATGACTGAAATTATAGTACCACCCTACCAGAGCTCCTGCTTTTCTTGCCATTCTTTTAGCTCTCATGTCAGTTTTCTCTACAAAAACTTTCCTGGTCTTCAGGGTATCCCTCTCCCTTCTCAACTTTTGATATGGAGCAGCAGCTCTAAGAGTTGCATCAACAGCTAGTCTCTTTACAGGACCCTGATTTTTAAGACCATGGATTTGGTTAGAGAAGATAATTGAAGAATCAACTTTCCAAAGAATGAAGGGTGCCTTTGATTACAAAATTGAAAAAGATTGAAAACAGTTCATTTTTATTAGAAGTTGGAAATATATTGGGGAAAAAAAGATGAGTATCTTGGAGGGACGTATACTTAGGGTGGGGTGTGTTTGATTGGCAATATTTTCCATGTAAAGTAAGGAAGATTCCATATTTATGGACTAAATTTTCATTGGAATTTATTTTCCAGGTTCACTTAAAAATACCACCTCATAATATACATTTCGGACGAAAAAATTTCTTTGGGGGGAAGTAATGGAATTTTTCCACACACTCCAATCAAACACACCCTACTTTTTCAGTTCTCTATCAAATACAACTATCTCGGGTATTTGGGTTATTTGGGGTTTGACCCCCATTAGTTCTTTAATATTGACTTTGGCCCCACCCCCAAAATGACTTTAAGCGACACAAGGTGTATTACAAACGTTTGGTAAAACTTTGCGTCGCTGAAAGTCATTTTGGAAGCCAAACTCCAAGAAATGAAGATTACATGGGTTAAAATCAATTACAAAAAAAAATTAACGGGGGTCAAACCCTAAATAATCAAAAATATTTTCCAAGAAAAATAAGGAAAAGATGGAGAACATGGTACCATAAAGATAATTGTTCCTATAGAATTTAATTGCAATCAAACACCGCTTAAATAAAAATTGAAGAACAAAAGTATTTTCCATGAAAAACAATTTAACACCAATTAAACACACCCTGAGAGAAAAGAAAAGAAAAGGTATGATGTACTAACCTTTGGTAGCATAGGCTTAATATATCGACCTCTGTCCTCAGAAAATATTACATTTTTTGCCCTCCCAGCTTTCCCTTTGCGTCTCTGTGCTTGTTGCGCAAAGAAGAGAAGTTTCTCATCCACCAGACCTCCTTCGGCATCAAAGATAAACTCCTCAGGTAATTGGTCCTGTTGTTCATTTTCTTCTTCATTCTCCTCTTCATCTTCGTCCTGCTTATGAAGTGAACCGTCCGTCATAAGCAAACATATAACTGACAAAAAAATTCTTCTGTGATCAAAGATGAATACTGAAGTTGGCTACTTACAATTTTGGGGAAATTTTCCCTTTTGTGAAAAAAAGTGTTGCAAAATGTGAAAATGAACTCCAAAAGAGCAAATCGTGAAAACTTTGCAGCCTAAGTGTTGCATTACGAAGAATTACTGGAAGCCAAAATAATATGAGGGAAAAGGAACTTTGGCCATGTTTGGTTGTGGGAAATTATATTATATTTTCTCGTTTTCAGTTTTCATCTCCAGTTCAATTTTTCATGGAGAATTTTAGAAAACAAGAAACACGTTCAATTATTAAAAATAAAGCCCGTTTGATTTCTTTTTCCCAAACACCACCACCACCACAGGTGCAATGGTGGTAATTAAGGTGGTGGTGTGGTGGTGGCGGTGGAAATGATGGTAGAGTGATAATTGCACAATGATGGTAGTGGTGGTGGTGGTGGCGGTGGCGGAGGCAGTGATGGTGGTAAGATCATGGTGGTAAATATAAAAATAAATTTTCAATTTAAAAGAAAATATTAGAAAAAA
This sequence comes from Sambucus nigra, assembly GCA_949130495.1. NCBI lineage: Eukaryota > Viridiplantae > Streptophyta > Magnoliopsida > Dipsacales > Adoxaceae > Sambucus > Sambucus nigra. Next base: position 514,892,559 of record OX422218.1, on the reverse strand, counting down.
CTAATGTGTTTTCCTATTTTCCTGGGAAACTGGAAACAATTTTCTAAATTCAAAAAAATATACTACCTACGTCCCAAATTAATAGTCACTATTTGAAAATGACGATTCTTAAGGATTAACTCAATCAATGGCCAATATCAAACCTTATTCGCTTCATTGAATTTGGTCCGTCAATTACGTCCAAAAAGGGAAAGCAACTATTAATTTGGGACGCCCCGAAAAGGATAGCACGACTATTAATTGGGACGGAGGGAGTACATTTTTAAAGGGTTTTCTATTTTTTTGTTTTTTTACATAAATGTTTTTCCAGAAAACAGCCTGTTTTCCACAACTAAATAGGACCTTCATATCTCAAAAAAAGGGAAATTGAACTCTTAGTCTTTTACGTCAACATAAAGTTTTGACCAACTCAACAAACCTCTTTATCTTCATCTTCTTTCTGATCCTCTAAATCATCTTGATTTTGTGGAGGTGGTGGTGGAGGTGGAGGCTGCTGATTTTGATCTTCAGGAGGGTTCTCATTGATCATTGAACGAGGAAGAATGACTAGTTCTACCTGCATTAGATAAAGCATGACATGCTCAAGCCTTTTATGATTTGGAGAATGACAACCAAAAACAAAATGGTACATGTGATTTTTAGAGCTTATTTACTCTGGGAACTCATTTATTGATCTCCACCATACAATGGTTCAAAACTTGAGATATGGGTAAAAAATTCTTCTCACAAATCCCTCCTTCATTAGAGATCACGGTTTAAGGTTTGAACTAATTGTATCAAAATTGCGATCCATGAGAGCAATTAAATTCACTTAAACTCATTGAACTATTGATGATAACACGGTAAATGTTATGGTCATTTGGCCTTTGGACCCGACTTGTTATACCGTATATTATTTTGGGACTCAAAATGAATGTTTTAACACCTCGGGTAACATTTTCATTTTTGCGACGCTTTTTGTGACACTTTTTTTTCCAAAAAGTGGCGCAGAAAGTGAAAATGGTACCTAGAGTGATAATACGGTAAACATTAGCACCCAGAGTGATATTCGGCATAACAAGAAGGGACCAAAGGCCAAATGACCCTAAAGTACCAAAAAAGGCTAAAGAACCAGAGATCATTCATCAATAGTGGTTTTCATTTTAACAATTAAATCGTACTTCCTAAGTCCTATAAAATAAAGTAGAAAAAAATTCCTACTACAAAACTACCTTTTGAGCCTATAATAAGTAGAAAAATGTGTTAGTCAAATCATGCAACTACTACTGAGCTGAATTTTAACTGTTGTACGGTGTACTTGCGAATCTAAGATCAAGGACTTCTATTGACCGGCGTGCCCATTTTGTTATCAAAGAATCTACCGACATAGCCTAGAAGCCTAAGAAAATAAACTATATAATGAACAGATTTTTCTCTGACGCTCATAAGAGAAAACATTCAAGTAACAGCACAAACAAAATCCCAAAAAACAAAAGAAAACATAAAGTCAGAACACCACTTCAATATTATATTTTTAAAACTATAGTAATTGCTTAAACACAAGAAAATACTGAACCTCGAACATTCTTTTTCTATTAAATATAGTAGTCAGACACTATTTCTCATGCTCTCCAAAATATAATAAGGATAAGACCAAAAAACCCAAAGTCCCATCAGAATGCAAAGGAAGAATGTTCATAATATACCAACAACCAAGCAAGAGCCGTAACTTATTATTTATAATACTTTAGTAACATATAGTATCTTTAGTAACGTATAGTAACACAACTTACGTAAGATACCAATAAAGTAGTATAACATCACATAGTTTGATACCATACAGCTTTGTGTTCGACCCATCCCGACAATAACTAAATTTATAAAATTTTAACCGCGCATATTTGGGGGAATATCATATCATATAGGGGGGTCTATGTGAAAAGCGTAAACCAGCAAAGGAAATTAAAGAAAACAATACTTAACAGCTTTCTTAAGGTCATCCACGCCGACTCTTTCACGCCCTTCAAGAGCAGCTAAGCATTTCGCAACACGGGCAGCATACAGCTCAGCTCTGTGTCCCTGCAATTCAAAATAGAGGTTATATAGTTTTGTTAATTAGATGTGAATGCTTAGCAACATATGTTCATCCTGCTAATTCTTCAAATTTTCTTCATTATGACCTCAAATTGTAAAACCACCATTTACACAATTTTACCTCCATCTGTAACAAATAATTGAAGAATTCTTCGCGTTTTCGATATATCACATCAACGGCACTTGATTAAATTCTAGTCTCACTGCTTCTACGATCAATAGGAAAGAAGGGTGAGTGCCTTACATGCGCACGCATACACTGACGTGTATATGGTGACAAGGCTTGCAGTGGGGCCAATTACGCATAACCCCATTTAACTTGTACTTCTTGTATTTACTTTTAGTGATTTGCTATAAGTAGAATAAACGAATATTCTATAGGAATATTCTTGAATAGGTTAGTTAGGTTAGTGATGTCATAATAATTCCCTAAACCCATCACCCGTGACATCATAATAGCTTGGCCACCAAGTATTAGGGGCCTACATATATCATTGTATTCTCTCAATTTGAAAAACACCTAATTACTTTGATTGATAATGAGAATGAGTTGAGAGAAACCCTTGATTATTTCTTTTTGTGTGTGTGTGTAATTTCTGTTGCATTTACATCACACACACGCACACTATAGTCACCATAGATTGTATTGCTTACTTTAAAATTGATGTCCAAAACTTCTATCCAAAATCCAATTTAAAGCTGCCTTTAATTTTTTAATGCCCACAAGTTTCTAAATAAAAATGAAAGGATGAAAATTACATAAAGTTTTAACACAAATTAAGGTAGAGTTCCATATCATGAACCTGGCAACCACCTCGGATGGCTTCCATAACCAGGTATTTTAGTTGGTCTCTGCTGATAGTTACATCCTTCAAATACTCCCTTGCCAATATAATCTGAGATATGCACACAAATTTCGTTTATAACAAATAACAAAAAATCAATAATTATATTTTACAGAACTAAAATGAAACCATGTAGCATAATGAAATAAATTGCACAAAAAATGAGTTTGTTCGTATATAACTTTGGCTAACATGTTGAAAAAGTAAAAGAAAAAGAAAACCCATAACAAGTATAATCTAGGTATAGCACATTCTCAAATTTCTAATGATAAGACGATGGTTCCTTTTGGAATTATTATGAAAACAATTTTCATTGACAGCAGTACTATGAATTTTAAAACTCTGCGTAGAGAAATATCAGTTCATGTTAATGTGAAAATCTAGCATTAATTTCCAGTTAATACCATGTCAACATGTCATCATGGAAGAGGGGAGATAACTTTATTTGTTTCTTAAAATTTCTGTTGTGATATAATTCTTATTTCAGATGTATCTTCTTTCATTTACCTTTATCATAATTATTTATCAGAAACAAAATTCATTCATGACTTGTAAAATTACAATTAGATGACAAGATGTTCACTATATGGGGAGTTCAAAGAAGCCCTTAAATAAAAAATGAATCTAACCACAATTAACAAAAGGGATAAATAATAACTCCGAATGCTGTCATTCCAATATAAGGGCATAAACAAAAATGGAATTCCCTCGAAAGTTGAAGACCAACAAGCCTACGAGTTGATGAATATCTGATTCCCCCCACCCCCAACATGCGCATGCGCAAAAGGCTCTCCTTCTCAATCTTATTGTCTTCAAAAGTACACGTGTTCTTTCATTCCAAAGTAGCCGAAAGAAAGTAATCATTATAAATCCACAAAGTGTTTTTTTTCTTTTCCTTTTTTTCCTTGTAACACTAACTCCGTGAGAAACGTTCTTTCACATGCCTAGGGAGCACTCCATTGACATCCTTTCATAGCTCGTCTCCAAATGAATGAAGCCATGTTGCAATGTAGACGCAAATGATCCAAATCCTCATTTGAATTGTGACACTTGACGCACCAATTAGACGATAGTACCAATTTCTTCGTCTTCTTTGCATGTGTAACAAGTGCTAACCTTCCCATGAGCCACCATCAAAGAGAACACTTGTTCTTTGGAAGGTATTTCAGCTGTTCATATAAACTTAAATGGTGCAAAGGAGTAATTTTGAGGTGGCGATTAAGATATTTAAATAATTATTTGCAGGAGTTTCCTCCCCTACTCAATTAACAAACCTCGTCATCCCTAGACTGTGGAGAAATATAAACACCCTCACGGGAGCAAATTGCTCAATTTCATTATCATTAAGGTAAATTTAAAGTAAAGTTTCCACGCAAATGAGGCATTGGATTGGAGTAAATAAAAGGTCGTACTCAGTGCATAAGGCTCCCACTTAACTGCAGGGTCTAGGAGAGGCGGATGTCGGTTGTCCTTACCCTCATATATAGAGAGAGGTTGCTCTCATGTCTCGAACCCGAGACCAACCCTAGCTTGGATTGGGAGTAAATAAAATTTTAAAATCAATATGTTGCATCTGTTGGATGGAATTCAATAAAAGGGAAAGGTAATTTCAAATGGTCAATCTCCTCCCCACACATTCTCCAAAAGGCTAAATCTAATTGATTCTCCTTCTCACCTTTAAGGCTATGTGTTGAAGGAAATAGTTAATGCCTCCTGAAATGTAGGTCTAAAAGTCCCCATCTTTCCCATATTGAAATTGCACCCCTTTTCATGCAACCCATCAATGCACTTAAGAATGATTTACCATAGTGTTTCTTTCGAAGGGAAATGCCAAGAAAATTTTACCCAAAAAAAACATAAGTTCCAAACTATTGTCAAACCCCGATTTTTCTAAAACCTTGTCAAAACGCCACACCCCTCCTCCCCCTAACGTCACCAGCGAAAAACACAATTTGTCGGTGAAATGCTCTCTCTCTCTCTCTCTCTCTCTCTCTCTCTCTCTCTGTATATATAATATATATAAGATGTATATAAATATCCCAAACCCTAGACCTAGCTCAATTTGAGCATATATATTAACCACGTATACAACAAAAGTTCATGTCTATATACACAGAAAAAGTATATAAAACACAGATTTTGAGTATATATACATATAGAGGAAGAGAGACAGAGAGAGCTACAGATTTCAACAGGGTGACGGCAGGGGTTTCATTCACCATAACCTACACAAGTAGTTTATTTCCGTCAACCTTAATCCCATTTCGAGCTGCTCATAACTTGATTACACCAGAACTGTTGTTCTTAGATTGGTTGCGCAAAGTAACAAGATTCACGAACCAAATTCCATGCAATAACAAATGCAGTAATATAACTGTACATTAACATTAGGAATGGAACCACTAAACATTCAGGATGAATATAAACTTTAAATAAACCTGAGTCTTTGCTAAGTCAGTCTCTTCCTCCATCATTTTAAACACTTCATCGCTATGTTCCTGAAACTGTGTTGCAATTCCAACAGCAGCAACACGATCGTCAAAACTCATTGGAAGATCTGCGCTGCAGAAGAAGGGGGTCATTCGTGGAAAGAGTAAGAAAAGTGAAAATACACCAAAAAAATTATAATAATTATAAGTGAAAAGATTATGAAAACTACAAGAGATGCCAACTTATTGAAGGCTAGACACTTGATATGGGAATCCTTTCATGTGAATTAACATTTTCAGAGCTGAAAAAAATACATAGGTACATAGAGGTGGATCGGGGTGGGTGAGGGGGGGCTCAGCCCCCACAAAATACCAAGAAAGTAAATGAACATTTATAATTTTTAGGGTGTGTTTAATCGCCCAAGTTTGCCTTGGAAATTTTTTCCACTCACTCATAATGTACAACTTGCTAAAGCATGAAAATTTGAATTTTCCAACTTTTATAATCTTACCTCCCCACCATTTAAAATTTTTCATAGGTTCAACCTTTATAAACCCATTTTTCCACATATTTTTACACATCTACAATCAAAGGCACATGGTTTTAGCCTCAAAATAGTAATAACAAGGTCCTGCATGAGCCATACTAATTACTATTTTCAGGTTCTTAATATGTGCCCTTAAGGCACATTTACTAAGACCCTATTTTATACAGATTTGCCCCACTAAAAAATTATTGTTTATAATTCCCCCCCCCCCCCCCCCCCCCAACACACACACACACAACCCCCCTCATTATCCAACTCCTAGATCCCCCACTATATGTAAAATTCAACCTAGTAACCATACTGAACAAATGTGTAATAAATTTTCTAAACGTTGATAAAAAATGTACCTCAAATTAATTGCAATACGATCCAGTAAATGTTCACGTACAGCACCCTCTTCCGGGTTATAAGTTGCAATTAGAAGTGGCTTGCATGGGTGTCTAAAGCTGATACCCTCTCTTTCAACTATATTAACTCCCTCAGTCAACACATTAAGAAGCAAATTACTAATACCCTCATCCAAAAGATTAATCTCATCAACATATAAAACTCCTCTATGAGCTTCAGCAAGAAGGCCCGGCTGGTAAACAGTTGTTCCGGTTTTCACAGACTCCTCAACATCAACAGATCCAATTAGCCTATCTTCTGTAACACCGAGTGGAATCTGCAGCAATGCGAATAGATGATATTAAAATAAGGGATATTAAGTATTTAGTCCCATTTTTTAAAATTCATTTGTAGCCACTTCCATGTATTTGTTTTTTAGTTGTTTGTCCCATTGTAACAACTATGAGACAAGTGTCATTCTCTGCGACAAGGAAGAGGAGCGGTTACAGAGTGGTTAGGGGCGGTTTTGGGTGGTTATGGGACTTGATACAATATAAAAAATGCATGAGATGGGAGCCAAACAAAACTTTGAAAATGGGATTAAACCCAAAAAAAACATACTAATTTAAGGGGAAACATTTTCCATGGAAAATATTACAACTTTGAGCCAAATTTTTCTGAGCTCCTAAAGAAAATATTTCTAAGCCAATTTTTATAGGTTTAGCCTAAATAAACCCATTCTTTTCCATAATTTATACAAAAACACTCAAACACATAAAATAGCAAATTTTGGCTTGCGAAGATTTTCCATGCTCCGTTTCCATCTTTTCTATCAAACGCACTCTAAGATCCCTATTTTAGAAATGTTTTAGTGAAAACCCCATGCTTTTATCATTTTAGTACCGGTCCTTGGCACTGCTATTTTACAACTTTTGCGCTCTTATTTTACAGTTTCTGTGCAATGTTAATTTAACATCTGCGCTAAGGACCTTTCATTAAAGTTTAACAAAAAGCAGGGCTGTCAGAATAAAATTTTAACAAGATTTTTTTAATTGAGTTGACCAAGTTTTAGGGACCTAACACTAAAACTCTAATAAATACTTGGGACTGTCACAAATACCAGAAGTTTTTCCTATGGAAACTACCTGAATGAAAGGAGATTTGACTATTTGAGTCTTCACATTACCAGCCGAGTCGTATTCTACTCTATCAGCAAGTCCATCTTCCCACCTTCATATATTATAGCCAAAACATTTAATATTTCGGAAGGACAACAACACAGTGTACATAAAAATAATAAGTACAATAATAACCATCAGGACCACTGGTTCACACCTTTCTGTGCTATACATTTATAATATAAAAACTGTGTTACTTGTTAAAAAAGGGTTTATTAGACTCTACCCCCTGAGATTGCATATTTAGACTTACATTCAACATGTTTAAAATTAGACTCGCCCCCTACGGTGAGGCATACATTTAACATTGTTTAAAAAAATCCGTACACTGAAAGAGGAGGGGGGGGGGGGTAGGATACCTATATACTTATTATGGGCTTTTCATAACGGAGATGGATGTCCATTTCATGATGGGGAGTATGTCTTATTAACGATCGTGTAGGGTGTATGTCTAAATACGCAGTTATCGGAAGGGGGGGTAACGTTAAAAAAGGCCTTAAAAAACAGTCACAATAAAAAAAAGCAATCTTAGAAAAAGCTCACAATTAAAATACATAGATAACTCCTTCCAGTATAAAGATTACAGCATGTTGCAGACATTGGGTCAACAACTAAAAAATGAAAGAGCAATACGTTGTTTAAAATTCAAACTGCAAAGACAATAACTTTGACAAAAGAATAACTTAATAGTGGTCTTGGGTCAGCAAGAAACTCAGGATCTCGGTATTCTTGATTCTAGCACCACAAATTATAATGTCATTTTAACCTATCGAAATTCAGTAAACGTACGCTTCTGGGCAGGCTGGATCAGCATTTGACATTGAACCAACGACAACATCAATAGGAGGCAAAATTGCATGCAATCCACGGGCCATTACTGTTTTGGCTGTTCCTCGCTTTCCAGAGATCGCTATGCCTCCTATCTCACGATCAACGGCACCAAGTAGAAGCGCAGTTTTGATAGCATCCTGTGAATGAGTTGATTTTCAGAAAATGTATATTTGATGTAAATAAGTTGATATTCAGAAAAACAACACTGATGGGAACAAATAAACAGTATAGAGAATGCACCTTTTACTAGGGTAAAAAAAACAACATTATGCAATAAGGTTCTCCAATTATTGAGTCGAAACTTGGGAGAGTTTACGAATATCGAAAACCAACAATAGGTGACCTCTTGGTTTTCTTTTCTTTTTTTCATTATCCTTTTTATTTGATTGCTTAAACGCCAGAACATTCTAATCCACACCCTCTGATGAAATAAGTGCAAATCCACTCTCTAGTTTTTTTTTCCATTGTTTATTTGATTGCTTAAACATCAGAAAATTATAATCAACACCCCCCCGATGAATATAAGTGCAAATCCACTCATGCTCCCTTCACCCTCACCCCCCCTCTTTGAAGAATTTACCCCTCGAAAATTTATGATCTGGTATTGGTGCAAAAGATTGGGATCAAAGTCGGTAAAACACATCCTCTATGATCCCAGTAGCATCAGTCTCCAGGTGGTCCTTCCATTTAATGAGAAAATGTCGATATTCTCCAATTATGGAAGCAACAATAATGTGTGCAACCCCCTGGATAAATTGCATTTTTTATTCCATTTAATTTCTTTATTATCATTTTTAAATATGAATATTCTTGATTAGGATAGTTATAAGGGGCATATACCAAATAGTCCCTCAAACTTTTTTTAATACACGTTTAATCCAAGCCTTTTTATTTTGCACCAAAAAGTCCTTCACCGTGCTAAAAAGGCTTTACCATGCCGCTGGCGCGGACCTTTAAAGATAAGAAAATAAGGAACTTTTTGGTACAAAATAAAAGGCTTGGACTAAGTGTGTATTAAAATATGTTTGAGGTACTTTTTGGTATTTGATCCTAGTTATAATAGTGATGTCATGGCTTAGGTCATTGCTCTAATATTAATTTGATGTAAACACAACTGAAATATACACACAGAAACAAAAAGGATTTTCTTAACGTAAACGCAACAGAAATACACATAAAGGTATGGGCAAGGCTAGGAGGAACCACCACCGGACCACGGTTCCAAACTCGGCCCCACCGCCCGCGGTCAAGCAACACCTAGACTCACCGTCTAGTTTTCAGCCAAACACCTCCAAATCACGCCCCACAAGCTAGATGGACATCACCGGAGCATTCCCCAAATTCGCAACCCTCACTTCACTTGACCTTCGCCAGTAACTGGCAAGCTTCGTTTGAGCACGGTGATTCCCTAATAGCTTCATAAACCAATACTATCTCGCAAACCAGCATCATACCCATCCCAAACCGCTCAATCACTTTGTGATTTCCACTTTTTCCGGCATCTGGGACTGTCACTAACATTGGTGGTCACATGTACTTGGAATCCTCCTAGCGTATATATTCCTAGATTTGGGTGTCCAACCGCCGACCAGCTCTCTCACCTGAGTTGCTGACCTTGGGCAACCATCATCGGAGCAACATGAATCCTACCAGAGCTTTGGTAGGCCCAGAAGGAGTTGTGGCAGCCACCACTGGTCTCACGCAGTTTGGATTGCGTTTGACAAAAGAACATGCCACTACTAATACAATTCTCCCTCTAACCTTGAATCCCCATCAAGACTTTTGAACCACAACCCCCATATGAAAATTACACTCCCACTTGTCACTCTCCTCAAGTTTTCAAAATTACGTTTCAGCCCCCAACTATTTGAAATTCCCATAGCCGACCAACTACAGTATATCCGATTCGGGCACATATAGTGATTTGGGCCACGTTGAACAACTCGAGGATGAATAAGAAGCTCTATGCCTCAGCTAGAAAATTGTGGGAAAGGTTGAACAACTGTTAAGTGATGGCTCTTATTGGTAACAAAGCAATTGGTGTACCAATATGGACTCATTCGTTGAAAGGCTGATGAGGCACTTTATTGGAAATCTCATTATGAGGAGATCAAGTTGTAAGACGCATTTGTCCAAGCTCTGTGCACCTGCCACTACTGTTGCTAGTAGTTTTCCCTTGGGTGAGTCATTCCATGTGTCCTCGTTGTTGTTGCTTTTGACGACCATATCCCCTTCACTTATATTGCTCCGGTCAACGTTCCGAGTCTAGTAGCGATTGCTGAAAATTACGTTTTGTAGACGCTGAGGTGTTTGTTGTTGGAAAATTCAATCCGATCTTCGATGAGGAGGAAACCAGGTTCTGTATTGTGGATTTCTTCAATATTTTTGTTGATTGCGTAACTCGCATGAAATTTCGATGTGTGGAGTCATAATGCATTGCGTTAGTGACTTCTTACCACTCTTTGGGGGGTGAAGATGATTTTTCTGATATTGTATCTTCCTTGAGTTAGCCACATTCAACTAGGTGGAGGGTCTGCGCATGGGTATGTGGACCCGATTTGGTATCTTTTTAGTCCCGTTTTGATATGGTACTAAGGCTGTCAACGGATTGGCTTTTGATTAGGATCCAATCCGCTTAACCGGATCCGGTATTGATTTTAAAATCTGATAATCCGATTATCCAATAACCCGATAAATGGATCGGATATGGATTAATGTCAATCTGATATGATAATAATCCGATCGTATATATATATAACCAATATTCTCTTATTTTATTACACATTTTCTATGAATTTGCAAAAAGTTCCTCAAACATTTTTTTATACACATTTAGTCCAAGCCTTTTTATTTTGTTCCAAAAATCCCTCACACACCCATTTAACCAATATTCTCTTATTTTATTTTTAAAAGTTCGCGTTAGCGCCATTCTCGCCCCCCCTCCCCCCAACTGCCGGAACTCCGGCAACCCTTACCGTAACTATTTTTAAGGCGTTTTTATGTGATGATGGACTTTTTGGAATAAAATAAAAAGATTAAACGTGTGTTAATAAATGTTTGAGGAACTATTTCTAATATGCCCCTTTTTTAAATCTACAATAATTTTAAAAAAAATGGGTTCTTTAACACCAAAAATACAAAACACTTGCCTAATACCAATATATATATATATATATATATATAGATAATAATGCTCTTGTGCGAAATGTCCCGCATTTTAACGGTGCGTACCCAACATGTGTCGTCCCGCAATGACCCAGAAATTTATTTAGTCGATAATTTCCGGGCTCACTGGCAGTCTACACATGTTCGGTTCGCACTGCATATATATATATATATATATATATATATATATATATATATATATATATATATATATATATATATATATATATATATATATATATATATATAGAGAGAGAGAGAGAGAGAGAGAGAGAGAGAGAGAGAGAGAACCTGTCCAACAACAGCAGCTAGTGGAAAATACCGTCTTCCATAGCGGGTTTGGTCTGATTTCTCTTCCGCTACCGTGACAGCCCCGTTACCGGATTCTAGTGTCACAGTCCCACGAACACGAAATTTGATATTACTCCTATTATTATTAAGCCGTTTTGGCTTTAAACAAGTTGAAAAAATGGGGTATAGTTTCAAAGATTGAAGGTTTGAGAGTGAACAACAATTGGGTACTGAGGGTGAAAGCGCCATGAAAAAAAAAGAGAGAGAATTAAAGAAAGAGAAGTTGTCTCTCGTTATCTATTGCTAGCTATCCACTTATCTCTTTTTTGGTGACATATGAAATGAAATAATGATGGGAAATTTGATTTCTACCCACAAAAATTAGATTGAAATGGACTAGTAAATAAAGGTGATTTTATTCCCACACTAATTATCTTTAAATAGACCTCAATTTTAATATTTTGAGTTTAAGCCTAGTTTTGTGTAAAAGGACTAGGGGCAGACAAAAAAGAGACTGTGACCCGAATGGATCGATTGGACCGAATAAAAAATTAAGGTTATTTTGCAAATCAGTCCAAAAAAGTAAAGACCGATTAAATCGGTCTGGTCCGCGGTCCTCGATATAAAAAGACCGATTTGGATCGGACCGGATCGTTTCCCGAACATATATACAAAAAGTATTTCTTTTTCTTAAATATATTATTTGAATTAATATATTCAATTTTGGAACATTTATATATTTTTAGACTTTTCTATGGATATACATATATATATATATATATATATATATATACACACCATTTTTTTGAATTTTTGTATATATATGTGTGTGTGAAAAATGGATAAAAACTTTTATTTGAATCAATAATTAAAAAATATGGTCTAACCCGGACCGAATTGAAAAAAATCGGGGCCAATTTAGTAGGTTAACCGAATAAATCGGTCCGCTCTCGGTTAAAAAAATTTAGGTTCGAAAAATAGGAAAAATTCAAACCAGACTGTGCTCACTCCTAAAAAGAACCATGACGACCCAATTAAAAACACCCTCAGGAATTCAACGAGCACTGTGAAGTGGACTCCCATCTATAAGAGAGTTTCGTCTTAAACGTAATAGCTTAGAATCATAGTTTGTGTCTTTGTTATTCATGTTTTAATTGATGGGATGTTAATATGTTTTAACGATTCCCTTAGTATGGACAATATGGATAATTGATCGAACTCAAATCATGTGGATGCTTGTGTGAATAATTTATGATTAATTTGAATTATGGACATGGATATGTGTAGTTAGGAAAAAAATTGACTATTAAATTGTTTTTGAAGATAATGATCAAGGAAATTTGAATTTTTTTTATTTATTACACATATGCTTGATATATATTAAAATATGGGTATCCCCGTATTTTTAGAAATATATCAAATGTCCTAACCTTTTTAAATTAAAGTCAATTTGACTTTGATACATTACTAATTTTCGATTTTGGGCTTAAATACAATTTTGTTTAAAAATTATAATTAATACAAAATCATTAAGAAATCTATTAGTCAATTAAAATAATTATAAAATATAACAAAATCAATAAAAAAAGAAAAAACAAATAAGAAATTAATTTTAAATTAAAAAATCATAAATCCTCAAAAATAAAAATAAAAAAATAAAAAATCCTCAAAACTAAGAAAATAAAAATAAAAAATCCTCCAAAACAAAACCCACCAGCGTCAACCCTTACCCCCCACACACCCACAACACCCCCCACCAGCGCACCCTTCGCCCACCCAATCCCACACCGCCCCACCCTAGCTTTCTCCCAACCCAAAAACCATAACCCAGAACCCATATTTGATTTGTGTTTTGGTTTGAGGTTTGGATTCGTGTTTTGATTTGAGTTTTTGGTTTGAGATTTAAAGTCGATTACCATATTTGCTTTGTGTTTTGGGTTGGGTTTATATTTTTTTTTTTTGGGGGGGGGGGGGGGGGGGAGGAGGTGCGCCGGTGGTGGGGTTGGGGTGGAGTGGGGGGTAACGCTGGTGGGTTTTATATTTTGAGGATTTTTTATTTTTTATTTTTATTTTTGAGGATTTATGATTTTTTTAATTCAATTATTCATTTCTTATTTGTTTTTCTTTTTAAAAAAAATAACTTTTATATTTTATAATTATTTTAATTAAAAATACTACATGGTAGTTGCGATAACAAATTTCTTAACGACTTTGTATTAAAGTCTAATTTTTAAATAAAATTATATTAAGTCTAAAATCAAAGATTAATAATGTATTGAAGTCAAATTGACCCTTTAAATTAATTTAAATTGGACGCACGATTTTTATAACACTCATAAAGTTTTTAAATTACTAAGTGGGGATGCAATTTTCCAACAGAAAATTTGTTATTGCTATCCACTTATCTCCTTTTTTGGTATTATTATATATTGAAAGATAATTAAGAAATGTTGTAAAATAAAAGGAAATTTAGAGGAGCGTAATTTTTTATTTTATTGTTATATCAATACTCAAGAGATTTCACCATTATTTATAGTACAAAGCAAGGCATCCCCAAAAAAATTATTTAATATGGGATTCAAGTGGACATCCACTATTTTGTATACATTTTTAACGGAGAATTTTGTTTTTAGCCCCAACATTTAGATTGAAATTGACTACTCTATACAAATGTAACACTCCCAATTGCTTTTACGTGCAGCTGATCAGCGTAACATGCCAAAAATGGGACGTCTTATATAATGTATATCATTCTCACCATCAATAATAAATGAAAATGGCAGAAAATAAAAATCATTCACGACATAATAACAATAATAATAATAATAATAATAATAATAATAATAATAATAATAATAATAATAATAATAATAATAATAATAATAATAATAATAATAATAATAATAATAAGAAGAAGAAGAAGAAGAAGAAGAAGAAGAAGAAGAAGAAGAAGAAGAAGAAGAAGAAGAAGAAGAAGAAGAAGAAGAAGAACAAGAACAACAACAACAACAACAACAACAACAACAATAATAATAATAATAATAATAACAATAATAATAATAATAATAATGTGAGTGCCAATATTATCACAATAAGAAATCTAGAAAGAAATATCGAGATGCAAGAATAAATGATCACACACAACACAAGATATACGTGGTTCGACAACTTGCCTGTGTCCACGGAGAGGTGACTGTATTATTATTAATGTATCTCGAACAATCAAAGTTACATCCATTTGCCCCGGGTTAGGGTTTACATTTTATAGTTGTAAAAATAAGTGATTGAATTGTACCAGTAACTCAACCAACTTGTAGATAACTCATAGGCTCCCCTAGATATCTCCTCCGAGATTGTTGGTAATCGATTTGAGTCTATCTTCATGCATTTAAGCACATGTCAAATACATGCAGTACGTTCTGCATACTGGGTTGGTCGGCTAATAATATGAATAATATGAATAACTAAATAAAGATAAAATAAAGCTCTCCAATAAAACTGGATCCACAATAATAAATCTCCATTATACAATAGCCTTAAGTAAAATATAAATGACATCAAGCATTGTGGTTTGGTTATTTCTAAAGACGACCAATAGTTTGGTTATTGCTGAGAATGTGAAGCTGGCTAGAGAGAACCTGGACTTGGTTAGAAAGTTCCAGAAGCTGGAGGGAGAGATCCTAGTCATAAAGGAGAGCAACTTCTCGGATGGATGGAATGTGGCCTACGATGACGCTGAGTTATAGTTCGCCTATGCCAAGAAGTTGTACTTTAAGAAAGGATGGGATCAAACCCTTGGAGCAGTGGGAATTCCATCAGAGTCTGATCTGTATCGGCTTCATCTCTCAAGCCCCTCTCCCCTTGCTGCTAAGGAGCCACCTGTTGATCATCCTGCCGACCATGCTAGAAAGGAGTCAGATAAGGTTTGGGGGGTGGCGACCAGACAGAGAAAGCTATTGGGAAGGGGAAGGAGTTAGAAACCTCTGAGCAGATGAAGAAATGAAGACATGTAGCACATGGCTTTTTTTATTATAATTCTTCCATACATTTTTCGGTTGTAATGAATTTTGCCTCCCCTTGGAATATTAATGAAAAAAAATCTTACCTTTTGCCAATATTCCTCTTTTTGTTTTATTGATATTATGTGCGTTTACAATTATTTTGCTGTTTGTAGATTATTGTCGTAGAAGACTACATTTATCCTTTTCTCAAATTTGAGGAAGGTTTTTGGCCCAGGTGTGAGCGAGAAGACTCGTCGGGCCTTCTTGAAGATCTTCTAGTAGTTGAAAATAAGGACTGCGGCATATAAAGAATAGTCCGAGCTGGTGGCAAAGCTGAAGGACAATCTCTAAGTCATGGAAGAGATTGGCTCCTCTGTGTAAAAAGAAATAAATGCCTTAGGGCCCAGCTTATGGCAAGCAAGGGTGTGGGCTAGGTAGGCGAGATAATTCAATCCGAGAATGATGCCTTGAAGAAGGAGGTTGCTGAGATGAAAGAAGATGTTCAGCGAAAGTATACCATTACAGCTGGCCTCTAAATGGACGTCAAGAGGTTGAGTCATCTCTTCAATATGGGACCTCAAGAAGCTTGGGAAGCAGGCTACGATGAGGGATGGACAAATGCGTCTGTGAGGTTAAAAGAACCTGAGGACGTGGTGTAACACCCCGACTAATTAAATACCGGGTAGCTACTCCTTTATTAAATTAATTCAAAATGTCAGGTTGGTTCAGTTAATAGCATCAATGTCGAAAACATTTAATGATTACTAACCACCTAGTATTTAAAAAGTAAGATGTCAAATTTTAAATTAAATCTGATTAACATGCGAAGAATGAAATGTAAAATAACATCACCATAAAGTCGTAATGGAATAACCAACAATTAATAATAAGTCTGGAGTAAATACTCCTCCCAACAATCCCACAACTGAAATGAATAAAATAGTGTAACCTGAATAATTACAAACAAAAGTCTGAATAACAGAAATATAAAATGTCTCTAATAGAAATGGGCGACATGCCCTACAATGATGGAACTGAATATGGAATCAAGACTAGAAAAGAGGCGTCTACTGTCAAAGCCCTGTAACTTTCACAACAGCTACAGCTCGTCACCTGAATGGAAATACTATGCATGGTGTCCTTGTGGCTGGGCACCTAAAAGGTTTTTACAAAAAAAAAATAGATTTGAAAGCAAACGGGTCAGAGCCCGAAAGTGGAGAGTATTTTAAAAACAGCAAGTGCTTTAATAACATTTAAAACAATAAATGCAAAATACATGTTAGGACGTGCTCTCACATGAAATACTCACCTCTCGTCTAACTGTGCACTCCTAACGTTCATGTACCCATTCATGTGTTTTCTCATAACTATCTAGTTCAAAAGAGTTTCTAACATTTCTACTCGGTTCACGTTTTAATTCCAACCTTAACAATTAAATAGAGAGTTCTACTTTAATTCTCGGATTCCCAATTATTAGCAAAACCATTTATTGATATCTGTCCCCTTTTTATCTTTTCATAACGTTACAATAACAATACTCACAATTTAACATAGCAAATTCCTTTTCATTTAACCGTATATTATTCACATCATAAATATACAATACAAGCACCTCGAGGCTAAGCTGCGGTGCACACACACTACACCAAATCCTGCGAATGGTCACGCCCAGTGGGTCACGGCCCAAGTCCGCGACCAGCTGGTCGCGGACTTGGGCCGTGACCCACTCAATATTTGGCGTGACCATATTTATTATCACACTAAATTATCTATGTTCTGGAAGTGGTCACGGCCCAAGTCCGCGACCACAGTGGTCGCGGACTTGGGCCGTGACCAGGTCGTGACCACCTTGGCGCCAAACTCGCGCCAAAATTCCCTCCAAGCTTGGTCGCGGATGGGTCACGGCCCAAGTCCGTGACCCATGGCATGACAAAGAAGAAAGTACAAACATTGAGGGTCACGGCTTAGGGCCGTGACCATTTATGGGTGTGGGTCACGGCTATGGGCCGTGACCATCCCTCATTCAAGCACTAGTGTTGATAAAAAGGGTCGCGCATCACAGATTGAGGGTCACGGCTATGGGCCGTGACCATTTCTTGGTATGGGTCACGGCTATGGGCCGTGACCAATAGGCAGTACACATCCCACTTAGCTTCATTAATGGGTCGCGGTGGGTGGGTCACGGCTCTAGGCCGTGACCAGTGTGAATCCTAAAACAACTTCAAGCGCCTCATCTTTTTCATTTCCCCGCTCATTTCTTTTTTTTCTTCCCCAAACGTTGGTACTAGGTCGGGATTAGGTGGGTTTGAGAAAGTCGGGTCGCGGACAGGGGGAAGGGGTTGGATCGCGCAGGTTCCGAAGTGGGGCGCCGCGGGTTGGTTGGGATCGGTGCAGCACCGCCATGGGTTGGGTGGCAGTTTGGCCGGTGCTGGAATGGAGTAGATTCGCCGGATTGCAAGGTGATTTCGGGTCAAGCCATGGTCGGAGGTTGTTCAGGGGGTCGCCGCTACTGGTGGGATGTCGAAAGTATGGGCGAAAGCAGGCCGGATATATGGATTTAGATCGGCGGTTTGGATGGTAGGAGCACGCCGGCGGTGGCTCGCTGTTGGCGAGGCAGAACTGGGTTTAACGCCGGCAGTGACAGGGTCTGAAAACAGGGTCGAGGAGAGAGAGAGAGAGAGGGGGGGGGGGATGTCTTCATCACAGCTCCCAAGCTTGCCGAGGTCCAAGACTAAAATTATTCCTGGTACGCTCACTGATTTTCTTTACCATTTATAGTGGCCTGTCGAAGTTCTCGTTAATTTAATTTAACTTTATTGGAGAATTTGAGTTTTGGTGGTTTGGGAAAGAAGGTGAATGGAGGGCATATTTATCCCAAAACACATGAGAGCGTATGTTTAATTAAAAAAATATGATTTTTTCAGCAGATGTGGGTGTTAAAAATTTAGGGGTTGTGTCAGAGATTATCAAAGGGGGGGGGGGGGGGGGATGTCAAATATTGCGTTCAAGAATTTTATATAAAGACTCGTTAACACAACAAAGAGAGGAATAGACCCTTTTAACAATACAAAATCTCCCAATTACTTAATCAAACCTTCTGAGCTCCCAACAAAATGACAGATTGTACGTATTTCGACCTCTTCATTTATAGTTATTATACAGTTTCACGATACTCCCCCATCCCTATCCTGCAATCCTTTTTGATTTAGTCTCTAAATTAATATATAAAACTAATTAGTAATCATATAAAAATTTATCCAACTTGTTTTGGAGAAAATAAATAAATAAATGTTACTCTCATTATCATATACCATTTTCTTCTGAAATAATTTTGGTTTTGAATCTCAATTACCATGTTGATATATAATTTGTTGTTAACTATGATTCTTCATATGGACTTGTCGAGTAAATAGTGTCTCGCCTAATTTTATATTCATCTCCATAATAACTGAAAATTAACATTTTTGATATTTCTGATTTTGTAGAAATTGTGAAAATGAAGAAAACTGTGTTCACCTCTTCTTTGGAGATCAAGGGAATATATTGACCAAGCCTTTCTTAGATGTTTGCAAGCTAACATTTCCTATTCTAGGTGCGGTGGGTAGCATTCGTGGGTAGCAGGTGCGATGGAGGAAAACGAAAAAAAAAACGAGGTGCGATGTTCATATATAAGCCTCATTCATCAATCAAGCCCCTACAATTATTGATAAGCTTGTATTTACGCCTTTTTTGTAATGTTTTTACTAGATTTTGATAATTTTGTGGGTTTTCTCTTTGCCTTGAGGTATCTTTAATCATTTTTTGTATCTAGATTATTGGAGTATTTTTTTTGTGTTTGGAATGTGTATTTTTCTTCTAATTAGTTCTATTTTGTAGGTGTACACCCTTGGTGTCCTCTCGCTCAAACAGTTTGATTTGGCTTTCTCCGTATTTGAGAGGTATCGAATTTTTTATTTTTTTGTATCCGAGTTTGGGTTCTAATCTACAATCATTTGTTTCTCGCTGGCATCACTGTCAACATTGATATTTCATTTATTATTTATTCAGAATGTATGAATTTCACATTTGGTGTGAAAAATGGTTTGATCTTTTAGTCTTGCTAACTTTATTCAGTTCATTCACTATTTTTCGGTTCATGGTTTGCTTTTTGGCAAAAAGAATATAATTTATTCAATTCATTCACTATTTTTCAACTCAAACAATTTATGTTGTTTTTGTTCATTTAGTTTCAATGGCTCATTACCCTAGAAATGATTTAAGTGTATAGTTTCATAACACATTGTTTACGTATTGCAGATCTAACCAATTGGATACCAGTTCTTCATTACACACCAGGTACTCTGTACATTAACTAAAGTAGTTATATAATTGATATGCATTATCTATTAAATCTTTTAGATGACAAAAGGAGTACGGGATAGTTATTGGTTTTGTTTGGTTTGGCTGTTGGATAATTATTGGTTGTTGGAATGTTGTTGGATAGTATTTTAGAAGGAGCATGGGATAATTAGAAGGAGTACGGGATAATGATTGGTTTCACTGTTGGATAATATGTTGAAAATATTTTAAACTCTCGGTTTCAGAATACGATGATAGGATAACTTGCAAATGTCGAGACTTAAACTTAAAAACATGGCACCAACATCTCACACGGGACCAATGAATCTCGTAAGAAATAATAATTAAAAAATATTAGGACTTAAGCTTAAAAACAAGGCGTTACATAACAAAAACACGAAACAACCCTCGTACGGACCCGTGAGAGGCACCAACACCTCTCACGGGACCAATGTAACATATAGGAATAGACTGCGTGATAACGGGACTCTCGATTTGAGAATACGACGATAATTTTAAAATATGAGGCCTTAAGCTTAAAAACAAGGCGTTAGAGGGTGAAAACTAAAAACAGCCCCCGAACGGTCCCGTGGGTGGCACCAACACCTCCCACGGGACCAACGTAACTCGTAGGAACTGACCCCGCAGCCGCGGGTCTCCCGGTTTGAGAGTACGACCGTAATTTGCTTATTTCTACACTTAGGCTTAAAAACATGCCGTTAGAGGGTGAGAACTCGAAACAGCCCCCGAACGGCCCCGTGGGTGGCACCAACACCTCCCACGGGACCAACGTAACTCGTAGGAACTGACCCCGCAGCCGCGGGTCTCCCGGTTTGAGAGTACGACCGTAATTTGCTTATTTCTACACTTAGGCTTAAAAACATGCCGTTAGAGGGTGAGAACTCGAAACAGCCCCCGAACGGCCCCGTGGGTGGCACCAACACCTCCCATGGGACCGACGTAACTCGTAGGAACTGACCCCGCAGCCGCGGATCTCCCGGTTTGAGAGTACGGCCGTAATTAACTTATTTCTACACTTAGGCTTAAAAACATGCCGTTAGAGGGTGAGAACTCGAAACAGCCCCCGAACGGCCCCGTGGGTGGCACCAACACCTCCCACGGGACCAATGTAACTCGTAGGAACTGACCCCGCAGCCGCGGGTCTCCCGGTTTGAGAGTACGACCGTAGTTTGCTTATTTCTACACTTACGCTTAAAAACATGCCGTTAGAGGGTGAGAACTCGAAACAGCCCCCGAACGGCCCCGTGGGTGGCACCAACACCTCCCACGGGACCGACGTAACTCGTAGGAACTGACCCCGCAGCCGTGGATCTCCCGGTTTGAGAGTACGACCGTAATTTACTTATTTCTACACTTAGGCTTAAAAACATGCCGTTACAGGGTGAGAACTCGAAACAGCCCCCGAACGGCCCAGTGGGTGGCACCAACACCTCCCACGGGACCAACGTAACTCGTAGGAACTGACCCCGCAGCCGCGGGTCTCCCGGTTTGAGAGTACGACCGTAGTTTGCTTATTTCTACACTTAGGCTTAAAAACATGCCGTTAGAGGGTGAGAACTCGAAACAGCCCCCGAACGGCCCCGTGGGTGGCACCAACACCTCCCACGGGACCAACGTAACTCGTAGGAACTGACCCCGCAACCGCGGGTCTCCCGGTTTGAGAGTACGACCGTAATTTGCTTATTTCTACACTTAGGCATAAAAACATGCCGTTAGAGGGTGAGAAATCGAAACAGCCCCCGAACGGCCCCGTGGGTGGCACCAACACCTCCCACGGGACCAACGTAACTCGTAGAAACTGACCCCGCAGCCGCGGGTCTCCCGGTTTGAGAGTACGACCGTAATTTGCTTATTTCTACACTTAGGCTTAAAATCATGCCGTTAGAGGGTGAAAACTCGAAACAGCCCCCGAACGGCCCCGTGGGTGGCACCAACACCTCCCACGGGACCAACCTAACTCGTAGGAACTGACCCCGCAGCCGCGGGTCTCCCGGTTTGAGAATACGACCGTAATTTGCTTATTTCTACACTTAGGCTTAAAAACATGCCGTTAGAGGGTGAGAACTCGAAACAGCCCCCGAACGGCCCCGTGGGTGGCACCAACACCTCCCACAGGACCAACGTAACTCATAGGAACTGCCCCCGTAGCCGCGGGTCTCCCGGTTTTAGAGTACGACCGTAGTTTGCTTATTTCTACACTTAGGCTTAAAAACATGCCGTTAGAGGGTGAGAACTCGAAACAGCCCCCGAACGGCCCCGTGTGTGGCACCAACACCTCCCACGGGACCAACGTAACTCGTAGGAACTGACCCCGCAGCCGCGGGTCTCCCGGTTTGAGAGTACGACCGTAATTTGCTTATTTCTACACTTAGGCATAAAAACATGCCGTTAGAGGGTGAGAACTCGAAACAGCCCCCGAACGGCCCCGTGGGTGGCACGAACACCTCCCACGGGACCAACGTAACTCGTAGGAACTGACCCCGCAGCCGCGGGTCTCCCGGTTTGAGAGTACGACCGTAATTTGCTTATTTTTACACTTAGGCTTAAAATCATGCCGTTAGAGGGTGAAAACTCGAAACAGCCCCCGAACGGCCCCGTGGGTGGCACCAACACCTCCCACGGGACCAACGTAACTCGTAGGAACTGACCCCGCAGCCGCGGGTCTCCCGGTTTGAGAGTACGACCGTAATTTGCTTATTTCTACACTTAGGCTTAAAAACATGCCGTTAGAGGGTGAGAACTCGAAACAGCCCCCGAACGGCCCCGTGGGTGGCACCAACACCTCCCACGGGACCGACGTAACTCGTAGGAACTGACCCCGCAGCCGCGGATCTCCCGGTTTGAGAGTACGACCGTAATTTACTTATTTCTACACTTAGGCTTAAAAACATGCCGTTAGAGGGTGAGAACTCGAAACAGCGCCCGAACGGCCCCGTGGGTGGCGCCAACACCTCCCACGGGACCAACATAACTCGTAGTAACTGACCCTGCAGCCGCGGGTCTCCCGGTTTGAGAGTACGACCGTAATTTGCTTATTTCTACACTTAGGCTTAAAAACATGCCGTTAGAGGGTGAGAACTCGAAACAGCCCCCGAACGGCCCCGTGGGTGGCGCCAACACCTCCCTCGGGACCAACGTAACTCGTAGGAACTGACCCCGCAGCCGCGGGTCTCCCGGTTTCAGAGTACGACCGTAGTTTGCTTATTTCTACACTTAGGCTTAAAAACATGCCGTTAGAGGGTGAGAACTCGAAACAGCCCCCGAACGGCCCCGTGGGTGGCACCAACACCTCCCACGGGACCAACGTAACTCGTAGGAACTGACCCCGCAGCCGCGGGTCTCCCGGTTTGAGAGTACGACCGTAGTTTGCTTATTTCTACACTTAGGCTTAAAAACATGCCGTTAGAGGGTGAGAACTCGAAACAGCCCGCGAACGGCCCCGTGGGTGGCACCAACACCTCCCACGGGACCAACGTAACTCGTAGGAACTGACCCCGCAGCCGCGGGTCTCCCGGTTTGAGAGTACGACCGTAATTTGCTTATTTCTACACTTAGACTTAAAAACATGCCGTTAGAGGGTGAGAACTCGAAACAGCCCCGGAACGGCCCCGTGGGTGGCACCAACACCTCCCACGGGACCAACGTAACTCGTAGGATCTGACCCCGCAGCCGCGGGTCTCCCGGTTTGAGTGTACGACCGTAATTTGCTTATTTATACACTTAGGCTTAAAATCATGCCGTTAGAGGGTGAGAACTCGAAACAGCCACTGAACGGCCCCGTGGGTGGCACCAACACCTCCCACGAGACCAACGTAACTCGTAGGAACTGACCCCGCAGCCGCGGGTCTCCCGGTTTGAGAGTACGACCGTAACTTGCTTATTTCTACAAGTAGGCTTAAAAACATGCCGTTAGAGGGTGAGAACTCGAAACAGCCCCCGAACGGCCCCGTGTTAGGCACCAACACCTCCCACGGGACCGACGTAACTCGTAGGAACTGACCCCGCAGCCGCGGATCTCCCGGTTTGAGAGTACGACCGTAATTTACTTATTTCTACACTTTGGCTTAAAAACATGCCGTTAGAGGGTGAGAACTCGAAACAGCCCCCGAACGGCCCCGTGGGTGGCACCAACACCTCCCACGGGACCAACGTAACTCGTTGGAACTGACCCCGCAGCCGCGGGTCTCCCGGTTTGAGAGTACGACCGTAGTTTGCTTATTTCTACACTTAGGCTTAAAAACATGTCGTTAGAGGGTGAGAACTCGAAATAGCCCCCGAACGGCCCCGTGGGTGGCACCAACACCTCCCACGGGACCAACGTAACTCGTAGGAACTGACCCCGCAGCCGCGGGTCTCCCGGTTTGAGAGTACGACCGTAGTTTGCTTATTTCTACACTTAGGCTTAAAAACATGCCGTTAGAGGGTGAGAACTCGAAACAGCCCCCGAACGGCCCCGTGGGTGGCACCAACACCTCCCACGGGACCAACGTAACTCGTAGGAACTGACCCCGCAGCCGCGGGTCTCCCGGTTTGAGAGTACGACCGTAGTTTGCTTATTTCTACACTTAGGCTTAAAAACATGCCGTTAGAGGGTGAGAACTCGAAACAGCCCCCGAACGGCCCCGTGGGTGGCACCAACACCTCCCACGGGACCAACGTAACTCGTAGGAACTGACCCCGCAGCCGCGGGTCTCCCGGTTTGAGAGTACGACCGTAGTTTGCTTATTTCTACACTTAGGCTTAAAAACATGCCGTTAGAGGGTGAGAACTCGAAACAGCCCCCGAACGGCCCCGTGGGTGGCACCAACACCTCCCACGGGACCAACGTAACTCGTAGGAACTGACCCCGCAGCCGCGGGTCTCCCGGTTTGAGAGTACGACCGTAGTTTGCTTATTTCTACACTTAGGCTTAAAAACATGCCGTTCGAGGGTGAGAACTCGAAACAGCCCCCGAACGGCCCCGTGGGTGGCACCAACACCTCCCACGGGACCGACGTAACTCGTAGGAACTGACCCCGCAGCCGCGGATCTCCCGGTTTGAGAGTACGACCGTAATTTACTTATTTCTACACTTAGGCTTAAAAACATGCCGTTAGAGGGTGAGAACTCGAAACAGCCCCCGAACGGCCCCGTGGGTGGCGCCAACACCTCTCACGGGACCAACGTAACTCGTAGGAACTGACCCCGCTGCCGCGCGTCTCCCGGTTTGAGAGTACGACCGTAGTTTGCTTATTTTTACACTTAGGCTTAAAAACATGCCGTTAGAGGGTGAGAACTCGAAACAGCCCCCGAACGGCCCCGTGGGTGGCACCAACACCTCCCACGGGACCAACGTAACTCATAGGAACTGACCCCGTAGCCGCGGGTCTCCCGGTTTGAGAGTACGACCGTAGTTTGCTTATTTCTACACTTAGGCTTAAAAACATGCCGTTAGAGGGTGAGAACTCGAAACAGCCCCCGAACGGCCCCGTGGGTGGCACCAACACCTCCCACGGGACCAACGTAACTCGTAGGAACTGACCCCGCAGCCGCGGGTCTCCCGGTTTGAGAGTACGACCGTAGTTTGCTTATTTCTACACTTAGGCTTAAAAACATGCCGTTAGAGGGTGAGAACTCGAAACAGCCCCCGAACGGCCCCGTGTTAGGCACCAACACCTCCCACGGGACCAACGTAACTCATAGGAACTGACCCCGCAGCCGCGGGTCTCTCGGTTTGAGAGTACGACCGTAGTTTGCTTATTTCTACACTTAGGCTTAAAAACATGCCGTTCGAGGGTGAGAACTCGAAACAGCCCCCGAACGGCCCCGTGGGTGGCACCAACACCTCCCACGGGACCAACGTAACTCGTAGGAACTGACCCCGCAGCCGCGGGTCTCCCGGTTTGAGAGTACGACCGTAGTTTGCTTATTTCTACACTTAGGCTTAAAAACATGTCGTTAGAGGGTGAGAACTCGAAACAGCCCCCGAACGGCCCCGTGGGTGGCACCAACACCTCTCACGGGACCAACGTAACTCGTAGGAACTGACCCCGCAGCCGCGGGTCTCCCGGTTTGAGAGTACGACCGTAGTTTGCTTATTTCTACACTTAGGCTTAAAAACATGCCGTTAGAGGGTGAGAACTCGAAACAGCCCGCGACCATTTTTTTTTATTTTTTGTCACGGTAATGCGTCGCGGACTATGGCCGCGACCAATTTTTTTAATTTTTTTTTGTCACGCACATGGGTCGCGGACTATGGCCGCGACCAATTTGTCACGGTTGTGGGTCACGGACACGGGCCGCGACCAATTTTTTTTAATTTTTTTTGTCACGGAAGTGGGTCGCGGACTTTGGCCGCGACCAATTTGTCACGGTTATGGGTCACGGATTAGGGCCGCGACCAAATTTTTTAAATTTTTTTTGTCACGGAAGTGGGTCGCGGACTTTGGCCGCGACCAATTTGTCACGGTTATGGGTCACGGATTAGGACCGCGACCCGTCACGGCATGGGTCACGGCCAAAGTCCGCGACCATCTGCCGTGACCCCTCTTGGCCGTGACCATTTTTTGGTCAGGGATTTGGGCCGCGACCCACGAAAATGGTCACGCCCGAAATGGTCACGGCCCAAGTCCGCGACCCACAGTTTTGGTCAGGGATTTTGGCCGTGACCAATCGCCAGTTTTGGTGTAGTGACATACTCTGCTATCCATCCCGGTACATCACGTACATAAGGATCACGCATTCTGAATCTCTCAGAAATCGTTCTCAGATAACAACATCACAAATAATGGAGGCGAACACAGTCACATCACATGGGTCACGCACATACCTACGCTCCCACGATCAGCAGACTTATTAACATCCCAATAAGTCCTTCTCTGACCTATGTTCATCGAGGTACCAATCTAAATCCGGGCAACACAAGGATAAGAAGGCCCTATGCGAACATAAACCTCCCATGATAGCAAGTATGGTAGGTATGTCATACACATAAAATTATATGCTAAGCATTCACACATCTTAGATATCTTAATATTAATAAAGGCATACTCTACATCCGTATACCATTATTCCAATTTTATATATTTTAAGTCTCCCGAAAATACAAAATTTTAAACCGTCAACACGTCTCACGTCATAGTTTCTTATACTTAAAACCTATCTCAAAGAGATTATTAAGTTTCCTATTATTCCCACATATAACATCATTATTCCTAAGGTCCTTACTTCTGCCCCAAATCTCATTTCATCAAATTATTCAAATTTACACTTTTAACCCAACTATTATCTCACTTATCGAATTTCATTAGATTTAGAAAAATTCCTCAAATTGAATTCTAATTAAGGTCCAAATTTCATAACCATGCCTACTGGTCTTCCTTAAGTTTAAGGGTAATCATAAGGTCTCCAATAATATTTTCCAAGGGTTACCACCATTAAAATTTAAATAGGGAAAACTTTACTCATTCTGGGAAGGTCGATCGATCGACGGTGGTCGATCGATCGACTGATGAACATCGATCGATCGAACGCACCAGGTATGGCTACGGACTGCTTCGTTTTGCAGTTTTCAAATCATCACAAAACATCCGTATAATGCATGAAACTCTAATATAACGCTATAGTATCATCATACAACCATCCTACAACATTGTTAACGTTCTAAAACCAATAATTCATCAACCAAGGGCTTTGTTTGGATCAAAACTTCATCAAGAACCCCAGTTTCCTATTTCTTTCAAGAACATTAATAAATCTCTTCTTAAATCCGTTTTTAGATCATCAAGGGTCAAAATTTTGAATTCATAATTCGTCCAGAATGTTTCTACATGCAGTCCCTAACATAGTTCATAGTTTTAACCTTCCAATTCATGGGCCTATATCAATCTTCCAAGATAAATTCGATAATTTTCCTAAACATGGAAAAGCATAGCATTGAATCAATTGTAATTAAACCACTTGCCTTAATCGTTCTTCAGATTTGTTGTTGATTGAAGGTGGTTGAATTCCTCTCTCTCTCTTTCTGCAGAATTCTTCTCTTTCTCTCTCTCTCTACAAGTTCTTCTCAAGGTGATAATGGAGGTGGGGTTGGTTTTTGCCAAGTTTTAAGGTTTCTAAACTTCTCCCGTAGTCCACTACCTAAATTGGGGTTGGAAATGGCTTAGTGGGTTAAGACTAAGTCAGATTTTTAACTCTAATTTTCGTGGGTTATAATTACCCAATTTCCGAAATTACCAAAATGCCCTTATAAGTTACCGGTATGGCCCAATAATGCCCCGGGACCCAAACTTAACCCCCGGCTAGTGTTTTCTGACTATTTCGACCCTTCCGGACTCGTTGGCGCACTCAAACTGACCATACGGGTGATAAAAATAAAATTCACTTTTTAATTCAAATAATTATATTCCTGACGCGACTGTCACGCGCGTCCCAACAAAATTTCTCAAATTGTCGTATTTCAATCTCGCGACAATTTCAATAGTTCCAATATTCATATATTGCCATATGTACACATTATAATCAAATACTAACTCACATCTCGTTAATATTTTATCCGGATTAATTCTCAATTAATTCACATTTAATTCAATTAATCCCATAAATAGATATCCATAAAAATACGGGGTATTACACGTGGCTTACAAAATTGGGTGGTTGAATGCCCTTAGAGAGCTCAAAATAACTAAAGATTCATCGTTATGGTTCAAATACCAAGTACACTGTCCTTATCATCAACCCACATTTTTTAAGGATGAGAAATAGATTCATATCGATGCCATTCCTGTCCATCTAATGAATCATTATCTTGAAGATAATGAAGAGGCTTTGCCTCTAATCCAGATGATGGTCGGAGAGAGCGCACAACTGAATATTTAGCTCACCATCCGTAGTTGATCTGAGTTCTTGTTTGATTTTTAGAATACCTTTGTATAATTGTACTCTTCGGTATTTGGTCAATATGTATAACGTTTGTTTATCAATTGCATCGTATTTTGAGCATGCGCTAACTAAATATAATTGATAATTACTTATGTATTTTGGTTGATGACTAGGAAGAGTTGATATTTTCTAATTATTCAGGACTTTTACTGATCAAATAATACCTTTAACCATTTTGAGACTTCCATCGATCAAATAAGTTAGGACTTAAAGTTAATCATTTTGGTCATTTACTGACTAAATGAATCAGTGACAAGTGTTAATTATTTTGGGCTTTTGTCGAGTAAATGAGTTGATAACTTGTGTCAAACATTTTTCCAGTCCATTATGCCTCAGTAATATCATAACATCTGTCTTACCTTTTAGGTTATGTTATCACACTCCCATAGACCTGGGTGAGATGATGGAAAGAATGCACCTGGTTAATGGGTCATCCACCCGATCAGGTTTTAAATGACCAACACAGTTGGCGACAAACCTAGGTTGGCTTTTTGCCTAAGGATCCCTTGTAGGGCTTTTGTTGTCGCTGGAGCAACTCATGATACCTGTTGTGTTTATTTATAACAAAGACCAGAGGGTTGCAACAATTGAAATTAACTTAAAATCTCATTATAATTACTATGAACCCTACTCGGCATAAGGAGATTCCCTTATTGAGAATAAGTTGAATGACCTATTGTAATCCAAAGGAGTTCCGTTCTGCGTGAGGAAGTTCCTTGGTTGAAGTAAGCTATTGTAACCCAAGGTTATGCTTGTTAACGTTGAGAGAGTGGAACTATCGTTTGGAAATGGTCCATAATATTGTGATACATAACATAAAATTTAGACAACTAATATGCAAAATCAAAATGCGAGAGCCAATAGTCATTTATTCATTGAATAATAAATTGAGAGCAACATAAGTTTGAAATGAAAATTTGTGTAAACTAAATGTGCTGAAAAAGATTAAGAAGACTAAAAGTAGAACTTCCTGATATTGGTTATATTCCATGCTCTTGGTATCTCCTTGCCCTCTATCTTTTCTAAGTGATATGCTCGTTGAACGTCGGCCCTGATTACCTTGAAAGGTCCTTTCCAGTTTGGTCCCAACTTGCCATCTGACGATCTTACGTCACTGTCGAGGAATTTACTTAGGACATAATCCCCTACCTAGAATTTTCTAGGATTGACTTTATTGTTATACTATTTTGCCAACTGCTACTAGTATTAATCTAGCTTGATCATAGCATATTCTCTTCGCTCGTTTACTAAGTCAAGTTCAGTGTGTAATGCATCGTCGTTTAGCCCTTGTCGACCAAGTTGCTTCTCATAGTAGGGAGACGTGCTTTAAGTGAGATAATAGCTTCCATTTCATAAGTGAGCGCAAAGGTGTTTCCCCAGTTGGTCTCCTAAGAGTAGTATGGTAGGCCCAAAGGACATGGGGGAGCTCATCCACCTAGGCACCCTCTTTCTAACCTCTTCTTTAGGCCATCGAGCATCGTTTTGTTAGAAGCGTCCACCTGACCGTTACTCTGGGGGTGTGCCATAGTTTGAAAGAGCTGTTTTTAAGCTACATGTCGTTGTCGATGATGATAGTTCTTGGTATCCCAAAGCGTGTTATGACATTCTTCCGGATGAATATTATCATATCGGCATCACGGATGTTTGCTAGTGGTTTTGCCTCTACTCACTTGGTGAAGTAGTCCGTGCCAATCAGCAGATACTTGCAATTCCCAAGTGCGGTAGGTAGCGATCCCATAATATTCAATCCTCATTGCTTAAATGGCTAAGGTCTATTCAAGGATTACAGGTCGTTAGCTGGCTGATGAACCATAGGAGAGAATTTATGGAATTTTTCACATCTCCGAACATAAATACTCGCATCCTTTTGCATATGAGGCTACCATTAGCCTTCATTGATTGCTCAAAAATCCAATGATCTTCCTCTTGCGTGACTCCCATAAATACCATCATGAAGCTTGCTGAGAACTTGCTTGGTGTCTTACGGATGGATGCACTGGTGGTAAGGGCATGTGAAGGATCTTTTGTAGTGCTTTCCCCCTAGGTTAAGGTAGAAACGAGATGCTTTTACTCTCACTTGATGAGCTAATTTCCTGTCATCCGATAACATGTCCCTCTATAAATAGGCAATGATGGGATCCATCCAACTAGGGGCTCTTTTTATAAGGCGAACCTGCTCAACAATCACTATTTAGTCAATGCTAGGTTGGGCAAGGAACTCTACCTGAATATTCCTTCTGAGATCTTAGTCCACTACTGAGCTTAGGGCTGCCAAGGCTTTAGCGTGACTGTTTTTCTCCTGGGGGAACTACTGAATATGAACCTTCTCAAATCCTGCCTAAAGACCTTTAACTATGACAAGGTAGGCTACCATCGTGTCGTCTTTTGCATTAAAATATCTACTCACTTTCTTGGAGACCAGTTTGATGTGTCTGAATACTTGAGGTTCTTTGCCCCCTGCGATTGGGCCTCGCGTAGGCCAACTATCAGTGCTTCGTACTCGGCTTCATTGTTGAATGCTTTAAATCCCAAACTGATTCCTTGCTCAATGTCATTATCTTCAGGCGTGACGAGGATGATCCATACTCCTGTAACTTTGAAATTGGAGGATCCATCAATGTATATGGTCTAGTCCTTTAATTGTGCTTCCTCATTTGTTGATTGCTCCATTACCTGTTGATTAGTGGGCTTATCCCCGTGAATTTGGTGATAAAATAGGCCAAGACTAGTCCCTTAATCGTAGTCTTTGGCTAAAAGTGAATATAGAACCTTCCGAGCTCGACCGACCACTTAAAGAGTCATCCGGAGAGGTCAGTGTTAACGAAAATGTTATTTATCCCTAATTTAGTTTAATTAATGTACATTTTAGTTTAACTTAATATATTGATTTTGATGATTTCAAACATATTTTTTATTATACAAATATTTCTTATTTTATAATATAATTTTATTTGTCCAATTATATAATTTTTTTTTACCCTTAGTTGTTACCCAATTTGACCACAAAGGTTCTTATTCGTGACTTGCCCTTATCATGTAAAAGCTTATACATGCCTTTAGTTTTGATGTGTCTGATATTCTCTATTCATACTTTTTACATATTTAATATTGTTTGAAGACGCATGGGTTAAGATAACTTTTGAGAGTACTTTATCCATCATCTCTCTCTCGACCTGTCCGACTTTATTATTAGGAGACTTCATGATTTTTATATATTTTTTCCAGACATACCTGTTGGTTTTTTGTGTCCCATTTTTTTATATATATAATTATTCTTATATACGCATAATGAGCCATACATACATACATACATACTCTAAACCTTGACATGACTTAGACCTGCTATGAGATAAACCTTGTCATACCTTTTCTATCCTATTATTTATCTATTCACGGCATCAAGTGATACACAAAACTTATGTCCTTATCACTCCTCTGTCTGTACACTTTTTATATATATTATTATACAAGGAATTTGGTAAAACCTTACTATATGAATTTCTACCTTAGTTCCGCATAGATGAATTTTTTTTGACACAAGACTCGCTCGTGATATGCGTTGGAATGTTTTAAAAGCAACATTGGTTTTATACTCAGTTTTCGTACCTTATATATATATATATAAGCCCTAAGCTTTTAAAAGTTGTGGGCCGAAATCACTTTTTTTTGTGCGACTTGACCATAGCAGTAGGCAGTACCTTTAGTTAAGGTCTATATCCTAGGTACTGCCTACTGCTATGGTCAATGCTATTAGGAGTTGAACTTGTACACTCTTTCGGCCATAGCATTGAACCCGAGATTTGACTTTTTGATTTAATGGAGATACTGCCGAACAAAATCATATCAACTATATATTCTTCTATTACAGATTTTTATATAATATACCTTAGTAACTTTTGGCTAATGTACTATTTGGTTGCTCACTCACAACTGATGTACTTCGTCATTTTATGACCCCTGCATGTTTTTAAGAAAATTTATTATTTGTTGGGTTTAGATGTTGTCCGAGTTTTTTTTTTGCCAGCTAGGTCATTAAGTGAATATATGACCTTAGTACCACAAAATAGTTGACAATATTTGTTTTTAGATTTTCGGTATGTGGTCTCTCTTGTTTTTTAGACCAACCTCAAGCTATGCGTGTACTACCTTCTTTTTGATGATATATCTTATTTTAAGATTATTGTTGTATTTATGACCACATTTGCAACTCACTTATTTTCATTGGTTATATCTCTTTTATACAATGGACATTTCTTTTGTTTTGTGAACTAACATTCTGCATATTCAAATAAACACAAATGAGGATACTGAGTGATATATCTTTTAGACTCTATATTTTTAGATTATCATTTTTGTGCTACAACAACTATATTTTTATGGAGAAAATAAAAATGAAGATTTGCATATCAGACTTGGAGATCATTTTGAAGCTACATCATCTCAGCAAAATCAGGAGCATTTAATGCTCACAAACAATGTGTCTAACAACTAGTTTTTGAAAGACATCTTAAATATTCAAGTGTTGCATTGAAGACACACACATGAATGAGAATATGATCAAGAGCTAGAGAATTTATTAAGAGCATTTATTTTACTACTCAGCTATACATTCAAGAGAGCAATTAATTTTATTATCTGCTCAATCATTGAAGAAGAATATTTGTGCTTACACCAACATCATTCATTGAAGTCTCATTAAATAAGGAGAAACTCAGATTATAAATTGTATTTTAAGGAATTTCATTATTGTACCTTGTACTATAAAATTCAGATTTGTTGTGAAGCTTTGTTGAAGCTTCAGATTGTTGTACCGGTGATTGGTTCTTACCCGCAAGTGGACCACGGGGTTTAAAGCTCAGAGTTAGCTTGCAAACAGTTGTACGTGGTGGTTTGATCCCACCCGCAAGTGGATCAGGTTTAGTGAAGCGCAAAGGAGACGGGGGCTCTAGGCGCGTGGGCGTAGGTCGGGATTTGGCCGAACCACGTTAAATTTCGGTGTCATTTATTTTTCGCGCTTTTATTTATTTATTTGCACATGCTTGCTTGAGTTAATATTTTTAGCACACTAACTTGCAAAAAAAAATTAATTCCGAAATTTGACTTAATTAATTTTAAGGTTAAAATAATTATTTTTGAATTAAATAATTAATTTCAGATTATCACTTTATATTAAATACGAAAATTAATTTAATATTCTTGGAGTGTTAAAATATGCATTTCTAGTTGTTTAAATTAGTTGGTTGCATTTATTTGATATTGTTGGATTTATTCTTTAAAGTTTTATTAATCTGAATATTGTCAAAGTGTTATAAATTAAATATTTTTCTGAAATTTTAATTTGACTAAAAGTTTGTAAAAACTCAATTCATCCCCCCCCCCCCCCCCCATTGAGCATAATCTGGGCAATAATTGGTATCAGAGCTAGTGCTCTTATTATTTTTGGATTTAACAATCTTAGAGTTAAAGATCAATGGCATATGTTACAACATCCCTTGGTGAAGGTCAATCCATTTTTAAACCCCCTCTATTTTCTGAAAAAGATTATAGTTATTGAAAAAATAGAATAAATTCAGTCACATGATTATGAAGTTTGGAGAGTTGTCATGAATGGTCCCTTTATTCCTATTAAAATGGAAAATAATGCTTCTGTCCCCAAAGAAGAAAATGAATATAATGAAGTTGATATTAAGAAAATTCAATTAAATTCTAAAGCAATGAATATTCTGCATTGTGCACTTGATGTAAATGAAAACTATAGAATTTGTTGTTGTAAATCTGCTAAAGAAAGTTGGGATAGACTAGAAGTCACATATGAAGGAACTAGTCAAGTTAAAGAAGATAAAATTAGCATACTTGCTCATAGTTATGAATTATTTAAGATGAAATCTGATGAATCTATTTCTGATATGTTCACTAGGTTTACAAATATTATTAATGGTCTTAAATCTCTTGAAAAAAAAGCTATACTAATAATGAGTTGGTGAGCAAAATTCTTAGGTCATTACCGACAAATTGGATGACCAAAAAGTTGGCTATCAAAGAAGCAATAATAGAAAGACCTATCTCTCTTGATGAGCTATTAGGTTCATTAATCACTCATGAGATGGAACTCAAGGAATTTGTTGAAGAAGAGAAACCTAAAAGCAAGCAAAATTATTGCTCTCAAATCTTCAAGCAAGAATGTAGAAAGTGAAGATGATGATATTTCCTTATTGGCTAAAGATTTCAAAAAATATCTTATTTCCAAAAAGAAAGCCAAAGAAAGAAGAAGGAAACATTTTTCAAAAGAATTCAATGATGACCATCAATCCAAATCTGAACCAAGATGATATCATTGTGATGAAGTTGGACACATTAAGCCAAATTGTCCAAAGTATAAGAAAGGGAAGAAAGCATTGAAAGCCACTACATGGAGTGACTCCGACACTAGTTCTTTCGGTGATGATTCAAATGAAAATAAAGTTGCTCATCTTTGTTTCATGGCTATGGAAAATGGGGTACATTCTAACCCTAACTCTAGTGATAGTGATAATGATGATGTTGATGATCATGAAGTTTTACAAAATGTTTTTGATG
This sequence comes from Sambucus nigra, assembly GCA_949130495.1. Taxonomy (NCBI): domain Eukaryota; kingdom Viridiplantae; phylum Streptophyta; class Magnoliopsida; order Dipsacales; family Adoxaceae; genus Sambucus; species Sambucus nigra. The sequence continues at coordinate 514,857,017 of OX422218.1, read as the reverse complement.
AATTATGTGAAAGTTTTGAAGAACTTAAAAATAAATATATTAAACTTAAAAAATCTCATTCATTACTTTCAACTAAATATGATTCTATGTCAAATGATAGTGATGATTTGAAATTAGAAAATGAATCTTTGAGAAATGAAATTAAATCATTGAAAAAGGAAAAATCTGTTATTGTCACTACTCCTCTTGAAATTGAAAATATTGATTTAAAAAGGGAGATTGAATACTTAAAGAAATCATCCGATACTTTTACAAAAGGAAATGAATATTTTCATAAAATTGTTGAAAATCAAAGAATTTGATTTAATAATAATGGTATAGGATATGATGAAGGAAATGAGAAAAAAACTTATTCCAATTTATTGAAAAATGATGCCTCATCTAGTCATACTAACTATTTATGTACTAATTGTGGTAGACACACACATTTTTCAAATTTGTGTCCATATAAATTTAGAAAAAGGAAATTAGCTTAGATTCCTAAAGGAACTAAGATGTATACTAACCCTTATGGACCTAACACATTTTGGGCTCACTTGTACTACATAGAGGAGGATACCTCTAAGGAGATGGTGATACCACTTGATTCGATTCCAGTTGTTAGGGAGTTCACTGATGTGTTCCAGGATATTTCTCTTTGTTATATATTTGGCTTCAGGCAATCGACCGATAGCCCTTGAACCTTATCATATGGATCCAGTGCAGATGAGGGAGCTACAAGATCAAATAGAGCAGCTGTTAAGTCAGGGGTTTATCGGTAGGAGTACTTCATCGTGGGGTGCTCTTGTACTGTTTGTTAAGAAGAGGGATGGATCTTTGAGGTTGTGTGTTGATTACCGAGAGTTGAATAAAGTCACGATACAGAATAAGTATCCATTGCCCTGAATCGATGACTCATTCGACCAGTTGAGAGGAGCTGCCTTCTTCTCAAAGATTTATTTGAGATCGGGATACCATCAGTTGCGTATCAGGGAACAAGGCATCTCGAAATCTTCCTTCTTGATGAGATATGGTTCGTACGAGTTTAGGGTTATGCCTTTTGGCTTGACCAACGACCCAGCCGTGTTTATGGACTTGATGAATAGGGTGTTCAGAGAGTTCCTAGACCATTTCATCATTATTTTCATTGATGACATTATGGTCTACTCACAGACTGAGGAGGAGCATGCCGATCACTTGAGGCGGGTTTTGCAGATATTGCGACAGCACGAGTTGTATGCAAAATATGAAAAGTACAGATTTTGGCTGAAGGAAGTTCAGTTTTGGGGGCACATCATTTCTGATAGGGGGATATCTGTTGATACAGGGATAGTATTAGCGGTGAGGGAGTGGGGACAACCCACGACACTGACGGAGATACGTAGTTTCTTGGGCTTAGCAGGATACTACAGGAGATTTATTCGGGGATTCTAAAAAATAGCGGGTCTATTGACACATCTGACTCGCAAAGGGGTAACATTTATCTGGAGTGATGCCCGTCAGTTGACTTTTGATGAGTTAAAGGAGAAGTTGACCTCATCACCAGTGTTAGCATTTCCCAGGCCGGGAGTGGAGTATCTAGCCTACACTAATGCATCCTTACTAGGACTTGGGGGTGTATTGCAGCAGGAGAGTCAGGCGATAGCTTATGCTTCCCATAAGTTTAAGCCTCGTGAGAGGAATTACCCCACCCATGACTTGGAGTTAGCGATAGTCGTATTTGCACTTTGAATTTGGAGACACTATCTCTTGGGGTAGAAATTTTGCTTATTCATGGACCACAAGTCCATACAGTACCTCTTCACTCAGAAGGAACTGAATATGCGTCAACGTCGGTGGCTCAAGTTTATGAAGGATTATCAGTTCGATATCCAATACCACTCAGGGAAGGCTAACGTGGTAGAAGACGCGTTGAGCAGTAGGCCAGTAGGTGAGGCGGCCGAGGTGTGAAAAGTGAAGTGGAAGGAGTTGGGACACCAGGACACAATGGCCCGATCATTCATTTCAGTGATGACAGTTACGCCCCAGTTCATTACGAGAGTAGTACAGGCTCAAACAGCAGACCCGTTCTGTCAAGAACAGATAGTACGATTACTGGCAGAGAGGACCGAGTCTTATACAGTCAGTTCAGACGGGGGCTTGCGCTTTAATGGAAGATTAGTTATTCCTGAGGGGGGAGACTTGCGACACGAGGTGATGACAGAGTCTCACAGTTCGTGATTTGTCGTATATCCTGGTGAGGATAAGATGTACCAGGATATGAGGCGACAGTACTGGTGGAGCGGGATGAAGAGGGATATTACAAAATTTATTTCTAAATGCGCCACTTGCTAGCTAGTAAAAGTGAACCATCACAGACCGACATGACTTCTACAACCATTATAGGTACCTATGTGGAAATGAAAGAGCATTTCCATGGACTTCATCACGGGGTTACCTACATCGCAGAGAGGTAATGATTCTGTATGGGTAATCGTGGATCGACTGACCAAGGTTTCTCACTTTCTGCCAGCCCGAACAGACTACACTACGGTAAAGTACGCCCAGATCTTCATAGCTGAGATAGTGAGACTCCACGGGGTGCCTCTCAATAATGTATCTGATAGGGACAAGATCTTTGTGTTATGGTTTTAGGAGAGTTTTCAGGAATTCATGGGTACGGAGTTGCGGTTGAGTACAACATATCACCCGCAGACAGATGGGCAGACCGAGCGGACGAATCAGATGTTAGAGGACATGTTGCGTATGTGCATCCTCGACTTTGGAGGTGGTTAGGAGCAGTATCTTCCACTGGTAAATTTTTCCTATAATAACTCCAACCAATTCACTATTGGTATGGCTCTATTTGAGGTGTTGTACGGTAGGCCTTGTCGTTCCCCAACATGTTGGCAAGAGGTGGGGGACAACAAGCTACTTGGACCGGAGGTGATTCAGGATACTTTGGCAAGGATAGAGATGATACGGAGCCGTATTCGGGTTGCTCAAGACCGATAGAAGAGTTACAATGATGCCAAAAGGTTTTTTGAGAGTTTAATGTGGGGGACCAAGTGCTGCTTCGAGTGTCTCATATGAAGGGGATTATGCGTTTTGGGAAGAAGTGTAATACCCCATATTTTTATGCTATATGAATTTGGGGATTTATTAAATTTAATGTGAATTAATTATTTAATAAAAATCCGAAAATTAATTATGTTATAATTATTAACGTGATGAGAGTTAGTAATTATGGGAAAATTTGTTGAATATTACTAATGAGCAAAGTAATATATAATAGTGGTCATATTAAATGTCACGAGTGAATAAAATGATAATTTTAGAAATTTGAGTCGGGACGCGCCCGTGTCGCGTCGGGACTAAATATTGATAAATAAAAGTAAATATTTTATAAGTTGTTCATATGGTCATTTTGAGTGCGCCAACGCGTCCGGAAGGGTCGAGATAGTCAGAAAAGTATACCCGGAGGTTTGATTTGGGTCTCGGGGCATTTTTAGGCCTAATTAGTACCCCGGGAGGGCATTTTAGTCATTTTGTATTTTGGGTAATTAAACCCACGAAAATTAAAGGGGTTATATCAGATTTTTAGGTTATCTCCTAGGGTTAGATAACTCAAAACACTAGAACGGCCATTGGAGAGGAGAGGAGAGAGCTCTCAATGCATTCCAAGGCTCAAAACTCACCCGTTTGCACCGCCGCCACCGCCAACGCGTAGATCGCGAGACGGGGAACGCAACCACACCAAATTCAACACCAAACCAGATTTTTGAAAATCCTAGGCAAGTGTTTATCTTGCTTATTTCGTTGATGCATCATCCATATTAGTTTAGGAATTATTAGGATGAGATTTATGGAAGAAAAACCCAATTTGAGATGGGAAATTTTCATATAGTGATGATTTATATGATATTCTGGAAACCCTTTGTCATGTAGAGGATTAAACCACAAAATTATGATGTTTTATGAGAAGGAAATTCTGGAAAAGATTTGTTAGAACCATGTTTAAGAGAAATCTAGGGTTCTTGATATTTATATGAATTGTGGGCTGTTAATCCATGTTTAGTGACGGGAATTGACATGTTTTACGTAGGAAATGCATGATATTATGTTAGGATGTTAGTAGTATAAATTTTTGGACGTTTGGGAATGCAAAACTTGAATTTGGATGAAGATATGTGTTAGAACCCGTAACTGCAAAACTACATAAATCGCAATACCTGTTTGATCGATCGATCGAGCCAAGAGCTTCGATCGATCGATCCCCTAACCTCGATCGATCGACCCCTCATGGCAGACTTAAGTTTCCCCTTTTAAAATTGTTGAATTGATTCGAAATGAAGAAAACTCCTTAGACATCCTTGTTAACATAATTTGGGAGATAATGATGACTAGTAAGATTCATTAATGAATAAGAGATCTTTAATGTAAGGCGAAATCTATATTTTTGGGATATTTTGCATAAGGGACAATGTAAGTATATATTAAAGGGGAGAGGCACGTAAGAGAGAGTTACGTTTTAACATAAATGGATACCTACTGAATTGTACATTTGAAAGAATAGAGTCCATGAGGGTTACGTAGTAAGTTGTAAAAACCCTTCGAATTAAAGTTAGAAACGAACCATTATACTTGATAAATAATAACGGGAAAATAAGGATAAATGTTGTGAATGTGGGTTATGGGATAAACCTAAATTGATATAATAAAAGTGGTATATTTATATGATTGTGTATGCATATATTATATACTTGTGAAAATTATGCCCGCGCTACTTGCTATCCCTGAGGTTACCGCGCTGGGACAGTCTTATCTCGAATGGGCCTTCATGGGGGATATTGACTCGTACCCTAGAAGATAGAAATCCTAGGTACAGGCTATTGAATCGGTAGTCACGGTCCTAAGAGACCTGAGGGTATGTACTGACCTCTTGGACTTGGAAAGTATGCTTTGCCTCAATATTGTTTGTGTATGTATTTATACAGTTCGAGAGTGATTCCGAACTTGTATTCCCTTTAGTACGATTGATACGGGGATTGGATAGCAGAGTATGCCCGCACCATAATTTTTATGTGGGGTGCTGTTAGAATATATATATTGTACGAGTATTTAATATATTTATGAACTTCTAAAATTTGGGAAACTGCCTACTGTGTTATGGTAAGTAAGACATGTATAATGACTCAAATTGAAAATACTTGTTTTGAAAAGTATAATATGATATTGAAAAACTTTATGAATCAATAAAGTTAAAATGAGCGTTTTGGTACTAAATGAAATTATCCTTTTAAACCATGATGTTGTTAAATCTTAAATCTTGAGAGTCACCTAAGATAAGTTAAATCCTTGGGGAAAGATAGTGTGATATATGATGAGATAAACCCTTGGGAAGGTTAGTGCGATAGGAGTGCACATTATAAGAGAGGTGAGAATTTCTCAAGAGAGTGTCGCACTAATATGTTATTGCATTGGCCTGTATCAATTTAAATACTTGCTAAACTAATTTTTAAATCATATACACTATCGGGCTCTGACCCGTCTCTATTCCTCTTTCTCTCTTGTATATATATGTATATATTACAGGTGCCCAGCCACAGGGGCGTCTTTTTTAGGATCCCTTGGAAGGAACGTGTTGCAGCTTAGGTGGGAGTTGCAGGCCACTTGCTTAGACGATTTCATTTACTTGACTCCACTTCTATCATTCTCCTTATTGGGCATGTGTCGCCCTTTTCACTATTTATCTGTTTTATTGGGACATTTGTATTACAGTTATTTCTAGTACTGTTACTTTGGGATTTATTCAGCATGTATGTTTTACTTTAAGTTTTAAATGCTGGGATTTAGTTGTTAAATGTTTAAATTAATTGGATTATATGTTCCAGGATTATGGTGGTGTGATTCTTTAAATATTAAATTGTTGTAGATAATTAAATCTTTATTTTCAAAATAAAACTTGGAAAGTAATGTTAAAAAAAAATTGTTTTGACACTTAGCTTAATTAATTAGGGTGTTTAAATTGGAAATTTATTTTCACGACAGTGATGCTAAGAATGATCCAACTGTACACCTTGATTTTAATTTAATAAAGGAGTGATCGCCCGATATTTAATTAGGCGGGGTGTCACAGGTGGTATCAGAGCATCAGGTTCTAGTGTCCATAGGATCTGTACGTCTTATTTTCGCTTTCAGCTTAACGTTTTTGCTATAGAGCCCTATTTTTAGGATTGTTGTATTTCTGCTTTTACGTTACGTCTTCAGCTATTTGAGATTTGATAATGACTGTAGACTAATAAACTACTTCACGTTTCAGATGCCTTCGAGACGTGCACCGAAGGATAGGCGTGCCCAGGCCGAGCAGCCAGCAGCTCCGGCACAAGGCACTATGAATGCTAATGAAGTAGCCGCCATTGTTGCTCAGGCGGTGAATGCCGCGCTAGCGGTGGTTCAGCAGGCTCCACACCAGATTCAGGCAGTGGCGCCAGTACCGGCACAACTTCCATCTGCATGGGAGAGGGTCAGGGATGCTTTTCAGAAGACGCATCCCCTTGAGTTCTCTGGTAGCTCAGATATCGTCACAGTCAGCCAATGGAAGAAAGACATCCAGCGGCATCTTCCTATGTATGAGTGCACCGACGTGCAAAGGCAGTTATTGACTTCCTTTAAGCTGGTAGGGGCCGCTTTGTAGTGGTGGGAGTCCACTACCACCCCGGAGGAGAGGGACACGATCCCTATTCAGTCGTTTTGGGAGCGGTTTGACCGCAAGTACTTTCCACCCGCTGTGCAGACTGAGATGAGGCGAAAATTACTGAATTTGAAACAGGAGAACTATACCATTGCTGAGTATGAGGAGGAGTTCACGAGACTTATCACAATAGTGCCAGATGAAGCACCCACTGAGAGTAAGAAAATTATGTTATTTGTGGACGGGTTAGCTTGGAGGATCCATCAGCATCTTATAGGGAATCTATCTCTGAGTACTTTCACTGATGTACTCAATCCTGCGTTACTACATTGTCAGGATCACCGCTTCCATCTGCAAGGAAGCAAGAGAGCAGGAGAGTCCAGCCAGCAGGGCAGGACCGGGGGTAGTAGTGCTAGTGGGGCCCCATCTCATTGACAAACTCATCAGCACGAGCAGAGTTCCCATCAGGGGGACCCTGCTAAGCGATTCCGTTCAGGTGATTCTAGACAGGTATTTGGGGGTTATAGGCAGGGCCAGCAGGGCCAGCCTAATCAACAGGGCCAACAGCGTGCTAATCAGGGCCAACAGGGCCAGTGGCGGGGAGGTAACGGCCAGCAGGGCCGTGGTCAGCAGGGTCAGAGGGGAGGTAACTTCAGAGGCCGGTGTTTTGTATACGGCAAGCATGGTCATAAGCACCAGGATTGACCAGAGGGTAATAGGGCCCCACAGCAGCAGGGTGCCCGTAATGAGCCACAGAGACCACTTTTTCCAGCTGCCCTCCCAGCTCCAGCCCAGGTGCCAGCCCTACCAGCCATTCCAGCAGCTCCAGTGAAGTAGGAGCAGTTACAGGACGGACGTGTCTATAACGTCCACCAGGCAGTAGCTCCATAGGCACCACCCGCGATTGAGGGTATGTTTCCTATCCATGGTACTATGGGTCGGGTTTTGTTTGATACTGGGGCGACGCATTGTTTTATAGCTACGCATTTTGCGAAGGCCTTAGGGTTGTTAGCCATAGCAGAGAGCACAGTGACGTGTGTAGACTCACCACTGGGGAGTGGATCGCTTATCTTCTTTATATGCCGGGGAGTGGGGGTAGAGATTGGTAGTTTGGTATTACCTGCAGACATGTTAGTCTTAGATATGCATGAGCACGATGTTATTATCGGTATGGATTGGCTCGCAGCTTATAGAGCCATAATTGATTTCTTCGGTGGGAACATTGTTTTTGCCATTCCGGGGCAAGAGATGTTTGTAGTGGTGATGCCTCGCCCAGAGGGAGGTTCGATCGCTCATTTGTATTATATTGAGGAGGATGCCTCTAAGGAGGTTGTGATTCCGTTAGACTCGATTCCAGTTGTTCGTGAGTATTCCAATGTGTTTCAGGAGATACCAGGCCTACCCCCCAGTAGAGAGATAGACTTTGTCATAGACTTATTATCGGATACTAGACCGATAGCACGCGCTCCAAATCGTATGGCTCCGACGGAGATGCGAGAGTTACGAGATCAGATATAGCAGCTGTTAGGTCAGGGCTTCATTCGCAGGAGTACCTCACCTTGGGGTGCTCCAGTCTTGTTTGTGAAGAAGAGAGATGGTTCACTGAGGTTATGTGTGTACTACCGGGAGTTGAACAAGGTCACGAAACGGAATAAGTATCCGTTGCCTCGAATCGATGATCTGTTCGACCAGCTGAGGGGATCAACTTTCTTTTCGAAGATAGATCTGAGGTCGGGGTACCATCAGCTACGTATTAGGGAGCAGGATGTTTCAAAGACTGCCTTGTTGACGAGATATGGGTCTTACGAGTTCAGAGTGATGCCATTTGGTCTCACAAATGCTCCAGCCGTATTCATGGACTTAATGAACCGAGTAATCAGAGAGTTCCTGGATCAGTTTGTCATCGTCTTCATAGATGACATTTTGATATATTCACACTCCAAGGAGGAGCATGCCGAGCACTTGAGGCAGGTTCTTCAGACTTTACGAGAGCATCAGTTGTATGCTAAGTACGAGAAGTGTGGATTCTGGTTGCGAGAGGTACAGTTCTTGGGGCATGTTGTTTCTGAACAGGGGATAACAGTTGACCCGAGTAAAGTGTCAGCGGTGAGGGAGTGGGGACAACCCACGACACCGATGGAAGTGCGTAGTTTCTTGGGGTTAGCCGGATACTACAGGAGATTCAATCAGGGATTCTCCAAAATAATGGATCCATTGACGAACCTGACTCAAAAAGGGGTACCATATGTTTGGGATGATGCTTGTCAATTGGCTTTCGACGAGCTGAAAGACAAGCTTACTTCAGCACCAGTCCTTGCTTTACTGAAGCCGGGTGTGAAGTACCTGGTTTACACCGATGCCTCTTTACGGGGACTTGGGGGAGTACTTCAGCAGGAAGAGAAGGCTATAGCTTTTGCCTCCCGCAAGCTTAAGCCGAATGAGAAGAATTACCCCACCCATGACCTGGAGTTAGCAGCGGTCATTTTTGCACTGCGGATATGGAGACACTATTTATTGGGGGAGAAGTTTCGTTTGTTCACAGACCACAAGTCACTGCAGTACCTGTTCACTCAGCGAGAGCTGAATATGCGTCAGCGCAGATGGTTAGAGTTTGTGAAGGACTATCAGTTCGACATACAGTATCATCCAGGGAAAGCCAATGTAGTTGCTGATGCGTTGAGCCGTAGACCGATAAATGAGGTAGCAGACGTCTGGAAAGCGAAGTGGAAGGAGTTGGGTCACCAGGACGCAGTAGCCCGTTCCTTCATATCTGTTATGACAGTCACACCCGAGATTGTTACGAGGGTAATACAGGGCCAAACCAAAGACCCATTTTGCCAGGAGTAGATTGTATGACTTTTAGCTGAGGGTGCTGAGTCCTATTCTGTTAGTTCTGATGGGGGTTTGAGGTTTAATGGGAGGTTAGTGGTTCCAGAAGGGGAGGAATTGCGTCATGCAGTGATGACCCAATCTCACGGGTCCCGATTTGCGGTACATCCTGGAGGAGATAAGATGTACCAGGATATGAGGAGGCAATACTGGTGGAGTGGGATGAAGAAGGACATTGCTGAGTTCGTGTCCAAGTGTTCTACCTGCCAGCTGGTGAAGGTGGACCATCAGAAATCGTCAGGATTGCTTCAGCCATTGGAAGTACCCGCGTGGAAGTGGGAGAGTATTTCCATAGATTTTATTACAGGGTTGCCTACATTACAGCGGGGCCACGACTCTATCTGGGTGATTGTAGACCGTTTGACCAAGGTGGCTCATTTTCTGCCGGTGCGGACAGATTATACCACGGGTCAGTATGCTCAGTTGTTCATTTATGAGATTGTCAGATTACATGGGGTGCCCCTGAATATTGTGTCACATAGAGACAAGATTTTCGTGTCACGTTTCTGGGAAAGCTTTCAGGAGGCTATGGGTACTGAGTTGAGGTTGAGTTCAGCTTATCACCCACAGGCAGATGGACAGACAGATCGTACTAATCAGATGTTAGAGGATATGATACACATGTGTGTTCTTGATTTTGGAGGAGGTTGGGAGCCACATCTTCCACTGGTAGAGTTTGCTTATAATAACTCTTATCAGTTTACGATTGGTATGGCTCCATTTGAGGCTTTATATGGCCGGCCTTGTCGTTCTCCAACTTGTTGGCTCGAGGTGGGGGATAATAAGTTGCTAGGACCAGAGGTAATTCAGGAAACCTCCGCGAGGATTGAGACGATTAGGAGTCGCATTCGAGTAGCCCAGGACAGGCAGAAGAGCTACGCCGATGCGAAACGGTTCTTCCCGGAGTTTAATGTGGGGGACCAAGTGTTACTGCGTGTATCTCCTATGAAAGGAGTGATGAGGTTCGGGAAGAAAGGGAAATTAGCCCCGAGGTACGTGGGACCATTTCCCATTATCGAGAGGATTGGGCCGGTAGCATACAGATTGGGACTACAAGAGCATTTACATCGCATTCACGATGTATTCCACATCTCGTCGTTGAGACGGTATCTTCGGGATGATATGGCCCATACTCACATCGCGATAGATGAGATAGACTTGCAGCCTGACAGCTCTTAGGAGGAGAGATTGGTGGCTATCCTAGACTATAGTTAGAGGAGATTGAGATCGAAGATAGTTCCACTTGTACGGGTCCAGTGAGAGCATCATAACGTGGAGGAATCCACTTGGGAGCGCGAGGCCGATATGCGCGAGAGATATCCAGATTTGTTCTTACCAGGTATGCCTTATTTTCCGAATTTCAGGACGAAATTCCGTTATTAGGGGGGAAGAAGTGTAATACCCCGTATTTTTATGCTATATTAATTTGGGGATTTATTAAATTTAATGTGAATTAATTATTTAATAAAAATCCGGAAATTAATTATGTTATAATTATTAACGTGATGAGAGTTAGTAATTATGGGAAAATTTATTGAATATTACTAATGAGCAAAGTAATATATAATAGTGGTCATATTAAATGTCACGAGTGAATAAAATGACAATTTTAGAAATTTGAGTCGGGACGCGCCCGTGTCACGTCGGGACTAAATATTGATAAATAAAAGTATATATTTTATAAGTTGTTCGTATGGTCATTTTGAGTGAGCCAACGCGTCCGGAACGGTCGAGATAGTCAGAAAAGTATACCCGGGGGTTTGATTTGGGTCTCGGGGCGTTTTTAGGCCTAATTAGTACCCCGGGAGGGCATTTTAGTCATTTTGTATTTTGGGTAATTAAACCCACGAAAATTAAAGGGGTTATATCAGATGTTTAGGTTATCTCCTAGGGTTAGATAACTCAAAACACTAGAATGGCCATTGGAGAGGAGAGGAGAGAGCTCTCAAGGCATTCCAAGGCTCAAAACTCACCCGTTTGCACCGCCGCCATCGCCAACGCGTAGATCGCGAGACGGGGAACGCAACCACACCAAATTCAACACCAAACCAGATTTCTGAAAATCCCAGGCAAGTGTTTATCTTGCTTATTTCGTTGATTCATCATCCATATTAGTTTAGGAATTATTAGGATGAGATTTATGGAAGAAAAACCCAATTTGAGATGGGAAATTTTCATGTAGTGATGATTTATATGATATTCTGGAAACCCTTTGTCATGTAGAGGATTAAACCACGAAATTATGATGTTTTATGAGAAGGAAATTCTGGAAAAGATTTGTTAGAACCCTGTTTAAGAGAAATCTAGGGTTCTTGATATTTATATGAATTGTGGGCTGTTAATCCATGTTTAGTGACGAGAATTGACATGTTTTACGTAGGAAATGCATGATATTATGTTAGGATGTTAGTAGTATAAATTTTTGGACGTTTGGGAATGCAAAACTTGAATTTGCATGAAGATATGTGTTAGAACCCGTAACTGCAAAACTACAGAAATCGCAATACCTGTTTGATCGATCGATCGAGCCAAGAGCTTCGATCGATCGAGCCCTTAACCTCGATCGATCGACCCCTCCTGGCAGACTTAAGTTTCCCCTTTTAAAATTGTTGAATTGATTCGAAATGAAGAAAACTCCTTAGACATCCTTGTTAACATAATTTGGGAGATAATGATGACCAGTAAGATTCATTAATGAATAAGAGATCTTTAATGTAAGGCGAAATCTATATTTTTGTGATATTTTGCATAAGGGACAATGTAAGTATATATTAAAGGGGAGAGGCACGTAAGAGAGAGTTACGTTGGAACATAAATGGATACCTACTGAATTGTACATTTGGAAGAATAGAGTCCATGAGGGTTACGTAGTAAGTTGGAAAAACCCTTCGAATTAAAGTTAGAAACGAACCATTATACTTGATAAATAATAACGGGAAAATAAGGATAAATGTTGTGAATGTGGGTTATGGGATAAACCTAAATTGATATAATAAAAGTGGTATATTTATATGATTGTGTATGCATATATTATATACTTGTGAAAATCATGCCCGCGCTACTTGTTATCCCTGAGGTTACCGCGTTGGGACAGTCTTATATCGAATGGGCCTTCATGGGGGATATTGACTCGTACTCTAGAAGATAGAAATCCTAGGTACAGGCTATCGAATCGGTAGTCACGGTCCTAAGAGACGTGAGGGTATGTACTGACCTCTTGGACTTGGAAAGTATGCTCCGCCTCAATATTGTTTGAGTATGTATTTATACAGTTCGAGAGTGATTCCGAACTTGTATTCCCTTTAGTACGATTGATACGGGGATTGGATATCAGAGTATGCCCGCACCATAATTTTTATGTGGGGTGCTGTTAGAATATATATGTTATACGAGTATTTACTATATTTATGAACTTCTGAAATTTGGGAAACTTCCTACTGTGTTATGGTAAGTAAGACATGTATAATGACTCAAATTGGAAATACTTGTTTTGAAAAGTATAATATGATATTGAAAAACTTTATGAATCAATAAAGTTAAAATGAGAGTTTTGGTACTAAATGAAATTATCCTTTTAAACCATGATGTTGTTAAATCTTAAATCTTGAGAGTCACCTAAGATAAGTTAAATCCTTGGGGAAAGATAGTGTGATATATGATGAGATAAACCCTTGGGAAGGTTAGTGCGATAGGAGTGCACATTAGAAGAGAGGTGAGAATTTCTCAAGAGAGTGTCACACTAATATGTTGTTGCATTGGCCTGTATCAATTTAAATACTTGCTAAACGAATTTTTAAATCATATACACTATCGGGCTCTGACCCGTCTCTATTCCTCTTTCTCTCTTGTATATATATGTATATATTACAGGTGCCCAGCCACAGGGGCGTCTTTTTTAGGATCCCTTGGAAGGAACGTGTTGCAGCTTAGGTGGGAGTTGCAGGCCACTTGCTTAGACGATTTCATTTACTTGATTCCACTTCTATCATTCTCCTTATTGGGCATGTGTCGCCCTTTCCACTATTTATCTGTTTTATTGGGACATTTGTATTTCAGTTATTTCTAGTACTGTTACTTTGGGATTTATTCAGCATGTATGTTTTACTTTAAGTTTTAAATGCTGGGATTTAGTTGTTAAATGTTTAAATTAATTGGATTATATGTTCCAGGATTATGGTGGTGTGATTCTTTAAATATTAAATTGTTGTAGATAATTAAATCTTTATTTTCAAAATAAAACTTGGAAAGTAATGTTTAAAAAAAATGGTTTTGACACTTAGCTGAATTAATTAGGGTGTTTAAATTGGAAATTTATTTTCACGACAGTGATGCTAAGAATGATCCAACTGTTCACCTTGATTTTAATTTAATAAAGGAGTGATCGCCCGGTATTTAATTAGGTGGGGTGTCACAAGAAGGGGAAGTTGGCACCTAGATATTTGGGACCATTCCCTATCATCAAGTGGATTAGGCCAGTTGCGTATAGACTTGGGTTAAAGAAACACTTACATAGGATCCATGAAGTGTTCCACATTTCCTCATTGATGAGATTTCTTCGGGATGAATTGGCCCATACTCACATTGCTTTAGAGGAGATTGATCTACAGCCTGATATTTCCTATGAGGAGGGACCGATTGCTATCCTAGACCGTAACGAGAGGAAATTAAGGTCAAAGATAGTACCGTTAGTACGTGTTCAGTGGTGATATCATAATGCCAAGGAGTCTACCTGGGAGTGCGAGGACGAGATGCGCGAGCGTTATCCAGAGTTATTTTTACCAGGTATATTTTATTTCTGAATTTCGGGACGAAATTCTATTATTGGGGAGAATATGTAATACCCCGTAATTTTATTGATTTTATTTAATGGGATTAATCAAATTAAATGGGATCCGGATTTAAATACTAGCGAGACCAGAGTTGGTATTTGATTAAGATAATTATACTGAATATTACTAAGTGAATATGGTAATATATTATTAATTAATTTATTAATATTGTCGTGAGTTATAAATACGGCAATTTCAGAAATTAAGTTGGGATGCGCGTGTCAGTCACGTCAGGAATTAATTTAATGAATTTTAAAGTAAATTATGTTTACATCATCCATATGGTCATTTTGAGTGTGTCAACGTGTCCGAAAGGGTCGAGATAGTCAGAAAACTCTAGCGGGTGGTTTAGTTTGGGTTCCGAGATAGTTTTGGGCCAAATAGGCAACCCGGGAGGGTATTTTAGTCATTTTAAATTTGGATGAATAGTGACCTATGAAAATTAGGTTTTGTCTATCAGCCAACCCTAGGCCCATTATCTGTCAAAATCAAATAGTGGGCAACGTGAAAAGAGAGGAGAAGTTCCAAGCGTTTCCAAGGCCATAACCACCACACACCACCACTATCGCCGGATTTGTGACCGTAAAGAGAAGGAGAACCAACCTTTATCATCATCAAAAGATCAGAACTTCTAAATAGAGGCAAGTGATTTATCTTGCAAAGATTAAAGGCATATACTTTATATGATAGTGTAGATTTGATGTCTTATCATAAATGGTGATTTTATTGTGAAATTGGAAGAATTAAACCTTTAATATGAGTAGGTTGCATGTAGATACACTCCTAGTCATATACTAGTTACGAAATCATGATCCATGTGTAAATAATCACGATTTTATAGGGTGTTATATGAAGATCTTGAAGAAAATAGGAGAAATAGGTTTTTTATGAAAAAAACGTGATTTGATCCCAAAAATTATTAATCCTTATTGATTTAATGATTCTAATACGTTAAAGTTTATGCATATATGTTGGTTTGATGATTAGAATACTTGGTTTGGAGTTTGGGACGTTGTAATGGAGGATCTGGGTGTAATATATAGGGAACTCGTAGCTGTTAATGGAAATTCGGGGCAGATACCTGTTCGATCGATCGATCGACCCCTTTTCATCGATCGATCGACCCCTTCTGATTTTTGTAAAATTGTTCCCTTTAAAGTTCGCCGAATCCCAAGCTTGTAAGAAGTTGTTGTTTTACTTATAAAAGATTGTGGAACTTGATTTAGGTCAGTAGGATCATAGTTAGTGCCCAGAATATGTTATACCTTATGGAATTTAATGGGATTCTTAGGGATGCTTACCGAGTGAGGTACGGTTGGAAATTACATAAATTGAGAGTGAGTTTGGGTGGATGATGATGTAAGGTTAGGACTGTTAGCAGCGGTACTTCAATTACTGAGATAACCTTAGTGACTAGCGGGAGACTTAGTAACCTTTTTGAGATAGGGTATGTACTGGGAACTATATGTCGAGAAATATCGCTCTAAACCTATTGTGTAGAATAAATGGGATGATGTTATTATATGTGTGAGACTTACGACATAGGGCTGGAATATACCTATACTAATATTATGATTACCTAAGTTGTGTGAATACTTAGAATATGACCATACTTGTTATCACGGGAGGTTGATTTTCGGGAAAGGACCGTCTTATCTTTGTGTGCCTTCGGGGGGATTTAGACTGGCGCCTTAAGGACATAAGACTGTGAATGACTTATTTTTGAGTTGATAAGTCAGCTGACCATGGGAGCCTAAGTATGTGCGTGACCCATGGGTATGTGAACTATGTTCACCTCCACTATGTGTGATTTGTATTGAAACGGTTCCTAAGTGATTCAGAACACGTGATCCTTATGTACGTGATATACCGAGATTCAATAGCAGAGTATGTGTGCACAACAACTTAGCCTAGGGGTGACATATATGTATATATGTAATGGGTGACTTATATATGTACTTGTGACTGATTCACTGCTACTTATTAGATGCAAATAATTATGGAATTTAATTGAGTTAAGAACATTGTAGACTTAACTAATACTTGACCTAAGTAATCTGGTTATTGAATGTGTGAGTTACAAATATATTTTATTTAAATAATACGGGTGGCGTCTAAAGTAATAACTGTCTGAATGAGGGTCAAATAGACTAGACAGGTAGTGGCATAACTAGGTGATGTTTTAAAAGATGCATTAAGCGTGCACAATAGATAAGGGGTGAGGATCTCAAGTGAGGGCACGTGACTAACATGTTTAATATATGTGTTGTTTAATATTGTAATTTAAGCACTTGCTGCTTTTAAAATATTTTCACCTCGGGCTCTGATCCGTTTGCTTTCAAATCTTTTTCTTTTGTAAAAACCTTTTAAGTGCCCAGCCACAGGGACGCCAAGCTTAGGAGTTCCATTCCTTTGACGTGTTGTAGCTACTGTGGAAGTTACAGTATCTCGTTACTAGATGCCTCCACACTTATCCTTACTTCTGTTGGAAGACATTTACTCCAGTTAGGGCCTGTTGCCCATTCTATTAAGTGATAGCAGTTTTTAACTTTCAGTTTATTTCAGTCTTGGAATTTATTTATTTCATTTAGACATTCGTATTGGGTTTATTTACATTGCTTTTATTATTAGAGTGTTTACTCCATACATTAGTTATTCATTTTGTTAATTATCTTATGATATTGTTTATCTGTTGGTTGGATGGTGATTTAGATTATTTTGTGGTTGGTTTAATTAAAACTTTAAAACTTGGCACTTCACTATTTTAAATATTAGGTGGTTAGTAATTAATTAATGTTTACGATAGTGATGCTATGAACTGAACCAACTTTGACATTTTGTATTAATTTAAATAAAGGAGTAGCTACCCGATATTTAATTAGTTGGGGTGTCACAGGTGGTATCAGAGCATCAGGTTCTAGAGTCCTTAGGATCTGTATGGATTGTTATGTTTTCGCGTAGCGTCCTTTGATATAGATCCCTATATTTGAGGATTGTTGTACTCTTTTGTGTATCTTACGTTCTTCAGGTATTTTGAGATATTAATTATGGACTTATAAAACTTCTCTCTCATTTCAGATGCCTCCTCGACGTGCACAACGAGTTCCGAGGGGTGACCAACCCGAGCCTCAGCCTGCACTAGTTCAGGGTTCTATGAACGCTATTGAAGTTGCCACCATTTTAGTCCAGGTGGTAAATGACGCGTTAGCAGTTGTGCAGCAGGCACCACCTCAGGCATCGGTGGTATCCCCAGTCCAGGCTCATGCATTCCCGTATACTTGGGAACGTGTCCATGATGCCTTTCAGAAGGCGCACCCTCCGGAGTTTGCAGGGAGCTCCGACGTTGTTGCGTCGAGCCAGTGGAAGAAGGACATCTAAAGGCAATTGAGGATGTATGAGTGTACATATGTGCAAAGATAGATACTGAACACGTTTAAGCTAGTAGGAGCAGCATTGCAGTCGTGGGAGTCTATTACCACCGTCGAGGAGAGAGATATTCTTTCTATTTAGGAGTTCTGGGTGCGATTAGACATCAAATATTTTCCCTCAGCAGTTCACACAGAGATGAGGCAAAAATTGATGAACCTTAAGCAGGAAGGGAGGATAGTGGCAGAGTACGAGGCCTAGTTCACCAATCTTTTGAATATAGTTCCTGATGAGATCCCAACTGAATAGAAAAAGATCCAGAAGTTTATGGATGGGTTGACGTGGAGGATCCGTCCGCACCTGTTAGGGAATCTCTCATTGGACACCTATTCAGATGTGGCTAACGCAATGCTACTTCACTACCAGGACCATCGCTTTCATTTTTCAGAGGGTAAGGGAGCAGGAGAGTCCAGCCAATAGGGCAGGACATGGGGTAATGGTGCCAGCGGGGCACAGTCAGCTCAGGCTCAGCACATGCAGGGTGATCAGAGTTCCCAGCAGGATGATTCTAAGAGATTCAGATCAGGAGGTTTCAGACATGACCAGGGAGATTTTAAGCATGACCATCAGGGTTAGCACGACCATCAGGGCCAACAACAGTTTTAATAGGGCCAGCATGGCCAGGGTAGGGGTGGTAATGTCCATCAGGGCCGTGGGAAGCAGGGTCAGAGGGGGAAACTTCATAGGGAAATGTTTCATATATGGAAATATTGCCCACAAATGCCAAGAGTGTCCTGAGACGGCCAGGACCCCGCAGCAGTAGTAATAGGGTGCTCGATATGAGCCCCAGAGACCGATATTTCCCGTCGCCTTCCCAGCACCACCACAGATGCCAACACTGCCACCTATTCCAGCGGTCCCAGTTTAGCAGGGACAACTCCAGTATGGTCGGGTTTATAACCTTCAGCTGACCACAGTCCCGTAGGATCCACCAGCGATTGAGGGTATGTCTTCTATTCAGGGGACTATGGGGCATATTTTATTTGACACGAGAGTCACACACTATTTTATTGCCACGAGATTTGCACGCGCCATGGGATTATTAGATACCGTGGAGGGCACTATCATTTGTATTAATTCGCCTTTGAGTAGAGGTTCTGTGATTTCCTTTATATGTAGAGGCGTGGGTGTAGAGATTAGGAGATTTACTTTACCTGCTGATATGTTAGTGTTAGATATGTCCGAGTATGATGCGATTATCGGTATGGATTGGCTGGTTACATATAGAGCCATGATTGATTATTTTAGTAGGAGTATTTTTTTTGCCATAACCGATCAGGAGATGTTCCTAGTGGCGATGCCTCGTCCTGAGGGAGGATCGTCCACTCACTTGTACTACATGGAGAAGGAGACCTCTAAGGAGATGATGATACCACTTGATTCTATTTTAGTTGTTAGGGAGTTCGCTGATGTGTTCCAGGATATTCTGGGACTACCTCCTAGTAGAGAGATAGGCTTTGTTGTAGATTTGGCACTAGGTACTCGACCGATAGCCCGGGAACCTTATCGTATGGCTCCAGCGGAGATGAGGGAGCTACGAGATCAAATAAAATAGCAGTTAGGTCAGGGTTTTATTCGTATGAGTACTTCACCGTGGGGTGCTCCTGCGCTGTTTGTTAAGAAGAGGGATTAATCTTTGAGGTTGTGTGTCGATTACCGGGAGTTGAATAAAGTCACAATACGGAATAAGTATCCATTGCCCTGAATCGATGACTTACTCAACCAATTGAGAGGAGCTGCCTTCTTCTCAAAGATTGATTTGAGATTGGGATACCATCAATTGCGTATCAGGGAATAGGACGTCTCGAAAACTGCCTTCTTGACGATATATGGTTCCTACGAGTTCAGGGTTATGCCTTTTGGCTTGACCAACGCCCCAGTCGTGTTTATGGACTTGATAAATAGGGTGTTTAGAGAGTTCCTGGACCATTTCGTCATTGTTTTCATTAATGACATTATGGTCTACTCACAGACCGAGGAGGATCATGTCGAGCACTTAAGGTAGATTTTGCAGACATTGCAACAGCACGTGTTGTATGCAGAATATGAAAAGTGCGGATTTTAGCTGAAGGAAGTTAAGTTTTTGGGGCACATCATTTCTGACAAGGGGATATTAGTTGATCCAGGGAAGATATCAGCGGTGAGGAGTGGGGACATCCCACGACCCCGACAGAGATACATAGTTTCTTGGGTCTAGTAGGATACTACAGGAGATTTATTCGGGGATTCTAAAAAATAGCGGGTCCATTGACACATCTGACTCGCAAAGGGGTAACATTTATCTGGAGTGATGCCTGTCAGTTGGCTTTTGATGAATTGAAGGAGAAACTGACCTCAACACCAGTGTTAGCATTGCCCAGGTCGGGAGTGGAGTATCTAGTTTACACTGATGCGTCCTGTTGATGTAAAAAATTAGACTATCTCTAATTTTTTAATCACAGATAAAAATAAATATGAGACAAGAGATTTTAAAGTGGTTCAGCCTTGAATGAATGGCCTACGTCCACTGTTTGTGTTTTTCTTGACTGTTTAGGAATTCTCGAAGTATTATTGTCCTTAAGAAATTCCGGTCCCCTCCCAATGAGGATAATACAATGTATTTATAGCCTTGAGGCTGTACATGTGAATGGGTAATACATAGTTGTTCAACAAGCGTATGCATCCGTATGATAATAATCAGTATTTAATGCGCATTTAATCCTCTTAATTGTCTGATAATAAATGCTCTGATCGAGGTGCAGCTCAGACCGCCTAAGCTGCTCGGACCGCCTAAGTATCTCGGTATCCATGAGTTGCTCGATATAGTAAAGTTCCTCGGTGAGCACCTACTGCTCAGAGTATCTGAGCTGGTCGGGTAAATTGAGTTCCTCGGAGTCAAGATATTGTTCAAAAGTGTTTGTTAGTGCCATGTAGATTGACACGTGTCTCCACTTCATTATGCCATGTCAGTAGACTAAAATTGGTATCAACAGAAGCCCCCAATGTTTCACAGTTCGAGACTGAGGAGTGTGGAACATTCTTCTCGAAATATGGCGGGATTAAATGTTCATCCTGGTTTTTAGGAGTGTTTTCTTTGCATTTTTCGAATTCATAGAATCAGTCTTTTCAAATTTTCTTAACTGCTTCGATCTCCGCGCCCTTTTTGTCCTTTTAGCCACCGGTAGCGTAAACGTCTCCCTTTGTAATCATTATTTTTACCTTTTCCCAAGGTAAGGTATTTAAGCGTTGCAGAAAATCATACCGTCTTTTATTTTTTACAAATCTGTATCTTTGAGTTTTGCATTTTCTCTCTCTCTTATGCGTTCATCCTTTTCATCGTTCGTTATCAACAGGTCCATCCTTTTTCTGTAAGATCTTCTTCCTTCTCTTTTATTTCCTTTATTAGCCATGGTTTACCCTGTTGAGTCGATTGATAAGTTTCATTCTGATTTCTCTATTCCTTCAAGGGTTGTTTTGGAGGAACTTTCTGAGCCTTCAAATTTTTTTCGTTTGGCTGAGGGACATTGGTTACCCAGTCTCTTCGTTGCTGAATGTGGCTTTTCTTTTCCCCCAAACCCTTTGTGTCTGGAATTCTGTCAATATTTTGATGTGGTTCCTGCAAGAATAGCCCCCAATACATGGAGAATAGTTAACGGAGTTCATAGATTAAATCAAATTCATGGAACTCGTATAGGAATTCCAGAAATTATGTTTTGTTATAGATGGGTTGTTGGTGACAATACTTTTTATTTAAAAACTAGGTTTTTAAATAGGGCTTTAGTGGTCAATCTCCCAGATGCCAATAGGGATTACTTCGAGCACGGGGTTATTATGAAAAATTGGCAACACCCTCCACTAGTTGGAAATGATGTGTACCAGGGTCCTAAATACCCTCCCTATGGAAATGGGATAGGTTGTTTTTATTTTATTTTTGAAATTATGCTTCCTTTGTGCTTGATAAAATGTGTCATTGATATTTTAATTTTCATTTATTTGCAGTTGACAGCAAAAGAAGGTCTCCAAAAGAGACATAAGTTAACTTAAAACATCTGAAACTTATCTGGGGTTTGCATCAGACTGTTGCCGACGAGCATATCAGATCAGCTTCATATTTGCTGCAGTATAAGAATTACACCTCGTCTTTTACTGCTCGTCCGGTGATAAGCGACGTGGAACCAATACCAGCTTCTACAAGTTCTTCACCTGAGTCACATATTTCTTTGAGTGAAAGGATGAAGAGAAGAAGAGCTCCCGCCCTCTTCGAGAAATCTGCCTCTGTTGATGGAGAGGCAAAGAAAAGCAAACATGATGTCCCAGAAGAAGGGACAAGAAAAATCGATGCACATCATCCGCCTGCTCCTGTGAAAGTTGTCGAGAAGACCCCAGTGGCTCAGAGCAAGGCCGCTGCTCCAAGCGAGGTTATTGTCATCTCTCCGACTAAGACTACCTCCTTAGTCGAGACCGCTGATGCTCCTTTGAGGAGGTTGAAGAAGAGTTCCTCGGTCAATTTGGCTGAATCCATCGCTCAGGCCCCGACTACTGAAAGTGGTGTTCCCACTTTTGTTGCCCCGAGCTCTGCCATGAGCTCGATGAAGTCTTGGATCATTCCCGAGATCCAAGATATTGAAGAAAATCTTTCTCGGGACATGGTTACCACATTAGCTACTCGTCATATTGCTTCTGTAAGTATTATTGTCCTAAACTTTCATTTTTCCCTTGTTATATCTGTGCACTGACTTGCTATTATTTTCTTTTCCCAGTTGGTGACCTGTTTTAATATAATTTTGAAGAAGGATGAAGCTATTAAAGCTTCAAGCTCCTCGTCAGGTGTAGAGGAAGCTTTGGTGGGTCTGACGCAGTCTCTGAAATATTCTCATCAGAAGTATGTTGATGATAAAGCTGCCTGGGAGAAGTAGCTCAATTCGACCGAGCAGGAAAGGAATCAAGCTGTTGAAGTCTCCAAGGGATTGGAGAAGAAAATAAAAGAATTAGAAAGTAAGAATAAAGAGCTC
This sequence comes from Sambucus nigra, assembly GCA_949130495.1. NCBI lineage: Eukaryota > Viridiplantae > Streptophyta > Magnoliopsida > Dipsacales > Adoxaceae > Sambucus > Sambucus nigra. Next base: position 514,834,230 of record OX422218.1, on the reverse strand, counting down.
GAAGGGAAGCTCCAAAATGCTGGGGAGCTTGAAGGTAAGATCAAGGTTGCTGAGGAAGAGCTAAACAAGCTTCGTGAAGTAGGTCTTCAGAAGGAAGAAGTGGAGAATAAACTGAAGGCTACCGAGGATCTTCTTTCCGAGAAGCTTTCCTCGGAGAAGGCCAAAAGGAAGTTGTCTGTAAAAAAATCCTTCAGTGCTGGATGGGATAAGGGGTGGAATAAGGGTCTGGATGCCATGATGTCACAAGTGGAATATGGTAGCCACAAATACTTTAGGGATGGCTGGGTCGCTGCTCTGCAAGAGATGAAGGTTGATGAAAATTCTGACCTGTTTCAGCGACACATCCCGGGCCCCCTCCAACTCCTGAAGAAGAAGAAGAGGACGAAGCTGCCTCTGAGGAATCTTCCATGGTGATGGGAGATCAAATTTCTCATCCCACAGCTGTCCAGTCTTCCTGCGAGCAACTTCAATCATCCCTTATTTTAAACGAGTAGCTTCCAGCACCCCCCGAACAACCATATGTGCCATCCGAGCAACCTACTTCCTCGTCCCAGTCTCCCGAGAAAGTTTTGGGAGATAAGGAGAAGGTGTAGAGTTGTTTGGATTTTTCTCTTTGTTTATTTTTATCAATTATAATTCTGAACTATGTACCTTTCTTTTATGATATAATAAAATTTGAAGTTTTGCCTATTCATAGTAAAGTTTCTCTTCCTCTTGCTCCTTATTGATTCTTGCTCTTTCTTATTTTTACTAGTTTATGGCCAGGATGGAATTGTTATCTGCTCATGATATAAAATTGATGAAATAGTGCAACGAATATTTCAAAGCTGGCCATGCAGATTTGACTGATGCTCAAATTGTTGATATACTCGGTCCAAATGCTTCAAAACGAGCAGTTGAGGCCTACCAGTATTTGAAGTGCCTGCTCGACCGTGTAGTGGCTAACAATGTAGCGTATTATGAAATGATTGAAGACCTCCAGGGCAATCTTGAAGAGCTTCAGCAACAATATAAGGAGTCTACAGCCCTTTTGCACGAGGGATACGAGAAGAAGTATCAACAACTCAGTGCTGATAAGGGGTATGATAAGTTGTTCGCTGCTTACAATGTGAGGGAGAGAACTTTGAAGGCTGAGGTCGAAGAGCACAGGCAGATAGCTGAGTTGTTGGAGCAAGAAAATAATAATCTGCAAAGAGAGGTATCTCAGTTGAAATCTGCATCTTCCACCTCAAATACTTTGGTCCCTGTGAACGACGAGGGATTCTCTTTCTTGGAGGTCTAAAACGCCAACCTGAGGGATGAATTAGAAACCTTGAAGAGGATTGGGCCTTCTACCTCTACTCGGGGACGAGCAAGAGCTGCTCGGATTCATGTCGAGGAACAAAGAACTCAATCTGCACTGGAGAATCAAGCAGTTCAGTTAGTTGCGAAGAATAAAGCTCTGGCAGAGATGTCCAAGAAGATCAGGAATCTGGACAAGTAGCTCTCTGCACAGAAGTCTGCCTTGGAGAATAAAGAACTTTTTATAAAAAATCTTCACGAGCAGCTGGAAAGGTTGACTTATCAATTCCATAAGCAACCTTAGAGAATTCTGGATGGCTAGCTACAATGAGGCTCTCTACCACTTGGATGATCGGATCCAAAATGCGAATAATGAAGGTTACAAACAAGGGTGGTTAAATGCCTTGGGTGTATTGCAATTGGAACAAGGTCACTACTTGTGGGATTACCATAATCCTGGGTTGCTCGACTTGCCAGTGCCACCATTCAAACTCGACATGAGCTGGATCCCTGCTCGAGCAATCCCTAAGTGTTTGATTTCCAAATATCTTGGCGATTACAGTCTCCATTCCAATGTTGAGATATCTCGCCCCGAGCAATTACTCGATCGACCATCTGTGATGAACATCAGGATGCCTAAAGACCTTAATTTTATAAATTCCCCTTATGCATTAGACGATCCTCCTGCTGGCGAGGAACCTGTTTCAAAAGCAGAGGGGAAAAAACCCATGGAATAGGATTTCTGATGTAATAATTTTCATTTATTTTATTCTCAATGTACTCTGTTTTGGATTTAATGAAAAACTTCTATTTTTCTTTGAAATCTTGATTGCCATTGTCTTGTAGATACTTTGTAAAACACTTTACATATGTGTATGTATATCTGTTAAAAAGATAACAACATTGTGTTATTTGCTGGTCAACTAAAGCTGGTTAAAATTTATTATCGACTATCCCGAATTTGACGATTAACCAAAATTGATGGTTTTTAGTTTCTCGACCAACTTGGTGGTAATTTAAAATGTTACGAGTATCAAAAAATTTTGCTTGATCACTTTTTAATTCTAAGCCATTAGCTGACTTTATACTCATGCTTTGCTTAATAAAGATATTTTCGACCAACTTGAGTTGGTGGATTTCTTCCCAACCAACCTGAGTTGGCACTTTTGGGAGATATTTCTTATTCCCGATCAACCGGAGTTGGTGGATTTCCTTCCCAACCAACCTGAGTTGGCACTTTTGGGAAATATTTTTATTCTCGACCAACCGGAGTTGGTGGATTTTCATCCCAACCAACCGGAGTTGGCACTTTTGGGAAATATTTTTTATTCCTGACCAACCGGAGTTGGTGGATTTTCTTCCCAACCAACCGGAGTTGGCACTTTTGGGAAATATTTTTTATTCCCGACCAACCGGAGTTGGTGAATTTCCTTCCCAACCAACCTGAGTTGGCACTTTTGGGAAATATTTTTTATTCCCGACCAACCGGAGTTGGTGCATTTCCTTCCCAACCAACCTGAGTTGACACTTTTGGGAAATATTTTTTATTCCCGACCAACCGGAGTTGGTGGATTTCCTTCCCAACCAACCTGAGTTGGCACTTTTGAGAAATATTTTTTATTCCCGACCAACCGGAGTTGGTGGATTTTGCTGAGTAGTGTGTACCACTAGTATTCCGCAAAAAAAAAAATTCAACAAAAGGAGAGAATTGGGTAGAATATCCTCATTTTATTCATACCGATGAAACTGCATTACATGAGAGTTTACATTACTGATAATATTTGCGCAGGTGTTCTGCATTCCATGCATTCTTAAACTCCTCCCCCTCTAAAGTTTCTATTCTGTAGGTTCCTGATCGAACAACTTCTGTAACTCGGTAAGGTCCATGCCAGTTCGCTTCCAGTGCTTTTGAATCACTTTCTTTAGCACATAGTCTCCTTCTTTTAAGTCGCACTTCTTCACTCTCTTGTTGTAGAACAAAGTTGTTCGTTGCTGGTAAGCAGCATTCCTGATGGCTGTTTCTTCTCTAACTTTCTCGAGCATGTCCAAGTCTAACCTTCTCATTAAATCACTGACAGGGGAATTGAAGTTTAGCACTCGGTGTGTTGGGAGACCCAACTCGGCAGGTATAACAACTTCACTTCCAAATGCCAGCATATATGGAGATTCTCCAGTTACTGCTTGGGGAGTAGTACGATAAGCCCACAATACTGAATGTAGCTCGTTGATCCAGTTTGCTTTCGCGTCATTCAGTCTTTTCTTCAAGCCATTTAGCAACGTTCTGTTTGTCGCTTCAGTTTGTCCGTTGCTTTGGGGATGGCCTGGTGCCGAATGGATCTTTAGGATATTTGACTGATGATAATAGGCAGCGAACTCCTCATTGTCAAATTGTGTTCCATGGTCGGTGATGAATGCATGGGGAAGACCATATCTACAAATGATATTTTTCCAAATAAATTGGTATACCTTTTTGTATGTCATGTCGACAAGAGGCTCGGCTTCTACCCACTTAGTAAAATAATCCACTGCGGCGATGAGATATTTAAATCTTCCCCTAGTCGTTGGAAGTGGCCCGACCAAGTCAACTCCCCACATGGCAAATGGCCAGGGGGAAGTAATGGGTGTCAATAATGCTTGGGGATTTCTTCGGATGGAGGAGAAACGCTGACACTTGTCACATTTCTTAGCATAGGCTATACAGTCAGCCCTCATCATTGGCCAGTAGTATCCTTGCGTCATTATTCTTTGCAGAAGTGTCCGACCTACTACATGGGCTCCACAAGACCCTTCATGGACCTCTTCAATCAAATCCTTCACCTCGGCGGGATGTACACATCTCTGCAAGCCAGCTATGATTCCTCGTCTTTATAGAATACCATTAGTCAATACATAACGAGCAACTTTAAACTTCAATTTCTTGGCCGCGAGTTTGTCAATCGGTAATTCTCCCTCCTCAATATATGCCCTGATGGGATCCATCCAAGATGGCCCTAAATCAAGTGTAATAAAATTCATCGCCAGCTCTTCATCTATGCTCCGACCAGCTAGAATTTCAATTGGGATTGTTTTTCGTAGCTCGGTACGAGTAGCCGATGCTAATCGAGCTAAAGCGTCTGCTCTTGCATTCTCCATTCTTGGTATTCTAACCAGTTGAACAGTAACAAATTCCGATACCTACTCCATCGCCTTTGCATGGTACTTAATCATCAACTCTCCTTTCGCTGCATATACACCGAGCATTTGATTTACAATCAACTGTGAGTCACTGCACACGATTACCTTCTCTGCCTTCAAGTTTTTTACCAGACTAAGACCTACAATCATCGCTTCATATTCACCCTCATTATTAGAAGCTTGAAATCGGAAGCGCAGGGCATATTCTATGTCGATCTCGTCTGGACTTTTCAATAGAATCCCGGCTCCACTACCCGAGGTGCATGATGAGCCATCCACATATAGGTTCCATACAGGTATTTTGTCCTTAAACTTCTTATTGGACAAAATTCCTCGATGGAATATTTGTTGCTCCTTTATCTCCATTTCTACCACACCTCGTTGCTCGTCGACTTTCTCCTCTTGCTCTCCGACCAGCTTAAGTTGATCGGGGTTTAAATTTGATGATCCTGTAACATCCACAGGTTGGTCGATGCTCAGCTTTTGCTTCTCGGGGGTATCAGGATAAGTGAACTCTGCTATAAATCTGCTACTGCTTGCCCTTTCAATGACGATCTAGGCTCATAAATTATATCATATTCACCGAGTTCTATTCCCCAGTACATCAATCTCCCTGATTTTTCTGGTTTGTGAAGAGCTTGCCTCAACGGCATATCGGTATATACAACTATGGTATGAGCCTGGAAGTATGGTTTCATTCTTCTACTCGCTTCGATCAGTGCCAGTGCCAACTTTTCCAACTTCGGATATCTGATCTCCGCTCCTCGAAAGGCCTTACTAGTGTAATAAATTGGCTTTTGTACTCCATCCTCTACTCTTATTAATGCCGAGCTAACTGTATTTTCCGAAACTGCCAGGTACAAGTATAACCTTTCTCCCATTACTGGTCTGGACAACAGTGGTGGTGCTCCCAAATATTTCTTCAATTCTTGAAAAGCTTTCTCGCATTCTTCATTCCATTCAAAAATCTTTTGAAGCATTTTGAAGAATGGGAGGCATCTATCAGTTGCTCTCGATACAAATCTGTTAAGTGCTGCTACTCGCCCTGTAAGACTTTTCACTTCTTTCTTCGTTGTTGGAGATCGCAGCCCTAATAGAGCTTTGATCTTTTCAGGGTTTGCTTCAATGCCTCTTTGATTGACAATATACCCGAGAAACATGCCTTCTCGTACTCCAAATATGCACTTGGTCGGGTTCAGCTTCATTTGATATTTATCTAATTGATCAAAGGTCTGGCCTAAGTCAACTAGATGGTCAGCAGCTTTCTTGCTCTTTGTTAGCATATCATCAATATCGACTTCCATATTGTAACTGATTTGTTCTGGAAACACCTTGTTCATCAGCCGCTGATATGTCGCACCTGTATTTTTCAAACCAAAAGGCATAACATTATAACAATAAGTTCCCCTAGGGGTAATGAAAGAAGTACTCTCCCTATCTTCAGGTTTCATTTTAATCTGGTTGTAACCAGAATAAGCATCCATGAAGCTCAGCAACTTGTGTTCCAAGGTAGAATCCACTAGTTGATCAATTCAAGGCAAGGGAAAATGATCCTTTTGGACATGCTTTGTTGAGGTCGGTGAAGTCCACACACATCCTCCATTTGTTGTTCTTCTTTTTCACCATCACCACATTTTCTAACCAGTCTGGATACTTAACATCTTCAATAAAGCAAGCTTTCTGGAGCTTCTCGAACTCCTCCTGTATAGCTTGATTCTTCTCGGGGCTGAGCACTCTTCTTCTTTGCTTCACCGGCTTGATTTCCTTATTCACATTGAGCTCGTGACATAAGAAATTTGGGTCTATTCCGGGCATATCTTCATGACTCCAAGCAAAAGTTTATTTTCTGCTTTTTAAGAAAACTATCAACTCTTGTTTCAATGAGGCATCTAACGACGAACCTATCTGAGTTGTTCGTTTAGGGTGCTCGTCGTCCAGAATGATGTTTTCAGTGGCTTCTACCACCTGACCTTTCACGAGTTGCGACTACTCTCTAGGGTCCAATGTTTTAATTTCTGCACCCTCATCCACCTGATAGGTAATAGACTTTATCCTAGATTCCTCTAGTTCCTCCTGCTCGGCAGATGAATAGTAGCATTCCCGAGCTACTTTTTGATCACCCTTCACAACTCCTACTCCAAAATTGGTTGGAAATTTTTGGCATTGATGTACAGTAGATGGTACGACTTCAAACTTCTTCAATCCTACCCTTCCCATGATGATGTTGTAGGCTGATTGAACATTCTTATCCATCACAAAAAAGCATACTCTTTCTGTTCGACAAGCAGGCCATGTACCGATGAACATATCCAACTTGATCGTCCCAAGTGAAAAAACTTTCTCGCTAGTAAAACTGAGGAGGGGCCTATGATAAGGCTCTAATTGGGATAACTTTAGATTTAAACTGTCGAAGCACGAGTAGAACATAATATTAGCCGAGCTACCATTATCAACCAGTACTCTCGAGATCATTACTTCCTTCATTCTCATTTTGATCACCAATGGGTCATCATGAGGATACAACACACCTGCGAGGTCATTTTTTGAGAAACCGATGACCAGTTTTTCTTTGTTGACCTTCCTCGGGCGATCATCTTTAGCCAAGTTTATTCGTTGAATATATGAATAGGCTTGAGCCTCATTGAGTTAAGCTTTTCTTTCTGCAGTAAGGTCTCCACCTCCTGCATCTCCACCTGTAATAACATTGCAATCAAAGGATCCAAAATATATTAAAAATACTTCACATTCTGGCTGCCTTGGTCTTTTAGAAAGATCGGGGTCATCTTCTGGATCATCTTTATGGTCTCTTTTCTTGTTCTCCTCTGCTCGATGAGGAGATCTAGATCTCTCTCTTGCTCGATCGTTATTTCTTTTTTCATTTCTACGATTAACATACTTTGCCAGTTTTCCTCGTCTAATGAGTGACTCGATCTCATTCTGAAGAGCTATACAATTTTTGGTCATGTGGCCATGATCCTTGTGGAACTCGCAATATTTGGCCTTATTCCTCTTGTCAGGATCTGACTTCATTTTTTCTGGCCGGTTTAACTCCTCGCTGTTCTTGATTTCTTCTAGAACATGGTTAATGTCTACCTTCAAAGGAGTATAATTTTCAAATTTCTTTAACACCTCCCATGATGGCTTTGTTTTTGAGTGCTTATCACCACCATTGTTTTTATGTTCTTTTTTTTGGCCTTATCACCCTCCACCTTGTTTTCTTTGGTATCCATATTCTTTTTTGCAGCCATAGCCTCCTCGGCATTCATGATCTTGGCCGCTTTTGCCATCAATTCCGACATGGTTCTGGTTGGATCTTTAGCCAAAGTGTAGTACAACTTATTGGGCAACAACCCACTCATCAGAGCAGTAATCGATGTCTTTTCCTCGTAATCAATAAATTCGAGTTTCTCGTTATTGAAGCGAGTTATATAATCCTTAGTGCTCTCACCTGCCTTTTGTCTAACACTTAACAGGTGTGCTACTCGTTTAATAGGCTTTGCTCCAAAACAGAAGTTTCCAATGAAAAACTCGGCTAGTTGAAAGAAAGTTGAAATCTTACCCCGAGGAAGATTATTGTACCATATTTGAGCAAATCCTGTAATAGTTCCCGAGAATGCCCTGCATCTCATCTCATTTGGCACAGTATAGATGTCGGCAGCAGCTTAGTATTGCTCTATATGAAGGACAGGGTCGGTTTTTCCATCATATTTGGGAGTCACAATAGGTGCTTTGAACTTTGATGGTGTGGGAAAATCCACAATTTCTTGGACAAAAGGTGTCCCTTGGACAAAAGTTCTTTGTAGAGGATTATTGGCCTTGGCCATTTCCCCTAATCTATCCTCCCACCTCTGAATAGAGACTTTCCACCCATCATTTCCTTCCTCGGGCTTACTAGTTCGAGCAATTGATCGTATTGAAGTAGCTTCCTGGGACCTATCTTGTCGAGCAGCTGGTTGTGATTGGGCAGAACCCTCTCTTAGATAAAATGGTCGCCAAAAGTTTCTCGACACAGCCTTAGGAGGATTTTTATTCTTTCTAGGGCCCAATCGATCAAAAGGAGAGACCCTACTTAATCTTTCCAGTGCACTGGTCCTTTTCAGGGAGAGAGTGATGTGTTGTTCAGTATCTGTGGCTCGTACTGACGAAGTTCGACCCGGTTGATAAGAAAAATCTTCAGATCTATCAATGTAATATGAATCGCTTTGCCTAATGCGTGAAGAAAGTAAATGAGTATTTCTTTGACCACTTCGTTGTCCTGAATAGGTGGATGCTCCACCTTGGATGGTTTCCATGAGTTGTCGCATTGTTTCCTGCATGGTTGTCTGGCCTTGAGCCAAACTGGCCATGATTCCAGCCAGATCTTGGATATTTGGAGGAGAGGATGGAGTTGGGGGTTTCCAGCATTTCGATTGCTGGATTCAGGGTTGTCAGCCATTGTTGATGAACTATTTTTGTTGAAAAATGAAAATTACTGTCGTTTCCCACAGATGGTGCCAATCTGTTGATGTAAAAAATTAGACTATCTCTAATTTTTTAATCACAGATAAAAATAAATATGAGACAAGAGATTTTAAAGTGGTTCAGCCTTGAATGAATGGCCTACGTCCACTGTTTGTGTTTTTCTTGACTGTTTAGGAATTCTCGAAGTATGATTGTCCTCAAGAAATTCCGGTCCCCTCCCAATGAGAATAATACAATGTATTTATAGCCTTGAGGCTGTACATGTGAATGGGTAATACATAGCTATTCACCAAGCGTATACATCCGTATGATAATAATCAGTATTTAATGCGCATTTAATCCGCTTAATTGTCTGATAATAAATGCTCTGATCGAGGTGCAACTCGGACCGCCTAAGTATCTCGGTATCCATGAGTTGCTCGGTACAGTAAAGTTCCTCGGTGAGCACCTACTGCTCGGAGTATCTGAGCTGGTCGGGGAAATTGAGTTCCTCAGAGTCAAGGTATTGTTCAAAAGTGTTTGTTAGTGCCATGTAGATTGACACGTGTCTCCACTTCATTGTGCCATGTCAGTAGATTAAAATTGGTATCAACTACTAGGACTTGGGGGTATATTACAACAGGAGAGTCAGGCGATAGCTTATGCTTCCCGTAAGATTAAGCCTCGCGAGAGGAATTACCCCACCCATGACTTGGAGTTAGCGGCAGCCGTATTTACACTTCGGATTTGGAGACACTATCTCCTGGGGCAGAAATTTCGCTTATTCACGGACTACAAGTCCATACAGTACCTCTTCAGTCAGAAGGAGCTGAATATGCATTAACGTCGGTGGCTCGAGTTTGTGAAGGATTATCAGTTCGATATTCAATACCACCCAGGGAAGGCTAACGTGGTAGCATACGCGCTGAGCCGTAGGCCAGTAAATGAAGTGGTCGAGGTGTGGAAAGTGAAGTGGAAAGAGTTGGGACACCAGGACACATTGGCCCGATCATCCATGTCTATGATGACAGTTATGCCCCAGATCATTATGAGGGTAGTACAGGCTCAGGCAGCAGACCCGTTCTATCAAGAATAGATAGTATGGTTACTAGTAGAGGGGGCTGAGTCTTATACAGTCAGTTCAGATGGGGGCTTACGCTTCAATGGGAGATTAGTTGTTCCTAAGGGGGGAGACTTGCGACATGAGATGATGACAGAGTCGCACGGTTCGTGATTTATGGTACATCCTGGTGGAGATAAGATGTACCAGGATATAAGGCGACAGTTCTGATGGAGCGGGATGAAGAGGGATATTACTGAATTCATTTTGAAATGCGCCACTTGTCAGCTAGTAAAAATGGACCATCACAGACCGACAAGACTTTTACAACCATTAGAGGTTCCTATGTGGAAATGGGAGAGAATTTCCACGGACTTCATCATGGGGTTACCTACATCACAGAGAGGTCATGATTCCATATGGGTAATCGTGGATCGGTTGACCAAGGTTACTAACTTTCTACCAGCCCGAACAGACTACACTATGGGAAAGTACGCCCAGATCTTCATAGCTGAAATAGTGAGACTCCACGGGGTGCCTCTCAATATCGTATCTGATAGGGACAAGATCTTTGTGTTACAATTTTGGGAGAGTTTCCAGGAATCCATGGGTACGGAGTTGCGGTTTAGTACAACATATCACCTGCAGATTGATGGGCAGACCGAGCGGACGAATCAAATGTTAGAGGACATGTTGCATATGTGCATCCTCGACTTTGGAGGTGGTTTGGAGCAATACCTTCCACTGATGGAGTTTGCCTATAATAACTCCTACCAATTCACTATCGGTATGGCTTCATTTGAGGCATTATACGGTAGGCCTTGTCGTTCCCCAGCATGTTGGCTAGAGGTGGGGGACAACAAGCTACTTGGACCAGAGGTGATTCAGGATACTTCGGTGAGGATAGAGATGATACGCAGTCGTATTCGGGTTTCTCAAGACCGATAGAAGAGTTACGCTGATGCCAAAAGGTTCTTTCGAGAGTTCAATGTGAGGGACCAAATGCTTCTTCGAGTGTCTCCTATGAAGAGGATTATGCGTTTTGGGCAGAAGGGGAAGTTGGCACCTAGATATGTGGGACCATTCCCTATCATCGAGCGGATTGGGCCAGTTGCGTATAAACTTGGGTTACCAGAACACTTACATAGGATCCATACTCGAGGAGATTTCTTCGGGATGAATTAGCCCATACTCATATCGCTTTAGAGGAGATTGATCTACAGCCTGATAGTTCCTATGAGGAGGGACCTGTTGCTATCCTAGACCGTAGCGAGAGGAAATTGAGGTCGAAGACAGTACCGTTAGTGCGTGTTCAGTGGTGGCATCATAATGACGAGGAGTCTACCTGGGAGCGCGAGGACGAGATGCGCGAGCATTATCCAGAGTTATTTTTACCAGGTATATTTTATTTTCGAATTTCGGGACGAAATTCTGTTATTAGGGGGAGTATGTAATATCCCGTAATTTTATTGATTTTATTTAATGGGATTAATCAAATTAAATGGGATCCGAATTTAAATACTAGTGAGACCAGAGTTGGTATTTGATTAAGATAATTATGCTGAATATTACAGAGTGAATATGGTAATATATGATTAATGAATTTATTAATATTATCGCGAGTTATAAATGCGGCAATTTCAGAAATTAAGTTGGGACGCGTGTGTCCATCGCGTCAGGAATCAATTTAATGGATTTTAAAGTAAATTATTTTTCATCATCCATATGGTCATTTCGAGTGCGCCAACGTGTCTAGAAGGGTCAAGAGAGTCAGAAAACTCTACCCGAGGGTTTAGTTTGGGTTTCGGGGTAGTTTTGGGCCAAATCGACAACCCGGGAGGGTATTTTAGTCATTTTAAATTTTGGTGAATAGTGACCTACGAAAATTAGGTTTTGTTTATCAGCCAACCCTAGAGCCATTATCTGTCAAATCAAATAGTGGGCAACATGAAAAGAGAGGAGAAGTTCCAAAGGTTTCCAAGGCCATAACCACCACACACCACCACTATCGCCGGATTTGTAACCATAAAGAGAAGGAGAACCAACCTTTATCGTCATCAAAAGATCAAAACTTCTAAATAGAGGCAAGTGATTTATCTTGCAAAGATTCAAGGCATTTACTTTATATGATAGTGTATATTTAATATCTTATCATAAATGGTGATTTTATTGTGAAATTGGAAGAATTAAACCTTTAATATGAGTAGGTTGCATGTAGATACACTCCTAGTCATATACTAGTTACGAAATCATGATCTATGTGTAAATAATCACGATTTTATAGGGTGTTATATGAAGATCTTGAAGAAAATAGGAGAAATAGGTTTTTTATGAAAAATACGTGATTTGATCCCAAAAACTGTTAATCCTTGTTGACTTAATGATTCTAATACGTTAAAGTTTATGCATATATGTTGGTTTGATGATTAGAATACTTGGTTGGGAGTTTGGGAAGTTGTAATGGAGGATTTGGGTGTAAAATATAGGGAACCCGTAGCTGTTAATGGAAATTCTGGGCAGATACCTGTTCGATCAATCGATCGACTCAAGAATGTCGATCGATCGACCCCTTCTGATTTTTGTAAAATTGTTCCCTTTAAAGTTCGCCGAATACCAAGCTTGTAAGAAGTTGTTGTTTAACTTATAAAAGATTGTGGGACTTGATTGAGGTCAGTAGGCTCATAGTTAGTGCCCGGAATATGTTATACCTTATGGAATTTAATGGGATTCTTAGGGATGCTTACCGAGTGAGGTACGGTTGGAGATTACTTAAATTGAGAGCGAGTTTGGGTGGATGATGATGTAAGGTTAGGATCGTTAGCAGGGGTACTTTAATTACTGAGATAACCTTAGTGACTAGCGAGAGACTTAGTAACCTTTTTGAGATAGGGTATGTACTCGGAACTATATGTCGAGAATTATCGCTCTAAACCTATTGTGTAGAATAAATGGGATGATGTTATTATATGTGTGAGACTTACGACATAGGGATGGAATATACCTATACTAATATTATGATTACCTAAGTTGTGTGAATACTTAGAATATGGATGATTATGTGTATGACATACCTACCATACTTGTTATCACGGGAGGTTGATTTTTGGGAAAGGACCGTCTTATCTTTGTGTGCTTTCGGGAGGGATTTAGACTGGTACCTTAAGGACATAGGATTGTGAATGACTTATTTTTGAGTTGATAAGTTAACTGACCATGGGAGCGTAAGTATGTGCGTGACCCATGGGTATGTGAACTATGTTCACCTCCACTATGTGTGATTTTTATTGAAACGGTTCCTGAGTGATTCAAAACACGTGATCCTTATGTACGTGATGTACCGAAATTCAATAGAAGAGTGTGCGTGCACCGTAGCTTGGCCTAGGGGTGCCATATATGTATATATGTAATGGGAGACTTATATATGTACTTGTGACTGATTCACTGCTACTTATTAGATGCGAATAATTAAGGAATTTAATTGAGCTAAGAACATTGTAGACTTAACTAATACTTGAGCTAAGTAATCTGATTATTGAACGTGTGAGTTACGAATATATTTTATTTAAATAATAGGGGTGGTATCTAAAGTAAGAACCGTCTGGATGGGGGTCGAATAGACTAGACAGGTAGTGGTATAACTAGGGCCTGTTGCCCATTCTATTCAGTGACAACAGTTTTTGACTTTCAGTTCTTTCAGTCTTGGGATTTATTTATTTCATTGAGACATATGTATTGGGTTTATTTACATTGCTATTATTATTAGAGTGTTTACTCGAGACATCAGTCATTCATTCTATTAATTATCTTATGAGATTGTTTATGTGTTGGTTAGATGATGATTTAGATTATTTTTTGGTAGGTTAAATTAAAACTTTAAAACTTGGCACTTCACTATTTTAAATATTAGTTGGTTAGTAAATAATTAATGTTTACGACGGTGATGCTATGAAGTGAACCAACTTGACATTTTGTATTAATTTAAATAAAGGAGTAGCTACCCGGTATTTAATTAGTCGGGGTGTCACAGCCCAACCCTATTTCAGTTGGCGTCGTACAAAATTAATTTTACTCTCCCCGGAGTATCCAACACGATAGTCTTATCACTCAATTTACTATCGTTGAAACAATTGGTAATTTATCACTACACATTACCATAATAAGTTCTATTATGCTAACTCAAAGCAATAGAAAATTATAATAATAAAATATACTCTTAGGACCCACCCGGTTCACTCACGGGCGACACCAAAAAGTCCCGCTATCAATGAGAAATACTTTTGTAACAAGACAGTTAAAATTATCGTTTCCACTAACCTCGACTCGCACGCGAATTTAGTAATTTCAATTTTTATATGCCTGTTGTGACACACCATGTCACTAGAATTAATCCTTTATTCACAAGGATGAAATAAAACTTCAACAGTCTCTCCTGATCACGTAGGGTCCTTACATGCACTTTTCACGATCAAAACAACTCATGATCACTTGCATCCATCATACATCTAGGATTTCATCCTATAGTTGTACTCACCCGTTGTGGACAAATTATTCACTCCTGCGGTTTACACGCCCATTATTGAAACATTGGCCCAACATATATATGCCTCAATTATGGTCTTACCGACCTCCCTTTTTCTTCTTGGACCCCATCGACCTTGAAATACGTTATGCTACTATTATCGAGGACTCCACTGGTCCTATTTAAACCTACCACTCTTAGGTCGTAAATTTTATGGGCCTAATTCTCTTTACCCAATTACTCCCCTAGAAGTCTCACTCTTCCAGTTGTTATGCCTAATTGGTATGGTTTACTATTCTAAAAAATTATCGGTCTCACTACTTAATGGGGACACATTTAACACTTAGTAGTCTCTCTCTACACATATGGTAATTTCCCTTACTATTTCCTCGTTACTGACCATTTTGAACGTTCTTCTCTTGGACCTATCAATCTTAACTCCCAATTATTATTCCCATTATTCTTTTGGCTCTATGGGTCCTATGGGATACATTATCGAATTTACTAGTCTTGGCTGATTTTATCACCACTAAGTAGGGGTTTAATCATGTCACTTTAAATGGGTCCCCTACTGGGTACACCTTCCGGTGATGTTTCATTAACAATATTGAATTCAATCTTGCCATTCAGCTAGGTTTCTTAACCCTTCTAGCTCCCCTTCATTTGGAAGCATCATCAAATTTCTTGGTGACGTTAATCCTAGTCGTCTTCATCATATTTTCACTCACACTAGAGTATTTCACTCACGAGTCTTTTCACATAATGAACTCTACTTATCTTCTATGTACCCCATTCTTCCTAGGGTAAGGAGTTCGTTAAAGAAGTTACTTCTCTTTTTCATACCCAAAAGAGATAAGTTTTAAAATTCCATTCACATCCTGATTTAAACATCAGATGAACGATTTCACTATCGAACCATACCTAAAATTCTTATTCCAGCTTCACACATTTTCTTTGTATGTGATGTTGAACTCTCGTCACTTAAGTTTGCTCTTCCTAGAAAAATTTTACTAGAAAATTTTCAAATCCTGGGTGTTATTACACTTCACCCTTCACAATTATCGTTGAATTTCTTCCTTCACAAGAGTCCTTCCGACTCCCTCACCTTTCACATACAGTACTGGGTGAGTTAAGAACGGCACAACCATCAACTATGATGGTGCTTGGGAAACTACAATTCCCAAGCGACTTCCTTAAAGTTCTCAGCCCAAACAACAATTATGATGGTTTATATTTCCAACACCATTTTCCAAAATACTCTATATCTTTGGCTGAGTCCTCCTCCTGCTGTCCTTCTAACAGCTCTTGCTAGTCGTCCCACATCGTTTGGCGCATAATGCCCGACCGAACTCGTATAATCATTACATCTCACATACTTCATGGCAGGAGAACGTAAGTCGAAATACGCAGAAGAATTCAACATCCTAATAATAGGGCTCTACATTAAAGAACGCTACGCTAAAATGTAGTAAGCCGCACAGATCCTAAAGACACTAGAACCTGATGCTTTGATACCACGTGTAACAACCCGCCTAATTAAATATCAAGTGATTAGTCATTTATTTAATTAAATCAGAATATCCAGTTGGTTCAATCTCAGCATCACTGTCGAAAATAATTTCTTTATTAATCACCTAATAGTTAATTAAGCTAAGTGTCAAAAACTTTTTCCATTTTTAAATTAAACCATTCCACGACATAGAGTAATAATATGCAACAACACATCACAACTGAATTAACCACAACAAGAATAAATGTGACTGTAATAACTCTCCAGTTAAATTATAATATTTACACTAAATAAAACTAATATCCACAATGGTTACATAAATAATTACAACCTCTAGAATCCTAGGCGACAAGCCCTAAATGAAGTAGACGCTACAGATAAGTGAAACAACAGAAAGGAAGCATCTAAATAAAATCCGTATCTCTGCTAGTAGCTATAATCTATCGGAACATCCATAATCTATGCTGGGTATCCCTATTGCTGGATACCTGATGTACAAGATATAGTAGAGAAGAGAATATGCAAGAAAACGGGTCAGAGCCCGATTGTAAAATATTTAAAAATAGCAAATGCTTAACAATTACAACTAAGCATTTATTATGTACATGCTAGTTTCTCGGGCCGTCTCTTGAGAATTCTCACCTCTCATCTAGAGTGCACACCTATCGTATCTTATTATCTTCCTAGTTAAGGTTCCCTCATAAGTAGCCTTAATATCACTATGATTCTAACCCATATCATATTCTCGAATTTCCCATATAATACGTATATTAATCATTTCTGTTCATTTCTCTTAAATATGAATTAATCTTATTACATCTTTGGGTAAGTGTTCATTTACTTAATACTATTAGGACTTCATTATTCATTTCCATCTACAACATCACATAGTAGATTACATCACAACATATATATCTATCACACTATTATATATACTAATATGGCACCTCCCAGACAGAGCTGCGGTGCATGCATACTCTGCTATTATGTCTTGATACATTAACTGATTGCATAGAGGACAAATGATTCGGTGCCTCTCTCGAATCCTATAACATAACACAAACATATTGAAGGCGAGCATACTCCCCCGCTAAATGGGTCAGGCGCATACCTACGCTCCCATTCAACCGTCGAAACTATCATTACACCGATAGCACGTGTTCAAGGTTCTATGCTCAGGGTACGAATCTAAAATCCCCCCAAATTGGACGCATAAGGATAAGACCGTCCACAACGCAAAACCTCCTCCCCGATAGCAAGCAGCGCAGGTATGCCATACATACAAATAATAATATAGGTATTCATCACACCTATATAAATACAACATACATAAGGCATTCACACACCATATGATAATTCCCATACGTAGTATTTTTATCTATTAAATCATACGTATTAAAGATTATGACTTTAATTCTTTATTTTATATTCCCGAGACACACTCATTACTCGAAGATTAAATAAGTATTCCTCAACCTAATTTAGTAGGTAAATGTCTACACCCTACTTGTCCATGTCATCACAACTTCCGAAATTCTATGAATTAAACTCATCTTTAATTAGGTTTAATTCTCGATAACCCTTAATTCATTCTTAACCCTTCATTCTATCTCTTAGGGTTAATCCCACCTATTCCTAAGGATATACCGGTAATTAATAACTCTCTTACTACTGGTCCCAACCTTAAGTTATCATTTATCCAATTTAAATCCCAAGTAACATAAGTCTCGATAATAACTCATTTAATTAACACTCGTTAATTTCCCCTCATTAAAAAATCCTAAAAATAATATTTTCTGGGTCTTAGGTATATCCTATTGCCCTTCTCTAAGTCCTACTATGTTCAACAAATCATCACCAAAGATTTCTCAAAGTTGGGATTGAATCAAAAGATAAAAAGGAACCAAATCACATTTTTTTCAGTGGAGTCGATCGATCGACCAGATATTGCCAGGTTTTCTGCATTGTTTTTTTATTCGTATTGAATATTGCATATTTCTGCCCTTTATCTTTATGCATTCTAGCACTTTTACGGTCCTAAATGCCTATAATTATGCTCATTAACTAGACAACCTTGGATTTGGATATATACATGCTTTGCAGGGGTTATTTGTGCTTTTGTAGGTATTGGAACGCTAAAAGTGAGGTTCGATTGCATTTCGAAGAAGTTTCGTCGTTGAAGGCTACTTCAAGGGAAATTTAGTCTTTTCAAACTCACTAATTTTTATGTAATGAAGTTACCAACATGTATATCATCAAATTATCTTTCTGTGGCCACTGACCGTGCGTCATTCTGACTCCGTATGTGGAAGTTATGACCATTTCCGGAAGGTTTCGATATTTTCTTCTACTTCAAGGGCATTTTGGTATTTTCATACTGCATAATTTGGGGGTTTCAAAACTGAATCATGTAGATAATTAAATTAGCTTTGTGTCGGTTCCGACCACTGATTCCGTATGAGGGAGTTATGGCCATTTCCGTGCAACGCGTCAAAATTGGTTCGAAGGGAAAAGTGGGCTGTCTCCAGCCCAAGGCAAATTCCAAAAGTGCGGTCGACCGGTCCCAAAACAGAGGTCGACCGGTCCCATCAGATATGGACGAAAATTGGCTTATTTTGGGTTTTTGGGTTGGTTTTGTTGGGGGTTTATTTTGGGGTATTAATAGAATGTTTGGGGCTTTTCTTAGAAGATATATATTTCATTTTAGGTTAGAGAGGAGGGGATTTATGGGTTTGGCTTATCTCTCCTAGGGTTGACACCATTTGGGTTGTGTAAGTTACTATTCATCTTCCCCTCCATTTATATTATTTGCTATTCTTTGTTTAAGCTTTGCTCTCTTGATTTATAGCTTTGATTTATTAGTTGTTGGTAGTTTAATTCTTGTTTTCTTTGGTAATTAGTTATTTTACTTAGTTTAATCATGTGTAGTTAGTAGTTTTATGGGTTGGGATTGCGTTTTCGCCATTAATGGGAGTCGATCTTCGAAAGTTAGGTTTTGGGAAAAATTACGTTTAATTGAAACCTCGGGTATTAAAGTCGGATTATTATGCGTTTAACTTTCTTTGTCACGCAACGTTAGTATTTACAGAGATAATCCGAATTTAATCCGCATGTGACCATTTTTGATTAAATGTTTAATCTCGCAACTTTGGGTTAAATTCCTTATTGTGTGATGCTTATACTTAATTGAAAACGCTCGATTAAATGTTTTCGAACCGAAATTCTAATTATTAGTTGTTTAGACCATGGTGGGGACACGATCTCCACTCTCGTTTTATTAATTCTAGTTTAGACTTAACTTCTTAATTTTTCCCTTTTCTTTATTTCCAACCTATCACCTTTTACACTTTTATTTTAGGAGTATTAAATCCTATAAATTCTAGCAACTCGTCTCTGTGGATTTTCAATACCCGACTTACCGCTATACTTGTATCGCAAGTGCAGTCGTAACTTAGGTTTTTGTATTGAGTTGGCGAAACGAAAACAACGATTAGCGTCTTTACACGCGCTACTTTTCGCACATAATCAAAATGGCGCCTTTGCTGGGGACTAGTTTGTTTTAGACTTTATTTGATTTAGTATTTCATAGTATTTTCTTTCTATTTTTATTATTTGCTAATATTTTGCAGGACTTCCACAATTGAGCACTTAGAAACGCTCGAATCTTTCCCGCGCGCACTTACTTTGTGGAATCCTCCATTCGAGCCATTTTTGGGGTAAGCATGTCTTATTCCAATTCTTTCGGTAATCCTTGTTATAATTCTCAAAATTTTAGGCCTATGAATTTCGGTGAATACTTAGCATGCCAAAGTAAAACAAATTCAAATATGACTTTGGGCGAGTATAACGAAAGTCAAAATTTAGGTTATTGGAATTTTGATGATGATGATAATGATTTTGGGCCTTTACCTCCTTATAATAGGAATTTTGAAACGAATTCGAATAGTTTTCAAAATTCCTATAATAATGAGTTTTCGTTTAAGTCCGATGGTAATTTTCAAAGTTCCCATTTTCATGCATCCGCACCTCGACCTATGACATTCGGTGAGGGCTTGCGTATGTATGAGAATGAGAAACTTGAAAATCGTTATCGGAAAGAAAATCATCTTTGGGAACATGAATTGGATTTATTATTTGAGTCCGATGACGATTTTGCTTCCGAGACTTTCGAAGTCGAGGAATGTTTTGAACCAAATGAGGTACTTGTGCCTACTTTGGAACAAACCATTCTAGACTTTACCCATCGCGAAATAGATATTGAAAGTGAGGATGAAAATGATGTAATATCTATTTTCAATGAAATGATTTCTTCTTTGGCCCCCAAAGAAGAACATTTCATTGAAAATGATATTATTTCCTTTGAAATTCCAACTTCATTTGATGATGATTCATCTCATGAGTTTAAATTTCATTCATTCCCATTTTCATTCTCTGTTATCACACCGTCACAAGTACCCGATGATTCGGTTTCAAACTTTAATGTTTTAAACCCTATCGCCGATGAGGAGTACTTGCTCGAGTCTCCCTCCACGATCGCATCTTTTCCTTTGTGTGCGCCACCTCCCATTCCAACTTCAAAATCTTTGGGAGGATTTTTGGCTTTTCTCGGTTCCCACTTGTTTTTGTCACCCGTTCATTCCAAACCCCCCATCGTCCCACCAAAACTTCTAATTGGCGATGGTTCATTTCTTCCGCCTTATACATGCCTTCCGTTGTTAAAACGGAATTCATATTTTTCGGAGGGCATGCTTGTATGTGAGGGTACACCAGTTATCCTCCAAAGTCAAATCTTTTTTATGGTGGACCCTCACCTATTTAGACTTCTAGTGTACAGTTAGTGTGGGGTCTAAATAGTAGGTTGTATATAGTTAGCTTTTTATTCTTTATTTCTTTTTAATTTAGTCTAGTGTAATTAGTTAACTTTTTATTATTTGTTTTTGCTATGCTCGGTACTAACTTGTTTTGTAGATTCTTTGAACTTGTTCTTATGGGGATCGCTCCACTTTTGGGTAATATCGCTCTTCTCCTCTCTTTGGCTTGGTTTTTAATTCACATTGAGGACAATGTCAAGTTTTAAGTTAGGGGGTGTGGGATATTCTATCAATTTCTTATTTTAGTCCATATTTTTGCTCACATGTTAGTTTCTTACTATGCTTTTCTTAAAAAATTTCAAAAAGATTTTCTTTCTTTTTTCTCCTTTTTTGGGCATTTTGTCTTTGTTTTCGATGATAAATTTTAATAATTGCCCGATCCAATTGACAACTCAATGATGCATGTTCTCTATTTTAGAAGTTATTAGACTTTAGTCTCGATTATTGATATTATGAATAACTTCATGAATTAAACTTTAATCCCATGAGCACATGCACTTTTATCGCCTTATTGATTTGGTTTAAGATTTTTATAACTCGGTAATCTTTTGTTGCATTGTATATACTTACACCGAGTAAGCTTTGTACCTTTTGTCGTTTGTGAGTGTATACACTATTCTTTTCTCATTGAAAACGTTGAATTCATTGGTAATCTCACTATTCTTTCATTTGATCGTTCATTAATTGAGTTCATAGTTGAAATGTATTATTTGAGCATGATTTTCATATATTATTTTGACTTGAGAATTGCGTAAACTTTTGGAAATGATCATAGGCCCTCTTTGTTATATCACCCATACTAGCCTTGACCTCACCCTTATATGTTTACCCTCGTTAAACCCTTTGAGCCTAAATATAGCCTTTCGTTTCATAACCCAAATCCCATAACCAACTCCAAATTGGAGTTTTAAACCATACATACACTTTCCATACCTTTGTTTGGTTTGTTACTTGGGATTGAATGATGTTGTTATGATATCGGTTGCAATTTAGGCATATGAGAGTTTGAAAAGTAAAGTAAAGAAAGATGTGAAAAAGTTAAGAAAAAGAGAAAGCAAAAAGCAAAAGAAAACATGAGAAAAAGAAGAAAAGAAAAGAAAGAGAAAGTTGTAAATGTTGTATATAGTTCAATAAGCTTTGATTGCTCTCCCCGCTTATATATCTAATGTCGTTTTGGAACTTGTTTTTCCAATTTTGATATTGCCCGCATTTTCCCATTATCTCGAGTTTTCATCCCAAACACTTTGAATCCGTATTTCATACCCTAGCCTAACCTACATTATAACCCTATACAAGTCCTATGTGATCTTAGGTTGATCTAATTTAAAAGTCATAATAGTTGTGATAATCTGTGAAAATACATTTCGCCTCTTTTAGTGTGCGGTATTTTTCATTGAGATTACAGTTTTTCAGTTTTTATATAGCGCTCTTCATTTGTGACAAGTGTACGACCTAGTTTCCATTTACATTTACTCTTTATCCCCCATGTTCCGTGTGTTAGCTCCCTGTTTCGAGTGAATTCACTTGATGAGTGTAATGCCTGTGAGGATTGAATGTATGTTTGCTTTAATGTTTATCCGGTTTATATAAGTTTTTTGCCAAATCACACTTTGCATGTGCTCACTCCCCTCCCACATTTTAAGGTTTCAATTCAATGAGGTGCATTCTATAATGTTAATGATTCGAACTTTTATGTGAATTCATTCACTTTGCTAATAATGCATATGAAATCTTTTTCGCTTTTGTTGGGCTTATCGTTTTGGGCATATTTTGAGGAAACCATATGATGTTTGTGGGTATCATCCCTGAAAACCCTCACGAAACGACACTCGTCCACTAGGGTAACCTAGGGGTTTAACGGCTTATTGCATATGCTAAATGAAATCGTGTTCCCTACGAAAGTGGCAATTATATTTCGATGCATATATACGTTTTGTATTTCCTTCTGTGGACTGATTTTGTTTGTTTCATCACTAGGGACTAGCGATGTTTAAGTTAGGGGGTGTGATTCGTATCGAATATTGCACATTTCTGCCCTTTATCTTTATGCATTCTAGCACTTTTACGGTCCTAAATGCCTATAATTATGCTCATTAACCAGAAAACCTTAGATTTGGATATATACATGCTTTGCAGGGGTTATTTGTGCTTTGTAGGTATTGGAACGCTAAAAGTGAGGTTCGGTTGCATTTCGGAGAAGTTCCGTCGTTGAAGGCTACTTCAAGGGAAATTTAGTCTTTTCAAACTCATTAATTTTTATGGAATGAAGTTACCAACATGTATATCATCAAATTATCTTTCTGTGGCCACTGACCGTGCGTCATTCTGACTCCGTATGTGGAAGTTATGCCCATTTCCGGAAGGTTTCGATATTTTCTTCTACTTCAAGGGCATTTTGATAATTTCATACTGCATAATTTGGGGGTTTCAAAATAAAATCATGTAGATAATTGAATTAGCTTCGTGTCGGTTCCGACCACGCCTCATTTCGATTCCGTATGAGGGAGTTATGGCCATTTCCGTGCAACGCGTCAAAATTGGTTCGGAGGGAAAAGTGGGTTGTCTCCAGCCCAAGGCAAATTCCAAAAGTGCGGTCGACCGGTCCCAAAACAGAGGTCGACCGGTCCCATCAGATATGGACGAAAATTGGCTTATTTTGGGTTTGTTTTGTTGGGGGTTTATTTTGGGGTATTAATAGAATGTTTGGGGCTTTTCTTAGAAGATATATATTTCATTTTAGGTTAGAGAGGAGGGGATTTATGGGTTTGGCTTATCTCTCCTAGGGTTGACACCATTTGGGTTGTGTAAGTTACTATTCATCTTCCCCTCTATTTATATTATTTGCTATTCTTTGTTTAAGCTTTGTTCTCTTGATTTATTGCTTTGATTTATTAGTTGTTGGTAATTTAATTCTTGTTTTCTTTGGTAATATTTAAAATAGTGAAGTCCCATTTCTTTTCGTTTATGCTTCAAATAATTTTTGAAATCTTTCCAAGAAGGAGGTAATTTTTCAATTAACGTAGCAACTTGAAATGTTTCACTTATGACCATATTTTCAACAAGTATTTCATGAAAAAATAATTGAAGCTCTTGGACTTGGCTTATGACAGTCTTTGAATCAACCATTTTATATTCGAGAAATCTACCGACCGCGAATTTTTTTATGCCGGCATCCTCGGCTTTATATTTTTTATCCAAAGACTCCCATAACAATTTAGCGGTTTTGATTGGACTATATACATTATAAATTGTATTGTCCAATCCATTAAGGATATAGTTTTTGCAAATAAAATCTGAATGTTTCCACGCTTTTACAGCTAGCAAAGTTGTCTTATCCGTTTCATTTTCATTAACCACAGGAGCATCTTCGTTAATAAACCTCGCAAGATTAATGGTAGTTAAATAGAACAACATCTTTTGTTGCCAACGTTTGAAATCAGTACCATTAAACTTTTCAAGTTTTTCTCCATGAGTTAAATGAGTCAGAACGGTATTAGGAATACTAACCGCCACATCATTTTAAGGAACAGACATCACATTTTCAGACGATTCAGTAGCCATTATTTTGTTATTGAATAACACAAAAGCAATTTATGAAATGTATAGAATTTTTTTTTCAAAATTAAAATTGTAGGAAAAGAGATATTCAATGTAAACACGTTTTAGTATGTAAATAAAACAGATAAAACATTACCAATCTAATTTCAATTAAGAAAATTATTTATTTCGTGAAAACACAAAAAATAGAAGAATATTTAGTCTTAAGATTGTTGTTTACCGGTTTACAAAAAAAGTAATATATCACTAAATAAATAAACAATATACTTTAGAAAAACAGTAACAGTAAAGGAAGAGATGAAGAACATACAAGTTGTGATTGAAACAATCACTTGTAGAATTTTGACCGAGTCAAAAGTTGAACTATCTCTCCTTAAGACAGAATACGCCCCCGCTACGGTGCTGACTGCAAATTCAATGGGCGTCTGCCTCCCAGGATGAAACGGCCAACGACTGTTGCAAGAAGTACTTCAGTGCAACAGTCTCACGAGCCAACAATGGCGAATTTTCTCAACCAGTAAGAAGGAAACAAGGACAGTAGTAGGGAATTCGAGTAGATTTTGTAATTCTCTTAAACGTACTGCATATGGTCCCTTTTATAAGTGGTGAATGGCTGCAACTCATGGCTTTTCCCAGAACAGATATGACTGCTTGTACAGTCGCATCTCTCTAATAAAGCAACTTAATATTTTAATTAAAAATGACAGTGTTTTTTAAATAATAAAAAAATGACAGTATTTTTAAATAATTAATTAATGCAAAAAATAATTAATCCATTTTTTTTGGTTCATAAAATAAATTTTAAAGCCCAAAGGTCAACTAAAATTTGTCCAAAAAAAATTAATAGTTGCTCAAGAAAGACCAAAGACCCACGACCCAGACGGGCACGGGCTGGGCCGGCCGGACGGCGGCGGCGGCCGCGCGCATGTGGACTTTTGGCCCAAGCCCAACACATGCATAGTGTTGGCCATCTCCCCTTCAAAGAGTAGGGATAGTCCAAGGCATCCAAGCCTTAGTCCCATAATTTGGGTATATTAACTCTAAGTGTTTCTACCACTTTTCCAATGTAGGACAAACTCACTTAACTATGTTACTCCATCTAGCTTAAACTCAAATGGGTCACTTTAAGTCCAAATTTTTCATTCATTACTTCACTATTTTGAACAAATGATTATACCAAATTAATCTCCTTGTTACAAAGAACACATTGGTACTAAGACACGTCACTTTTAACATATGTGTCTTAATTAAAATTGACTCTAAAGTTTGACCATATAAGCTGGCATTTCATAAAATATACAACAATCCCCCACATGAATGAAATTTAGAAGAATCAAACGAATATAGATGCAAACAGAGAGTTGTTCTAGGAAAAAACATTGCATCGAAAAAGATAGCTTATGGCTTTGAATCTTTCCTAGTGAGATACTATCGAGCTTACTAGCCAATCAATGAACGTGATGTCTTGAATTGATTAACCATTTGTGTAAACGGAGACAATAGTATTCACACAATGTCTTTCCAACCTTATTGGTTCTCATTGTTGTGTCCATTTTGGCCTTGGACACCTCATGGTTTCATGAGTGTGCTAGAGAAATAACCTTCGTTATTCTCATGGAAGCGCCCCCTTCTCATTCACATAGGTGATTTATATAAAGAGTATCCTGCTAATACCCCACTTGACCTATACATTCAAGATATAGAAATCATTAAAAACATAGTTTATCCTTATACACGCGGCAGTTTGTGCACTGACTCATCTTCGGAATGGGAGGAAGTAATTAAAGTATTACTTCTCAGTGCAAACTGAGTCATCATAATTAGGTTGTCCCTTTGAACCTATTTCTCGGGATCTCCAGTCATTTAGGTTGGGTTTCCATTAATATGACTCTTTAAAATTTTACAGGCTTTAGGTCCATTCCATGTGATGAACTTGCAACTTGCTCTCCAGGTATACCTTTAGTTAGTGGATCCGCAATATTTTCCTTTGACTTTACATAGTCAACAGAAATAATTCCATTTGAGAGCAATTTTCTAACGGTTTGGTGTTGATGACGTATATGTCGTGATTTACCGTTATAGTTATTATTTTCAGCCCTAGCAATTTCCAATTGACTATCACAATGTATAATGATAGGTGGCACGGGCTTTGACCATATTGGAATATCCTCTAAGAAGTTTCTAAGCCATTCAGGCTCTTCCCCAGCTTTATCTAAAGCAATAAATTTAGATTCCATTGTGGATCTTGCAATACATGTTTGCTTCGAGGATTTACAAGATACGGCTGCACCTCCAAGGGTAAATACATATGCACTTGTGGATTTTGAATCATTTGAGTCAGATATCCAATTTGCATTGCTATAGCCTTTAAGTACAGCTGGATATCGTTCGTAGTGTAACCCATCCCCCAAAGAGTATCGAAGATATCGAAGATCTCTTATCAAGGCTTTCCAATGATCTTTCCCGGAATTACTCGTATATCGACTGAGCTTACTAATCGAGTATGCTATATCAGGTCGAGTACAGTTTGATAAATAGATCAAACTTCCAATAATATGAGAATACTCTAATTGAGATATACCTTCACCTTTATTTTTAAGGAGGTGATGACTTGGATCTACAGGTGTTCTCACTGGACTTTGATCATATTTATTATACTTTTGAAGTATTTTTTCAACGTAATGTGATTGAGATAAGATAATTCCTTGAGGGGTTTCAATAATTTTAATTCCTAGGATGACATCAACCAATCCCATGTCCTTCATTTCAAATCTACTAGTCAACATTTGTTTAATAGAATTGATAACATTATTATTATTATTACCAATTATTAGTATATCATCTACATATAGACATACAATCACATGTCCCGCTTGAGATCTTTTGATGTAAACACATTTGTCACACTCAATTATTTTGAAACCATTTGACTTCATGACATTGTCAAATTTTTCATGCCATTGTTTAGGTGCTTGTTTCAACCCATATAATGACTTCACAAGTTTACATGCTTTCCTTTCACTTCCAGGAGATCTAAAACCTTCTGGTTGTTCCATATATATTTCTTCATCTAATTCACCATTCAAAAATGCCATTTTAACATCCATTTGGTGTATTTCCAATTTATGTATTGCTGCAATTGCAATTAACATTCTAATGGATGTAATCCTTGTAACATGTGAATAGGTGTCGAAATAATATATTCCCTCTTTTTGCTTGTATCCTTTAGCTACAAGTCTAGCCTTATATTTATCAATGGTACCATCAACTTTCATTTTTCGTTTGAATATCCATTTACACCCTAATGGTTTTGTCCCTGGTGGTAGGTCCACCAGTTCCCATGTATGATTTTGCAAAATGGATTCAATTTCACTATTGATAGCTTCTTTCCAATATGAGGCTTCCAGAGTGGATAGAGCTTCCTTTACCGTTTGAGGTTCACTTTCTAACATATATGTTAGAAATTCTGGACCGAAAGATTTTTAAATCTTAGCTCTTTTGCTACGTCTAGATTCTTCCTCAATAATATTTCGAGGTTCACCATTTTTAACTTCAAGTATTCTTTTGTTAGAAGTTGTTTCTTGTGTATTTTTACAAGGATAGATATTTTCAAAGAATGATGCATTCCTAGATTCTATGATTGTATTTTCATGAATTTTAGGAATGTCAGACTTATGCACAAGAAACCGATATGCACTACTATTATGTGCATAACCAATGAATATGCAGTCAATAGTCTTTGGACCAATTTTCACCTTTTTAGGTTCAGGAATTAGTACTTTTGCAAGACACCCCCACACTTTTAAGTATTTGTAGGAAGGCTTGCGTCCTTTCCACAACTCATAGGGTGTCTTATTTGTTTTCTTATGAATCAATTTGTTGAGAATGTAATTAGATGAAAGCAATGCTTCCCCTCACATGTTTTGGGGTAATCCCGAACTTATTAATAATGCATTCATCATTTCTTTTAAAGTTCGATTTTTACGTTCCGCAATCCCATTTGATTGAGGAGAGTAAGGTGCGGTAGTTTGGTGAATAATCTCATTCTCCAAACATATTTCCTTAAAAGGATATTCGTATTCACCACCTCTATCGCTTCTTAATTCATTAATCTTTTTACCAAGTTGATTCTTAACTTCTGTCTTATATTTCTTAAAAGCTTCAATTGTTTCATCTTTGCTTCTTAAAAGATAGACATAGCAATATCTATTGCAATCATCCACAAAGGTAATAAAGTACTTTTTCCCACCTCTAGTTTGAACAAATTTTAAATCACATATCTGTGTGAATTAAATCTAAATGTTCACTATTCCTTTCAATTGAATGGAAAGGTGTTTTAGTTAATTTAGCTTCTACACATGTTTCACATTTGTGACTTGTACCAATGCTAAATTTAGGAATTAATTCTAAGAGAATTAATTTACTTAAAGTACTATAATTAACATGTCCAAGTCTACCATGCCACATATCCATAGACTTAAGCATATAAGCAGAAGATATCATATTATTATTATCATTGTTACTTTTAGGTACAATACTCATGACGTTCAATTTGAACATCCCATCACACATATATCCTTTCCCTACATACATTCCATCTTTACTTAGTACAAATTCGTCTCCAACAAAGACTAGCTTAAATCCTTTCTTTCTTAGCACGGAACCGGAAGCAAGGTTCTTTCTGATGTCAGGCACATGCAATACATCATTGAGTGCGAGATGCTTCCCTGATGTCATTTTTAGCACTACTTTGACTTTACCTTCAACCTTCGAGGTGGAGGAGTTTCCCATGAATAATTTTTCTCCATTTGCAATTGGTTGGTAGGTTGTGAACATACTTTTATCGGAACACACATGGCGTGTAGCGCCGGTATCAACCCACCACTCTTTGATATTACCCACCAAATTTACTTCAGATACAACTGTGGAGAGAGAAACATTGGAAACATCATCGGATAATGCATCAACTTCTGTCATGTTGGCTTATGGTGCTTTCTTCTGAAAGTTATCTTATTTTTTCAGCTTGCGACAATCCTTGGCCCTATGACCTTCTTTGTTGCAATTAAAATATTTTCCTTTGAACTTCTTAGCACCACCTTATTGATTTGTGCCTTCATTTTTGTGCTTCCTCTTTTTATTGAATTTTTTTCCATCCTCAACAATATTTACTTTTGCAGACATAACATGGTTACTATTTTTCTTTTCAGATTTACGATTATCTTCTTCTATCCTTAACCGAACAATTAAATCTTCAAGTCCCATTTCTTTTCGTTTATGCTTTAAATAATTTTTGAAATCTTTCCAAGAAGGAGGTAATTTTTCAATTACCGTAGCAACTTGAAATGTTTCACTTATGACCATATTTTCAGCAAGTATTTCATGAAAAATTAATTGAAGCTCTTGGACTTGGCTTATGACAGTCTTTGAATCAACTATTTTATATTCAAGAAATCTACCGACCACGAATTTTTTTATGCCGGCATCCTCGGTTTTATATTTTTTATCCAAAGACTCCCATAACAATTTAGCTGTTTTGATTGGACTATATACATTATAAAGTGTATTTTCCAATCCATTAAGGATATAGTTCTTGCAAATAAAATCTGAATGCTTTCACACTTCTACAGCTAGCAAAGTTGTCTTATCCATTTCATTTTCATTAACCACAGGAGCATCTTCGTTAATAAACCTCGCAAGATTAATGGTAGTTAAATAGAACAACATCTTTTGTTGCCAACGTTTGAAATCAGTACCATTAAACTTTTCAAGTTTTTCTCCATGAGTTAAATGAGTCAGAACGGTATTAGGAATACTAACCGCCACATCATTTTGAGGAACATACATCACATTTTCAGAGGATTCAGTAGCCATTATTCTGTTATTGAATAACACAAAAGCAATTATGAAATGTACATAAATGTTTTTTCAAAATTAAAATTGTAGGAAAAGAGATATTCAATGTAAACACGTTTTAGTATTTAAATAAAACAGATAACACATTACCAATCTAATTTCAATTAAGAAAATTATTTATTTAGTGAAAACACAAAAAATAGAAGAATATTCTGTCTTCAGATTATTGTTTACCGGATTACAAAAAAAATAATATATCACTAAATAAATAAACAGTATACTCTAGAAAAACAGTAACAGTAAAGGAAGAGATGAAGAACATACAAGTTGTGATTGAAACAATCACTTGTAGAATTTTGACCGAGTCAAAAGTTGGACTATCTCTCCTTAAGACAGAATGCGCCCCTGCTATGGTGCTGATGACAAATTCAATGGGCGTCTGCGTCCCAGGATGAAACGGCTAACGACTGTTGCAAGAAGCACTTCAGTGCAATAGTCCCATGAACCAACAATGGCGAATTTCTCTCAACCAGTAAGAAGGAAATAAGGATAGTAGTAGGGAATTCAGGTAGATTTTCTAATTCTCTTAAACGGACTGCATATGGTCCCTTTTATAAGCAGTGAAGGGCTGAAACTCATAGCTTTTCCCAGAACAGATATGACTGTTTGTACAGTCGCATCTCTCTAATAAAGCAACTTAATATTTTAATTAATTAATTAAAAATGACAGCGTTTTTTAAATAATTAAAAAATGACAGTATTTTTAAATAATTAATTAATGGGAAAAATATTTAATCCGTAATTAATCCATTGTTTTGGTTAAGAAAATAAATTTTAATGCCCAAAGGTCAATTAAAATTTGTCCAAAAATTTAATAGTTGCTCAAGAACGACCCACGATCCGGACCCGGGCACGGGCTGGGCCAGCCGGACGGCGGTGGTGACGGCGCGCGTGTGGACTTTTTGCCCAAGCCCAACACATGCATAGTGTAGGCCATCTCCCCTTCAAAGAGTTGGGATAGCCCAAGGCATCCAAGCCTTAGTCCCATAACTTGGATATATTAACTCCAAGTGTTTCTACCACTTTTCCAATGTGGGACAAACCCACTTAACTATGTTACACCATCTAGCTTAAACTCAAATGGGTCACTTTAAGTCCAAATTTTTCATTCATTACTTTAATATTTTGAACAAGTGAGTATTCCAAATTAATCTCCTTTCTACAAGGAACACATTGGTACTAAGACACGTCACTTTTAACATATGTGTCTTAATTAAAATTGACTCTAAAGTTTGACCAAATAAGCTGGCATTTCATAAAATATACAACACTAGCTTCTTCTTTGGTGTCGATTGTCTCGGTGATTCATGTGTGCCATACGTGGTCGATGCTGGCACGCTGGTGGTCGATGCATTTGGTTTTACACCAACTAACTGCGGAAGTTGCGGCAGACACTGCTAATGACTACTTGAGGTCTTTTACGGGTCTTATCCAGTGCTTGGGTGGTCTGGTGTAACTGACTAGGGGGTCCACATCCAGTGTACGAGTTAGGGTGCCAGTTTTGGGGGTCTTGGATGGGAGTTGTGCAAGTGGCCGTCCAGGGAAAAGGCCCCACCCATGATAGTCTGGTGGGATAGTATTTTTGGGTGACCTTTTGGGTGGGATTTGATGTAACATCCCCAAAAGGTGTTATTATGGTTTTTGGTCGAGATAAATCATCGTTGTATTCATGTAGTATATTCCTTTTGGAGGAACGCAAAGAATCCTCAACACACATTTTGGAGTGTATAGGGATTCTAGTCACACGTCATGTCCATAAATAAAAGAACTCTCTTTAGATGATGAATGACTTATACTTTATATTTTTCTTTAATTTTAAGTATCTTATGCATCACTGTAATGGATAGTGTGTGCATGGATATGATGAACCTAATCTCTTTTTATTAAAATGGGGGTAACACATTAAAATTAAAAGACACATACGTAGAAGAAAAATAAAAAGGGATACATATATTTAGGGGGAAAAAAGTGCCCAGTCTTTTTTAGACTTTTTCTTTTGGGGAGAGATTAATTTTATCTTCTTAATGGGGAACTCGTGGTGCTAACATCAAAGTGGTGAGGGAAGGAAGTTCCCTTTTCTTTGATTTTAAATGGACAAGAGCCTTTTGATTTATCTTTGGAATCAGAGTGTCGTTCTTTGTCCCTAATAGGTGCCGCTTTGTGGAGAGCCATTACTGAGTCTACATGTGGATGATCTTTGTCCCGAGATGCGAGGTTATTTGAGGGGATGGTGTTTGGTATTTATTTTTCTGGGAGAGGGGCATAAGGGTAGGTTGTTTCCCCGTTAGGCTTTTTTGACCATTGCTTAAATAGAATTAGCCTTTATATGTTGTTTCTTAAATAAGGAGGACCCCGTGGAGTCGTAAAATGCCTTAGATTAGTGTTTTATTACTTAAATCCTAATTTATTTAGACCGCACTGACTCTTTTGGAGTGATGTCACAATGACCATAAGTAGGGTTTTCCCTTAAAATGTTTTTTTTGGTGTTTATTGAGACCGAGTCCAATGTTATATCTCGAGTTACCTACGTATCTCCGTTTCAAAGACAAAGAGGTGTTTGTTTTTGAATGTTTGCGATAAAATATAGAGCAGAATCAGGTCTACATAGTTCTTTTTGGACGAAAAGTTGGAGTGGGGGCTTAAAGTATTTTAGCTAACTGCAAGTGAAAGGTTGGTGGATCAAGTGGGCATTTTTATGTAAGGATGGGAATGTGTATGGGTTTGCATTGTCTTCCATTCCCTCTACGACCAATTGTTTTTGTATTAAATCGGCCTTTTCCTTTTTACCACTGGAGGGTTTAAGGAAATAATTTGTCTAATCAGTCGATGTTAAAGGTTGGGAAAATGTGACTCCATCGAGATCAGCTAAGGTAGCTGCCGCGACAGATTTTATTTTAGTGATGAGGTAGGGTCCTCCCCAGTTGGGCGTAAATTTTTCTCCAAGAGTCCGGGAAGATTTGAGATTCTCTTTTAGGACTAGGTCGCACTCTTGTATGTTTCACTTCTTGACCCCTTATTGAATGCTTGGGCAATGTGTTGCTAGTAGCCCCGATTGTGATAATCGACGTTAAGTCTCCTCTCGTCGAGGAAAGATAATTAGTCATAATGGGCTTAGATTCAGTCGATTTTGACCATTTGAATTTCGCGCATGACCTGTAAGGATGGCATCTCAAGTTCTATAGGTAGGACTTCCTCCTTGACATAAATTAAAAAGTAGGGCTGGCCCATATTGATTTTCTCTCTGTAGTGCGGTAGACCTAGACGGCGTATGAGAGTTTGTGTAACTAGTCATTGTATGTCTCCGTCATATTATATATGATGTTTTTGACATTTTTATTAGCAACTTTGACTGCTCCATTGGTTTGCGATCTGTATGGATACAACTTATGCTGAGTAATCCCGTATTCATAGAGTTAATTTGAGACCACTTTCTCGAAGTGAGACCCATTATCTAATACCAACTCATGGGGTACGCCGAAGCGATAGATGATGTTTTGATGTATGTATTTGAATATTTTCTTAGCATTTAGCATCGTATAATATTCGGCCTCAACCCATTTGGTGAAATAGTTAATGGAGACTATGATAAATTCCTGTCATGTAGAGGCCTTAGGAGTTACCTTCCTTATCGTTTAGGGAGAAGAGATCTTCATTGGGGAATTCTGCCTCATTTCGGTCTTCTTTATCTACTAAGGTTGTCCCACGAATAGGTCAGAGATGACCCATCCTTTGGTGGATTTTTGTATGACATACATTATATCAAACTCAGATAGCATCAGTATCCATTTGGCTAGAGAGAACGAGTTTCTTAAAGAGGTATTTCAAGGGATCTATCCTAGATATATGTCGTAAATTGAAGGACATCATGTAATAGTGGAGCTTGTGAGTGATCCATATGATATATACACAATCCTTTTCCAAGGCAGTGTATTTGAGATTATATAAGACTAATGTTTTGATGATTGCAGATGAAACATTGCTTTCGAGAACTCTTTACGTATTAGTTTAACATGGCTTTAACAACTGTGTTAATTATGGTCATGTAGAGCAAGAGCGGTTGTCTCGGTTGGGGAGGTACTAATACTGGTGGTGTAACACCCCTCATATTTTGGTATTAGAGGTGGCCAGGCCCCGTTGATAACTTAAGTTGGGCGTTAGAATTAAATATCATTCTTAGCACATGACATAAATATGAGACAATAAAAACTTTTTCGACAAGATATAATTTGAAATAATCCAACGAATAAAAACTTCCACCAAAATTAAAATCCATCACTATGTTAAACTCCAATAAATAAATCTCAACTCTAAAAGATAATACTACTTAAATAAATAATCCAACTACAATTCTCCAACTAAAAATCGTAAACAATTGTGGAATCGAATGACCTAAGAAAAATCCATAAATGGCTGTCTCACAATAAATATGACTAGAAAGAGAAAAATAAACTAAGAAACTAGTAAAAGGTAACTCCCACTAAACTCCATGAATCTCCAATAAATCCTATGTAGCTACCCCAACAACTAAATCTAAAATGTTAGTCAATGCAATGGGTTAGATCCTACTGCATAAATACTAGCTACTGATCTCAAATAGGATCCGCGAATCCAGACATAAGCATCATACGTGATAAGTATCACAATAGAATATTTTAAATTAGAATCAATATGATAAAAGGCGAGTAAAGTAAAATAATACTAGTTACCCACATACACTAAGACACCTCACTACCCAAGCCTAATTATGTTTATTTCAATATTTAATTAAATCTAAAGTTATTAACTTAATTAATATAAATAATATTATTAATGCAACATCAGTATAGCCATTTTACCTTTTTATTAGTCCTACACATACTCCTGGTGTGCTAACAATTACAGCACACTACACTCACATCCCTCACTATAGTCAGTTTGCCCAAATTCATTAGCAGTGCATATACTCGTGAGGTTTCATGCAGGACACAAAACTATATCCAGTTTGTCCAAATTCTTTGGCTCTGGACAAACTCGTGATGCCAACACACACCCATGTCACTATAGCCAGTCGATTCAATTTTGTTAGTCCTGCACATACTCATGATGCAAATTCATTTTAATACTCATTTATTATATTAAGAATTAATTGAAGTTTCTTAGTCAAGTTCTCTATATTTTGAATTAACCCACCTATAATCGGGCATCATAACTAAAACCATCCCTAGTAGCATACCTAAAGGCCACCAAACCATTAGTATTACCTAGTCTATCACCTATTAAGAATACCTACCAAAAATGATCACCTAGCCTCTCACCTAGGCTAAATGAATAACGTAACTACCATGCCCCACCTAGAAAAATAACAAACTGTACAAGCACACACTCACTATTCCCATACCTAAAAAGTGACCACAACAATAAAGTCCACCTACTAGTCCCATACCTAGTAAGTAACCTATTAAATAAGGGTGAAGGTACAACTAATCCCATAATTCTAACGTTCCCGCCGTGTCAATTTATTAATACGAACAATCTCTATATAACACATATTTTAAAATTAATGTTACATTTTCTCAATTAATCATATGAATCAAATTTCATTATACTTACATCTATTTAATTATGTAATACGAAGTTCTACAAAATAATTATATAAGTTGTAAATTTCCATAATTCCAATGTGAGTAATATTTTATCAATTAAAATATAATCTAATCTAACAAGCATAATAACAATTTTTAAAAACAAATAACTTCATTCAACATCATACTCATTAATATCATATTCTTACGAGTCAACATTATTTGAATTACATGTTTTAATGTTTACATGCGATTAGTCCCAATAAACCATAATAACACGATACATCTAATTTAAGCATGTGATATTTCAAGTCTTAAATCATATTTTTAGATTTAATAAAAACAACCCCAAATTACTCTCACTTTCCCTGATTAATCTTTTTGGTTGTTTTAAGAAAACATGATTAATCAAGGTTTATGCAACATTAAAAACATATAATACTTAAGGGGAATAATAGAGATATTCATGCCTAAAAAATAAGTCATCTAAAAAATCTAGTTACGCGGTTGCAATCATCTAGCGAAAATAATAAAATCTCGTTCTTGGTTGATCGTGAGAAAACTTGATTTGAGCCTTCAAAAAATTTAGTTGAAAGTTTTGTTTTAATGGGGGTTTTTGTTTTATATAAGAGGAAGAGAAAAACTTGGGAAGCTACTACTTTTATAAAGGAGTTTAAAGCGTTGAAAAAGTATAATCCCCAAGCCTTTTTAAATAAGAAAAATAATAGTGTCCTAAACCATAACAAATACATAGAAAGAGGCCAATCTGCAGCAGCTTCCCTGGTGCGAATTGATTCACCCCTAGGGTCGAATCGATTCGGCACCTGGGATTAGACCACTTCGGCCAAAAATTAAAAGAACTTGAAAAATTCCCTATTTTTCACCAATTAAAACCTTATTATTTTTATATCAAAACGAATATTTTTAAATGCTAAAAATAATTAAGTCAAATAAAAATTTATTTTTTGGTTTTCGAATTATATAAAATTATTCTATGATCCAAAATAATGGGTATTACAAATGGGTGAGTGAGGTACTCTTGTATATTTTTGAATGCTGCCTAGCATTGAGTATTTCATTCCTTGGCTGAGTCCTTCTTTAATATTTAAAAGATGGGTTCAGAGATGATGATAAGTTGGTTGATGAATCGGCTTATGAATTTTATTTGGCCTAGAAACCCTCTGACCACTTTCTCTATTTTGGGTGGTGACATTTCTCATATGGCTTTGGCCTTAGTGGGGTATACCTCGATTTTGCCTCTACTGACAATGAAGCCGAGCACTTTCCCTTTGGTGACACTGAAGACATATTTTTGCATATTTAACCTAATTTTGAAGAGGCATAATCTTTGAAAGAATTTTTGGAGTTACAAAACGTGTCCTACTCGGTCATTGAATTTTATGAACATGCCATCTATGTAGACTTCCGCTTTCTTATGTATGAGGCCGTGTAGGATGGATGTGGTCGTTCTTTGGTAATTTGAACCTTCATTCCTGAGACCGAATGACATAACTACGTAACAGTATATTCTTCACAGAATAATGAACCCAGTTTTCTCTTCATGATTAGGGTGCATTTTTATTTGGTTGTATCCCTTGAATCCATCTATAAAGGACTTGAGAGCATAACTGGTGATAATTTATACCAACAAGTCAAAGTAGAGTAAATGGAAATCATATTTTTAGCATAACCGATTGAGATCCCTTTAATCTACGCACATTCGGACTTTGTTGTTGGCTTTAGGCACTGGTATGTAAGGGCAAATTTTCAATTGAGTTAATTTGTATATATTAGATTAATTTCGGACAAAACATCTTGAATCAAAGGTTAGGCTTTAAGTTGTTAACCGTTCAAGCCTATGACGTATTTGTTGAAGACGTAGCTGCAAAGCTTTAGAGATTTCACACCGTGTTATGTTTCGTGCCACGTTTTGCCTTCGTCTTTCTGAGGATCTCTCAAGTATGCATACATATGATTTTTTATCCTTGGAAATTATATTTTTGCGTGTTTTGTTTTCACAAAATTGTTTGGAGATATTTAAAATAAAATAAAATATTTTTTGTAAAGTTATTTGACCAACTTTAGGGTATCGTTCTAACAAAAATGGCATTTCGTTCAAATGAACATCAAATGAGGTTCATTTGTTTACATAATCAAACTTGTTTGAGGCTCATTCAAACATCATTCGAATGAGATTGGCTTTTCATTTGAATGAGGTTTAACTTGGTTCGAACGAGATTGTATCTTCGTTTGAACGAAGTTTAGTTTTCATTCGAAAGGACTTCATAAAAAAATGTGCTGCCTTTAAAACATGTTTTCGTTAAATTGGAGTGCCAACATCAGTTTTTAGAGAGACTTTTGGCGAAATTTATTTTCCAATACCTATCCAAAATCTCCCAAACCCTAGTTTAACCCAAACAACTAAAAGATACAAGTTTCAATCTTTATATACTTGAGAACTAATTTGTGGGCACTAAGGGGTTTTTACTCATCTCTGTTTAGTACATTTTATACATTGGATTTCGTGTTTTTCGTTTACACACGGTGGGCTCTGCGTTTTTGGTGTTGCAGTGAAAAAATGGTTCGTCCGTGTTCCGTATTCGTAGACGGTAGCTGAGCCTATTCGGTGGATACCTAGGCATGTGTGGACTCACATGTTGTAGCAACTTAAGTGTGGGGACTCCTGTGTTTCACTATGAACGAGAGGTTGAAGATCGAATAAGAGTCAAGGATTGTGAGGGCATCGAGTCTGTGTAGTAAGTCATCTGTCGACTTTTCTAATTCCTCATTATAGTGATTTGTGTGGTTGGTTCGTTTGAGGTTTTTCTCGTTGTGGGTTTTCTCGTACATCGACGTGTTATATTTGATTTATTAATTTTGTCTGCGATCATCTAGATGCATGTTTCAGGTTAATATAAAATTGGGTAAATCTGATTTAACACAACTTGATGTGCAAGTTTTATTCGAGTTATAGTTTGTTTAAGTTTAGTTTGAAAATTTAAAAATTAACTTTTTATTTAGACCATCTATCCATACATTTTCCTTTAGGGACACTTTCAAATTGGTATCAGATCTAGAACTCTAAGTTACCGTGTCTAGATTTGTGTTTAGGCATGAATTTTGGTGGTTTTTATTCGAAGGGTCATTCAGTGTCTAAGGCACCGATGTTTGATGGTTCTAATTAATCATATTGGAAAATGCATATGCAATCGACACTTAAGGTGATAGATGAGTGGGTTTGGCAAGAAATTATTAATGGTTGGTCCCCACTCATAACCTTAGCTGGTGAATATAGGATTCCTAAATCCGTAGAATCATGGAATGAGGAAGAAAATAGGCTAGAAAATTATAATTCTTGAGGTTTAAAATCTCTATTTGTTCTGTCAACTTAGAGGAGTTACATTGTATTATGACATGTGAAACGTCAAAAGAGGCTTGGGGCATAATCCAACTCTTCCATAAAGGAATTAATACAAAATCTCACCACTCAGTTTGAAACAATTAAGATGGAGGAAAGTGAAACCTTTGGTGATTTCTACACTAGATTGTCTGATATAGTGAAATCCTCTTCTAACTTGGGAGAGAGAATATCCAAAAATTTTAGTAACCAAGAAAATCTTAAGGTCATTGACTGAAAGATTTAATTCAAAAGTGATGGTTTTTAATTCCTTATATTTGAAGGTCTTATAGGTGATCTTCAAACTTATGAGCTAGACATGTTTTCCTCCAAAATAAAGAAGAAGGACAAGGGCGTGCTTTAAAAGCCCAGAAAGAGGAAACATTTGTTTTAGATGACGAGTCTGACATCAATTCCAATAGTTTGGGCATGTTTACGAAGAAATTCAAAAAAAATCTCGAGTTTAAAAAATAATCGAAAGATCTGAAAAAATTTGAGAAAAACAAGTATAACAAGGCCGATCAATTCCTTAAAAATTGTAATTATCATTTTAAGAGAGATAAGTCAAGTAGAAGATTTGGTTGTGAGGATTATGGCCATTGGTAAGGTGAGTGTCTTACTAAACTAAGGAATACGGGAAAGAAACTGAAGGTGAACAATGTCACCCTTAATGATAGTGATCCGGAAGAGGTATCTGATTCCCCCATTAAGCACAACTACACCTCATTCATGGAAAGTTATGAGAACCCAAATGTAAGCTCTTCCCATGAAGATAATTCTGATCATGATACTTCTGAGGACATTGTCTTTGATTACCAAGTGAGTGATGGTGAAGTGAGTGGAGAAGAATGTGAGGATGAGGAAGAGGAGGAGGATAGTGAACTCCAAGGTACCTTTTGTGAGTTATATGCAGAAACATTAAGAGCGAAAAAGGTAAACTTAAAGTTGGAAGCTAGGTTGAAAGAACATGCCGTAGGGAATGATATGAGTCTTTTGATTGAGGATCTTAGGGCACGTAAGACCACTCTTAGAGAGAAGCTAGAGTATGTTGAGGGAGAGAGAGATAACCTTCGTGGTTTGATAGAGGTTTTAAAGAAGGAGCTTCTTTAGTTTGAAGAGTCTAGGAATTTACTCAAGTCTAGAATAATGGAGTTAGAAGAGAGATTAAGAGACTCGACTCATATCAAATTTAATTTAGAATTTAGGTTGGAGAAGTTGGATAAAATGTTAGGCACCATCTAATTTAAAGATGACAAGTGTGTAATTGGATTCAATTATCAAGATGCTTATGTTAATAAAGCCAAGACCAAACTTTTGAGTGAGTGAACTATTGCTAAGAATGTTAGAAAAGGTCAACCCTTAGGTAACACCCCTCACGTGTGTCTTCACATGCATTCATTTCCGTAGGAAATGTAATCTTAGGCATTTTTATTATCTTAAAAAAGATTCTATAAATTCTAAGTCTAGAGTCACCAAGGTTCCCAAAAACCTCAAGCGTCACGTTACACCTATGTGGGTTAGGAAATCTGATTTAGAGGTTTTACATGTTAGACTTGTTGATTCTCATTTGCTTGCACATGATACTTCTCATGCTATATTTAATGGTTGATTGTGTTCGCATGTCTGCATACACTTGATTTTATACTTCATGATACATGTTTTTTCTAGTTTATGTAGTTTGAGTCTTTTATATTTTGATTTTTCATTTATTGGGTCTTATTGAAAAATACAACGAGATTTTATTTATCTTTTGAGTTTTTTTAAATTAGTATCATTTTGAAAAATGTTTAAAACTCAAAAAGATTTTTGGTTTAAGTGTAGTGTAGTTTTACACATTTTGTGTAACATATTGGTGTGTTGAATACACTTCATTCCATATTCATGTGGCTAGGGCATTTGATTAGGACTTTCAATGCTTAGATTATTCTTAATCTTGCTTGCATAGAGTTGTTCATTTTTTTTTATTTTCTTAATAGATTCACTTTGTATATGCCTCTATACAACGAGCATTTTCTAATTTTAACTTCACATGTTATATTTCAGCTATGTGAGATGTTCTCCTATCAATCTTGTCTTCTATATATTTTGTAACTATGAGGAATTTGCACATGCAAGAATCGTTGCTTGTGTGTTTTTTTATAATTATTATTGAATATATGAGGGTGCAAGGGAAAGGGCTACAAAAGGAGCAAATCTTCTTTGCTGGGATGCCACTAATGGCAAGAGCCTAAAAAATGAGAGGCAAAAAGAAAAATTAAAAGCAAACTGGTTTGTTTGTTTGATTTTCAAAAGTGGTATCCAAAAGAATTGAGTTAAAAATATGATATTTGTGTATCTTTTGAGGTAGTTTTAGTTGAATATCAATGGGTTTGAACAATGAATTGTAGTTATTCTTATCATGTTATGAAGCTATTGATTTGTAGAATCATTAATATTCTAGGCTTGTGTGCATTGTGCTTGTTTGTTTATAGAGTTCACTTTATCTGTCACTTGAGGCTAAATGTTGGTTTGATAAAGTTTTACGGTCAAATAAAATTCCTTGGATATTTTTGAGTGATTGGATAATTTTTCATTTGTATCTAAATCATGCCCATTCCTTCCATCCCACATGTTTCGACACGTCAATAGTATGCTAGTGTTAAAGCTTATGTGTTTTGTGTCAGTTTTATGGCTATATATATGTGTATGTGTGTGTGTGCGCGCGTGTGTGTGTGCCTGTGCCTGTGTGTCATTGGTATATTTTACATATCTATATATATGTTATCATTTTATTTTGAGTCTTTGCTTTTGCATTTAATCCATCTTTGCCATGTGCTTTATCTTTGGATCAAATTGCCATGCTATATGATCATATTGGTATCTATTGTTGCTTGTTTGCATTGGTATCTCATGATTTGTTGTGTATT
Source organism: Sambucus nigra (assembly GCA_949130495.1). Classification (NCBI taxonomy): domain Eukaryota; kingdom Viridiplantae; phylum Streptophyta; class Magnoliopsida; order Dipsacales; family Adoxaceae; genus Sambucus; species Sambucus nigra. Next base: position 514,792,040 of record OX422218.1, on the reverse strand, counting down.
CACGTAGCTATCATGTTTTCATCAATATTGGTATTAATTTATCATTGTTTAGATTATTTTTGCTTGTGTTTCCATGTTGTGTTTTGCTACACTTTACATCGCGGCATGATATTATTCCTCCCTCTGTATTTAAAACTGGCATAACATGATCTCACATTTAGGGGCTATATGGCTTATAGGGGAGAAAGAGTTTTATGCATTCTTACTTTGTCTATTCCTAAATAAAAAGAGGAGAAATGGTATCTTTCACTTTATTATTAGGAGTATATATTTATCTTAAAGGGAGACATCTTACCTATGTTGGGATTTTTAGACATAGGGGGAGTTTTTATTATAATGCAGATTTTATACTTGTTATATTCTCTTTAGATTTGAAGATGTGTTTAAGTGTGCAGGTTTAAAACATGTGGTAAAGTTTTCAAGCGAGCAAAGCTACTCAGCGTATGTATCTGTCGAGCGTTTATATTTTTTTCTTTTGGGATTTAGGATTGATTCTCTTAGAGAGCTTGATGGCCCATAGGTGTTTTTGTTTTGGTTTTATCCTGGAATGTACAACAGAGGAGATTTGCAAGGGAAAATTTCCAATTGAATTAATTTGTATGTATTGACATAATTCCGGAACAAAATATTTTGAGTCATATGTTAGGCTTTGAATTGTTGACCTTTCAAGACTGTGACATGTTTGATGAAGACGTAACAACAAAGCTTCAGAGAATTCACATCATGTGGTGTTTTGTGCCATGTTTCGTCTTTGTGTTTTCGAAGATACCTAAGGTATGGATGAATATGATTTTTGATCCTTGAAAATTATATATTTGGGTGTTTTTTTTTTACAAAATTTCTTGGAGCTATTTAAAAAAAATAAAATATTTTTTTGTAAAGCCGTTTAAACGACATTAGGGTTTCATTATAACGAAAATGTCAATTCGTTAGAATGAGCTTCAAATGAACATTGAACGAGGTTTATTTATTTACAGAACCAAACTCGTTTGAAGCTCGTTCAAACGAGATTGTTTCGTTCGAACGAGGTTTGAATTGGTTCAAATGAGATTGCATCTTTGTTCAAACGAAGTCTAGTTTTCGTTCGAACAAAATTCCTCGAAAATTGTGTCACCCTCGAAAAATATTTTTTTTTATAAATTGGATTGCTAGCATCAGTTTTTAGAGAGACTTTTTGCGAAATTTATTTTCCAACACCTATCCGAAATCTCCCAAACCCTAGTTTAACCCAAACACCTTAAATATCCAACTTTTAATATTTTTATGGTTTAAGATCTAATTTTTTGGGAACCAAAAAGGTTTTACTCATCTCCATTGAGTACGTTTACATGTTGTGGATTCTATTTTTGCTATTTACACATGGTAGACTTCGTGTTTGTGGTGTCGCGGTGAAGAAACCGTGCGTTTGTGTTTCGTATCTGTAAACGGTAGCTGACTATGTTCTGTAGATACCTTGGCGTGCGTGGACTCACACGTTATGGAAACTTTCATGGGTGGAATATTGTATTACATTGTGGAGGAGAGGTTAAGATCGAAGATGCATCAAGGCTTTTGAAGTCATGGATTCTGTGTAGTAAGTCATCTATCGACTTTTCTAATTCCTCATCGTTGTGATTTATGTGGTTGGATCGTTCGAGGTTTTTATCATTGTGAGTTTTCCTCGTACATCAGTGTGTTAGGTTTGATTTATTTTATCTGTGATCACCTAGATGAATGTTTTAGGTTAAGATAAAATTGGGTAAATCTATTTTGACAGAATTTGGTTTAAAACTGGAGCAAGATTTATTGGGGTTATAATCTGTTTAAGTTTAATTTGAAAAATTAAAAATTAAATTTTCATTTATACCATCTCTCCATACACTTGCCTTTGGGGACACTTTCATTGTACGATATTGGCTAACCAAGTGGGATATTTGATTTATTGGATGAAATCGATGATGAGTTATTTCTCTACTTCCTCCTTTACTTTCAAAATTGATTCGGGTATCACCTTACCAAGTCTTTTCTTTATGGATTTTACATCAAGGAGGGTGGTACGTATCTTATCCATGAAGATAGTCGGGTCGATGTCAGGCAAGGTAGTGTAAGATCAAGCGAATACATCTACAAAGCTGGCGAGGAGATCTATGAGCTCCTTTTATTCGTTATCTGGGGAGAGGACCCTATTTGTAACTATTTAGGGTTTTGGGGAGTGTAATATCCCATGATTTAAATGACTTTTAAAATGTGTTATATTTGAAATAAATGGATTAATTGGATTTTATTATAAATTAATTCATTTGGGTTTTATCCGAATAGTGGATATCAAAATGAATGATTTTGAGTAATACTTAAAGATATTTAGGTAATATATGAATGTGATATTATTGATATTGCTATGAATTGTTAATTCAGTAATTTGAATTTTTAGTCGGACGCGGTATGGGACGTGTCGGGACTAAATTGTGAGATTAAATGAGAAACTTATTTTTATATCAACCTTATAGTCATTTCGACTGCGTCGTTGCATCCACAAGGGTTGAAATAGTCAGAAAAGTCTATTTGGAGACTTCTCATCGAGCTCTTTATTCTTCTCTTACAAGTTTTTTATGTTCTTCTCCAAACCTTTGGAGACTTCAACCGCTTGGTTTCTCTCCTGCTCGGTGGAATGAAGTTTCTCCTCCCAAACAGCCTTATCATCATCATACTTCTGACGAGAATCTTTCAAAGACTACATCAAGCCCACCAAAGCTTCCTCTACACCAGACGAGGAGCTTGAAGCTTTAATAGCTTCATCTTTCTTAAAAATGGTATTAAAACAGGTCACCAACTGAGAAAAGAAAATGATATCAAGTCAGTACACTTATGTAACAAGGGAAAAAATGAAAGTTGAGGACAATGATACTTACAGAAGCTATATGACGAGCAGATAATTAGATAACCATGTCCTAAGAAAGATTTTCTTCCATACCTTGGATCTCGGGAATGATCCAAGACTTCACCCAGCTCATGGCAGAGCTCGGGGAAACAAAAGTGGGAACACCACTTCCAGTAATCGGGGGCTGAGAGATGGATTTAGCCAAATTGACCGAGGATCTCTTCTTCAGCTTCCTCGGGGGAACAGGAATGGTCTCGACTAACGATGTAGTCTTAGTCGGAGAGATAGCAATCACCTCGCTAAGAACAGCGACCTTGCTCGGAGCCACTGGGGGCTTCTTGACAACCTTCGCAGTAGTAGCCGTAGGGGGTGCATCAATCTTCTTTGTCCCCTCTGCTGGAACATCATGTTTACTTCTCTTTGCCACTCCAGCAAGAGAGGCAGATTTCTCGAAGATGGCAGGAGCATTTATTTTCTTCATCCTTTCACTCAGAGGGATATGAGACTCAGGTGAAGAACTTGCAGAAGCAGGTACTGGTTCTACCTCACTTATCACCGGACGAGCAGTAAAAGATGAGGTGTAACTCTTATACTGCAACAAATATGAAGTTGACCTGATATGCTCGTCAACAACAGTCTGATGCAAACCCCAGATAAGTTTTAGATGTTTTAAATTTACTTATGTCTCTTTCGGAGACCTTCTTTTGCTGTCAACTGCAAATAAATGAAAATTAAAATATCAGTGACACATTTTATCAAACACAAAGGAAGAATAATTTCAAAAATAAAATAAAATAAAAACAACCTATCCCATTGCCATAGGGAGGACATCTAGGACCCTGGTACACATCATTTCCAGTCAATGGAGGGTGTTGCCAATTTTTCATAACAACCCCGTGCTCGAAGTAGTCCCTATTGGCATCTGGAAGATTGACCACTAAAGCCCAATTTAAAAACCTAGTTTTTAAATAAAAAGTATTGTCACCAACAGCCCATCTATAACAGAACATAATTTATGGAATTCCTATACGAGTTCCATGAATTTGATTTAATCTGTGAACTCCGTTAACTATTCTCCACGTATTGGGAGCTATTCTTGCAGGAACAACATCAAAATATTGACAGAATTCCAGACATAAAGGGTTTGGGGGAAAAGAAAAGCCACATTCAGCGACAAAGAGACTTGGGAACCAATGTCCCTCAGCCAAACGAAAATAATCTGAAGGCTCAGAAAGTTCCTCCAAAATAACCCATGAAGGAATAGAGAAATCATAACGAAACTTATCAAGCGACTCTACAGAGTAAACCATGACGAGTAAAGGAAATCAAAGAGAAAGAAGAAGATTTTACAGGAAAAAGGATGAGTCTGTTGACAACGAATGATGAAAGGGATGAACGCACAGGAGAGAGAGAGACAATGGAAAACTCAAAGAGACAAATTTGAAAAAGTAGAAGACGAGGGGATTTTCTGCAATGCTTAAATACCCTGTTTTGGGAATGGGTAAATATAATGATTACAAAAAGAGACGGTTACGTTACCAGCGGCTAAAAAGATAAAAAGGGCGCGGGAATCGAAGCGGTTATAAAAATTCAAAAAGTTCGATTCTACGAATTTGGAAGGAGAAATAAATACAAAAGAAAATACTCCTAAATTTCAGGATGACCATTTAAAATCGCCATATTTCGAGAAAGAATGTTTCACACTCCTCAAATTTCGAACTGTGAAACATTGGGGGCTTCTGCTGATACCAAATTTAGTCTGCTGACATTGCTCAATTGAGTGAAGACACGTGGCAATCTGCGGGACAATAACAAATACTTTCGAACAACACCTTGAACCACTCAGATACTCCGAGCAATAGATGCTCTCCGAGGAACCATACTGCAACGAGGAACTCTGCTTACCCGATCAACTCAGACGCTCCGACCAACAAGAGTTCTCCGAGGAACTTTAATACACCGAGCAACTTATGAGTACCGAGCTACTTAGGCGGTCCGATCAGCTTAGGCGCTCCGAGCTGCACCTCGAACAGAGCATTAATAGCAGGATAACCAACAGATTCACTGTGCATTAAATGCTTATTATTATCATACAGATGTATACGCCTAATGGACAACTATGTACTACCCTTTCACATGTACAACCTGAGGGCTATAAATACATTGTATCATCCTCATTGTAGAGGGACCGGGAATTTCTTGACTAAACTGGTGATCAAGAATTGCCAAATAGTTAGCAATAATAGAAACAGTGGACGTAGGCCATTCTTATAAGGCTGAACCACTTTAAAATTTCTTTGTCTCATTTTATTTTATCTGTGATTAAATAATTATATATAATCTAATTTTTTACATCAACAGATTGGCGCCGTCTGTGGGAAACGACTGGTAATATTGTTTTTCATACAAAACAATTCATTACAAATGGCTGATAATCCAGAACCCAGTAATCGAAACGCTGGAAGCCCTCCAAATCCATCTGCTCCGCCAAACGTTCCAGATCTGGATGGAATAATGACAAATCCGGCCCAGGGCCAAACAGCCATGCAAGAAACTATGCGACAACTCATACAAACCCTTCATGGCGGAGTACCGACCCATTCAGGACATCGAAGTGTTCAAAGAAATACCTGTTTACTTTCTTCGCGTACTAGGCATACTGATTCATATCGTACTGAGGAGTCTGAAGATTTTTTTTATCAACCTGGACGAACTTCGTTAGTACGAGCCACAAATACTGAACAAAGTATCACTCTCTCTATATAAAGGACTAGTGCGCTAGAAAAGTTAAGCAGGGTATCTCCTTTTGATTGATTAGGTCCTAGGAGGAACAAAAGTCCTCTTAAGGATGCGTCGAGGAGCTTTCGACGATCATTAGACTTAAGGGAAGGATCTGCCCAGTCGCGACCAGCTGCTCGTCAAGATAAATCACAGGAAGCCACCTCAACGCGATCAGTTGCTCGAACCAACAGTCCCGAGGAAGGAAATATTGCATGGAAAGGCTCTATTCAAAGGCTGGAAGACAGACAAGGGGAAATAGCTAAGGCCAAGAACCCCCTACAACGAACTTTTGTTCAAGGGACACCCTTTGACCAAGCCATTGTGGATTTTCCCACACCGTCAAAGTTCAAAGCACCTGTTGTGACTACCAAATATGATGGAAAGACCTCCCCTGTTCTTTATGTAGAACAATACCAAGATGCAACCGACATCTATGCTGTTCCAAATGAGATGAGATGCAGAGCATTCTCAGGAACTCTTACCGAATCTGCTCAAATATGGTACAATAATCTTCCTCGGGGAAAGATCTCAACTTTCGTTTAACTGGCCGAGTTATTCATTAGAAATTTCTGTTTTGGGGCAAAGCCAGTTAAATGAGTAGCGCATTTGTTAAGTGTTAGACAGAAAGCTAGTGAGAGTACCAGAGATTATATAACTCGTTTTAATAACGAGAAACTCGAAGTCATTGATTATGAAGAAAAGACAGCGATTACCGCCTTGATGAGTGGGCTACTGTCCAAGAAGTTGTACTACACTTTGGCCAAAGATCAAACCAGAACCATGTCAGAACTGATGGCAAAAGCGGACAAGATCATGAATGCCGAGGAGGCTATGGCTGCGAAGAAGAATATGGACGCCAAAGAAACCAAGGTGGAAGGTGATAAAGTTAATAATAAAGAGCATAAGAACAATGGTGGTGACAAACAATCAAAAACAAGGTCGTCATGGGAGGTATTGAAGAAATTTGATAATTACACTCCTTTGAAGATATACATTAACCATGTTCTAGAAGAAATCAAGAACAACGAGGAATTAAACTGGCCAGAGAAAATGAAGGCAGACCCTAACAGGAGGAATAAGGCAAAATATTGCGATTTTCACAAAGATCATGGCCATATGACCAAAAATTGCATAGCTCTTCAGAATGAGATTGAAACACTTATTAGACGAGGAAAATTGGCAAAGTATGTTGATCGTAGAAATGAAAGAAGAAACAGCGACCGAACAAGAGAAAGGTCTAGATCTCCTCGTCGAGCAGAGGAGAACAAGAAAAGAGACCATGAAGTTGATCCAGAAGACGACCCCGATCTTCCCAAGAGACCAAGGCAGCCAGAACGTGAGGTATTTTCAATACGCTTTGGGTCATTTGATTGTAATGTTATTACAGGTGGAGATGCAGGAGGAGGAGACCTTACTACAGAGAGAAAAGCTTACCTCTGTGAGGCTCAAGATTGCTCATACATTTAACGAATAAATCTAGCTGAGGAGGATCGCCCGAGAAAGGTAAATAAAGAGAAATTGGTCATTGGTTTCTCAAAGAACGACCTCACAGGTGTTCTATATCCTCACGATGACTCATTGGTGATCAAAATGAGGATGAAGGAATTAATGATTTCAAGAGTAATGGTAGACAATGGTAGCTCGACAGATATCATGTTCTACTCGTGCTTCGACAGTTTAAATCTAAAGCTATCTCAACTGGAGCCTTATCATAGACCCCTCCTCGGTTTTGCTGACGAGAAAGTTTTTCCACTTGGGACGATCAAATTGGATATATTCATTGGTACATGGCCTGCTTGTCGAATAGAAAGAATACGCTTCTTCGTGATGGATAAAAATGTTCAATCATCCTATAATATCATCATGGGAAGGGTAGGATTGAAGAAGTTCGAGGTAGTGCCATCTACGGTACATCAATGCCTAAAATTTCTAACAAATTTTGGAATAGGGGTTGTGAAGGGTGATCAAAAAGTAGCTCGGGAATGTTATTATTCATCTATCGAGCAAGAGGAACTGGAGGAATCAAGAAAAAAGACTACTACCTATCAAGTGGAGGAAGGTGCAGAAATTGAAACATTGGATCCTAGAGATGAGTCCCAACTCGTGAAAGGCCAGGTGGTGGAAGCTACTGAAAACATCATTCTGGACGACGAGCACCCTGAACGAACAACTCAAATAGGTTCGTCGTTGGAGGCCTCACTAAAACAGAAATTGATAACTTTCCTAAGAAGTAGAAAGTAAACTTTTGCATGGAGTCATGAGGATATGCCCGGAATAAACCCAAATTTCTTATGTCACGAACTCAACGTGAATAAGGAGATCAAGCCAGTAAAGCAGAGAAGAAGAGTATTCAGTCCCGAGAAGAATCAAGCTATATAGGAAGAGGTCGATAAGCTCCAGAAAGCTTGCTTTATTGAAGATGTTAAATATCCAGACTGGTTAGCAAATGTGGTGATGGTAAAGAAAAAGAACAACAAATGGAGGATGTGTGTAGATTTCACCGACCTCAACAAAGCATGCCCAAAGGTCCACTTTCCCTTTCCCCTAATTGATCAATTAGTAGATGCTACCTCGGGACACGAGCTGTTGAGCTTCATGGACGCTTATTCTGGATACAACCAGATTAAGATGAAACCTGAAGACAGGGAGAGTACTTCTTTCATTACCCCTAGGGGAACTTACTGTTATAATGTTATGCCTTTTGGTTTGAAAAATGCAGGTGAAACATATCAGCGGCTGATGAACAAGGTGTTTGCAGAACAAATCAGTTGCAATATGGAAGTCTATGTTGATGATATGCTGACAAAGAGCAAGAAAGCTGCTGATCATCTAGTTGACTTAGGCCAGACCTTTGATCAACTAGATAAATATCAAATGAAGTTGAACCCGACGAAGTGCATATTTGGAGTACGAGAAGGCATGTTTCTCGGGTACATTGTCAATCAACGAGGCATTGAAGCAAACCCTGAAAAGATCAAAGCTCTGTTAGAGCTGCGATCTCCAACGACGAAGAAAGAAGTGCAAAGTCTTACCGGACGAGTAGAAGCACTCAACAGATTTGTATTGCGAGCAACTGATAGATGTCTCCCATTCTTCAAAACGCTCCGAAAGACTTTTGAGTGGAATGATGAATGTGAGAAGGCTTTTCAAGACTTGAAGAAATATCTGGGAGCACCTCCACTATTGTCCAGGCCAGTGATGGGAAAAAAATTATACTTGTATCTGGCAGTGTCAGAGAATGCAGTTAGCTCGGCATTAGTAAGAGTAGAGAACGGAGTGCAAAAACCGATTTATTACACTAGCAAAGCCTTCCGAGGAGCAGAGATCAGATATCCAAAGCTGGAAAAATTAGCACTAGCATTGATCGAGGTAAGTAAAAGAATGAGGCCATACTTCCAGGCTCATACTATAGTCGTATATACCGATATGCCATTGAGGCAAGCTCTTCATAAACCAGAAAAATCAGGAAGATTAATGTATTGGGCAATAGAGCTCGGTGAATATGACATAATTTATGAACCCATATCATCGCTTAAAGGGTAAGCAGTAGCAGATTTTATAGTAGAGTTCACCTATCCTGACACCACCGAGGAGCAAAAGCTGCTCACCGATCAACCTGTGGATGTTACAGAATCATCAAACCCAAGCCCAGACCAACTTAGGTTGGTAAAAGGGCAAGTAGATGTTACGGAATCATCAAACTCAATCCCAGAACAACTTAGGTTGGTAAAAGGGCAAGAAGTGATGATCGATGAACAACAAGAAATATTAGGAGAGGGTGAAAGGAAGCAATAAATTTTCCACCGAGGAACTCTGTCAGATCAGAAATTTGAAGACGAGTTACCTATATGGAGTTTATATGTGGATGGCTCATCTTGCACAACAGGTTGTGGGGCAGGGATTGTTCTTAATAGTCCAGACGAGGTCGACATGGAATATTCCCTACGCTTCCAATTCAAAGCTTCGAATAATGAGGCTGAATATGAAGCCATGATTGCAGGTCTTAGTTTGGCAAAAACCATGGGGGCAGAGCAGGTTATTGTCTTCAGTGACTCGCAATTGATCATAAATCAAATGATGGGAGTATATTCAGCCAAAGGAGAATTAATGATCAGGTATCATGCAAAGGCAATGGAGTTGGTATCAGAATTTGCTGCTATTCAGCTGGTCAGAATACCAAGAATGGAGAATGCGAGGGCCGACGCCTTAACTCGATTAGCATCAGCTACTCGTACCGAGCTACGAAGAACAATCCCAATTGAAGTTTTAGCTGGTCGGAGTATAGATGAAGATTTGACGATGAATTTTATTACCCTTAATTTAGGACCATCTTGGATGGATTCCATTAGGGCATATATTGAGGAGGGGGAATTACCAACTGACAAACTTGCAGCCAAAAAACTGAAGTTTAAAGCTGCTCGTTATGTACTGAATAATGGTATTCTGTACAGACGAGGAATTATAGCAGGTTTGCAAAGATGTGTGCATCCCACCGAGGTGAAAGACTTGATTGAAGAAATCCATGAAGGGTCCTGTGGAGCCCATGTAGCAAGTCGGACGCTTTTGCAAAGGGTTATGACGCAAGGATACTACTGGCCAACGATGAGGGCTGATTGTATAGCCTATGCTAAGAAATGTGACAAGTGTCAACGCTTCTCCACTATCCGAAGAATTCCCCAAGCGTTGTTGACACCCATTACTTCCCCTTGGCCATTTGCTATGTGGGGAATTGACTTGGTCGAACCACTTCCAACGACCAGAGGAAGATTTAAATATCTCGTCGTCGCAGTGGATTATTTTACTAAATGGGTAGAAGCTGAGCCTCTTGTCGACATGACATACGAGAAGGTGTATCAATTTATTTGAAAAAATATCATCTGTAGATATGGTCTTCCCCATGCATTCATTACCAACCATGGAACACAATTTGACAACGAGGAGTTCGCTGCCTATTGTCATCAGTCAAATATCTTGAAGATCCACTCGGCACCAGGCCATCCCCAAAGCAATGGACAAACTGAAGTAACAAACAGAACGTTATTGAATGGCTTGAAGAAAAGACTGAATGACGCGAAAGAAAATTGGATCAACGAGCTACAATCAGTACTATGGGCTTACCGAACTACTCCCCGAGAAGCAACATGGGAATCTCCGTATATGCTGGCATTTGGAAGTGAAGCCGTTATACCTGCCGAGTTGGGTCTCCCGACACACAGAGTACTGAATTTCAATTCCCCTGTTAGCGACTTAATGAGAAGATTGGATTTAGACATGCTCGAGAAAGTTAGAGAAGAAGAAGCCATCAGGAATGCTACTTACCAACAACGAACAACTTTGTTCTACAACAAGAGAGTAAAGAAGTGCGACCTGAAAGAAAGAGACTATGTGCTAAAGAAAATGATTCAAAAGCACAACAAATTGGAAGCAAACTGGCATGGACCTTACCGAGTTACAGAAGTTGTTCGACCAGGAACCTACAAAATAGCCACTTTGGAAGGGAAGGAGTTTAAGAATGCATGGAATGCAGAACACTTGCGCAAGTATTATCAGTGATGTAAACTCTCATGTAATACATTTTCGTTAGTATGAATAAAGCGACAATGTTCTGCCCAGTTCTCTCCTTTTGTTGGAAATTTTTTGCGGAATACTAGTGCTACACACTACTCAGCAAAACTCAGACTACTCAAAATTATTCCTAAAAATGCCAACTAAGGTTGGTTAGGAAGTAAAACTATTCCTAAAAATGCCAACTAAGGTAGGTTAGGCTCTTCCTAAAAATGCCAACTAAGGTTGGTTAGGAAGTAAAACTATTCCTAAAAATGCCAACTAAGGTTGGTTAGGAAGAAAAACTATTCCTAAAAATGCCAACTAAGGTTGGCTAGGAAGAAAAACTATTCCTAAAAATACCAACTAAGGTTGGTTAGGAAGAAAAACTATTCCAAAAAGTGCCAAAGTTGGTCGGTAAGAAAAAATCCACTAACTATGGTTGATCGGGAATAAAAACCCACTAACTGTAGTTGGTCGAGAAGGAAAATTTACCGACCTTGGTTGGTCGGAAACATTTTATGAGTACGAGAAAGTGATTGAGCAAAATTTTTTATACTCGTAATTTTTTAAATTATTACCAAGTTGGTCGAGAAACAAAACATCATTAAGTTTGGTTAATTGTCAAATCATTACCACAAATTCAAACTAGTCGACAATAAGTTTTAATCAACTCTAAGTTGATCGACAAATAACACAATGTTGTTATCTTTTTAACAGGTATACATATAGAAAGTGTTTTACAAACCACAAGGCAATGGAAATCAAGATTGCGAACAGAAATGAAAATCTTTCATTAAATCCAAAAACAGAATACATTGAGAATGAAATATAAATTAATTATTACATCAAGATTCCTATTCTATTGGTTTCTTCCCCTCTGCTTTTAAAACAGGTTCCTCGCCAGCAGGAGGATCGTTTAAAGCATAAGGGGAGTTTATGAAATTAAGATCTTTAAGCATCCTGATGTTCATCACAGATGGTCAATCGAGTAGGTGCTCGGGGCGAGATATTTCAGCATTGGAATGGAGACTATAATCGCCAAGGTATTTGGAAATCAAACACTGAGGGATTGTGATTAGGCACATATTCTTCATATTTATCCCCTTAATTTCGGTATTTTTATGATCCCGTGTAGTGTAAATATCTTGGATTTGTCTCGTATTTATGCTACTAACCTTTTTTGACAAGTATTTTATGTTTTGTGTATTTCTCATGTGTTTTACAGGTATTTCATGCAAGTTAGTGCGAAGGAGAACTCAAAACAGTGAAAGAAACCAAGAAATGGAGAGTTGAAGGGCATTTTCGAAATTTTTCAGCCTTAGTCCGGAGGTGGGGCCAACTAGAAAGTTGAAGATATCTAAATTAAAAGAACACTGGAAAAAACGGCACCTCAATCCGAGCTACGGTGAAGAAGTTACGATGTTTTGAAGTTGCACGATAATGGACCGGTCCGGTCATGCGAAATCCAGGCAATTAATTATGCATTTAATGCAGTGCAACTCTTGGAAAACTTGTGCCACAAGAGAAATTTGATGCCAAATTCATGCAACTTTGTTCTATAAAAGACCAAGCCCTACCTCATTTTCAGGAGTAGTTGAATTCTAGAGGGAGGGAGTCGAATTCTAGAGAGGAGACTCTAAATTAGAAAGAGAAATTCATTTTTTTAGAAATCCTTTTTAGTTTTTCGTACTCTTAGAAAAGCCCTAGTTTGTATGTTTGAAGATTCAAGTTCATCTAGTGCAGATTTCAAGTATCAATTCTTCAATTCTATTCAAGTATCAAATTCCCTTCTCTTATTTAATCTCAATTCTATTTTCAATTTTCAATTATTTTGCAATTTGTTATCAATGTTTGTTAGATCCATCATTCCATGTATAGGTATGAATTTGTTTTCTAGAAAAATCATGAGTAACTAAATTTCCGGGCAGGGATCCAGCTCATGTTGAGTTTGAAGGGTGGCACTGGCAAGTCGAGCAACCCAGGATTATGATAATCCCACAAGTAGTGACCTTGTTCCAGTTGCAGTACACCCAGGGCATTCAACCACCCTTATTTGTAACCTTCATTATTCGCATTTTGGATCCGATCATCCAAATGGTAAATAGCCTTATTGTAGCCAGCCATCCAAAATTCTCTGGACTGCTTGTGGAACTGATAAGTCAATCTTTCCAACTGCTCGTGAAGACTTTTTATAAAGAGTTCTTTATTCTCCAAGGGAGACTTTTGTGCAGAAAACTGCTCGTTCAGATTCCTGATCTTCTTAGACATCTCAGCCAATGCCTAGTTCTTTGCCATCAGTTGGAAGGCCTGGTTCTCCAGAGCAGATTGAGTTCTCTGTTCCTCGACAGTAATCCGAGGAGCTCTTGCTCGTCCCCGATGAGCTCTTGCTCATCCCCGATTAGATGTATAAGGGCCATCTCTCCTCAAGGTTTCTAATTCATCCCTCAGGTTGGCGTTTTCGACCTCCAAGAAAGAGAATCCCTCGTTGTTCACAAAGACCAAAGCGTTTGAGGTGGAAGCTGCAGACTTCAACTGAGACACCTCTCTTTGCAGGTTATTATTTTCCTGCTCTAACAACTCAGCTATCTGTCTGTGCTCTTCGACCTCACCCTTCAAAGTTCTCTCCCTCACATCGTAAGCAGCAAACAGTTTATCGTATCCCTTATCAGCACCGAGTTGCTGATACTTCTTCTCATATCCTTCGTGCAAAAGGGCTGTAGATTCCTTATATTGTTGTTGAAGCTCTTCAAGAGTCCCTTGGATATCTTCAATCATTTCATAATATGCTACATTGTTAGCCACTGCACGGTCAAGTAGGCACTTCAAATACTGGTAGGCTAAAATTGCTTGCTCTGAAGCACCTTGACCGAGGATGTCAACGATTTGTGCTGCACTCATATCTGTATGACCAGCTTTGAAGTAGTCATTGCATTGCCTCAATAATTTTGTATCATGAGCAAAAAATAACTCCATCCTGGCCATAAACTAGTAAAGTAAGAGAAATCAAGAATCAATAAGAGTTCAAACAGAGAATGAAGAAGAGAAACAACAGTATGAATAGGCGAAACTTCGAATTTTATTACATCATAAAGGAGAAGTACAAATTCAGAGTTACATTTGATAAAGAAAAATAAACAGAGAGAAAAATCCGAACAACTCTACACCTTTTCCTTATCTCCTAAAACTTTCTCGGGAGGCTGGGACGAGGAGGTAGGTTGCTCGGATGGTACAGATGGTTGCTCGGGGAGTACTGGAAGTTGCTCGTTTGAAACAATGGATGGTTGAAGTTGCTCGCTGGTGGACTGGATAGCCGGGGAATGAGGAATTTTATCTCCCATCACCATGGAGGATTCCACAGAGGCGGCTTCGTCCTCTTCTTCTTCTTCAGGAGTTGGAGGGGGGCCCAGGATGTGTCGCTGAAACAGGTCAGAATTTTCATCGACCTTCATCTCTTGTAGAGTAGCGACCCAGCCATCCCTAAAGTATTTGTGGCTACCATATTCCACCTGCGACATCATGGCAGCCAGACCTTTATTCCACCCCTTATCCCAGCCAGTGCTGAAAGACTTTTTTATAGCCAACTTCCTTTTCTATTTCTCTAAGGAAAGCTTCTCAGAAAGAAGATCCTCGACAGCCTTCATCTTATTCTCTATTTCTTCCTTTTGACGACCTACTTCACGAAGTCGGTCCAACTCTTCTTCAACATTTTTTAGCTTACTTTCGAGCTCCCTAGCATTTTTTATCTTCTCATTGAGCTCTTTATTCTTCTCTTCCAAGTTTTTTATGTTCTTCTCCAAACCTTTGGAAACATCAACAGCTTGGTTTCTCTCCTGCTCGGTGGAATGAAGTTTCTCCTTCCAAACAACCTTATCATCATCATACTTCTGACGAGTATCTTTTAAAGACTGCGTCAGGCCCACCAAAGCTTCCTCTACACCAGACGAGGAGCATGAAGCTTTAATAGCTTCATCTTTCTTTAAAGCGGTATTAAAACAGGTCACCAACTGAGAAAAGAAAATGATATCAAGTCAGTACACAGATGTAACAAGGGAAAAAATGAAAGTTGAGGACAATGATACTTACAGAAGCTATATAACGAGCAACTAATGAGGTAACCATGTCCCGAGAAAGATTTTCTTCCATACCTTGGATCTCGGGAATGATCCAAGACTTCACCCAGCTCATGGCAGAGCTCGGGGCAACAAAAGTGGGAACACCACTTCCAGTAATCGGGGCTGAGAGATGGATTAAGCCAAATTGACCGACGAGCTCTTCTTCAGCTTCCTCGGGGGAACAGGAATGGTCTCGACTAACGATGTAGTCTTAGTCGGAGAGATAACAATCACCTCGCTTGGAACAGCGGCCTTGCTCGGAGCCACTGGGGGCTTCTCGACAACCTTCGCAGTAGTAGCCGTAGGGGGTGCATCAATCATCTTTGTCCCCTCTGCTGGAACATCATGTTTACTTCTCTTTGCCTCTCCAGCAACAGAGGCAGATTTCTCGAAGATGGCAGGAGCATTTCTTTTCTTCATTCTTTCACTCAGAGGGATATGAGACTCAGGTGAAGAACTTGCAGAAGCAGGTACTGGTTCTACCTCACTTATCACCGGACGAGCAGTAAAAGATGAGGTGTAACTCTTATACTACAACAAATATGAAGTTGACCTGATATGCTCGTCAGCAACAGTCTGATGCAAACCCCAGATAAGTTTTAGATGTTTTAAATTTACTTCTGTCTCTTTCGGAGACCTTCTTTTGCTGTCAACTGCAAATAAATGAAAATTAAAATATCAGTGACACATTTTATCAAACACAAAGGAAGAATAATTTCAAAAATAAAATAAAATAAAAACAACCTATCCCATTGTCATAGGGAGGACATCTAGGACCCTGGTACACATCATTTCCAGTCAATGGAGGGTGTTGCCAATTTTTCATAACAACCCCGTGCTCGAAGTAGTCCCTATTGGCATCTGGGAGATTGACCACTAAATCCCTATTTAAAAACCTAGTTTTTAAATAAAAAGTATTGTCACCAACAACCCATCTGTAACAGAACATAATTTCTGGAATTCCTATACGAGTTCCATGAATTTGATTTAATCTGTGAACTCCGTTAACTATTCTCCACGTATTGGGGGCTATTCTTGCAGGAACAACGTCAAAATATTGACAGAATTCCAGACATAAAGGGTTTGGGGGAAAATAAAAGCCACATTCAGCGATAAAGAGACTGGGGAACCAATGTCCCTCAGCCAAACGAAAATAATCTGAAGGCTCAGAAAGTTTCTCCAAAATAACCCATGAAGGAATAGAGAAATCATAACGAAACTTATCAAGCGACTCTACAGAGTAAACCATGACGAGTAAAGGAAATCAAAGAGAAAGAAGAAGATTTTACAGGAAAAAGGATGAGTCTGTTGACAACGAATGATGAAAGGGATGAACGCACAGGAGAGAGAGAGACAATGGAAAACTCATAGAGACAAATTTGAAAAAGTAGAAGACGAGGGGATTTTCTACAACGCTTAAATACCCTGTCTTGGGAATGGGTAAAGATAATGATTACAAAAAGAGACGGTTACGTTACCAGCGGCTAAAAAGATAAAAAGGCGCGGGAATCGAAGCGGTTATAAAAATTCAAAAAGTTCGATTCTAAAAATTTGGAAGGAGAAATAAATACAAAAGAAAATACTCCTAAATTTCAGGATGACCATTTAAAACCTCCATATTTCGAGAAAGAATGTTCCACACTCCTCAAATTTCGAACTGTGAAACATTGGGGGCTTCTGCTGATACCAAATTTAGTCTGCTGACATTGCTCAATTGAGTGAAGACACGTGGCAATCTGCGGGACAATAACAAATACTTCCGAACAACACCTTGAACCACTCAGATACTCTGAGCAATAGATGCTCTCCGAGGAACCATACTGCAACGAGGAACTCTGCTTCCCCGATCAACTCAGACGCTCCGACCAACAAGAGTTCTCCGAGGAACTTTAATACACCGAGCAACTTATGAGTACCGAGCTACTTAGGCGGTCCGATCAGCTTAGGCGGTCCGAGCTGCACCTCGAATAGAGCATTAATAGCAGGATAACCAACAGATTCACTGCGCATTAAATGCTTATTATTATCATACAGATGTATACACCTAATGGACAGCTATGTACTACCCTTTCACATGTACAACTTGAGGGCTATAAATATATTGTATCATCCTCATTGTAGAGGGACCGGGAATTTCTTGACTAAACTGGTGATCAAGAATTGCCAAATAGTCAGCAATAATGGAAACAGTGGACGCAGGCCATTCTTATATGGCTGAACCACTTTAAAATTTCTTTATCTCATTTTATTTTATCTGTGATTAAATAATTAGATATAATCTAATTTTTTACATCAACATGGATGAATAGTGATTTTGGATTTTGTCCTATTATAAATATTTGGAGATTAGTTGAACGTGGGTTCATTCATCTCTTCTACACAAAATTGAAAGATCATCTTCTTAGAGAAAGTGAAAGGTTGCTTGGGAGAAGAGAGAAACTTGCTTGGAAAGGAGGAGAACCAAAAGACCAAAGGTCACCACCACCAACCACCACCGAAAGTTGACCGGAGAAGGGAGAACCACCTGTGATATACTACACCAAAGGATCAGATCTTCATTAGAGGCAAGTGTTTGATAATTGCAATCTAAGTTTGTATATTGTCCATGTTAGGATAGTTATAAAAATGAAATTTTTACATGTTTGGAAGATGAAAAAATAGAGTTGTTAATGGATTTATGAAATTTGAAAATATATAGGAATCAAACTCATGTTGTAGGTAGTTAGTACTCCACAAAATAACCATAAATCTGTTGAAGAAATTCTGAAAATCATTGTTGTGTTCTTGAAGATATCATGTTGATAATTTCTTGGAAAAAGAGGATATAAACATGCTTTTAATTCAATCTCTTGATGATTCTAGGATGTTTAGAGCAGTAGAAATATTTTATATATGTTGATACATCATGTAGTAAGGATTATAAGTCATTTGGGTTGTTAATACGAAGGTTTGATTGATAAAAAATGATTAAACCCGTAGTAGAAGAAATGCAGAAAACTGGGCTGTTAACTGGGCGATTGATCGATCGACCTCCTGCCTTCGATCGATCGACCTCCCTAGAATTGTTAAAGTTATTCCTTTTTAATGTTGGTTCTTATCCCAAACCTTTTGTAGATATTTGGTGATTATTAATTGGATATTATGGGACTTAGGGAAGATCAGTAAGCCCTAGATGATAATCGAATTAATGTGATTGGGATTTAATTGATTATAATGATGATAATTAAATTGAAAGAAATTTCGGTTGCTAGATTCGTGTGTTGGATTATTATTTGTATTCATGAGGATTAAGGATAGGTCCAGTAGGTGAGATTTAATATAACACCTGGGTAGCCTTAGAGTTACAATTTAAACATCAAGATGTGAGTTTTAGCTCACTAATGATTGCGCAAGGACTGAGTGTAATACAAGAGCTTAGTGGTATAGCTCCTGGATAGAGATGGGAGTTCAGACCACATTTGGTTGAAAGAGGGGATGAGGTTATCCCGATTGCGTATTTGAAGTTGACGAACCTCCAAGATCAACAAAGTTAAGTAGTAGTGTATTGGAGGGGTTCCTTGTTTGGATTTAGCTTTGCGAGACGCTCCGCGCATGAACCTTAACGACGTCGGGAGTGGAGAGATGTTATAGGATGCGAGGATGTTGGTTTTGTTGATAAGTCATATAGTGTGAATGAAACACTATAAACTATGAGCCATGTGATGATGGCATTCAATCCTAGTTGATAGAAGATGTGCTTATAAGAGATTAGAAACAATAGGTTATAACCCTAATTAAGGGAGAGTTTAATTCGTGGTAATTCGGGAGATAAGATGAGATGGACCAGTAGGATATTAGTGATTTCTTACTGAATAAATGTTGAGGAAAAACCTATTTGAACCTTGAGTAATGAGTGAGGCTCGGGGATGATTAAATTTATAGAGATATAATGCTACGTATGGGAACTATCTTAGGGTAATGTAAGTAGCTTGTTGATATTATATTATAGGTATGATAATGCCTATTTGATTGATTGATGATTTATGTGTATGACATACCTAGCTTACTTGCTATCGATGGGAGGTTTGCGCGTGAGGGCAGTCATATCCTGATGAGTCCTTGGGATCTTTGATTTATCGCTCAAGAACATAGGTCTATGAAAGACTTATCGGGGAGTTGATAAGTCCGCTGACTGTGGGTACGTAGGTATGTGCATGACCCTTGGATATGATAACTATGTTCTCCTCCAATTGTATGTTGTTGTTTGTGGTTCGTGGAATCCTTACCGAACCTTTAGTCCCCTATTCGGCGACCAGCGATATTGGGACATGATAGCAGAGTAATGCATGCACTGCAGCTGTGTCTCGGGGTTCCGTATTATATATGTATATATATAATGAATTGTATGAATGTATATAGTAGTTAAATCTATCTACGGTGATAATTGTAGATAAAAGTGAATAGAGAAAGAGAATGGAATTAAGTTAATGAATGTTTATTCTTATAGAATTGAAAAGCTTAATTCATATTAATGAGAAATGATTCATGTTAATGAGAAACGTATATGAATAATTATATGACATATGATATGGGACATACGGGGTTATGATAAGGGACGAAATCATATTATGGAAACTAGTGAAGAGGAGCCATTAACTAGGAGGTTAATAGGAAACGTTAAGTGTGCACTCTAGCTGAGAGGTGAGAATATCAAGTGAGAGTTGGATACTAACATGTACATCATAAATGCTTTATTGCACTTGTTAAATACTTGCTGTTTTCAAAATCATTTTCACATCGGGCTCTGACCCGTTTCCTTGCATATTTCCTTTTCTATTGTATCTTCTATATCAGGTGTCCAGCAGCAGGGACGCCAACCTTAGTTGATTTTGACGTGCTATGGAGCTATGGAGCATTTCTCAGACGCTTATCTTCATTTGATTCACAGTGTTCTTTTATGTTGGGCATGTCGCCCAAAGGAATTCAGTTATCTCTTTTCTATCTGAGTCAAATACTCTTATATTCGTGTCATTTTAATACATTTAATATTGTTGGGATTACTGTATTGGATTATTATGTGGGAATGTTTATTCCAATTGCATTTAAATTCTTTTTAGTTATCTGTTCGGTTATTAGTGTTGTAGACTAATATGTGTAGTGTTATTCTTAAATTGAAAATGGTTTTTGTTGAAATCAAAATTTGGAAAGTTTTTAACACCAGCTTAATTGGGTATTGGGTGAGTTGTAAATGTTTTCGACAGTGATGCTAAGAATGAGCCAACTTTATATTCCGTTTTAATTTGGTATGGGACTGGCCACCTGGTATTTAATTAGGCGGGGTGTTACAGGGAGTTCCCAAGTTTATGGTTATTGTGTCGTCCTCATTTGGAAACATGCGTCCTTTTTGACTTTGGTCAAGTTTTGGTAAGTGTTTTAAGTATTTTAAGTTCGCAGAGTTATCATTATTAGGTGTGAGATTTAATCCACCTCTGGATTCATAATCATCACATGCAAAATATGCAGGAAAATAATGGAAATCACTATTTATTATGCTTGTGCTTGTGTAAAAACATCACTTAATCGATGCAGGTACATAAAGATGATTGTGCATGACTCTATGATTGTATAAGAGGTGGTCTTTAGTACGTAGGTAAGCGTGAGAGAAAGCTTGACTTATATAACGAGTGGCTGTTAATATATATATGAGTGGATAATTTTATATCTCATTCGGGGTTTGGGGAGAGATAAAAAAGTTAGAGGAGATATGGGTGCATCTATTTTGTGACAACACATCGAGAGATATCTTGTCAATGACTGTGCTCACGAGAAGGACTAGGTATTAAACCTACGTGTCCAAGAAGACTTAGGATCAAAGCCTACGTAGTTCAGTGGTGATTGGTATGTACATGTTTGCACATATGTATGGGGTGCACGAGAGATTAAGGCATGGCATGGTTTGATATCTCATTTAGGTTAGAAATGGGATAAGTGGTAAGGGAAGGTAAGCTAGATGGATGCATATCCACGAGGAAAATGTATCAAGAGATATATTATCGAGGTTTCTACTCACGAGAAGGACTTGGTATTGTGCCTACGCACTCAGGTAGCCACGAGATCAAAACCTATATAGTTTGATCATTCACGTGTTCCAACGTGATGTGTGTGCAAGTGTAAAACTTAGAATAAGATAGGGCGAAGCTATCTGTAGGGCAAAGGTAGCTTTGATGGAGGTTCAGAATGGGAGTGGACCCAAAAACACCGATAAAGGCATTATTTATTGTGATTATCGATCGATCACTAGCGGAAAGGGGTTGTCCTTAAGACTAGTCTGGAGGTATAACGTTAAGGATGGTACATTCTTAACATCGTTGTCTACGAAGGGATGGGTTTTTGGACAAGGGATGGATGCATACCTAAGAAATAATATGCTAAGACGTATTATGAGGTTTGGTCCTCACGATTTTAGTTTGGTATAACGCCTACGTACCCAAGGAGACTTGGGATATAAGCCAACATAGTTCCCACAAATGGGACATATTTACGGGTGTAAGTGACAGGATACTGGTATATAATATACATCTTTATGGTATTTATGGAGTCTAGTCCTTAATATAGCATTTTCGTTGTGCTGGATTAATATATTTATATGTTAATAATAAATTAATCAAAGGCCAATGTTTGACAAGTATTTGATATGAAAACATATACTCCGAGTGCCGTCGTGGGGACGAGCTTTGTTTATTTGAAGAAGAAGTAGGAGTAGTCGAATTTTAAACTTAGCTTGTGTAAAGTTTCTGACTGACTTGACTCACTGACACTTTACTGAGAACGGTCTAAGAAAGTGTGTTTTTATTTTTGTATTAAGTCGTTGTGGCATTTGATTAGCATTTATTAACATATGAACATATCAAGTGAATTGACAGAGGTGTTGGGTTAAAATCCAGGCTTTAAAATATAAACGTTGTGTGTATACTCAGTCTCCTTAACGGGGGCATTCTAAAAGAGATAAATAAATATGTACAGTTTGTCATAATATATATGGGTGCTTGACTTGATATTCTGGCAGGGTTTCCTTAACCTTGTAGCATGAACCGAATTTTTCCCAGAAGAGTGTCCCCACTTGAGGTGCCCGAGGTGGGTCAATCTTCATTTAGAAGCGTCGACTTTCACGGAATGCACGTAGAGGTTTAACTCTAATTTTTTTTCGAGGAGACTTTTTATAAGTATGAAGTTCTTTTGAGACTGAAGTTACTTTCTAAAGTACGGAATTCTTTTGGTAGTTTTCAAAATGAGCTCAAGTATCTCGGGATTCAGAAAGTTACAAAATCGAGTAAACATTGGATTTTGGGGTAAAGGAAACCTCTATTTATAGGGTATGATCCGGGTCCTTTGACCATTTGGTCAAAGGTCTTGGATGGTGGGTTTGGGTTGGCGTGACATGTGGATGGATATGAAAAGATTTGGTTAGATTTTTTAATCATTACGAGAGGGTCCTTTAACCGACTAGTTAAAGGTATCTTAAACCGAACGACTAAAGAACCTTGGGGCCTTTAACCGAACTTCTAAAGATCCTAAGAAGATTTTTTTTAATTTGCTCTTTTTGCAAACATGTCTATATAGGTTTTATTTGGCGGGGTAGTTTAGGATTTTTAGCATGTCTGGGTTTAGTATAGTTTATCGTACGGGATAAAATGACCCAGACCAAAGATATGAGACGTTCAAGGTTTTAACTAAAAAATGCTAAAACTTTAAAGTGGGAAGTAATTGAAAGTGTTCCTAATAAAATATTGTTGGACATTTCACAAGAGTCAAAGCTTTATGTTTTTTATTTTATAATTTGTTACTAAAATTGAACTTGAGTTTGGATCTTCCTCTCTATGATGTTCACTTGTTTTCATTTTTCACAAAGAGATATGATATTATGTTCTTAATTGATATAACTCATCATATTATTAGCCTTTAAGATAATCCTTCCTTAATCCTTCCTTAATTATGAACATTGTCATTATATCAAACTTTAGGAAAGTAAGATACAATATGCATATATATTTTCTTGTCCAAAAATGATTTTGGAATATGTCTACAATTTCATATATTTATGGATATCTCATTGTAAACCCTTTTGTTTCGAGATTAGGTTGAGTAAAATTTTGATTATCTTATTTTGAATACCAACATCATCCTCTAATTTGCTTATATTTGCCCGTTCATCCTCAATACAGTGTTGAATTTCCTTATTTTTATAATTTATTTACTTTGTCTATAAAAAGGGGAGGAGTATATTGGGGGAAGTGGAGAGATTATATGTTCACACACCTCGATATTTCACCCCACTCTCTCATTAATTATGTTGTCGGATCACTTTTGCATCATTTTCCCGTAAATCGACCCAACTAATCATTATATTTTCCAACTCATTTTACCTCATAAATACACTACAAAATCATATGGAACTGGTGATACCCAGTCCGACATCATTTACCAGCAATCATGTGTCATAAATCACTCACATCTAAGTGTCGAACCATTATTCCATGTCGTCCAATATTGTTTAAAGAAGCAAAGTGTACATGTTCCCCTCTTCTTCATTTCCTCTCAAATCCTCCTCATTCCCTAAATAATCTCAATCTTCGGATCGCTTTTTTTACAATTATCCCGTTAAGAATTGGATTAATAATAATGCCCCGACCATTTATTTTAATCAGCGAGCACAATAAAATTCTCCAAAATGACAAGTCAAACATGTAAAAATGGGTTCAGCATAGTTTTTTAGAAATCTCATGTCGTTTGACACTCCCTATGAGTGTCGGGCCATTTTGTAGGTGTCATACAGAATAGTGTAAGGACTAAAATCCATTTAAATTCATTTTTAACCAATTGAGTTCCAACCAATTCCTTAGTTCCAATAGAACCTAACCAATACTTTGCCTACAAGAATACTTGGCTTGCAAGCTCAAATAATCCTATAAATAGAACCTCTCATTCACCTTAGAAAGGGCCCCAACCTTAAAAAACATGACGTATTACCCTCTTCTCTCTATTCCTTTGTGAATTACATAATTCATCAATGTTATTCACATAAAAGTGGAGTTATTAATATTTATTTCTAAGGACCTAGAACTTCACAAGTGCAGAACCCCTCTAAAGCCTAATTTAGACATATGCGAGTCCTTTTCCATTTTTAATTCATACTTACACGTTCATATATATATGTAATACACAACTCACACCTATTAATGTATATATTTAGGTAGTAATCTTACATTTTTTCTACATATACATATACATGTTCATATTTATTCTTTTATTGTGAATATACCCCCTTATTTATCTAATCACCCATTTGTTGTTGTAACCCACCACAACCTTCAAATCCATTATCCACCCAAACAACAATGCACCTCCATCCTAATATCTAAACCTGACACCAATTGTAACCCTAAACAACCACTAGTACAAAACCTAACCAACAAACCCATTTCAAACTCCAACTGATTTAATAAAGATAAAAATTGAGGAAAGAGAGAGGGAGAGGGGGATACAGAGATAGAGAGAGAGAAAGAGATCCAATCAGACCGGTGAAAGAGTGGTAATGGTCAAACCACTTACGGATTAGTGAGGCCCGTTTTAACCATTCATTGATAGATCACATCGAAGGGAAGGGGGTCATACCCCTCTCCCTTCTTCTTTAATCAAAGTAGAGAAATAAATGGGCTTATAAGCCCTTTTGGGTTTAATTAAGTTAAGGTTAAGGTCTTATATGTAAGTGAAAGACACACAAGGCTTTAATTAAGTTAAGGTTAAATTTTTTCTTACAAAAGCCTTCACTCGCTAACAAGACCTTGTGTGCATTTAAATGAAAGACACGAAGTGTCTTATTCTTATTGGGTAGTCACACTAATTTTCACCGACTACTCATTTGAACAAATTTTTATGCACAAATATATAATCTCTTGTTTGGTTGTCACCTTAACTCGCAAAACTCTTTAAATGTAATATCTTGGTCTATTAATGTTGCAATAACATTATGGAAACAACGCCATGCTCAAATTTTTTCCCTCTATGGTTGACCATGTGTAATACCCCTATTTTCCATATATAGGGTGGCCAAGCCTCAACGTCGAACATAGGGTAAGTTAAATCAACTTATATCATTTGCGGCATCATGACAGTAATAATAAAATATTATAATGATATTAAAACCATCCACGAAATGAGATGAAATAAAATATAAGTACTGAATAAACCAATTGTCTCCACATCCATAATAAAGTAAAAAAAATTGTCTCGGATCTACGAATAGTCTCAATTAAAATAATGAAATTTGGACCAACATGATCCATACAATTCTTTGAATCAAATGAGTCTCAATACTAAAATAATTTAATGGAAATAACAACCTAATAAAGGAATGAAAATGACTAGATAGTGGAACAGGGAAAGTTTGACTACTCCTGCCTATCAACACCTAGAAAAGATTATGATAATATATGGTTCAAAGCCTAAAAGTTTCAAGAATTAACTTACTACTTCAATGCAGTAATAATCATGCGACTCATTTACATGATCATACCAAGCCGTCGACACTCACATGCAAAACATACCTTACCCCTCACTCATAAATGAAATAATATAAATGAGTGTCCAAGTTTAATGCATAACCCAAAGTAACCAGTCTCAAATACTAGACTTTTAAATAAGCTATCACACAATATTATAACCACATCGCAGTGTAACCCACTATACATATCAAGAGTATAACTCTATACAGTCCCCATTCATGTCATCCAAATAATAAGATACCCACGATATCATATCATACTTAGTAACATGACATGGTTTCTTCAAATAACATATACATCAATAAGTTATACATTATACATATAATTCTAGCAAACCATATGAAGGCTTCAAAATTTGGGGGATGTTCCACATGCCTTTATCAGTAAATCCATAGGAGTTCAGTATGTAACAAATTTAAAACATGCACACATAAAAATTATGGTGGATCATCATGCCGTCATACCATTATCTTGTCACATACCAAACCATCTGATGTATCAAGTCATCCATGTATTCATGTCGTGAGATGACGACCAAATAAAATTGCATGATCAAATAAATCAACCTCCACGCGACCTTCTACGTTAGCTAGGAGCGCGCTACCCCAACCCAAATCCCTTGAAATCCAAAACCCCAACCGATAGATTCCCCATTAGCCAAATATGTTATGTTTATAACTAGCACACAAAGCATGCACACACACACACACACACACACACACACACGTGTGTGTGTGTGTGTGTATGTATACATCATCCATACATATATACTAAGGCAATACTTCCATTAAAACCTTATGAAGCACATACATTATACTTCCTTGAACATACCTAATGGATTCACACTATGACACCCCATAAAATCCATAAATAGATTGATCACGTCAAATATAAAAATCACGGGAATAGAAAATATTTAGTAACATTCTCAACATAATGAAATAAAAAATGATACAAATGCATACAATATGAAATGATAAAATGTTGAATAAAATAAAGAAATCTTTGATACGATCTCACTGACATAAGAAATAAAACTCCAACTTTGGAATATAAAACCTCAATAATCCAATAATCAATCCCGAATAAAAATATATCTCATACAATCTCTGACTCGGGAAAATATGGACTAAAATACAACTGACTGAACTGAAATATAAATAAATACATGAATATAAAGGATCCACGTTGTTCGATGCCTACATCCTAAGAATGATGAATATTCTACTACCGGCGAAACTCCTCTGACTATTAGCACAAGTCTGCGATAACAACTGCGGCCTAAAAGCTATAAAACTAGTTTAACAACGAGTATTAAACATAGCAAGTCTACAATGAATAAGAATATAGCTCCATCTGGTCCACAATAATAATAACATGTCTTCCTCCCAAGCTAAGTTGATTTTAAGTTATTTAATTTACCTAAACCAAGCAACCTAAATAAGCATGCAGTTCTACTTCTAAAACCATATGATTCCCGTGTGATTTATGTCCATCTCTTAATTAAGTACTCTTTACTTGTAATACCCCGTAATTTTAAATGACTTTTAAAATGGGTTATATTTTAAATTAATGGATTAATTGGATTTTATTATTAATTAATTCATTCGGGTTTTATCCGGACGGTGGATATTAAAATGGATGATTCTGAATATTACTTAAAGATATTTAGGTAATATATGAATGTGATGTCATTGATATGACTGTATGATATAAATTCGATAATTTATATTTTTAGTCAGACGCGGTATGGGACGTGTCGGGACTAGTTTATTAAATTAAAACAAAAATTTATTTTCTATCGATCTAATAGTCATTTCGACTGCGTCGTTGCGTCCGGAAGGTTTCGAAATAGTCAGAAAAGTCTATTTGGATGTTAATTTTGAGTCTCGGGTCATTTAGAAATGAATAGACAACCCGAAAGGGCATTTTGGTCATTTTTCTAGGGGGATGAATAGTGATTTCGGATTTGGTACTATTATAAGTATTGGTAGATTAAGTGTATGGGGGTTATTCATCTCCTCTTCACAAATTAGAGAAGCCATCTTCCTAGAGAGAGTGTAAGGGTGCTTGGGAAGGGAAAAGCCAACTTGGGAAGGAGAAGAACAAGAACCAAGGTTCACCACCACCAACCACCACCGGAGTTTGACCGGAGAAGGGACAACCAACTGAGATATACTACACCCAAGGATCAGACCTTCAGTAAAGGCAAGTGTTTGATAATGGCAATTTAAGTTCGTATATTGTCCATGTTAGAATAGTATGAAAAGAGAAGATTATTCATGTTTGGAAGAAATAATGGAGTGATTAAATGGATTTCTGGAAACTGAAATGATATAGGAATTAAACTCATGTTTTAGGTTGATAATAATCCACGAAATAGTCATGAATCTGTTGAAGAAATTATGAAAATCATTGATGTGTTCTTGAAGATGATATGTTGATAAATTTCTAGAAATAAGGAGATAAACATGCTTTTTAATCCAATCCCTTGATGATTCTAGGATGTTTAGAGTATTGGAAATCGTTCATATATGTTGATATATCATGTAGAAATAATTATAACTCATTTTGGAGGTTAATATGAAGGTTTGAATGAGTAAAAATGGTGAAACCCGTAGTTGCAGAAAATGCAGAAAACCAGGCTTGGACCTGAGGGATCGATCGATCGACCCCTGCCTTCGATCGATCGACCTCCCCAGAATATGTAAAGTTGTTTCTTTTTAAATGTTGATTCTTATCCCAAACCTTTTGTGGATCTTTGGTGATTATTATTTGGATATTATGGGACTTAGAAAATATCAGTAAACCCTTGATAAGATTTGAATTAATTTGATTTGGATTCAAGTGATTAAAATGTTGAAAATTATATCGAATGGAATTTCAGTTGCTAGATTCATTTGTTAAATTCTAAATGGAGAGGTATGAGGATTAAAGATAGGACCAGTAGGGGTGATTGAATATAACACCTGGGTATCCTTAAGTTTACAAGAGGGTTTAATCCAAAGTGAAAGAAGACGTGTTTATAAGAGATTTGAAACTATCGATTTTAACCTTAATTAAAAGGAGAACTAAACTCGTAGTAATTCGGGAGAAATGATGTTATGGACCAGTAGGATATTAGTGAATTCTTACTGAATATATGTTGAGGAAAAACCTATTTAAATATTGTGTATTGAGTGAGGGTAGCCTTAGGGTTACAATTTGAACATCAAGGACTGAGTTTAAGCTCAATATTGATTTCGCAAGGTCGGAGTGTAATACAAGAGCGTAGTGGTGTGCCTCCTGGATAGAGATGGGAGTTTAGAACACATTTGGTTGAAAGAATGTATGAGGTTATCCCGATCGCATAGTTGAAGTTTTCGGACCTCCTCGATCGACAAAGTTAAGTAGTAGTGTATTGGAGGGGTTCCTTGTTTGGATTTCGCTTTGCGAGACGCTTCGCGCATGAACCTTAACGACGTTGGGAGTGGAGAGATGTTATAGGATGCGAGGATAATTAAATTATGAAGTAAAGATATGATATTTTAATACGTGGAATTTAAAAGAGATATAATGCTACGTATGGGAAATATCTTAGGGTATAATTACCTTATTGATATTATATTATAGGTATGATAATACCTATTGGATTGATTGATGATTTATGTGTATGACATACCTAGCTTACTTGCTATCGGTGGGAGGTTTGCGCGTGAGGGCAGTCATATCCTGATGAATCCATGGGATCTTTGATTTGTCGCTCGAGAACATAGGTCTATGAAAGACTTATCGGGGAGTTGATAAGTCCGCTGACTGTGGGTACGTAGGTATGTGCGTGACCCATGGATACGAGAACTATGTTCGCCTCCAATTTGTTTGTTGTTGTTCGTGGTTCGTGGAATCTTACCGAACCTTTAGTCCCCTATTCGACGACCTGCGTTGATGGGACATGATAGCAGAGTAATGCATTGCACCGCAGCTGTGACTCGGGGTGCCGTATTATATATGAATATATATATATATATATATAATGGATTAAATGATTGAATGGATATATTGTGGTTAAATATATCTACGGTGATAATTGTAGATAACGGTGAATAGAGAAAGATAATGGAATTAAGTTAATGAATGTTTATGCTTATAGAATTGAAAAGCTTAATTCATGTTAATGAGAAACTAATCATATAAAGGAGAAATGTAAATGAATAATAATGTGACGTATGGTATGGGACATACGGGGATTATGATATGGGAATGGAGTTATAATATGGAGACTAGAAAAGAGGAACCATTAACTAGGAGGTTAATAGGAAACGTTAAGTGTGCACTCTAGTTGAGAGGTGAGAATTGCAAGTGAGAGTTGGATCTAACATGTACATAATAAATGCTTTATTGCACTTGTTAAATACTTGCTGTTTTAAAAATAATCTACACATTCAGGCTCTGACCCGTTTCCTTGCATATTTTCTCTTCTATTGAATCTCTATATCAGGTGTCCAGCAACAGGGACGCCAACCTTAGCGGATTATGACAGGCTATGGATTTATGGAGTTTTGCTTAGACGCCTATCTTCATTTGAGTCACAGTATTCTTAGTTAGGGCATGTCGCCCAAAGGATTTCAGTTATCTTTTCTATCGAGGTCAAATACTATTGTATTCGGGTCTTTTTAATACAATTGTTATTGATGGGATTACTGTAATGGATTAATATTATTTGGGAATGTTTATTCCAATTTCATTTAAATTCTTTTGTGTTATTTATTATGTTACCAGTTTTGTAGAATAAAATGTGTTGTGTTATTCTTAAACTAAAAATGGTTTTGTTGAAATTTAAATTTGGAAAGTTTTTAACACCAACTTAATTGGGTATTGGGTGAGTTGTAAATGTTTTCGACAGTGATGCTAAGAATGAGCCAACTATATATTTTGTTTTAATTTGGTATGAGACTGGCCAACCGGTATTTAATTAGGCGGGGTGTTACATTACTTTCTTATTCCGAAGTTCATCTTTTTGTGTAAAGAATCTCTTATTATATGGTAATCTCTTGCGTTAATAGCAACTCACTTACTAATCATAATATCAATAACAATCTCTAGTTATTATTCTAAAAGTATGTCTCAACTTTACCAGTCTCTAATAATCTCATGCCATGGATTCGGTATATACATCTCTAGTATATTCATTACATTATTCCCTAATCATAAGTTATATTTATACATCATTAGTATAAACCATAATCTGATACAATCATCTCAAAGTACCGCAATATAGAATCATATATTACAGAATATCCGTGAGTGTACACAACCCACCTTAAATATCATGGTTTACGCTCGAGCCCATAAATAAAAGTATGGAGTCCTATCCCTATTGCCTTTCGGGGATCACTTGTGCGTACTAGCTATAGTTATAGTGCTTCTTAACCTTATAACCTCATAGTATCAACACAAAGGAAATCATTACGCCATCATACCAAATGTACGGGCCCCATACCCAAGGTTGTACGAGACCCATTTGTCCCACTCGAGAGATGGTAACTTTAACTCGTAGGATCGAGGTAAATATGACCTAGATTGAGCCCTTTCTATCATTGAGAATACAATGCATGGTCAATATCTTACGTGTTCCATCAAAGCCCTCCTAGTACATTTCCCACGAGAACACACACACACACACACACAAACACACTCTCTGTATGATTGAACATAAGTCAAGTAAATAAGTACAACCTACTCAACTGGGTCAAATAGATAAGTTCATGCCTTGTGTAAGAGATTTAGTGTGAACTTCTATACAAGATCATGTCATCAAAGTAATGGCCCGATCATAGGAGATTTTTAGATGAAGTGGGTTAGTTGAGCATGTTTATAAGGGAGTCAAGTAATATTTTTAGGAATGATGCAAGGTGGGGTTGATTATGGGCTTTATCTTGGTTGTGGTATCAAATTCTAAATTTTCATCAACCAATATGACATTCACATACAGTTGGTATGGAGGTAAAATATTTCAAGTGGTGTTTGACTTTGGCACAATTAGAGAAGCGATGATGCCCTTGTCGATAAGACCTTGCACGATATTCTTGAGGCGATGACATTGATTTGTAGTATGCCTGACTATTTGATAGAAATCGCAGTGAGCGTCATGCTTGAAAAATTAGGGAAGTGGATCAGGTAGTGGACGAGTGACCAATGGCTTGATGAGATTGTGATATAAGAGTACTTGATAAACTTTGGAGAGAGGAGAGTTAAGATCATTGTAATATCTTCCGAAGATAATTGGATGAGCTTTTGGTGCCCATTAAGTTGCTAGATTAGAGGACGTGTTGATGATAAGAGAGCATGGCTTTTCAAAAATTAAACTAACTTGATGACTTCTTCATCTATGATTTTGTTTTCACACTTAAACTAATAACATTCTCTTTATTATATTTATAATGAGCTATGAATTCTCGAGCAACATCTTCGTAACTTCAGATGTGGCACTCATCTAAGGGGTAAGAGCCAACGAAGGGCATTTTATTTATGGGTATGTTGAAACACACGAGCCATGATTTCTTTAGTATCGCCTAGAAATCTCATGGTTATATGATAGTTACACAAATGCACGAGGGACCACTTCCTCCAAACTTTTTTACTTTTGGAATTTTAAACTTCTCAGATAAGCAAGATTTAGGACAAGGTGACATATGGGTGTAATTCACATAGTTCCTATAGAGTTTTACTTTATCAAAGTTATGAGAGAGAATTTTTAGGACTTCCCTCACTCTATTGAGTTTTTATTTTTTTAGGATCCACAGGGAGAGGCATGAACATGTTAACCCCTAGTTGACCAAGATTAGGCATAGGAAAATTATCAGGCGGAAGTCCATTGACTAGTGAACACATAAAGTCTTTTTGATAGGTTGAGCATGATTTACTAAGGTATGATGGTATTCTTCTGGAGCCCACATAGGTTCATGCATTCTTTGACCCATGATAGGAGGGAAGGCAACATTCAGATTCGATAAAATTTTTGACTCGAGAACCCCTGGCATTTGGCTTTGGTCCTTTATAATTTGAGGACATCTCATTATAGACTATCGATCTTGGAACTAAGCTTAGCGAGCATAGTCATCAAATCTTTCTTGATGTTTAATTCCTATTAAGGTTCTCCATGAAGCAGTTGCGAATGAACTTTTTATTTTTTATATAGTAGGTTAAAGTGAGGATGAGGTAGAACTCTGAGGCAATTGGATGGTAAGTCGTAACCAGCAGGGAGCTAGGCCAAGCTTGGGGTAATGGATCACTCCTGAGATGGAACCGGTTTAGAAAAATATTATTTATTATTTTTGGAAAAAATCATGTTTTTGGTATTTTTAAAATATGGAAAAGGGAATAAGGGGAGAAAAATTTCCTTGGTGTAGTTGTTATTATTAGGTTACATTTGTATTATGCTGCGCCTAGGGTGCAAGTGAAATATTGGACAAGACCTAATTTTTATAGAAAAGAGGGCATGTAATTCAAGATACAATTTAAATTGTTTATAGACTTATGAATAGAGTCTTGATTTTTTTTAATGCAAAAGAAATTTATTTATTAATAGATAGGAGAAAAGACCTTTCCTATGGCTTTTATAAGCGCTAAAGAGAAGAATTATGAAATTTTACGAAATCTTAAGCGAGTCGCAGCTGGCCTTAAATTATATTTAAGAACTGATTTCTCCTCAACAGTAAAGTATGGAAAATAAACCTTTTTCTTTTCTCCATTTTGCTTAAATCCCTCCACCTCGGCTACATTATTTGAGTCTTCTAAGTTCCCTAAAATATCCAAAGAATTACTAATTGGATTATTTGCCATTTGCCATTTATTTATTCCACTTTTTCTTCCAATCGAATCTTCAATAAACGCCCGACTTTTGCAGAATTAGGGGAAATTCCAAGATCAAACTTTGGAATCTCCACGTATGAATTAACCTCCGGACAATCCTCTTTCCACAAGTTTGGAATGTCCTTTAGAGGATGAATATCACAATAGGGATATTCTTCATTATCAAAAATATCCCCGAATAAGATATTCTGATTACAATTTTGCAAATAATCATTATCGATATTTTCCAAATTTCCACTATTTTTGTCCAACTTTTTTCCAAAATTTTTGGAGTTTTAGATTTATCAATAACCACAGTAGACGACTTTGCAAATCTATTTAATTTATCTACACATGTTGAGGTTGCTAGCATATTTTCCAAATTTGAGTAGTCTGCTTGATTAAAAATGAGCAAAATAGCACAAATTGGGGTAGGAGGATCCAAAATTTTGGCAAAGTCTTGTGTTGGAGCCGACAATCTAGATATAAGTGTCCTAAGATAGGCTTGTACATGAGGGCTATGTATGGGAGGTTACTGTATGGGTTCACTCATTTGGTATGGCTTCCACGATATACCTCTTCCCTATTGGAACAATCATTCATCGATACGTGCGGACTATCATTTGATATACCCGAGTGTACGTGAATTGTCTCACTATATACCTTATTGTGATGGTTGTGTGAGAGAAAATTTGATGTATTGGATGTATATGAACGAGTTCTTGCTATGTAACTCCATCGTGAGTTTAGTCAAGTGGTACAATATGGGGAAACCATTCCATATACGTCGAAGGTACATAGCCAGTGGAAGGCGGGGGCTTATTCCTTAGGTTAATTTCTCCCCATGGGATCGAAGACCCATCACAAAGTGATTCCATAGTACGGGACAAAATAAGATCAAAACTTAATGATTGCACAGGGTAGTGTGCAAATGAATGAGTTTTAGTAGTATCTTTAGGAAAAGTATTATATGTATTAAGAGATATATTTACAACTACTAGGCATGAAGTAAAAGAAGAAATTTATACAAGTGACGTGTACTAAAAGAGTTAACATACAAGTGGGGTAAAACATGTGAATATACAAGTGTAGTGAAACATGTAAATACACAAGTTTAGTGAAGCATGTGAATATGTACAAGTGAAGTGAAGCATGTGATAGGAAAAATGAGATATACACGTGATAAAAATACATTAAAGTGGAAAGAGCGAGATATAAATATATACAAATGGTGAGTATGTACAAGAGATGAAGAGATATGCATGTGTGATATAATGTGACTAATAAGAGCATGGCATATGGAACATGTAAGCATATACAAGATAAAATGGGAGAAATAAATGCAAGAGTAAAGATAAGATATACACAAATGTAAAAGAAAAAAAACTAAGAGAAGAAAAACAAAAACCCATATAAACAGAGTCTAGTCCTCAAAATCTCCCCAGTGGAGTCGCGTATGTGTCCATCCCGACCGTGGTGATGCGCATGAAATGGCTCTCACGTGGTGGTGGAAAGGGACATAAGAGAGTTTCTTCATTAATATTAGGTGTGTGAATGTGTAGAGATCGTAGTTCCCAACCTATTTTACTCAAAATATGCAAAAGAAGCCACCTTAAAAGATACAGCTAAAAGATAACTAGTACATGCGAAACCAAATGAGATATGGGATCAAAGACTATATTACGGAGTGTGAAGGTGTTAGACACCCACTCGCCCTTTCGACCTCTTATGTGTCCTATAAAATGTTCACCTTCTCCTCAATGCATGAATGTGCATATGTAGATACCATTTCTCCCCCTATCCCCTAAGTTAAATCTCTTAAACTAAGATATGATTATAATAGGATTAGATACCATTTCTCCCCTATCATTGTCCCCATTTTTATTCAGGAATAGACAAAGGTGATAGAATTAATAAAATACTCATTTCTCCCCCAATAGAATTACATATGAATTAGGGATATATATATGGGAAAACAAGTACAAAAAGATGCATAAAATGTTAAGGACATGAAAGCATATGGGCAACAATAGACAATAACTAATCTAAGCAAGAATAATGGATGCTAATTATGATGCGAACAAAACGATATCAATTTGAACCATAAGAGACTAAGCATGTGATATCAAACAAACATTTTGCAACCAGTTAGATACCAATTATGAATTAAAGCATAGGTGGACTAGCTAAAATGGCAAAGACTAAAAAAATTTACCATATATATTTAGACATAATGAATATCATTAATGCGCACTTACATATATATTGGAATAAACACCACACATGACACAAAAAAATACATTAAGTT
Source organism: Sambucus nigra (assembly GCA_949130495.1). Lineage (NCBI taxonomy): Eukaryota > Viridiplantae > Streptophyta > Magnoliopsida > Dipsacales > Adoxaceae > Sambucus > Sambucus nigra. Next base: position 514,756,064 of record OX422218.1, on the reverse strand, counting down.
TTTCACGCTCGTATGGCAAAAATGTGTCCAAATACATGTGGGAAACGCAAGTGTAGGGGTGTGAACTGGTAACAATTAAATTTCGACCCAATCACTTAAAACATCTTCACGGAGTTCTCATTTGATTGCAAAATTTTATCACATTTAGATATAGCCTCATGTGACAATATAGATTGAACTCAATGAACAAACATACACAATGCATATAAGCCTAGAATTTTGATGATTCTACAAACCAATAGAGTCATGACAATGAAGCACGAGTTTTCCATTATTTATGATTCACGGTGGAGAGAGTTGGAAATGCGAACTTCTGACTGCTATCATTTAATAAGATGATGTTGTGGAATAACACGCATTGGATATCAGGTGGTGGAGTGGCGGTCAGATATATGAACATATCTTGTTTCTATTTTATTTTTGCATCAGAGCAGGAAGCGAATAGGTTCTTGGAGATTAAGGAATGGTCTGTGCATGGAGCCCATTTGTTCCTTCATAAGTTTCATTCGCTGGGATGTTGTTCGAAGAATGGTATAAGTTAATCAACTCGATGGATTAGGTTGAGATATTGCCTCTTCATTTATGGTCCATAGAAGGTTTTCAGGCTATTAGTAACCAGTGTGGGGTTTGTTGAATATCGACGTGGATACTCAGGTGGGGGTAGACGTGAGGTGGGATAGGATATTGGTTAGAGGGATTGAGAGTATTATAGATATGATTTCTATCAAAGCGGGTATTTGGGTCTATTAACTTACCATTTATGTTGAAAAGTCTCATACGTATTCTTTTGGATGTGCAGGTCTATCTGGGAAGGAGATGGGAAAAGGAAGGACAAGAAAAGCATGTCATTGGACGTGTTTTGTCAAGACTACCTACCTCACGTATGACAGTTGAGGAGGAACCTTCTGGGGTTCGTTCTCTAGCCAATAAGGGTCACGCCCCTTCTACTCTGGGAATGCAGATCTATGCGGTGAGAAGTCAAAGGAGGGGGTCTATGCGACGACAACAGTTATTTTTTTAGAGACCTCTAAGAAGTTTCCCAATATCTCTATGGTTAAGCACAAGGGTAGTGTGCATATTTTCAAACGCTCTAAAGCTCTGGTAGTTATTTCCACTTCGGACATGATCGTTGTTGGTGGGGTTGTCAATGTTAGGTCTATCCCATCTTGAGTCGGGGGACTGAAGTGTTTGGGAGAACATAGTGGCGCAAATGCTTCTTGAGTTATGGATAAGAATTCTAGTCGCCAGGTCTTCGACTTTATTAGGAGAGTTGTAGCATGGAACGTGAGCAGGCCAGTGTTCGAGGTTTGGGTATTGTGGGGGGTAGGATGGCTGACAAGACTAGGGTTGGTAGTATTCTTGGGGTGGGTGGTATAGTGGATGAATGTGACATTCTTGTTACTTCTACTGGGGGTGATTGTATTGGTAAGCAGGTGGCACAGTTGTCCCATGTAATGGATGTGGACTCCTCTGGTGATAGCTTATGTGGTAAGGGTATTTTTAACGTTTCTTGTTGCAATGAGACTAGGTCTCATTTATTAGTGTCAGGTGGTGAGCTTAGGACCAATTTCATACATGAAGCACTTACTCTAGTTCCTTTCAGTAAGACTAAATACAGTCTACCTCCTATTGATAAATATATTAAACGAAGGTATAATTTTTATAAGACCTATAAGGGAGTTTAAGTTGAAAGGCGTGGTGGATAAAGGCAATAAATGTTTGTTTGGAGGTGAGAATTGTTCTGAGGATGTGACACCGAGTTCAGGTGTATCCGAGGGATGAGGTCCAGGTTGATCATCTTATACGACAATTCTTATAGGTGGAACTCTTTAAACCGTCATGGAGGAAGGGGTCAGGTTGGATGGGGGACTTATGTGCAGGAATTTTCAAACACCTCCGGGGAGCCGTTGTGCGGGTAGGAAAGTTAGTGTAGTATGGTTGACTTGTCCCCTAGGTTGTGGGTTGGACTCGAGGTTTCACACAGGGAAGCAGAGGTGTCCAGAGTTAGGGTGGTTGAGGGGGGGTAGTGAGGACAAGGTGGAGGTATGGGTTGCTAGTTTCATATGAGGTTTTAGTAAATTCCTAGGGATTAATTTTTTAGGGAATGAGAAGGAGGCACTTACGTTCTTTCACACCATAGAGGAGAGGCAGAGGGAGAGAGTTAAGGTGGTAGAGAAGCGGTGAGTGGGGTTTCTATTTGTTTCTAATGAAACTATGTTTCATCTCTTAGAATGTACGGGGTTTAAATGACCTCAGAAAAAGAGGAGTTGTTAGTGGGGCACCTTCGCGGTGGAGGCCAGATATTATCTGCCTACAAGTAAAAAAATTGGGTTCTATGGATAAGGAGTAGGCACGATCCATTTAGGGAGGTTGTAGGATAGAGTGGTGTTGTCTCAATTCAGAGGGGGCGACATGATGGATTATCATTTTTGGGATAATAAAGTGGTGGAGAAAATTGATGTTTTAGTATCGTGTTTGTCTCTCTCGTGCTTATTCAGGAGTGTGGAGGATGGATTCACTTGGATCTTTTCGGGGTTTATGGGCCAGTGGAGGACTCGACTCGTTGGGAGTTGGGGGAGGAGTTGAAAGGGTCCAGGAATGTTTGAGCGCTCCGTGGTGCACGGGGGAGACTTCAACATTGTTCGATTCCCCTCCGAGAGGAGCAATGGGGGAGGTCGAATTCTTTTATTTTGGATTTAACAGACTTCATCAATGAGTTCAAACTAATTGACCTCCCTTTGGAGGGGTGTCTTAACCTGGTCCATTCATAGAGATGAGTCCTAGATTTCTCAGCTAGATCAGTTTTTACTCTCTAATGATTGGGAGGAGGACTTTAATAGGGATATCCAATCATTCCCACCTCGTGTGACCTCTGATCACTCACCTATTTTACTATATCGTGACCTCCACCGATCATTACCTCTTTAGAGGTCTCCTCCTCTATGTAATACAAATGAGTGGGCGATCCTCCCTCAGGATGAGGCATCGCTACCAGGAACATCTCCTGATTAGGTATGGAAAAAATTATGGTCCTACTAAAACAATCGATAATTACCCTATATGCAACAAGCCAATCCATACCGATAATCGCATCTTATTCGGACATATTTAATACGAGCATGTCGGTCGGTAAAGTAAGTCTCCCAATCTCTATACCCACCCCTCGACATATAAAGAAAATCGGTGAACCACTACCGAGAGGAAAATCTACACAAGTAACAGTATTCTATGTTGTAACTAATAACCCCGTAGCACGTGCAAACCTCGTGGCAATAAAACAATGTGTGGCCCCTGTATTAAATAATATACACCCCATAATCCCCTCGATAGAAAACATACCCTCAATCACGGGTGAAGCCTGTGGGGCTGCGGCCTGATGGAGGTTATAAACCCGTCCATAATAAAGTTGTACCTTCTAGACTGGGACTGCTGGAATGGCTGGAAGCACTAGCATCTGAGGCAGTGTTGGGAGGGCGGCGGGAAAAATCAATCTTTGGGGCTCCTGTCGAGCATCCTGTTGCTGCTGCTGCTGTGGGGCCATGCCCTTCTCAGGACAATCATGATGCTTGGGTCCTGCCTTGCCATAAATAAAACACTTCCCACCAAAGTTTCCCCCTCGCTGCCCCTGTAGTCCTTGGCCCTGCTGGCCGTTTCCACCCCCCCTTGGCCCTGTTGGCCCTCCCTAAACTGTTGCTGGCCCTAATGGCCCTGCTGTCCTTATTGACCCTGATGTCCCTGTTGGCCTTGCTGGCTAGGACTCAAACCTTCCTGACCCTGATGGAAACCTCCTGATTTGAATCACTTATATTCCCCCTGTTGGGAACTCTGATCAACCTGCCTCTACTGACCCTAAGCTGGCTGTGCCCCGCTGGTACCATTACCTCTTGTCTTGCCCTGATGGCTAAACTCCTCTGTTCATTTTTTCCCAGTCATATGGAAGAGGTGGTTCTGGCAATGCAGTAGTGCTGCATTAAGCACATCAGTATAGGTCTGTAATGAGATGTTACCCAGAAGGTGTTGTCTGATCCTCCATGTGAGGCTATCCATGAACATCTGTATCTTCTTCTCCTCGGTAGGTACCTCCACTGGAACCAGATTGATTAGACTGGTAAACTCTTCTTTGTAATCAGCTTCGGTCTTCCCTTCTTGGGTGAGGTTTAGTAGCCTACGCCTCATCTCTGTCTGAACGGCCGAAGGAAAGTACTTACGGTCAAACCGCACCCCGAAATCGCCAATCGTCATCAGATCTCTCTCCTTCATAGTAATAGTGGACTCCCACCACTGTAAGGCTTCCCCTGTTATCTTAAAGGTAGCAAAAATGTGCCTCTGGACCTCAGTGCACTCATACAAACGGAGGTGTCGCTGTATGTCCTTCTTCCACTAGTTAGCAATCACCACATCAGAACTACCTGCGAACTCTGGAGGGTGCGCCTTCTGAAAGGCATCCCTAACTCTCTCCCATGTAGTAGGGAAGATGTGGACATGTGATAGCGCCACTACTGGTGCCTGTGGTGGTGCTTTCTGTACCACTTCCAATGCTGCATTAACTGCCTGTGCAATGATGGCAGCAACTTCTCTAACATTCATTATTCCCTGAGCTGGAACTGGAGGTGGCTCTGGCTGGGCATTCCTGTCCTCAGGTGCACGTCGAGGAGGCATCTGAGATGATAAAGAATTTTTTAAGTCCACAGTTATCGTTAAATCTCAAATAGCTGAAGACGTAAACGTACAATCAAGAATACAATAATCCTAAAAATAAGGCTCTACAGCAAGGAACGCTAAGCTGAAAGCATGATAAACCGTGCAGATCCTAAAGGACTCTAGAACCGGATGCTCTGATACCACCTAAGACACCCCACCCAATTCAATATCAGGTGATCAGTTGTAATACCCCGTATTTTTATACTATAGAAATTTGGGGGTTTTGTTAAATTTAATGAGAGTGTATTATTTAATAAAAATCCGGAAATTAATTATGTTATAATTATTAACGTGACGAGAGTTAGTAATTATATAAAATTGTCGAATATTACTAATGAGCATAGTAATATATGATATGGGTTATATTAAAGGTCACAAGTGAATGAAATGTCAATTTTGAGAATTTTAGTCGGGACGCGCCCGTGTCGCGTCGGAACTAATTATTGAGATATAAAAGTAAATATTTTATAAGTTGTTCGTATGGTCGTTTTGAGTGCGCCAACGCGTCCGGAAAGGTCGAGATAGTCAGAAAAGTGTACCCGGGAGTTTAGTTTGGGTCTCGGGATGTTTTTAGGCTTAATTAGTGACTCGGGAGGGCATTTTGGTCATTTTACAAAATAGGGTAATTAAACCCACGAATTTCAGCCATCCTTAGCAGCCATTTAAGTCAGCCTTTTAGGGTTAGAACATTCAGAACCCTAGAACGTCCATTGGAGAAGAGAGGAGAGAGCTCTCAAGGTGATTCAAGGCCAAAAACACCACCATTTGCACCACCGTCACCACCAACGCGTAGATCGCGAGGAGGAGAACGCAACCACACCAATATCAGCAGGAAACCAGACCTCTGAAATCCCAGGCAAGTGTTTAACTTGCGTATTTTCGTTGGTGCAATATTCATATTAGTGTAGGAATGATTAGGAGTGTAATCAATGGAAGAAAACCCCAATTTTGGTAGGGATTTGCATGTAGAAAACATTATAACCATATTCTGGAAATATTATGTGAAGTAGATGATTAACCCACGAATTTTTAATGATATGTTAGAAGGAAATTCTGGAGAAAACTGATTAGAACAATTGTTAAGAAAACATTAGGGTTCTTGATGTTTAAATGAGATTTTGGGTTGTTTAACCATGTTTGATGATGGATATACGCATGCTTAACGTTAAAAACATCTGGAAATATGTTATTATGTTTGTAGTAGGAGTTTTGGGACGATTACTGTTGGAAAATATTGATTTGGGTGAAGAATTTTGGTAAAACCCGTAACTGCACTTCTGCAGGATTTCGCAGACCTGCTTGATCGATCGATCGAGCCTAGAGCTTCGATCGATCGAAGGTTCGATCGATCGAGCCCCAGACCTCGATCGATCGACCCTTCCTGGCAGACTCTTATTTCCCCTTGTTTAATTAATTGAACATGATTCATCGTGAAATAGCTTTTGGGCTTTATGAATAAAATGTTATGGGATATAGGAGAGACCAGTAGGGCATATGATTAAGTGTTGAGAACTTTATATTGAGATGATAATTGTATTTTAGGGACAATTATTTAAAGGACGAGGAAACTACGTAATTCAAGTGAGAGATTACGTCAAATACTTACGATAGTGAATAGACGTTTACCTACTGATTTTGCTACTTGGATGGATAGAATCCACGAGTGTCACATAGCTAGGGAGAAAACCCTTCGAGTTAAGGTTAGAGACGAAACCTTATACGTAATCATAATAATTAGAAACTAAGGATAAATGTTGTGACTATGGGTTACGAGAGGAACCTATATTAATATGATGAAATGGGTATATTTATATGATTGTGTGTACATATATTATATACATGTGAAAAACGTACCCGCGCTACTTGCTATCCCTGAGGTTACCGCGCTGGGATGATCTTATCCTGTGTTGCTTTATAGGGGATCTTGATTCGTACCCTAGAAGTTAGAGATCCTAGGTACGGGCTATCAGATTGATAGTCGGACGGTCCTAAGAGACGTGTGGGTATGTACTGACCTCTTGGACTTGGAATCTATGCTTCGCCTCAACGTTGTTTTGTATATGTTAATACAGTTCGAGAGTGATTCCGAACTTGTATTTCCCTTTGTGTGAGCGATACGGGGATTGGATAGCAGAGTATGCCCGCACCATAGTTTAGTTGGGGTGCTGTTATATATATATATTATACGAGTAGTTAATATATATATGAGGTTATAAACTTTAAACTGCCTACTGTGATTTGATAAGTAGAACATGGCTGTTGACTCAAATTATTAAATACTTGTTTTGAGAAAGTATAAAATGTCACGGGAACTTTATTATTTTTATGAAGTTAAAAATAGAGAATTTTGGGCTACTGTTGGAACATCTTTTAAAGTGGATATCGTGTATTATAAATCTTCCTAGTAATTTAAGTTAAGTTAAAGTTGTTAGAAAGACTAGTACCGAGTAATTTAAGTTAAGTTAAAGCTGTTAGAAAGACTAGTATGTTAGATGCTAAAACAAAGCGTTGGGAAGGTTAGTACGATAGGTGTGCACATTAGAAGAGAGGTGAGTATTTCTCAAGAGAGAGACGCATTAATATGATTTGCATTGGCCTGTATCAATTTAAATACTTGCTTAACGTATTTTAAAATCAAACACACTTTCGGGCTCTGACCCGTTTCTTTTCCTCTCTCTCTCTCTTGTATATATATATATGTATATTTTCAGGTGCCCAGCCACAGGGGCGTCTTGCTTAGGATCCCTTGAGAAGAACGAGCTGCAACTTAGGTGGGAGTTGCAGGTCACTTGAGTAGACGGCTTCTGTTATTGACTCCACTCCTATTATTCTCATTTATTGGGCATGTGTCGCTCTTTTCATCATTTCATTTGTTGTTGGGATTTTGTATTTCATTTATTTCCAGTATTTGTTCTATGGGATTTATTCAGGATGGATTTGTGGTTTTAGTTCCATTTGTTGACATTCGATTGACGAATGTATTATGTTATTTGGTTTATTGTGGTGTGATTCTTTATTGTAGAAATGTTGTTTTAATTAAAATAAATCTTTTCTTTAATTAAAATTTGGAAAGTTTTGTATGAAAAATGTTTTGACACTTAGCTTAATTATTTAGGGTGTTAAATTGGAAAAATTATTTTTATCGACAGTGATGCTGAGAATGAACCAACTGTTTACCTTGATTTAATTTAATAAAGGAGTGATCGCCCGGTATTTAATTAGGCGGGGTGTCACAGGTGGTATCAGAGCATCAGGTTCTAGAGTCCTTTAGGATCTGTGCGGCCTATTATGTTTCAGCGTTGCTTTCTTTGATATAGAGGCCTACTACTAGGAATGTTGTGTCTATCTCTATACTTTGGAGTTTCGTACTCCTGCGATTTGGTTATTTGAATGATGAACTCATCCAAATTTACTTAAATTTTCAGATGGATCGTCAAGAAGAACTAGTTAAGACGATTAAGGGAGTCATCGAGCAAGATCGACTCACACCTCAGGTATCCCCAGGGAGAGTATCAACCGCCGAGTTAGCAGGTATCGTGGCACAAGCAGTTACCACTGCAGTTCTACAATACCAAGAACGCAGCCTACAACTTAAAGGAGGCAAAAGACCTAGAGAGGTTAACCTAGTGCATGTGACTGACGTTGGGAACTGTGCGAGGGCACCGAATTTGCGACAACAAAACAATCAAGATAGAGTCAGTTCCAGTAGTAACGAGATTTATGTACAGAGACAAAAGTGTCAGGGACAACGAAGCCAGGTTCAGAATGAAATCACCAAGAGGTGTTTCGGTTGTGGAATGGAGGACCCCAAACGTAAATCTTGTCTGAATCAGACTGAGGATAAACTACAACCTGACCAGCAAAGAATTTTGAAACTCTGCTATAAATGTGTACAACCGGGTCACAAGTGGATGGATTGTCCTCGCCCTGACATAGTTTTTCCGCAGATTTCCCCTCAAGGCCAGCAAGACCAGGGAAAAAGAGAGGCTAGTCAATACCGTAAGGAAGGAAAGCAGTTTCGGGGGAGGTGTTTCCAATGTGGCAGGAATGGCCATAGGCGTCAAAATTGTCCAGAGAAGAATAGGGCCTCACGGCAGGAATGTGCTGACAATGTACCTCAGAAGCCAACTCCGCCGCCTTTTCCAACAGCCTCAGTTCAGCAGAGAAAGCTACAGGGCGAACGTGTCTATAATTTCCCACATGCAGCAACCCCGCAGGCGCCACCCGCGGTTGAGGGTATGTTTTTCTATCCATGTTACCATGAGTCGAGATTTATTTGTTATGAGTGCAACGCACTATTTTATAAGCTAATTTTTTTTTGCGAAAGCCTTAGGGTTGTTAGCCACGACAGTGAGCTCAGTGACGTGTGTAGACTCACCATCTTGGGAGTGGGTCTTTTATTTTTCTTTATATGCCCGTGAGTGGGGGTAGAGATTGGTATCTTAGTATTACCTGTATATATGTTAGTCTTAGACATACATTAGCTTGATGTTATATTCAGTATGTATTGGCTCACCGCTTATAGAGCCATGATTATCTACTTCGGTGGAGCATTGTTTTTGCCATTTCGGGGCAAGAGATGTTTGTAGTGGCGATGCCTCGCCCAGAGGGAGGTTCGACCGCTCATTTGTATTACATAGAGGAGGATACCTCTAAGGAGGTTGTGATTCCCTTAGATTCGATCCCTATTGTCAGGGAGTATTCCGATGTGTTTCAGGAGATACCTGGCCTACCGCCCAGTCGTGAGATAGACTTTGTTATAGATTTATTGCCAGATACGAGACCTATAGCACGCGCACCGTACCGTACGGCTCCAGCAGAGATGCGAGAGCCACGAGATCAGATTGAACAGCTGTTAGGTCAGGGCTTCATTCGTAGGAGTACCTCACCTTGGGGCGCTCCAGTCTTGTTTGTGAAGAAAAAGAGATGGTTCACTAAGATTGTGTGTGGACTACCGTGAATTGAACAAAGTCAAGATACGGAATAAGTGTCCGTTGCCTCGAATCGATGATCTAATCGACCAGTTTAGGGGAGCAACTTTCTTTTCGAAGATAGATCTGAGGTCGGGGTACCATCAGTTACGTATTAGAGAGCAGGATGTTTCAAAGTCTACCTTCTTATCGAGATATGGGTCCTATGAGTTCAGGGTGATGCCGTTTGGCCTCACTAATGCTCCAGCCGTATTCATGGACTTAATGAATCGAGTGTTCAGAGAGTTCTTGGATCAGTTTGTCATTGTCTTCATAGATGACATCCTGATATATTCCCATTCCGAGGAGGAGCATGCCGAGAACTTGAGGCAGGTTCTTCAGACTCTGCGAGAGCATCAGTTGTATGCTAAGTACGAGAAGTGTGGATTCTGGTTGCGAGAGGTACAGTTCTTGGGCCATGTTGTTTCTGAGCAAGGGATAGCAGTTGACCCGAGTAAGGTATCAGCAGTGAGGGAGTGGGGACAGCCCACGACACCGACAGAGGTACGTAGTTTCTTGGGGTTAGCCGGATACTACAGGAGATTTATTCGGGGATTCTCCAAGATAGCGGGTCCATTGACAAATTTTACTCGCAAAGGGGTACCGTATGTTTGGGATGATGCTTGTCAATTAGCTTTCGACGAGCTAAAAGACAAGCTTACTTCCGCACCAGTCCTTGCCTTACCGAAACCGGGTGTGGAGTACCTGGTTTACACTGATGCGTCTTTACGGGGACTTGAAGGAGTACTCCAGCAGGAGGAGAAGGCTATAGCTTTTGCTTCCCGCAAGCTTAAGCCACATGAGAAGAATTACCCCACCCACGACCTGGAGTTAGCAGCGGTCGTCTTTGCATTGAGAATTTGGAGGCACTATCTATTGGGAGAGAAATTCCGTTTGTTCACAGACCATAAATCACTGCAGTACCTGTTCACTCAGCGAGAGCTGAATATGCGTCAGCGCAGGTGGTTAGAGTTTGTGAAAGATTACCAGTTTGATATACAGTATCATCCGGGGAAGGCCAACGTAGTTGCTGATGCGTTGAGCCGTAGATCGGTAGAAGATGTAGCGGACATCTGAAAAGCAAAGTGGAAAGAGCTGGGTCACCAAGACGCCGTAGCACGTTCTTTCATATCCGTGATGTCAGTCACACCCGAGATTGTTACGAGGGTGATACAGGCACAGACCACAGACCCGTTTTGCCAGGAGCAGATTGTGCGACTTTTAGCCGAGGGTGCTGAGTCCTATTCTGTTAGTTCTGATGGAGGTTTGCGGTTTAATGGGAGATTAGTGGTTCCAGAAGGAGCGGATCTACGACATGAAGTGATGACTCATTCTCATGGGTCCCGGTTTGCAGTACATCCAGGAGGCAATAAGATGTACCAGGACATGAGACGACAGTACTGGTGGAGTGGGATGAAGAAGGACATCGCCGAGTTTGTGTCCAAGTGTTCCACCAGCCAGCTGGTGAAGGTGGACCACCAGAAACCGTCAGGATTGCTTCAACCATTGGAAGTACCCGCGTGGAAGTGGGAGAGTATTTCCAGGGACTTCATTACAGGGTTGCCTACATCACAGAGGGGCCACGATTCTATCTGGGTGATTGTAGACCGTTTGACCAAGGTGGCTCATTTTCTGCCGGTGCGGACAGATTATACCACGGGTCAGTATGCTCAGTTATTCATCGGGGAGATTGTAAGATTACACGGGGTGCCCCTGAATATTGTGTCCGATAGAGACAAGATTTTCGTGTTGCGTTTTTGGGAAAGCTTTCAGGAGGCTATGGGTACTGAATTGAGGTTGAGTTCAACTTATCACCCACAGACAGATGGACAGACAGAGCGTACTAATCAGATGTTAGAGGATATGCTACACATGTGCGTTCTCGATTTTGGAGGAGGTTGGGAACCACACCTTCCACTGGTAGAGTTTGCTTATAATAACTCTTATCAGTTCACGATTGGTTTGAGGCTTTGTATGGCAGGCCTTGTCATTCCCCAACCTGTTGGCTTGAGGTGGGGGATAACAAGTTGCTTGGACCAGAGGTAATTCAGGAGACCTCTGCGAGGATTGAAATGATCAGGGGTCGCATTCGAGTAGCCCAGGACAGACAAAAGAGCTATCCCGATGCAAAACGGTTCTTCATGGAGTTTAATGTAGGGGACCAAGTGTTACTGCGTGTGTCTCCCATGAAAGGAGTGATGAGGTTCGGGAAGAAGGGAAAGTTGGCTCCGAGGTACCATTTCCCATCATAGAGAGGATTGGGCCAGTTGCATACAGATTGGGACTGCCGGAACATCTACATCGCATTCACGATGTATTTCACATCTCGTCGTTGAGACGATACCTTCGAGATGATATGGCCCATACTCACATCGCGATAGAGGAGATCGACTTACAGCCTGATAGCTTCTACGAGGAGAGACCGGTGGCTATCCTAGACTTTAGTGAGAGGAGATTGAGGCCGAAGATAGTTCCACTTGTGCGGGTCCAGTGGGAACACCATAATGTGGAGGAATCCACTTGGGAGCGTGAGGCAGATATGCGCGAGAGATATCCAGATTTGTTCTTATCAGGTATACCTTATTTTTCGAATTTCGGGACGAAATTCCTTTATTAGGGGGGAAGTATGTAATACCCCGTATTTTTATACTATAGAAATTTGGGGGTTTTGTTAAATTTAATGAGAGTGTATTATTTAATAAAAATCCGAAAATTAATTATGTTATAATTATTAACGTGATGAGAGTTAGTAATTATATAAAATTGTCGAATATTACTAATGAGCATAGTAATATATGATATGGGTTATATTAAAGGTCACAAGTGAATGAAATGTCAATTTTGAGAATTTTAGTCGGGACGCGCCCGTGTCGCGTCGGAACTAATTATTGAGATATAAAAGTAAATATTTATAAGTTGTTCGTATGGTCGTTTTGAGTGCGCCAACGCGTCCGGAAAGGTCGAGATAGTCAGAAAAGTGTACCCGGGAGTTTAGTTTGGGTATCGGGATGTTTTTAGGCTTAATTAGTGACCCGGGAGGGCATTTTGGTCATTTTACAAAATAGGGTAATTAAACCCACGAATTTCAGCCATCCTTAGCAGCCATTTAAGTCAGCCTTTTAGGGTTAGAACATTCAGAACCCTAGAACGGCCATTGGAGAAGAGAGGAGAGAGCTCTCAAGGTGATTCAAGGCCAAAAACACCACCATTTGCACCACCGTCACCACCAACGCGTAGATCGCGAGGAGGAGAACGCAACCACACCAATATCAGCAGGAAACCAGACCTCTGAAATCCCAGGCAAGTGTTTAACTTGCGTATTTTCGTTGGTGCAATATTCATATTAGTGTAGGAATGATTAGGAGTGTAATCAATGGAAGAAAACCCCAATTTTGGTAGGGATTTGCATGTAGAAAACATTATAACCATATTCTGGAAATATTATGTGAAGTAGATGATTAACCCACGAATTTTTAATGATATGTTAGAAGGAAATTCTGGAGAAAACTGATTTGAACAAAAGTTAAGAAAACATTAGGGTTTTTGATGTTTAAATGAGATTTTGGGTTGTTTAACCATGTTTGATGATGGATATACGCATGCTTAACGTTAAAAACATCTGGAAATATGTTATTATGTTTGTAGTAGGAGTTTTGGGACGATTAGTGTTGGAAAATATTGATTTGGGTGAAGAATTTTGGTAAAACCCGTAACTGCACTTCTGCAGGATTTCGCAGACCTGCTTGATCGATCGATCGAGCCTAGAGCTTCGATCGATCGAAGGTTCGATCGATCGAACCCCAGACCTCGATCGATCGACCCTTCCTGGCAGACTCTTATTTCCCCTTGTTTAATTAATTGAACATGATTCATCGTGAAATAGCTTTTGGGCTTTATGAATAAAATGTTATGGGATATAGGAGAGACTAGTAGGGCATATGATTAAGTGTTGAGAACTTTATATTGAGATGATAATTGTATTTTAGGGACAATTATTTAAAGGACGAGGAAACTACGTAATTCAAGTGAAAGATTACGTCAAATACTTACGATAGTGAATAGACGTTTACCTACTGATTTTGCTACTTGGATGGATAGAATCCACGAGTGTCACATAGCTAGGGAGAAAACCCTTCGAGTTAAGGTTAGAGACGAAACCTTATACGTAATCATAATAATGAGAAACTAAGGATAAATGTTGTGACTATGGGTTACGAGAGGAACCTATATTAATATGATGAAATGGGTATATTTATATGATTGTGTGTACATATATTATATACATGTGAAAAACGTACCCGCGCTACTTGCTATCCCTGAGGTTACCGCGCTGGGACGATCTTATCCTGTGTTGCTTTATGGGGGATATTGATTCGTACCCTAGAAGTTAGAGATCCTAGGTACGGGCTATCAGATTGATAGTCGGACGGTCCTAAGAGACGTGTGGGTATGCACTGACCTCTTGGACTTGGAATCTATGCTTCGCCTCAACGTTGTTTTGTATATGTTAATACAGTTCGAGAGTGATTCCGAACTTGTATTTCCCTTTGTGTGAGCGATACGGGGATTGAATAGCAGAGTATGCCCGCACCATAGTTTAGTTGGGGTGCTGTTATATATATATATTATACGAGTAGTTAATATATATATGAGGTTATAAACTTTAAACTGCCTACTGTGATTTGATAAGTAGAACATGGTTGTTGACTCAAATTATTAAATACTTGTTTTGAGAAAGTATAAAATGTCACGGGAACTTTATTATTTTTATGAAGTTAAAAATAGAGAATTTTGGGCTACTGTTGGAACATCTTTTAAAGTGGATATCGTGTATTATAAATCTTACGAGTAATTTAAGTTAAGTTAAAGCTGTTAGAAAGACTAGTATGTTAGATGCTAAAACAAAGCGTTGGGAAGGTTAGTACGATAGGTGTGCACATTAGAAGAGAGGTGAGTATTTCTCAAGAGAGAGACGCATTAATATGATTTGCATTGGCCTGTATCAATTTAAATACTTGCTTAACGTATTTTAAAATCAAACACACTTTCGGGCTCTGACCCGTTTCTTTTCCTCTCTCTCTCTCTTGTATATATATGTATATTTTCAGGTGCCCAGCCACAGGGGCGTCTTGCTTAGGATCCCTTTAGAAGAACGAGCTGCAGCTTAGGTGGGAGTTGCAGGTCACTTGAGTAGACAGCTTCTGTTATTGACTCCACTCCTATTATTCTCATTTATTGGGCACGTGTCGCCCTTTTCATCATTTCATTTGTTGTTGGGATTTTGTATTTCATTTATTTCCAGTATTTGTTCTATGGGATTTATTCAGGATGGATTTGTGGTTTTAGTTCCATTTGTTGACATTCGATTGACGAATGTATTATGTTATTTGGTTTATTGTGGTGTGATTCTTTATTGTAGAAATGTTGTTTTAATTAAAATAAATCTTTTCTTTAATTAAAATTTGGAAAGTTTTTTATGAAAAATGTTTTGACACTTAGCTTAATTATTTAGGGTGTTAAATTGGAAAAATTATTTTTATCGACAGTGATGCTGAGAATGAACCAACTGTTTACCTTGATTTAATTTAATAAAGGAGTGATCGCCCGGTATTTAATTAGGTGGGGTGTCACATCAGTCTTTTATAAAATTTAAAACAGAATATTCGGTTGGTTCATTCTTAGAATCACTGTCGAAATATAGTAACCTCATTAACCACCTAATAATTAATTAAGCAAGTGTCAAAATATTTTTCCTTTTTAGAAAAAACAATCATTCAATTATTAATCCAAGAATGTAAATATAATCCATCCACCACAACTAATTAATGTAAATACTGAATCTGAATCACATCCTGAAATAAATAAGGCTGGATAAAGCATTTTGTTTTAGCACCTGATATAATACACATATATAGAAAGAGAGAAAAGAGATGCAAGAAATGGGTCAGAGCCCGAGGTGTAAAAATATTTGTTCTAACAAGTATTTAAAATTTGTAATAAAGCAAGTATCAAACGCATGTTAGTTCGAACACTCACATGAGATTCTCACCTCTCAGTTAATGTGCACGCCTAACGTACAACTAATCCACGCTAGCCATCTGTAATACTTCTAATTAGGTAAAGACTTATGCCCCTAAAGATATATCATAGTAGAAATCTGTGATTCCCAGCTTTCCACATTATTAATTGTATAAATTATTAATTCGGTTAAGTGTTATCACACTAAGTCAAGTATTCCCAGTTGACGTGATATAAGAATTTACTATCTTGCTAACCTACGATTATCTAACTGTAGGAATAACACAAGTATACATACATATAACCATCACTATAATATACATATACCAATACAGCCTCCCAAGGCTAAACGTGTAGTGCATTGCTTACTCTGCTATCATGTCCCGGTACATCTCGTACTCGAATAAGGACTATTCGCTCGGAAGTCTCCCACGAATCATATACACAAAACACACATAGTGGAGACAAACATAGTTCACATACCTATGGGTCACGCACATACCTATTCTCCCAGAGTCAGCTGACTTATCAACTCACAAATAAGTCTTCACCGTCCTATGTTCTGAGATACAAGTCAATAATCCCCCCGAAGGTCACCAGGGATAAGACTGTCTCTACGCAACCTCCCGCGATAACAAGTAGCTAGTTATGTCATACACATAATATTAAGCATGTAATTGGTATCCACACATCCTATTAACATTTATAGGTATTCTCCTAGCCTTTTTGTATATTTACCATACGTATTTCATTCTCATTGTTACGTATTTTATAGTATTACTAAATCACCACAACTCTCTAGTAATTTCTGAAGTAACTCTTCTTTCCGAATTAATTAAAGTATAAAACTCACATACTTCCTCATAGACCTGTCTCGTTTCAAATCAGTTAACTGGCAATTTCTCTCACTCGAATAGACTGGAAAATTCCAAAACTGTCCCTAAGAAGTTTCCCAGAAATTCACCTTATCGCTCGAACTATATGGCAATGTCGTTTGAACGACTGCCACGTGTCGCTCGAGGAACTTCACGCGACATGCCTCCCTCGCTCGAATGACCTTTGCGCGACTTCGCGTGACACTCACTGTTTCGTCTTCTACCCAGAATTTCAACATTTTTTCACCATTTTTAACCCTAAAACCTCTAAATTATAATCCCAAACTCCAATCAATCAGTCCCAAATTGAATCCTAACAATTACACGTGGATTCTAACATCCTACAATCATTAAATGAGTACGAATCATCAAAGAAATATGAAATCCCCAAATTAATTACTAAAACCCTAGTTCTTCAAATTCTTATTCAAGAACACATGATTTCCAGATTTTAGTAATTAATTTGGGCATTTCCTAACCCAAATAGGTGTGCAATGACGCATATGGGTTTTGGAAACCAAGGAAACACTCGATTTCAACTTCCTAGGACCTTTTCGAAGATCGAAAGAAAAACGCCTAAGGTGACCTTTCCTACCACAATATGAGCATGTGTAAACGGGTGGAACGACACCTATGGATTGACATTTTCTAATGTCCTTGGGATTGATTGATCGTCTATAACAAATAATGGTCTTGGCTTTAACACTCGAAACATGAGAACACGACGAGCCACTACCATTGCTACCAACACGACTCAAGTCTGTCAAATTATTTTTTAACTTCAAATTTTTTTACTCAAGCAAAGAATTAGATTCTTCCAATTTAGGTAATCCTTCTCTAAATTTTCAATTATTCCTAGAAGGTTATCACGTTCTGCCTTAAAATAAGCACACTTATCCCTAAGAGTCTCCTCAGGTGCTACAAACTCATTCAATACAGTATTTTTATACTCTTTGGCACAAACACAAATCCTAGAATTTTTAAAGCCCTCCAATTATTTTTCTAAACATAGGACTCTATAGTTAATCTCCTTTTTGGACAATTTTAACGCATTAAAGTCATGGCCCAAAAAAACAAATTTCTCATGATAAAAATCTCTTTGACTTTGAACCGTTTGCAAAAGATCCATAGCGGATTTAAAATGAGAATTTTCTTTTTCCAAAAAATCAATTCTTTTATCAAACGTCAAATTCGATGAATTTAAGTCATCAAAACTCTGACTTGTGTCATTAGAGGGGGCATCCGATTATATAAGAGCTCGATCAGAAAAAAATGCGATTTTTCACAAAACTTTTTTTTTTCAAAAAAATCAATATTACACAAATTATTTTGGAAATAGGAATACACAATAAATTAGTGTAACCTGATCTGATAACAATTTGAGAAATTGTATCCGCGATACTGATTAAACTGAATTCGCAAATTTCCATGTTAACCGTAACAATCCGAGGTCTTGGAGAGGATGATTTATTTATTTATTTTGGGAGAAATAAATAATATTTTATTGGAGAATAATTATATTGGTAATTAAGGTCAAAATTTAAATTTGTTAGAAAGAGTGTCGAATGTCGATTCTGAGGGTACCATAGTGTCCGGAAGGGTCGAGAAAGTCGAAATGATTGTACTTGGGGTTCATTTGGGTTCCAAAATAAATTAGGACCGTTTGACTCGAATTAAAGTTACCTGGTCATTTAAAGTGTGTATTATCATTTAAAGATGTGTACCTTGGGAGATTTGGCTTAAAAAAAGCCTACGGGAGATATTTCTCCCAAGAAAGAGAGAGAAGAAGAAAAGGAAGGAGAAAAGAGAGAGAAAGAGGATTTTTCGGCCAAATACGCGATCTCAAGGCGGATTCAGACCCTACGAACCCGAGGCAAGTGATTAAACTTGCTAAATAATTGTTGTGTATCAATTATTGCATGATTTGTGGATTGAATCTTTGGGTTTTAGGTTTAGTTTTACAAAACCTAACTTTTGGGTATAATCTTAGATTATATATGTAGATCTTTGATTTGAGGATAGAAATTAGTTTACATGTATTCTAGGATGAATATTAATGATATATTTGTGTTTGGGTTGAAAAGAAATGGAGAGAAAATGATAAATATGAATTTTTGGATTTTTGGCTTAATTAAAAGTAGCCATTTTCGAGCCTCCAGGTAGGCCGAATCGATTCGGTCCCCTAGCCGAATCGATTCGAAAATATGCAGGTGCCCAGGTCTGAGTGACCGAATCGATTCGGTCTCCAGCCGAATCGATTCGAAATGAGACAGAATCCCAGGTCTGATGACCCGAATCGATTCGCCTTCCTGGCCAAATCGATTCGCTGGGTCGAATCGATTCGGAATTGGCCCGAATCGATTCGGAAACAGGATTTTTGAGGGATTATTTTTTAAAAAATAATTTTATCCCGTTTCGTTCGAGGTTATCGATTGGGGATCTCTATAGGAGATATTTGGAGTATGTTTTGGAGACTTTTAGAGAGTTTCCCTTAAAAGAAATAATTGGAGTCATATTGACTAAATTTGAGGAATACCGATTTGATATTATGGTATATTCTAAGTGGGGAAGCCCACTTTTATTGGAGACTCTATTTGGAGGTAATTATATTCATATGAAACATTAAGAAGAATTTAGAGATAAGGGATCTTAGGATCCAATCCCAAATGGAATAACTTTAAAGGTTCATTAAATGAATTGAACCCTATTATGAATGGAAAATAATAAATGTTAATTGATGTGTATACGAATATAGAAATATCCTCATTGATGATTGATTTGGGAGATATCTCACACAATGAGAAATTCTAATTGAGGGCATTAGGATAAAAGAACATCATTAACTTAAATAGAATGGAGAGATAAATTCATAATTAGAAGTGATATGTGAGCTTCAAGAGAGAAGTAGTATAGCGTATACTAAGTGGGGAATATGTGTGAGAATTGGCGATTAGTATATTTAGAGAGAAAAATACTAAACAATGATGTTAATCAAATTGCGCCAATGGGCGTAAAATGGAAATAATTATGATGTGCAGGTATACCTTATATAATGGTGTATCTTTATTATGTGGGATGTATGTATACCTTATATGATGGTGTATATACATGTTAAGCATACCCCCTCCTTGCTATCATTGGGAAGTTACGTGCGTAGAGGGTGAGCATCCTGACTAGAAAAGCAGGATGTGGACATTCCCCAGGTCATAGTCGTCCTTTGTGGTCAGCAAATGACATATGTGATATACATTTATTTATTTTGGGGGTGAGAGGTCGTGGGTATGTGTCACTCTCACTTGCCGGTTAGGAACTATGACTTCTTTCCGGACGTTGTGTGCGTGAGTAGATCACGAGGTGGGTGTCGTTGAACCCCACCAGGTGGCCCCAGTTTGTTACGTATATGGGCAACTGGAAGATGATAGCATGTGAGCCTGCGTCCTTCGAGTTATAGATCGGTTGGATGGTTATTATTACTTGTGCTTGTATTTGGGTATCAAGGGCATAATGGACCTCAACGATCTACATTTCCAGGATTAGTGTATCGAGGGGGTTCCTTGTTTGGATTTCTCTTTTGCGAGACGTCTCACGCACGAACCGCAGTGTAATGTTGGAACTTGGGGATAAGTTTAGTCCTTAATTCTCATAATTATCTATCTATCTATATATCTATCTATCTATCTATCTATCTATCTATCTATCTATCTATCTCTCTCTATATATATATATATATATATATATCACCTATCTCGACAATCGACAGTGCCAGGAGTAGTGTAACGGGGGGTTCCTTGTTTGGATTTCGCTTCGGCAAGATGTCCCACGCATGAAACGCCGTGTACTGTTGAGAATTGGGAATATTAATTAATTAAAATTTGGATAATGATTTGGGTTACATGCACCATGCATTGAGGGCATAATGAGCCTCGAGGATTAATACGGTCAGAAGTAGTGTAACGGGGGGGGGGGGGGGTTCCTTGTTTGGATTTCGCCTCGGCGAGACGTTCCACGCACGAAACGTAGCGCCGTGTTGAGAATCAAGAGGAGTTTCGTCTTTAAATTCATGATGTTAATAACTCATATATAAATACTATAATAATTATATATATGGTTTCATGCCTTGTAAAGGGCATCACTAGAATACAAAATTCTAGTAGCTGAGATTGTTGATGTATTGTGATGATGTGGACATGATTGGATCATGTAACTTTATATGTTCAACAAATGAACATTATAAAGATAACTATAATATAACTTATAAATTATGGAAACAAATGTAGATTGGGAGATAGGTTAGATGGTTTCACTTAAATACTTCAATTGGGTTTAAGTTAGAATCCTCTTACCTAAATTAGAATCCGACATCCATTTAGAGATCACGTGCATACTCTTAGTGCGCGCTATAGATGAGAGGTGAGTTGAAATTTTTATGGAGATTTCGATTCCAACTAAATCATGTAATAATGCATTTATAATTATTATGCATTTTAATACACTTGCTATAAAATATTTTTCAAACTCGGGCTCTGACCCGTTTATATTTTTTCCTCCATGTATATATATTGTACTACTTCAGGTGTTCCTCCATTCAGGATTCGTGGAGCTGTGGCAGTAGCGGACTGTTGCGACACTTTGTTTTAGTCGATTCCTATCTTTGTATATCTAGATTAGGATTCAGTTGTATTGAGTTAGTATTCAAGTGTTGTAGATTAACACTTTCATACTTTATTTATCAGATCATTGTACTGTCTGTTGCCCGACAGCATATTTGGGTATTTTCATTATTGAGATCTTGTCGTACATTGTATTGTACTCTTTCATATTGTTGGAGTTTGCATATTTCACTCATCATAGTTAGATGTATATTGTTGGTTATGTGCATTATTGGTTTTGTTGTTGTTGTTAAATATAAAAGTTTTAAATTTTGACAATCCACACTTAATGATTTCGGGTAGTTAGCCTTATATTATGGTGTTTAGTAAGTTGATGTTGAGATTGTGCCATCTGAGATACCTGATTTATTATAGTATAGGGTTGGCCACCCATTATTATTTGGAGCGGGATCTCACAGATGGTATTAGAGCATCAGGTTCTAGTGTCTTTAGGATTTGTGTGCGTTACTACGATCTTCTGTAAACGTTCTTGATGTAGAGCCTTATTATTAGGACAATTACATTCATACGTCCATATCTTTCTGTGATTCAAAAATATTTGAAAGGCGTTCTGATACAATTGTTCTTGTTTCAGATGCCACTGAAGGGAGGTCGTTCAGTCAGGGAAAACAAAGAGCAACCCCAAATGCCTCAAAGGAACGTGACTACGGATGATGTTGCCAATATTATGGCACAAGCAGTAACTGCTGTCGTTTCTACGATGGCTCAGCAATCTGCCGCTCGAGCAGCCCCACCCCATTTAGGATTGTCTTTATGGGAGAGAGTGAAGGAAGATTTTAGTAAGGGGAATCCTCCCGAGTTTGCAGGGGGAGTTGATGCAATGGCTACAAGTAAATGGAAGAATAGTATACAGAGGCACCTTGGTATGGTTGAGTGTAGTGAGGTGCAGAAACAATTTTTAGCTACCTTTAGGTTATCGGGTGCAACTCTTCAATGGTGGGAGTCTGTCACCACATCTGAACAGAGAGACACTTTACCTATAATAGAGTTTTGGGAGCTTTTTGATCGAAGGTATTTTCCTTCCTCTTCTCGAGATATAAAGATTTTCAAGGAAATAGAACGGTGGCAGAATATGAGGAAGATTTTTCTAGATGGGCAAAGCTAGTACCTGATGAGGTAAATACTGAAGATAAACGTATATCAAAGTTTGTTCGAGGATTAGATTGGAAAATACGACAACATTTGTTAGAGAGTCCTAAATTAACGACTTTCGTTGAAGTAGTGAATGCGACACTATTAAAGTGTTATGAATATCTTTTTCGTTCGCAAGAGGGTAAGAACTTTGGAGATTCGAGTTCGTCAAGTAAGTTTGGCAAGGAGAGTGCCAGTAATGCGAGTGCGCAGAAAGGATTTGTGGGTAAGTGTTTCTTTTGTGAAGAAATAGGTCATAAAAAGAGAGATTGTCCTCAAAGAGGTAAAGGATCGAAATTTGATGAAATTTTGGAAGTGCAACCCCTACATCAAATTCGAGGTCATTTTAGACCGGGGGACTTTGTTTGGGAGCCCGTTGATGAGGATGGGCAATCGGACTAGATATGGGTAATGTAAGTAAATTTTCCTTTATGAATAGGATTACTACTATATGAAGTTTTGGTGCTATGGTATGGGAGGTATTTGTGAATGGGTAGTGTTATAGCCCTTTTATGTTTATGTATGGTATGAAATGACCCTAAGGGTAATTTTGAGCAAGATAAGCTCTTATTCTATTATTTTGTAAAAGAATAGAGGATTTTGCAAGGTGCTCAAAAAGAGCTATAAACCTTATGGTGAAAGTAAGAATGAATGTGATGTGATAAGTAGTAATGATAAAACTACTTCTTTTTATATGGTCATGATTAGACTTATATCATTGTTGTATTCCAGATATGGATGAGCCTTATAAAAAGGCTATATATTGAAATGATGTAAGATGTTGTTTATGTATGAAAGCTGAGATTGTGGTTTGATGGGACGCAGGTAAAATTTGAGCTCATGAGTATGATAATATTTGTGAGCTACATGTTATATATACGATGATCTAAAAAGACCTTGTGTTAGACATAAGGCATTTTATATTATATTATTATATATAAAACGTTTTCAAAATAAACTATTTTCAAAGTAAAACTTTTTATCGGCCTTCGAGCTCTTTCAAAATGATTTTCATAAAATTAAAATTTTCAAAACTCTAGTCCAGATTTAACAAACTCTCAATCCCAGACGTCGCCAAATAGTAGTGTATTGGGAGGGTTCCTTGTTTGGATTTCGCTTTTGCGAGACGTCCCCCGCACGAAAATGGCGAATGTCAGGAATTGAGAGGAGTTATTTCTTTGGACCATTCAAAATTTTTCTATCCTTAAAATGTTAATATATTCTATATTGATGGGATTGTGGAACTTTGGAGGCAAATAAAGCCTCATTATGATTGGTTCGAGCACAAAGCTCAAATATAAAGGGTGTATGGGCACTCTTGTTGTGGAAATTAGTTTTATTTAATTCATAATCAACTTAAAATAAAATAAATTAAATAAATTCGTCGTGGGAGGTTAGAAGTTTGGAGATAGGATTAGTGAGTATGGGTATATTAGACTTAGTTAAGCTTTGGAGAAATAGGCTTAGCTAAATTTCGAGGACGAAATTTTTGTAAGTGGGGAAGTTTGTAACAACCCGAGGACCTGGAGAGGATGATTTATTTATTTTGGGAGAAATAAATAATATTTTATTAGAGAAATAATTATATTGGTAATTGAGGTAAAAATTTAAAGTTGTTAGAAAGAGTGTCGAATGTCGATTCTGAGGGTACCATAGTGTCCGGAATGGTCGAGAAAGTCGAAATGACTGTACTTGGGGTTCATTTGGGTTCCAAAATAAATTAGGACCGTTTGACTCGAATTAAAGTTACCGGGTCATTTAAAGTGTGTATTATCATTTAAAGATGTGTACCTTGGGAGATTTGGTTTAAAAAAGACCACGGGAGATATTTCTCCCATGAAAGAGAGAGAAGAAAGAAGAAGAAAAGGAATGAGAAAAGAGAGAGAAAGAGGATTTTTCGGCCAAATACGCGATCTCAAGGCAGATTCAGACCCTACGAACCAGAGGCAAGTGATTAAACTTGCTAAATAATTGTTGTGTATCAATTATTGCATGATTTGTGGATTGAATCTTTGGGTTTTAGGTTTTGTTTTACAAAACCTAACTTTTGGGTATAATCTTAGATTATATATGTAGATCTTTGATTTGAGGATAGAAATTAGTTTACATGTATTCTAGGATGAATATTAATGATATATTTGTGTTTGGGTTGAAAAGAAATGGAGAGAAAATGATAACTATGAATTTTTGGATTTTTGGCTTACTAAAAAGTAGCCATTTTTGAGCCTCCAGGTAGGCCGAATCGATTCGGTCCCCTAGCCGAATCGATTCAGAAATATGCAGGTACCCAGGTCTGAGTGACCGAATCGATTCGGTCTCCAGCCGAATCGATTCGGCCAGAGACAGAATCCCAGGTCTGATGACCCGAATCGATTCGCCTTCCTGGCCGAATCGATTCGCTGGGTCGAATCGATTCGGAATTAGCCTGAATCGATTCGGAAACAGGGTTTTTGAGGGACTATTTTTCTAAAAAGAATTTTATCCCGTTTCGTTCGAGGTTATCGATTGGGGATCTCTATAGGAGATATTTGGAGTATGTTTTGGAGACTTTTAGAGATTTTTCCTTAAAAGAAATAATTGGAGTCATATTGACTAAATTTGAGGAATACCGATTTGATATTATAGTATATTCTAAGTGGGGAAGCCCACTTTTATTGGAGACTCTATTTGGAGGTAATTATATTCATATGAAACATTAAGAAGAATTTAGAGATAAGGGATCTTAGGATCCAATCCCAAATGGGATAACTTTAAAGGTTCATTAAATGAATTGAACCCTATTATGAATGGAAAATAATAAATGTTAATTGATGTGTATACGGATATAGAAATATCCTCATTGATGATTGATTTGGGGGATATCTCACACAATGAGAAATGCTAATTGAGGGCATTAGGATAAAAGAACATCCTTAACTTAAATATAATGGAGAGATAAATTCATAATTAGAAGCGACATGTGAGCTTCAAGCGAGAAGTAGTATAACGTATACTAAGTGGGGAAGATGTGTGAGAATTGGCAATTAGTATATCTATATAGAAAAATACTAAACAATGATGTTAATCAAATTGCGCCAATGGGCGTAAAATGGAAATAATTATGATGTGCAAGTATACCTTATATAATAGTGTATCTTTATTATGTGGGATGTATGTATACCTTATATGATGGTGTATATACATGTTAAGCATACCCCCTCCTTGCTATCATTGGGAAGTTACGTGCGTAGAGGGTGAGCTTCCTGACTAGAAAAGGAGGATGTGGATATTCCCCAGGTCATAGTCGTCCTTTGTGGTCAGCAAATGACATATGTGATATACATTTATTTATTTTGGGGGTGAGAAGTCGTGGGTATGTGTCTCTCTCACTTGCCGGTTAGGAACTATGACCGCTTCCCGGACGTTGTGTGCGTGAGTAGATCACGAGGTGGGTGTCGTTGAACCCCACCAGGTGGCCCCAGTTTGTTACGTATATGGGCAATTGGAAGATGATAGCATGTGAGCCTGCGTCCTTCGAGTTATAGCTCGGTTGGATGGTTATTATTACTTGTGCTTGTATTTGGTATCAAGGGCATAATGGACCTCAACGATCTACATTGCCAGGATTAGTGTATCGGGGGGGGGGGGGGGGTTCCTTGTTTGGATTTCACTTTTGCGAGACGTCCCACGCACGAACCGCAGTGTAATGTTGGAACTTGGGGATAAGTTTAGTCCTTAATGCTCATAATTATCTATCTATCTATATATATATATCACCTATCCCGACAATCGACAGTGCCAGGAGTAGTGTAACGGGGGGGTTCCTTGTTTGGATTTCGCTTCGGCGAGACGTCCCACGCATGAAACGCCGTATACTGTTGAGAATTGGGAATATTAATTAATTAAAATTTGGATAATGATTTGGGTTACATGCACCATGCATTGAGGTCATAATGGGCCTCGAGGATTAATACGGTCAGGAGTAGTGTAACGGGGGGGTTTCTTGTTTGGATTTCGCCTCGGCGAGACGTCCCACGCACGAAACGTAGCGCCGTGTTGAGAATCGAGAGGAGTTTCGTCTTTAAATTCATGATGCTAATAACTCATATATAAATACTATAATAATTATATATATGGTTTCATGCCTTATAAAGGGCATCACTAGAATACAAAATTATAGTAAATGAGATTGTTGATGTATTGTGATGATGTGGACATGATTGGATCATGTAACTTTATATGTTCAACAAATGAAAATTATAAAGATAACTATGACTATTACATTAAATTTAATGTATATAACTTATAAATTATGGAAACAAATGTAGATTGGGAGATAGGTTAGATGGTTTCACTTAAATACTTCAATTTGGTCTAAGTTAGAATCCTGTTACCTAAATTAGAATCGGACATCCATTTGGAGATCACGTGCATACTCTTAGTGCGCGCTATAGATGAGAGGTGAGTTGAAATTTTTATGGAGAGTTCGATTCCAACTAAATCATGTAATAATGCATTTATAATTATTATGCATTTTAATACACTTGCTATAAAATATTTATCAAACTCGGGCTCTGACCCGTTTATATTTTTTCCTCCATGTATATATATTGTACTACTTCAGGTGTTCCTCCGCAAGGACGCCTTTGATGTTCCTCCATTCAGGATTCGTGGAGCTGTGGCAGTAGCGGACTGTTGCGGCACTTTATTTTAGTCGATTCCTATCTTTGTATATCTAGATTAGGATTCAGTTGTATTGAGTTAGTATTCAAGTGTTGTAGATTAACACTTTCATACTTTATTTATCAGATCATTGTACTGTCTGTTGCCGGCAACATATTCGGGTATTTTCATTATTGAGATCTTGTCGTACATTGTATTGTACTCTTTCATATTGTTGGAGTTTGCACATTTCACTCATCATAGTTAGATGTATATTGTTGGTTATGTGCATTATTGGTTTTGTTGTTGTTGTTAAATATAAAAGTTTTAAATTTTGACAATCCACACTTAATGATTTCGGGTAGTTAGCCTTATATTATGGTGTTTAGTAAGTTGATGTTGAGACTGCGCCATCTGAGACACCTGATTTATTATAGTATAGGGCTGGCCACCCGTTATTATTTGGAGCGGGATGTCACATTAACCTTATTTAATCGGTGTCAATTTTCAAACAAAATTAATTTATCCCCTAAACATGCAACTACGTGTGTGTGTGTGTGTCAAACCATCAAAAATAAAATTGAAAACTCACAGATTTTTGGGAAAAAAAACCTTTTGGCTAAAATCTTCCATTTCACTATAATACTTATAATGAGTACGATTAAATCCACAATGATCACTCCTCAGAACAATCACATAGATACGTATTCTGGAGTCAACAAGAATCGCAACTTTAATTCATCCCAGGAACACCCACGAGCACTCCCTATTGACACGCAGTCATGTCACCATAGTACCTCCCTCCAGTCGCACCTAGATCAGCAGTAGGTTATCTTCCATATAAGAGTAAACTCGAGCATAACGTATGTTAGGTTGCAAAACAATTCACATAAAATATTGGGACGTTTTTTGAATTGAAAGAAAAAGTATAACTCTCAAAATGAGAAGACAAACGTTTCTACCAAAGAAGTTTTTGTAAACTAAAATTATCAGGTCTTCTTAAGAAAAACGGAGTTGTTTAACACGCTATTTTTTAAAACGTTAAGGCAGCACGTCGCTCAAACAAAAAGTCCATCTCACCCGAAAGGTGACACGTGTCGCTCGAACAAGCTTCAGGCGACATACGCTTGTCGCTTGAACGACCCACTATTTTCGCTCGAACGAAATCATTAAAAAATATTTCTTTTTTATTTCGTCAAAAAAATGTCCGCCTCAACACCTAAAAAAATCTTTGGAGTAAAAACGACTCCTCAACACTTGGAAAATATTTTAGAAAAATATCCAATACTCTTAAATGAACCATTAAGTATCCAACACGCAGTCTTACCAAAATTCATCTCACGGAGGCTTGAATGTTGAAGAACTTATATATTCAAATTCGTCTTCTCATATCTTCAAACTTGAAGTTTTTCTTCGACGGCTTTGTAGCGGTATACGACATACTCAATACAAAGTACAGACTATATAAACTATGTCCATATAGTGATCTAACTTGAGATTAAGGGATACACACGCATCTTGAGGGTCGAAATAATCCTCAAGGTCCTCCTGAAGAGGGAGTGTGGTATCAAGTGATTGAGAGGTCAAAGTATCCAAAAATGTGTCACCATTCGTGGTAGTGAAGTCAAACGAGACACCAAGATCTGAGATACATGAATCACTATAAATATCGGGCTCAAATAGAGCCATGCATTATGGGAAATCATCCATATCAAGAGAGGTGAGAACCGTGTTCGATGAAATTTTGGGAAAATGGTGAGTACTGGTAGAGGGAGTTAATTTATAATGAATTGGTTCCTCAGGAACACATAGGGTGGGCTCAATAGGTGTAGACTCAGGCATATTTTTGGAGTTATCGGGAAGGGGAATGGAAACCTCAATGATGGGTTCTGTAGGGCAATATGGGGTTTGATTAGTCTCACAATCTTTGGTTAAGTCAACAAAATTGTCAACTTGGGTCCAGAACCACGAGATGATTTCAAGTTTGAGATTCTCGGGGTGGTAGGGTTGATCACACTGAAAATCCATTTCACAAGATAACTTATCATCATTCCATGTGGGTGCAACAATGGGTTGACTTGGGGGGAAATTCGACTCGTTCGCACACTCAATTTCATTTAACCTTTGTTCAAGTCGTTGAAGGGCTTCATTTTGATATTTAGTAGCTTGCTCTTACTCGAGGATGAACTTTTTCAAGAGGCTTTTGAGAGCGAATGTGGATGAAGGTGGTAAAGTGATGGCGGGTGGAGGTGGTGGTTTAGGTGGACACAATTCCCTCTTGGCACTAAGGTGCGGAGAATACTCATATAAAGCGTGGGAAGCGGGGTTAAATTGTTCATACATGGGGGAAGCATCTCCGTCCAAGACAAAAGGTTGATAGTCATAGAGAGTATACTGAGGGGACTAATTAGAATGGGGTGCACTTGGTTGCCATGACGACTATCAGAAATCGTGAGGATCTGTAACAGAAGGTTGGAATTCGTAATCCATAGAAGGGTGATAAAGTCTCCACGAATATCTTGGGTACTCCCACAACTCGGGGTTAGATATGTCTTGAGAATAAGTCGAGGTGGATTCCTAAATTGTTTCATATGGATACTCATAGTCCATGGTTGGTTCGAATGGATGTGGAAAGTATGGACACTCATGGGACAAGTGGTCAGCGTGAAAGCTATAGGTGCACGATGAAGCATTTAACGCGTTGACACTCATCATCGGAGGTAATGAAATGTGAGATGCGTGCGTGGATGACGAAAGAGTAATAACGGTGTGTGTTTAAGAGTTAACGCCACTAAGTAAAGTGTAGAGGTTGGACTTGGGATCAACTTCAAACATGCTTAGAGATGATGGATAATGGACAAATTATTCCAGTAAAGGACGTTCTTCGGCCATGATGAGAGAAATTTGTTTTTTAGATTTTTAAACATTTTTCAAAGGGAAAGAAAATATATATTTTTTTCTTTTTTGAAAATGAGGAGTAATAAAAAAATTTGGATTTTCTTTTTAAAATGAAGAAAATTTTCTTTGATTTTTTTTGGAAGAAAATACGTGAGAAAAATATTTTGATTCTTGAATTCAACAAACTCACTAAAACTGACTACCGAAGGATTGAATTAGACACACACAAGTCAATGATAAATCCTATTTAGCACGTAGAGAATTTTTATCTTCAAAATTAGTGAAAGGGTAGCCAAATTTTATATAAGTCCACAGGCGAAAAAAATTATGGAATTTATCCTTGTGATCTCATTTCCAAAAATTGTGTTCCTACTTGGCTACCTAGTTGATTGATTTTAAATTTAATGATAGCTAGGGTAGCACACAATGGATAAGAGACAGTTTCTGGTGATGAAATTCCTTCTCGTTTCAATGACCGGGTCGAGATATTAGGTTTATTAATTCATCAAATCATCTAAAATAAATGCAATGCGATAATAAAAATCACATAGGAGCAATTAAGCACACAAGGAATGGACTCGCTTGAGGGAGATTCACGAGTGATAAAGAAATTTACCTCCCACGTCTTTTACACAAGTGGGGTGAAGACCAATTTGAGTCGACCCAGGGGAGATTGCCTATCTCAGTCAGCCCCGGGAGTCCTACCTACCCAAAGTAGAGAGGCTTCTTTTACTCGCCTTTTGATGCCCTCTCTCTACCTTGTCTGAATTCCCTATCACACTTTTCTTCTTTTCACGAATTATTACAAATTTAAAAAAAATTAAAAAATAATGATGTCTCCAGGCACCGCAATACAAGCCAATAATGAAATCATACTACAAAACTTCTAATAAAATGAAAAATGGTACTGAAAAATACAAAATCTTCACAATTGCTTCATGCTTCAAAAATTGGCAAGGACACCATTTAATAAATTATACTTTTGTGTGTTGAGTCATTGTTGTCAAAATCCAAACTAATCAACTCCTTTCATTTACCTACAAAAATATATCACACGAACTCATATAATGGTAAGTGAGTGTGTCAATCCAACTCTAAGGAGTGAGACACAAGAAAAATCATGTACTTCATTTTTTAAGTTATTTTTCTTATTTTTTTCTTTTCTTTCTTTTTATTTCTTTTCTATTTTTTTTATGGATTTTTTAACATTAAAACAATTTTGTGATGATGGTGAAATAACTAAACTAAGTGACCAAAATAATGAACAAAATCAAACACTAAAATTAGAGACAAAGTGAGGTAATTACATGTGAGAACAATCAAGGAATGAGACTACAACACATATTCTAGTTATTCTAATGAATTAGATCACTCATTTGAAATCTACCCAGTTAGTATTTAAATTACAAGTCAACTCTCGTCACAAATGCAATTTTAACACCAACCTTTTAGAAAATTAAATTTAAATCCCCAAAACTGTAGAAAATAGATTTACACTCCTTTTAATAAATCACCCGCTAGGATCGATTCATCAGAATTCATAGAGATCATAGAAAATAAAATTTGGAGTTGAAATTCAAGTAATAATACCATACTTGAGAAACCCCTATCTCTATTTCGATTCTAAAATGGGCATTATATCACGAATTTCGATTTTCTCTCGAAAATCATTTACCCTATCTCGAAACGTAAATCGAAAGTTGAAGGATCAGAATTAACATTCAAAGGGAAAGTCAAATAAACTAACTAAATAATTAAAATAACATTAAATAAGGGTTCATCCCACCCCTTGAAACGGATTTTTAGCCTAACATGATATTAAACATGATAAACAAATAATCAAAGGCATTAAAATATAAGAGTAGAGAAGAGAACAATCAAACCAAAATATCTTTGAACACAATTGAACTCCAGTCTTGAATGACAAGCATACAATCCTCAAATTTGAGTGATTAACAAAAATATAAATGAAAATCTCACATTCAATTCGAAACTCACTATAATTGAATTCCCTTAGTTTTCTCTCTCTCCTCCCTATACATCTAGCATAAATTACCGCCACCATCACATCCCAACCTTGAAATTTTGTATATGCAACCAATAATTGAATATTATGCCTCCAAATAATCCAATTAGTACTGCTTCTTTAGCTATTGCCCCTTTAAATTTAGGCTAATTATCAATTCAATCAAAACTTTTAAATTCAATCACTGATCAAATAAAATAAGAAAAGAAACATTCTTACTTCTAATAATCCTTCTTAGCCTTCAAATAGAGGTGTTAATGCCTACTCCTCTAATATTATCTAAGCATATTTTAAAACAGCCCCATACAACTGTTTTAAATGTTCTCTAAGCATGTATTTGACCACCAAACACCGACGTTATATCCACCATAATATAACATTTAAAATAGCTATGATGCCATGGATTTAACAGCAAAATCAATTGTTTCAAATAGTTATAATGCCATGGAATATGAAGCCTAACAAACATACTAAGGATATGTCCGATTAAAAAAATCTTAGTTCTCATAAACAATTACTCATTTGAACAACTAATACAAATATAACGAATCAAATGACTAATACATATATAATGAATCAACTAATAGTGAAATCCATATCTACTAAATAAGCTAGCATTAGTTACTCTTCAGTATCACAAATTACCAACCCCAATTTTTTTTTCCAATAAATCCTAATTTCACCCCTGGCCCACCTGAGGCGGTCAATAGCAGATAATGAATCAACGGCTAAGCGCAAATTCTAAGGTTATGTGTAATCTCAAATTATGCTTAAAACAGGCTGAAAATTTAAAATTTCACAAAAAGATTGCAACCCAATAGTCAAGATAACGGTGGTGTTGGGACACTTACAATCACAAGTGCACACGCTTCTAGATTCTCTCACCACACGCTAACTTAACTGCCATCCGTATATGCCATCAAAGAGAAAAATATTGAGTTTTTCTAATTTTGTAACCTTGTATTAGACTAATTTTTTACTTGACATTAATATGATTTATTGTTTGAATTGAACAGGATCATAAGTCAATAAGATTATCTAATACATGATATGGTGCTCAGTATCACCGTTAAATCTAGCCTTCCCCTTATGGATAAACTTCCCCAACACTCTTATCCCCCTTCACATGGAAGCATTATAAAAGTATGACACTGACACCATATGCATAAGTCGTCCAAGCAGGATTTCCCATAAGTTCTGGCGACTTCTACTCATGAGTCCATCATCACACTTAAGAACTATTTTCTCCTCCCTACCTACCTCACCGGATATGAAGTTCACTTAAAATAAGTAATTTCTTTACCACAATCGGCCTTTGCTCGCCCCTCCTGTGATAAGTCCAGAAACTTCCTTCGCATCTCTGTTCCAATAGAAGATGAAAGAACTTATGGTCAAACCACACCCAAAATTTCTCGACTAATACCTTATATATTTTCTTATATGTGGTTACTGATTCCCACCACAGCAATGCTGCTACTATGAGCTAGAATATTTCTAAAATTTTAAATCCTAAGTGTCACTGCACTCCTCCATACGTAGTTACCTTTGGATGTTCTCCCTACATTGACCAATCCTTTCTGCAACTACCCGAATTCTTGAGGATGGCTCTCCTAAAAAGTCCATTCGACTCTCTCCCTTATCAGTTTTACTGGGAGAATCTGAAATTGTGCCACCATCTACTATGGTCGTACTTTGGGACTACTATGCCTTTGTGGTCACCAAAGTGTCAACTACTTGAATAATATTAGTGGATACTACTGCATGGTCATTATTCCCAGAATAATCGGTAGCTCCGACTGAGTCTTTCCCCCCTGAAGTCTTCCAAACAATGCTCGTTGGTTGTCCTATATGGTTCATTATACAAAGCCCAACTGAACTCATATGTCATTCGCATATACTATACTCAATAGAAGGAGGACGTAAGTCGCATTATGAATCAATATTCCTAAACATAGGGCTCTATATCAAAGAAAAGCAGTGCTGAAAATGTGGTAAATCTGCACAGATCCTAAAGACTCTAGAACCTGATGCTCTGATACAATCTGTGACACCCCACCTATAAAAATAATGGGTGGACAACCCGCTACCAAAATAAAATGGTAGTCTCATATGGCTCATTCTTAGCATCATCGTCAAAAAGTGAATTAAATTACTAACCACTTATTAGTTTAACAAGCAGTGTCAATTTTAATCTTGTGATAAATGGAACATAAAATCATCCATACATAAACCATATGAAATGATACTAAATGATAAATCACATCCAACAGAAGTCTAAATGCATAATAAAAATTGGGTGTCGAATAGACCTTAGGTCACCATCAATCCAGTACAAATATTCGAAATGAAATAAATAAACGAAACTTTACTAATGTCTGAATAAAAGCCAACATGACAAACTAATAACTGAGATGGAACCTAGTCTAGGAAACAACAAATGAAGTGGCTATACTAAAACTATGCAATCCTCTACATCTGCTGCAGCTACACCTCCTTAGAACGAATGATCATCCAAGGCGTCCCTGTGGCTGGACATCTAAAAGTTTTTGGAAAATATTTTTGACACGGGTCAGAGGCCAAAACATTTTGAAGATATTTCCAAGTGATTAAAATGAATTAAATAAATATGTAGTTAACTTTGCACATTTAATTCGGTCCCGCACTCTCTTGATCTACCCCTCATCTCTCATATATTCTGCACACCTAACGCTTACATCTTAACCCGCCTAGTTACTCTACAATGGCCAACTAGCCATGTTGCAATTATTTGTAAAACACTAATGTAACCCGAGCACATTCTATCATTCATTACTAAGCTAGTTTACTCGTTAGCTTATTTAATTATCTCATCATTTATCATTGATATAACTTTATCCCAATTATTTATAAACATTCATACTTAATGTATTAAATCTTATATGTAATTTATTACTCGATTTTATACTTGTAGATACATTGCAAGAATTACACATATAATCACTCTTTATGTGTTAAACCCATATATAAATTACTACACCGTTATATACGTAAAGGATTTACCATAATAAGAACACATATGTCGCGTATAATAATAATCCCCCGAGTAATGACTCATCAGAAGTCCCCTGAGCAATAACTCATCAAAGATCTTTCTCTACAACGACATCATCACTGAGGCATACTCACATCATCCTTGCTACCGGTGGTCGAAATCTCACACAGACTCAATAAAATCGCAAATGTATGAGAGGCAACCTAGTACTTCGATTGTGAGTCATAAACATACCCATAATTACCTCACTTTGAACTTTAGCCCTCACGAGGGCATATGCGTGACGCTATAACCTGTGGACTATAATATCATACACATAGATATTATCATCATTCGGTAAAAACGCGTCTGTCGCTCAAAGCACTAGCTTAATTACTACGAGTCTACATCCCCAACTCTTGAACATATTAATTCTGAGTCATCAATATTTAAAATAGCAGCATCACTCCCCTAAATCCTCGGACTTACCCAACTAGACCATACATTAAAGAAATCAAGAATTAACCCATCCAATTCGTTAATAAAATTAATCAAAAATTTATTCTCACATTGTAATGATTTCCCAATTTAATTACCCACTCAAGCCTAGGTAATATAATTCTACCAAAATTATCTAGAAAGTTTTCTCGTCCCTACGTTAAAATTATTATTATAAATCCTTTGAATTAACTCATGAATTAAATAACAAACTGGAAATGTCAGGTTGATTGAACCAGTTCAGCCAAGCCCCTGAACTGGTTCGCTCTACCTGACTAAGAACCTTTTTCTCCAAAATCGATCCAAACATCTTCAATTTGTTATCTAATCTCCATTAAAACACAAACAACGTAATGATACATAAATATGATGATTCTAACACTTCTAAATCATCCTAACATCAGAGATTGGATGAATATTAATGATTAAATCAATCAATTGGTTTGTTTCCAAATCGCATAACCAAAATCCTAAGTTAAACCTACAAATATGAATTTAGATTCCATCACTCCCTACATATCATCAAAATTAAATTTCTCAGTAGTTATAAGTCATCTAAATTTATCAATTCATCATTTAAGTCAATTGAATATAGTAGGAGATAGATTCAACCCCAAAATCCCCTTTTGTGTGAGAAAACCCTCCCCAAAATAATTTTCTACACCTACTATTATATAAACACGAATTTCACACATAATATACATAGGAAGATAACCACATTCCATATACGATTCATAGGGTCTGAAATTGCTTTTGAGAAGATGAATTGCTCCTCGAATTGACTCTCCAAACTCGCTTTCTCTTCTTATTTCTTAACTTTCCCCAATTCATTCACTTGGTTAGGGTTTACAATTATATTTTGTCTACCTCCAAACCTTAACCCTATATTAAATAGTCCTAATTACAAACTTACTCTAATGTACCAAGCCCAAATGTCCTGAACATCGCCGTGTCAGCCCGGTGTAGTCTAAAAAGCATCCAGAACCCAATTACTACCTTGGGTACTAAATTTTGCCTATTTCGACCCATTCGGGACCAACCGTGAACTCGAAATCACCATCCGAGTCACTCTACATAAATTTCCTATTTCAATCTCAAAATAAGCTACTCACAAGCCCTGAT
The DNA here is from genome assembly GCA_949130495.1 of Sambucus nigra. NCBI lineage: Eukaryota > Viridiplantae > Streptophyta > Magnoliopsida > Dipsacales > Adoxaceae > Sambucus > Sambucus nigra. The sequence goes on along the minus strand of OX422218.1, from coordinate 514,719,504 downwards.
TGAGATAATGTCAAAAATCTCATCGTTCTCACTCACTAGGACATACTAATTATTCACCGTACTTTATTTACTATAAACTCTTAGTATATTTACTACATAAATATTAATCTTATTACCAAAAATCAATATCCATTAAATACATAATATTTCATTTTAATTAAATTACTGCACAAGTGTGATTTAAAATACCAGGAATGATTAAATTCATAATTATTAAAAAAAATATGGGTTATTACACTGGGATCGATAGAAATGCCTCTATCAAATACAATATGACTCAAAAACAGAACCTCCTACACCAGAAACTGCATTTATCGAACTTGGTGTATAACTGATGGTTTCGTAATGTCCGTAAAACCATAAACATTTGTTCTTCATGCTATCCCTCAGTACGAGAATATACTTGAATCTCGTTTATGAACACTATCACGAAATGGTCTAAAAAGTCTTTGAACACATTGTTCATGAAATCCGTGAAAACTGGTAGAGCATTGGTTAGCCTAAACAGCATAACCCTCAACTTATATGACTCATACCACATCAAGAATGCGGTATTCCGAACATCCCCCTCCCTAATGCCCAATTAAAGATACCCCAACCTCAGGTTTATCTTAAAGAAGTATATTTCTCCTCTCAACTAGTCTCATAATTCATCGATTTGGGGCAATGGATACCTATTCCAAATCATGACCTTGTTCCGCTCATTGTAGTTAATACAAAGTCGAAGTGACATATTCTTCTTCTCTACGAACAATACGGGTGCACTCCGCGATGATGTGCTCCGTCAAGTAAACCCTGCCCCAAGAGCTTCTAAATCTCATCTCTCAATTCTCGCATCTCTAACGGATCCATACGATACGGTTCTCATGCGATACGATGCTCATACCCGGTGCTAAATTGATTACGAACTCGGTTGGGTGGCAAATCGAGTATATCATGAAAAAATCTACGAAGTCACTCACCACTGAAATCGAATACACGGAGATAACCACCTCCTATGAGTTCTCCTCCTCAATGTAGTACAGGTTTGTGCTAGACCCTCCTTCAGGAAGAGGATTCACTACAAGAAACATCTCATGTCTCATCATGATGGAAAATTCACTGATCCTCCCAAAGTAATCAACCATTGTCCTATGCCCTGCCAACCAATCCATGCCCAAGATAACATCTTACCCCACCATGTCAAAACAAGCAACTTGGCTATTAAACATAATCTCTCGACATTTATATATTCACCTACAAATCGAGTGTATAAGGTCTCCACTTCCCGAAGGTGAGTCCATCAGTTGTCTCTAGTAGAACGATTGTGGATGAGAATATATTAGATATGAACAAGTGTGAGGCTCTCGTATCAAACAATAGTCTCACCATATGCCTATGAATGGGAAATGTACCATCAACTGCTGGTGGCGCGTGATGTGATTTTTGTATGACTGCATCTCAGACATTGTAGACACGTCGATATTGTAGGTTCCCCTGCTGTTGTGGGGCTGGTGGAGCTGGTGATGCAAGTGGTAACTGTGCCTATTGCACTTTCTAGGCACCCTACTATAGCCCTCTGCATATATGCGTCGGGAAGTCTCTCTTCCGATGTCCCATCTCTCCACAAGTGAATTAATGGTCAGTGAAGTCCCCCTACCTCTCACCATGGTTCCCCTTTTAGGGATATCCAGATAGTAAGCCTTGTTGACCTTGATGCACCCCCATTATTCCCTTAGTCCTGGCGGCCTCAGGGAACATACTACTGCTATCGATGTTGTTGCTCTGGACCCTCTTGGCCCTGTCTGAACCCACCCCTATCGGTAATCTCGCTCATGTTGTCTACACATGTGATACCGTGGTGCCCCACTAGAACCATTCCTACCTGATCTACCTACCTAGCTAGTATCCACCTCTCTTTTTTTCCTTGAGATGGAAGTAATCGTCCTGTTAGTGAAGTAATGTGGTATTCATGACCTCAGTGTAGGTGTTTAATGCCTCATTAACCAACAAATACTATCAGCTCCTCCAATTCAATCCATCCATAAACTTCAACATCTTCTTCTCCTCAGTGTTCACCTCGTCGAGCAAAATGTTTTTCAAGTGGGTAAACTCTTCGTCATATTCGGCCACTATTTGACCCTCTTAACTAACATCGAGAAATCTTTATCGCATCTATATCTGGATCGTGGATGAAAAATATTTATCGTCAAACTGCACCCAAAACTCCATTATGGTCATAAGGCCCATCTCCTCTGTGGTAGTACTTTGACTCCCACCACTACAGTGTCATGGCTACTCTCTTAAAAGTAGCCAGTATTTATCTTTGTGTCACTGCACTCGACTAGGAAAACATGGTGCATGACATCTTTCTTCCACTGGTCGGTAGGTACCACGTTTGAACTCCCCTTGAACTTCGATGGATGCCCCTTCTAGAAGGCTTCCCACAATATCTCCCATGATAATGGCCCTAGATGGGGTTTTGTGATTGGTGCCAGTTATTGTTGTGGCTGAGTCAGGGAAAAACGATGTGCCATGGCTGTCATTGAAAAATTAACTGCCTGAGAAACTATAGTGGCTACCTTTGCGGCCGTCACCATCCCGTGTGGAACCTGTGCCTCCTGTTGAGCCTCTTCCTCGTTGGCCCTCCTGGCATCCCTATCTTGTTGTCCTTTCTTAGGTGGAATTTGAAACTGGATTGAAAATTGTATAAGTTCAAAGTCAAATAAAAAATAACAGCAGAAGAACATAAGCGGGTAAATGCGTAAGTATGAATGAAACAGTCCTAATAATAAGACTCTGTATCTAAGAACGCTATGCTGAAATCATAGTAAGATGCACAAATCCTAATAGCCACCAGAATGTGATGCTTTGTTACAATCTGTGACATCTTACCTATCAAAATAATGGGTGGCCAGCCCCCTACCAAAATAAAATGAGATTCTAATATGGCTCATTCTTAGCATCACCGTCGAAATATAATTAATTAATAACAACCTAATATTTAAAAAAGTTACATCAAATTTTAATATTTCATTAAAATACCAAAAGAAAACCATTACCCATAATCTTATTCACAATAAAAAAATATATATAAATAAGCATAGCAATAAAGAAGTCTAAATGCAAAAATAAATAAAATGAAGTATCGAGTAAACCATTGGTTACTAAGAATCCAATACAATCATCAAAACTCAACTAAATAAAACTACAAGTAAACAGACCTGGTAAAAGTTAGTGATATGCCCAACCAATAGCTGGAATGGAATCTAATCTAAGGTAAAAATGAGAGATCGAACACTCCAAGACCTGCAAGTATCCACATCCGTTGCAGCTACATAACCCTAGAAGGAAAATCTTCCTTGGCGTCCCTGTGGCAAGAAACCTAAAAGTTTTTGAAAAATATTTGACTCGGGTAAGAGCCTAAAATCTTTCAAAATATTTAACAAGTGAATAAAAATGCAGGATTGAAATTGTAGAGCAATTTTCCATATTTAAACTCGTAGCACACTCTCATAAGTCGGCTCTCACTCCCCATCTAATGTGTGCACATAGTGTATGCTTCTTAACCCTCCTAGTTATGCTACCCCACCTAAGTAGCCTCATCACTAATCTCAATATAACCTACTACCCTGTCTCGGGTATGTAGTTTATATTTGCTTTCTAAATTATCTTACTCTTCTACTTAATTAATTTTCAATTATATAATCTAAGCTTGTTCTCATAACTTTACTCCAGTTATTAATAAAGATTTACACTTAAGGAGTTATGCCCGCATATAATTATCTCCACCTTTATATATATATGTTTGTAACACATCTAATATATATTCATATAATGCTTGCTATATATGTAACCACAATCCTTCCGAGTATTTCCTCGCTAGATGCAAAATCACTAGCATGCTATTAAGCTCCAAGAGTATCTATTTCGAACAGGGCAATCGGGTTGGAATCTCACCACTGAACCAAAAATGAAAACAAAAATCGGAGGCAGTCATGGTCTTAGGTCCATGGGTCATAACCATACCACATTAATACAAAAGACTACAAAACTAATATAGGGTGGTCGTGCACAGACCTATGAACATGGGGAACTGTACTACCTATCTTGGGATTCGCTACATTGACCTCTCACGATGAAAAACCTCCACCGATAGCACATTCCCTAACAATAGTATGTTTCATATAAATATGATACACACATATATTATTATTCATATATATATATTACCCCTAACCCGTATATATCCATATCATAACATTCGGCTAATACGGGCCTAACACCCAAAGTAATAGTCTTAGTATGCCGAGTCTATTCCCGAATCCGACATATTTAACTAACCACTAATTAAATTAATAATGATACTTAACATTCTCGTATCACCTAGATCTTCCCAACCCGCCCATATTTAAAATTCATCAGATTATTCATCCCTATTTCCATATTTTATTATTAGTGTGTTAAACGTCCCAAGCATCCAAATTTACCTCAGGCTTATCCCCAATCATTTCTCGATAATTACTAATATGCCAAAGTCATATTTTAGAAGTCCTAACATCTTTACGAATAACCCCGAACCAACACAAAATCATTCCAATAATAAAAACCTTACACAATAACAAGACTAGGTGACATAGGGGCCCGAACCGGTTCGCCCCTGCTGTCGAACCCAAAATGACACAGTTTCTTGTTTTACAAATTTCTTCATATTTCTTTAACCCAAAACAACTCAAATCTTCATCCCCGTGCATATAAACATTACACTATCGATTACTAACATAAGGATATATGTTTAATTATCCAAATTAATCAAAATCATTAATAATTATGGGATTTAATCATCACTCTTTCCTATAATTAATCTACACCTTAATTCTAATATAAATTTTAAATCCATAATTCAAGATCTCATTTTTTTTTTTTCATTTTTTTTGCAATCTCTTTGGCAAAATTCGAAAGTTTGGATGAAGTAGGTATATTTAAGTTATTTATAATTTAAACTCATCACATTATATTACGATTTTTTTTGGTTAATTCAAACAATTTCAGCTCTTGATTTTTGACTACAACCCTTGAACCTTGTTTGTGTCAATTATGGTGAGTTTTTAAGCAAGTTGAAAACCATTTGTAAATGTTTCTCCTTCACAACTTGTAAACTAGACCTAAAAGGAACGCACGGTGGCACCGCCCCAACCCAAACCACCCCATACCAGCAATTGACATCGCACACACACCAGGACAGCGGCAGCAAGTTAACAACATTGTTCAAGTTTCAATTTTCAAGCAAAGCAGAGAATGACACTTGTTCTTATACATGTAGGTTGATCATGGGGGTGTGGTCACTAGATCATATCTGCAAGCAGCCTCTGTTGAGTTATGGCCTTTCTCTCCGTTGAGTGTGCTTAAAGATCCACGGTAGAAATGACCGCTATCGTTTAATAAGACGATGTTGTGGAATAACACGCATTGGATATCAGGTGGTCAGATATATGAACTCATCTTGTTTCTGTTTCTTTTTTGTGCATGGAGCCCATTTGTTCCTTGATAAGTTTCATTCGCTGGGATGTTGTTCGAAGAATGGTACAAGTCCATTAACTCGTTGGATTAGGGTTGAGATACTGCCTCTGCATTTATGGGGCATGGAATGTTTCTAGGCTATTGGTAACCAGTGTGGGGGTTTCTTGAATAGCTCTATGGTTAAGAAGTTTCGCAATAGCTCTATGGTTAAGCACAAGGGTAGTGTGTAGATTTTTAAACGCTCTAAAGATCTGGTAGTTATTTCCACTTCGGACATGATTTGTCAATGTTGGGTTTGTCCCATCTTGAGTCGGGGGACTGAAGTGTTTGGGAGAACACAGTGGCGCGAATGCTTCTTGAGTTGTGGATAAGAATTCTAGTCACCAGGTCTTCGAATTTGTTAGGAGAGTTGTGGCATGGAACGTGAGCAGGCTTGGGTGTTGTAGGGGGTAGGATGGCAGACAAGACTAGGGTTGGTAGTATTCTTGGGGTGGGTGGTACTAGTTACTTCTATTGGGGGTGATTGGATTGGTAAACAGGTGGCACAGTTGTCCCATGTAATGGATGTGGACTCCTCTGGTGATAGCTTATGTGGTAAGGGTATTTTTAATGTTTCTTCGTTGCAATGAGACTGGGTCTCATTTATTGGTGTCAGGTGGTGAGATTAGGACCCATTTCATACATGAAGCACTTGCTCTAGTTCCTTTCAGTAAGACTAATTAAGTCTACCTCCTATTGATAAATATATTAAACGATGATATAATTTTTATAACACCTATAAGGGAGTCCGAGTTCAGGTGTATCCGAGGGATGAGGTCCAAGTTGATCGTCTTGTACGACAATTCTTATAGGTGGCACTCTTTAAACCGTCATGGAGGAAGGGGTCGGGTTGGATGGGGGACATATGTGCAGGAATTTTCAAACACCTTCGGGGAGCCATTGTGTGGGCAGGAAAATTTGTGTAGTATGGTTGATTTGTCCCCTAGGTTGTGGGTTGAACTCGGGGTTTCAGAGGTGGAAGTGGAGGTGTCCGGAGGTAGGGTGGTTGAGGGGGTAGTGAGGACAAGGCGGAGGTATGGGTTGCAAGTGTCATATGAGGTTTTAGTAAATTCCTAGGGATTAATTTTTTGGGGAATGAGAAGGAGGCACTTACGTTCTTTCACACCATCGAGGAGAGGCCGAGGGATAGAGTTAAGGTGGTAGAGAAGCGGTGAGTGGGGTTTCTAACGGTTTCTAATGAAACTATGTTTCATCTCTTAGAATGTACGGGGTTTAAATGACCTCACAAAAAGAGGAGTTATTAGTGGGGCACCTTCACAGTGGAGGCCGGATATTATCCGCCTACAAGTGACAAAATTAGGTTACGTGGATAAGGAGTAGGCACGATCCATTTAGGGTGGTCGTAGGATAGAGTGGTGTTGTCTCGATTCAGAGGGGGCGACAAGAGGGATTATCATTTTTTGGGATAATAAAGTGGTGGAGAAAATTGATGTTTTAGTATGGTGCTTGTCTCTCTCGTGCTTAGTCAGGAGTGTGGAGGATAGATTCACTTGGATCTTTTCGGGGGTTTATGGTCCAGTGGAGGACTCGACTCGTTAGGAGTTAGGGGAGGAGTTGAAAGGGGTCGTGAATGTTTGGGCGCTCCGTGGTGCACGGAAGAGACTACAACATTGTTCGATTCCCCTCGAGAGGAGCAATGGGGGAGGTCAAATTCTTTTATTTTGGATTTAACAGACTTCATCGATGAGTTAGAACTAATTGACCTACCTTTGGAGGGGTGTCTTAACCTGGTCAATTCATAGGATGAGACCTCAATTTCTCAGCTAGATCAGTTTTTACTCTCTAATGATTGGGAGGAGGACTTTATTAGGGCTATCCAATTATTCCTGCCTCATGTGACCTCTGATCACTCACCTATTTTACTAGATTGTGACCTCCACCGATAGCATATCCCCTAACATGAGTATGTTTCATATATATATATATATATATATATATATATATATATATATATATATATATATATACACACACACTACCCCTAACCCGTATATACCCATATCACAAAATTCGGCTAATACGTGCCTAACACCCAAACTAATGGTCTTAGTATGCCAAGTCTATTCTCGACTCCCACATGTTTAACTAACCACTAATTAAATTAATAATGATACTTAACATCCCCGGATCACCTGGATCTTCCTAACCATCCCATATTTAAAATTCATCAGATTATTCATCCATATTTACTTATTTTATTATTAGTGTGTTAAACGTCCCAAGAAACCAAATTTACCTCGGGATTATCCCCAATCATTTCCCGATAATTACTAATATGCCAAAGTCATATTTTAGAAGTTCTAGCATCTTTACGAATAACCCCGAACTAACAAAGAATCATTCCAATAATAAAAACCTTACACAATAACAAGACAGGGTGACACAGGGGTCCCAAATCGGTTCGGACAAGGAGCAAGCCGGTTCACCCTTACCGTGGAGCCCAAAATGATACAGTTTCTTGTTTTACAGATTTCTGCATATTTCTTTAACCCAAAACAACTCAAATCTTCATCCCCATACATATAAACATTACACTGTCGATTACTAACATAAGGATATATGTTTACTTATCCAAATTCATCAAAATCATTCATAGTCATGGAATTTACTTATCACTCTTTCCTATAATTAATCTACACCTTAATTCTAATATAATTTTTAAATCCATAATTAAAGATCTCATTTTTTTTATTTCTTTTCATTTCGTAACCCTAATTTCTTTCAATCTCTTTGGCAAAATTCAAAATTTTGGATGAAGTAGGTTTAGTTAAGTTATTTATATTTTAAACTCATCATATTATATTATGATTTTATGTTTTTTTTTTGTTAATTCAAACAATTTCAGCTCTTGATTTTTTACTAAAACCCTAGAAACTTGTTTATGTCAACTATGGTGAGTTTTTGAGCAAGTTGAAAACCATTGGTAAACGTTTCTCCTTCACAACTTGTAAAATAGACCTAGAATGGAATGCACAGTGGAACCGCCCCAAACCGCTTTTCTCCATCGCAACCCCATACCAGCAATTGACATCACACACACACACACACCAGGACAGCGGCAACAAGTTAACAACATTGTTCAAGTTTCAACTTTCAAGCAAAGAAGAGAATGACACTTGTTCATCTACATGTAGATTGACTATGGGGTGTGTGGTCACTAGATCATATCTGCAAGCAGCCTCTATGGAGTTATGGACTTTCTCTTCGTTAAGTGTGCTTAAAGATCCTCATCTGAAGCATGAGTATTCCATTATTGATGATTCAGGGAGGATAGAATTGGAAATGTGGACTTCTCACCGCCATCGTTTAATAAGATGAGGTCGTGGAATAATACGCATTGTATATCGAGTTGTGGAGTGGTGTTGAGATATATGAACTCATCTTGTTTCTGTTTCTTTTTTACGTCAGAGAAGGAAGCGAATAGGTTCTTAGAGATGAAGAAATGGTCTGTGCATGGATCCCAGTTGTTCCTTGATAAGTTGCATCCACTGGGATGTTGTTCGAAGAATGGTACAAGTCCATCAACTCGTTGGATTAGGGTTGAGAATTTGCCTCTTCATTTGTGGGGCATGGAAGTTTTCCAGGCTATTGGTAACCAGAGTGGGGGTTTCTTGAATATCGACGAGGATACTCATGTGGGGGTAGACATCAGGTGGGATAGGATATTGGTTAGAGGGACTACGAGCATTCTAGAGATGATTTCTATCAAAGCGGGTGGTTGGGTCTATTCACTTCCCATCTATGTTTAGAAGTCTCCTACGCATTCTTTTGGAGGTTTAGGTATATCTGGGAAGGATATGGGAAGATGAAGGAAAAGAAAAAGCATGTCATTGTACGTGTTTTGTCAAGACTGCCTACCTCACCTACGATAGTTAAGGAGGCACCTGCTGGGGTTGGTTCTCCAGCCAAGGAGGGTCATGACCCCTTATACTCTGGGAATGGAGCTACATGAGGCGATAAGTCAACAGAGGGATTCTATGTGACACCAACAATTATTTTTTCAGATACCTCTAAGAAGTTTCGCAATAGGTCTATGGTTCAGCACAAGGGTAGTGTGAAGATTTTTAAAACCTCTAAAGCTCCGGTAGTTATTTCTACTTTGGACAGGATCGTTTCCGGTGGGGTTGTCAATGTTGGGTATATCCCATCTTGAGTCAGGGGAATGAAGTGTTTGGGTGAACATAGTGGCGCGAATGCTTCTTGGATTGTGGATAAGAATTCTAGTCGTCAGGTCTTCGACTTTATTACATGAGTTATGGCATAGAATGTGAGCAGGCTAGTGTTCGAGGTTTGGGTGTTGTGGGGGGTAGGATGGCTGACAAGACTGGGGTTAGTAGTATTCTTGGGGTGGGTGATAAAGTGGATGAATGTGACATTCTAGTTACTTCTATTGGGGGTGATTGGATTTGTAAGAATGTGGAACAGTTGTACCATGTGATGGATGTGGACTCCTCTGGTCACAGTTTATGTGGTAAGGGTATTTTTAATGTTTCTTATTGCAGTGAGAGTGGGCCTCATTTATTGGTGTCAGGTGGTGAGATTAGAACCAATTTCTTTCATGAATCCCTTACTCTAGTTGCTTTTAGTAAGACTAAATAGAGTCTACCTCCTATTAATAAATATATTAATCGATGATCTAATATTTATAAGACCTATAAGGGAGTTTAAGTTAAAAGGCGTGGATGATAAAGGTAATAAATGTTTGTTTGGAGGTGAGAATTGTTCTGAGGATGCGACACCGAGTTCAGTCATACCGAGGGATGAGGTCCAGGTTGATGGTCCGGTATGACAATTCTTATAGGTGGCACTCTTTAAACCGTCATGGAGGAAGGGGAAGGGGTGGATGGGGGACTTGTGCTTATTCAAGACTATGGAGGATGGATTCACTTGGATATTTTTGAGGGTTTATGGGTGAGTGGAGGACTCGACTCGTTGGGAGTTGGGGGAGGAGTTGGCAGGGGCCAGGAATGTCTGGGAGCTCCATGGTGCACGGGGGAGACTACAACATCGTTCGATTCCCTTCTGAGAGGAGCGATGGGGGAGGTCGAATTCTTTTATTCGGTATTTATAAGACTTCATAAATGAGTTGTACTAATTGATTTTTACTCATCCATTAGAGACCTCGATTTCTCGGCTAGATCGGTTTTTACTCTCTAATGATTGGGAGGAGGACTTTACTAGGGCTATTAAATCCTGCCTGCCTCATATGACCTCTGATCACTCACCTATTTTACTAGAGTGTGGAGTGGGGGCGGGGAAAGGACCACATTTAGATTTGATAATATGTGTCTTAAAGATGTGGACTTTATTGGGAGGGTGTAGGAGTGGTGGCGAGTGAATGAGGTGGAGGGTAATGCGAGCTTAAGACTGGTGGCCAAATTGGTTCATCTCAATAGTGATATCATTCGGTGGAACAGATATGTCTTTGGTAATATGGGGGTGATTGAGCAGGGTATGGAGGATATTCGGGTTCTTGATGAGAAATAAGGGTAGGGAGGTCTACCGGGGGCGAAAATAGTGGCGAGGGTAGAGTTAAAAAGGGAGGTAGGGAAAAGATTGATTCAGAAGGAGGTGAGTTAGAGGCAAAAGTATAGGGCTCTTTGGCTGAGGGAAGGGGACAACAATGCTAATTTTTTTTATAAAGTGGCTAAGTCCCATAGTCGCTTTAACCACATCGATAAGGTGGTAGTAGGTGAGGTGGAGTTCACTGAGGAGAGCGAGATTCGTAGGGAGATCAGTTAGTTCTACAAGAGACTGTATATGAAGGAGGATCACTGTCATCAGAAGATGGATGGGATTCTGATGGACGAGTATTTCGGGGGACGAGGTGGATCAATTGTAAAGGGTCTTCACAAAGGAAAAGGTCGTCCAGGTTCTGAGGTCGATGTGCGGTGATAAGGCACTAGGTCTTGACAGGTTCACTATATATCGTTCTGCCAGCACTATTGGATGACTCTCAGGGCGGATGTCATGGATGTGTTCAACGAGTTCTATGATAAGGGTACTTTCTGAGAAGTTTGAACATCACGTTCATTTCTTTTGTTCATAATAAAGGGGAGCACATATGTGAGAGATTTCAGGCCCATAATTTGGTCGTCAACGAGTATAAGCTCATTTCTAAGGTCTTATCGATTAGACCTAGAAAAGTGATTTATCCTCTTTTTTCGGATGTTCAGAGCGTGTTTGTGGATGGTCGTCGGATCATGGATGTAGGTTAGTGGAAAATGAATGTATCGAATCCAGGTTGAGAGGTGGGGATCATGGTATTCTTTGCAAGCTTAATATTAAGAAGGCATACGATCATGTCAGTTGGGATTTCCTTTTATATATGTCGAGGAGGATGTGGTTTGGGGAGAGGCGGTGCAGGTGGATCAAGAGGTGTATCTCCTATGTCAAATTCTTTGTCCTTGTTAATGGGGTCCCATATGGGTTCTTCTCGAGTTATCGGGCTCTTATGCAGGGTTACTCGTTGTCTCCTTTCCTCTTTATCTTGGTTATGGAGGCGTTCTCTCAAGTGATGAGTTGTTTTGAGGATGTGTCGAGTTTACGTATTAACATCAGGAGGAGTGAGATGATTGTCGTTGGAGAGGTGGACAACATGGGCTTTCTGGTCTATATTCTTGGATATCGGTAGGATCTCTTCCTTCTAGTTATCTTGGCCTCTGTTTAGGGGATAAGTTTAAGTTTTATTTTATGTGAGAGGGTCCAAAGGAGTTTATGTAATGACCCAACTTTTATATGCTCATATAGTTTGTTTTTACAATTATGTGTTACTTATTTTCTTATAACTGTTATATTATTGCATATGTGGTATTTTGGGTTCTTAATATAACAAATCCCATTTTTAAAATATGAAGAATCAATTGTAAATTGGATCAAATTAAAGTCTTATGACCTATCCTAAGCTAAATAATAAGTTTCGGGGTAGAAAATGTAATTTTATAAAACTTTAGGGACTTGATTTTAATAAAGAAAGTTTTTGGGACCAAAATGAAAAATAAAAAGGGGCCTTTTTGTAAATAAAATATTTTTATGGACCTCTAAGAAATATTGAAATTATATAGTGTGAAATTACCAAAATGCCCTTTATATGTAAAATGACCCTTATACCCTTAATACATTGACACCTCGTGCTTACACATGTCATCCATATAGCTCTAGCTCAAAACACGTGTCGTCCTTAGAGACAAAGCTAAAACACGTGTCGTCGTTTGGTGAATTAAGGTTGCAGGACGCCTTCGTTATGCGACACTTCAATGCTGACTCGCCATTGTAAAGGCTTGGAGCTAGACGCGTGTCAACACCGTGGTATCTTTGGAAAACTATAATTAGGGCCTTTGGTATCACTTGAAACTTACACCAATTCCTTGGAAATTATAGAAATAAATAGTGAGAGAAATTGTGGGAAAGTTTAAGAAGAAGTTATTAAAGTTCTTAGGGATATTCATCTTAAGATAATCTTTTTTAATGTTTTAATGCCTCTTTATAGTTTTAATTTATTATTTTATAACTATACTAAGTAGAAATGTTTATAAAAACACTAAAGATCCATTTTAGTGAAAATAAAATTGTAGAGTTTTCTAAATTAAATTATTTTAAGAAAATGAAACATAATACTCTTTTCATAATGAACTATTAAGTTTCAAAAAGGGCATTTCACTAATGAATTTATAGTTTTGGTGATGAAAATTAATATTGCTTATTATTTCTAAACGCGTAATAAATAAATTACTATTATTTTTCGAACTGAAACATATTTAAAGTTGTATATGGGTTTTTGAAATAATTTTTGTTATTGTGGAATCCAATTAAGTAATTCCAAAGTCAGGCCCAGTGAAATTCTGTCTAGTTGAGATGGTATCTAAGTGATGCCCATATGACCCTCCATCTCTACTGGGAATAAATCCGAAAATATTCTGTCTAGATGAGATGGTATTTAAGTGATGCCCCTGTGACCCTCCATCTCTACTGGAACCGACTGATTAGGAAGAACTATAAATTGAATTCTTTAAATACGATGAGTGACTATTAAAATTTGAGAAAATAGTTTTAATAACCTTTTACAGCAAGTTATTTTAAGATTAAAACACAATATTTAGAATTGGGCTTTATTTAGAATACGTAATTAAACCTTTATTGTATTTATTAGATTAACGTGTGATCCAAGACTCAATATGTGTATTTTCGAGCCTCCATTTTAGGTGAGTACTCTATGTCATTTCTTGCACCTTTCAAATATATGATATTATGAAAAACTATGTATTTTGTGAGCTGCTTTTATTCTCAAAATGCATCTGATACTGATGATTGATTCATTTGTGATATGTTTATATCTCTCCATATAGACATACTGATTGAAATGAGTATTGAAAATGATATTGAATATTGGAAATAAGATTCGGCCTAAGGGACCTCTTTACTGACTGACCTTGCCAACTGGGTTATCATTGGTGTGCCCTAAATAAGGCGTTGTGACGAACTAGCTCGATTGACCCTCAACTATCGGGGTATAATACGGTAGAAGAACACGGTAAAGTGTACTTGGCCATCAAAATGATATGATTGAAAGAAAAAGATATCACATTTGATTTGTTGCATTCTTCTTATTCTGAGCTATCCAGTTGTGATATATATATATATATATATATATATATATATATACTATCATTTCAAAAAATATATACCTATTTACTGCAAGTTCCTATCCATATATGTATATGCCTTCTCTTTTGACTTGAATATGTATCTATTTTCTGAAAACCTTGGAATGTTGGGAGATTGAATCTCATTCATCTTTTAGCTGATGTTGTATAAATAACCCTTTCGCAGGTTATAGTTAGAGATGAGGATGGATATGTGAAGAATGAATTGAAGATTATATTTTGAGATTTGTTGTGTGGCCCTAGTGTAGAACGAGATATTTGAGGATTTATTTCTCTTTAAGTGATTTTGGCACGACTTGTACTTGAATTTATTTATCTATGAGAATAACAAGTTATGTTTTAGAAGCTCTGATGATGTGTTCCTTTTCAGCTAGTTACAACTCATAACCATGTGAATGTATTCCATGCATTTATTTTAAGAGAAAATTTTAAGGCCAGAATATTGAATGCCTTTGTGGCATGTCAAGACACTCGTTCCCTACTATTTTTGGGTCGGGGTCGTGACAGGTTAGCAGGTTGGAAGCATAGTTACTTGTCCAAAGGTGGTCAATTGACGCTAATCAAAAGCATTTCATCTAGCCTTTTGACATATTTTTATGTCCGTTCTCTCGTTACTTAGTTTCGTTCGTGAGTGGATCGATAAAATTATGAGTGATTTTATGTGGAGAGGGAATGATGATCATTTTAAATATTATTTCGTGACTTAGGATGAAGCGTATAGGCCGCTACAGGAGGGTGGGCCTGGGCTGAGGAGTTTAACCCATTTTAATAAAGCTTTACTAGGCAAGTGGTTATGATGCTTTAATAGGGAAGGCGACAAATTGTGGAGGAAAGTGGTGGTAGCTAGGAATGGAGTCGGTGCATATGGGTGGGGTCTTTTGGTGGGGCGTTATGCTCATTGAGTGGGGTGGTGGAGTAATTTCGTGCTTGGATGGTGGAATATCTCTAGGCGCACCTCCTACCGACTCGGGGTTCACTCGAGTATCTCTTCCCAGGGATGTTTCAGATTGGGGGGGGAGAGGGGTTAGTTGAGGTTCATATCCAGATGATTGGGTATCTATCGGTGTTGGATTCGAGTTTAGGAGGGATCTCCGAGACTGGGAGCTGGACGAGGTGGAGTAGTTCTTTGAGTGGTTGAATTTGGAGCCTGTTCCATCCTTTGGGGCTGATAGGTTGAAGTGGAAGAGCTCTCAGGGTGACCTTCTTTTTATGAAGAAAATACTATCATGTGTTGAGGGGATGTGGGGGTGCTTCTTTTCCTTGGAAGCCTATCTTGAAGAGTCAGGCACCCCCCGAGGTTTGCGTCTTTGTATGGCCCACGTCCAGACATGACATCTTGACTATGGAGGAGCTTGAAAGTAGAGGGTGGAGGCTAGCTAGTAGATGCTGGTTATGTAAGAAGGAGGAGGAGATGTTCAATCACATTATTCCTCACTTTTAGGTGATGCGAGGTCTTTGGGATTTTATTTTCTCTTTATGACATATTTCTTAGGTTATGCCCTGTACGGTGTACGAGGTAATGGTGTGTTGGAGAAGGCCTATGGGTTGGAATGGACCGTGGGTGGTCTTGCTGATGGTTCCTCACTTTATTTTTTGGACTGTTTGGCATGAGAGGAATATGAGATGATTTGAAGGTGTCGAACTCGATCCCTCTCGGATTTAGTACAATTTTCC
This sequence comes from Sambucus nigra, assembly GCA_949130495.1. NCBI lineage: Eukaryota > Viridiplantae > Streptophyta > Magnoliopsida > Dipsacales > Adoxaceae > Sambucus > Sambucus nigra. Next base: position 514,703,608 of record OX422218.1, on the reverse strand, counting down.
GAGCTCTCTTTTTTCTTGGTACTAAAAAAGGCAGGACTCATCATTGTCTTTCTTTCTTGAGTTTTTTTAGGAGCTCCAGGTGCTAGGCTAGTCGGTTCTGGGCTCTGGCCCTTTCTTTTTACTTTGCATACTTCCTGTATACAAGATTTCGCACCCTTAGGCGGGTTGTTGTTATTGAATCATTTTCTTATTAAAAAAAGGATCACATAAATTTCAGATTTTTTCATTCAAGAATAATATATATCTTTTTCATTCTTAGGTTTCTCTAGAAAGAACCTACTCTTCACGTGGGATTTGTTCTAACAATATCATAAGGAATCATCAGCAATTTCACTTTTCTCAAAACTCATTTATATGTTAATTCCCACCCTAAAATTTTCTACAAGTCTACCAAATTTTGATTTGAACATAAGACTAGACAAAAACATTAAGCAAGTTTAGTCACATGCCTTAGATGTAAAAGGAATTAGGATTTTATTCTTATAGTATTGAATCCAACCAGGAACTCCCAACGATTTGCCTCCAATTAAGCTTCCCCTTGAATCCCTTTTGATTTTTCTTCCTCTTTTCTCACCAATTTAGCTCTCATATATTTTAATATATAAAGTGACTGCCTCCTAACCCTTAACCTTTTATTTAAATATCTCATATCGAAATTAGGTTAACCCTATAGTGTAAGATGATCCGTATCCAATCTCTACCCCTAGGCACTTATTTTTTTACAATTTTAACCTATTCTGGATCAACCGTGCACTCTAAATCGCCATCCAATCACCATGGAAAGGACTTTTGGGAAATTTGCATGTGTTATTGTGGATGTCAATCTCTCATCTGAACCTCCTCATCGTGTTCTTGTTGAAAGAGGAGACTGTTTTTTCGTATTAATGTTATTTATGAGTCGTTACCAAAGTTTTGTAATTTTTTCAAAACAATTGGACACGCCATTAGTGAGTGTAATAACATCCCCAAACAAGTCTTTAAGCCACTTGTTCATGTGGCAAAAATCATTTCAAAAAATCATGGTGTAAAAGATAACTCACAGGTTACTTCGGGTGTTAAACCAATGGTTCAGAATGAGCAGGACAAAGCTCATTTTCAAGTCTGGGAGAAAGGACATTCCAATAGAACTACTGGTGTAATTGCAACAGCAGGTCCGAAGAAGTACAGTGAGAGAAATAAGTATGGTAGTTCAGTTTAATTCAGGTACGACTGAACAAACTAAGTCCGATGTTGAAGATTCTTTGCCCCCAAATCATATGAGATTTTTGGAAAAGATTGGGGCCAAATCAAGTGCCGAAAAACTTTTTTTTTTGGTAAACAGTGAAAAGAAACGATTACATAGGAACTACATCAAGTAGAAACAAAAGTCATCGAGGCAAAAATAGGAACACACAATAATCAAAACAACAACAGAGAGAGAGAGAGAGAGAGCAAGAGCATGGCCCAAATACATAGTAGGATTCACAAGGATCCACCGCATGCCATTTGGAACCTCCTCAATTTCCACAAAAGTCTCTTCCTGGACTTTAGCCTCACGCGCCAACCAGTCTGCCCCCCAAATTATACCGGGATTGGCATAGATGAAGTACACACCCACAGTCCTCATAAGTTCATAGCAGTCGACCCTAATATTTTCAAAATCAATTTTATGGTACTGAATACCCTTGAAGATGTCAATCAGGTTGTGGGAACCGGTTTCCATAAGAATGTCCTTCCACCCGCGCATCCTAGCCATATTGAGGCTATGGTGGAGGCATTTCATCAAGGCACGGAGGATCGAATAAGTTCCCCTGAGACGTCTGTACAACCCAACCTTCCAGTGACCCTGATCATCAAGGACATACCCCCCAGAGGTGGCAATGCGATACATAGGATCAGAACAAGCCTCGAGGGCAACCTTGGTCTTGCCCCGATCAACATGCTCAAGAAGGTACAAGAGAGACTCTAGGACATCATTATACTCAGTATAGTCGTGTGCCTGTCATCTCCCAAGTCGGGCGACCCATCAGCCCATATGTTGTTGAAGCGTCTGATATGGGTGACCTTTATCTCCATCTTGTCATGATAGCCAGGAATTCTTCGATAATATTCGTCAACAGTTGATTTTGATGACCCTGTCTGTTGAGGATATGAACAGCGCCTAAGCAATCACTGCGTAATAAGAACCCAGTCCATCCCTTAATTTTGGCCAGGTTCAAACCATTCAGAATTCCCACGAACTCGGACTTTATGGGGCTGCTATCACTGATGATCTTGTCGTTGAACCCCAGGATCCACCTCTGGTCGTTGCTGTTGACCATGCCACCAAACCCACCAAGTTTGCTAAATGGGTCATAACTACCATCTGTGAAAATCCCGTAGCCTGAAAAGGTACAATCACTAGGAGAAATGTTAAGCATATTAACCAGGCTATGGTGAGGCCTAGCATTGGTTTTAGTGATAAAATTTAGATCCCGGGCAAGGGTACTAGAATTATTACCAACTATAGCCGAGGTGATATTAATTTTATCAAAAATGCGTTCATTACGCGCAGTCCAAATATGCCAAAGTGTATAAATAAATAGAATATAACCATTATGAACAGAGCTATATAAAACTTAACCGAGTGGCCGATGACCTATATAAAATTTTAAAAATAAGAATGGTATCTCACAAAATCATTCAATCTCCGGGAATCGGGAAATAAGTTGGTTCAACAAACCAAATCACCTTTATTGAATTCAAAAGAGCCAACATATATGGAAGTTAGCCCAATGGAATCGACAAGGCATAAGCATAATGCTCAAGTGGTTCCAAAAATGTCGAATGAATTTAACTCAACAGATATTGGAAAAGGAAAAAGAATTTTAAAAGGATAGTCATTCTCTTTTACATACCGATAAATAAATTATTCACAATAATTCTTTAGGGGATATGTCTGACAATGAAAATTCATATGGTGATATGCCACCTACAGAGGACATTCCTAATATGTCTCTTTTATAGGATACTCCAAACTTGTCAAATGATTCATTAAAGAAAAAGGAAGGCGCTGGGATTAATTTATATGTAGAAATTCCTAAATTTGATTTAGGAATGTTTCAAAATTCTGCAAAAGGTCGGGCATTTCTTGAAGAATCGGTTTTAAGAAATTATGGGAAAAAGCAATCTCAAATTGCTCCAATTAGAAATTCTTTTGATATTTTAGGTAACATTGAAGACTCGGCCAATCAATTTGAGGTGGATGGAATTAATCAAAAACGAGACAAGAAACAGGACTCATTTTCGTACTTAACTGCAGAGGAGAAATCAACACTGAAACGCAATTTAAGGCGATCGGTTATTCGTTCTAGATTTTAAAAAAATTCTTAAGTTTTTCTTTGTTTTAGCTCTTGTATGTGCCCTATGAGAGGCCTTTTCTCCTCCCAATAAATAAAATAATTTTTAGTAACAAAAAAAAATCCACCCATATGTCCCGGTTGAAATACCGTCAATCTAAACCGTTTCTACCAACTTACGATGTACTAACAATTGACCGAATTGTGTTTACTTAATCAAGCGTAGTAAATTTATTTCCATATAATATTAATTTTATTCTCACTAATTAGTATTTATTGAATACACAATATTTCTTATTTAAATTAAATTACAAGCATACGTGTAATTGAAAATGCTAAAATTAATTATTTAAAAATACGGGGTATTATAGAAGAGTGGTCTGAAGAAGTTCGAGGGATATTCATAACAGAGGCATCGATATGCATCAATCGCAAGTCCTCCCCTTCGGGTCAGAATAACCCATGTTGGTAAAACAATCTCTCATTTTACCAAATGGAATATGAGTCCCAAGAATTATCAATCGCAACAGTTTAAGTGGATTTTTTTTATCAACCCGGTGTCAAGGATTATGTGACTCTGGTTTTGATGGATTATAAGACCATTTACAATGGTTGTTTTCATGATGTGGAAGGTTACCCATTATCCAATGGTTGAGAACTTTAGATTTTCAGGTGACAAAAATAAACTATTTAATACAATTAATGTCAAAAGTGGCAAATGTAATAAAAGTGATATATAGAAAAAATTGATTTTAACAAAAAAAAAATCTTAACATAAAATAGTTATTACGAATATTTTATAAAAAATAATTAAAAAAAAATAACTTATAACGAAAAAATATATTCTCAAAGAAATAGTTTTAAACAATAAGACATTTTATAATGAGGAAATTAAGAAAAAAAATTTGTAACGAGAAAATATTCAAAAAAAATAATTTTGACAAAAATAAAACGGGTTTTTAACGAAAAACAATTTTCAAAAAACAAGTAGTTTTTAGCGATTTTTTTTTTAAAATACAGTTTTAACACAAAATAACATCTTTTAGCTTAAAAGTAGAACAATTTTAATGGGAAAAAAAATTAGTCAAACAAAATTTTTAATGAAAAAGAAATTTTAACAATAAAAATAAAACAGTTTTAATAAAAATAACAAAATCATTAAAGGAAAAAGAATTTTAGGCCCTATTTGGTTCTGTATTCAGAAAACTTGATTTAAATACTGGTTTTAAATATAGTTTTAAAATTCTATTTTTGTGTTTATAAATATTGGTGCGCGTTTGGTAAACTTGTTTCTCAATACAGTTTTTTGAAAATTTGAAAAAATTGGCATTCATTTATATTATACATGTGTGTGTGTGTGTGTGTGTGTGTGTGTGTGTGTGTGTGTGTGTAAACACGTACATAAAACGTCCATACATACATGATACATACATACATACATCATAAATGCATCAATATATCATGTGTTTTTATGTATATTTAATGAGGTATGTTGAAAAGTTTAACTATATATATATATAAACAAACATACATACATAATATAAATGTATGCATACATACATACATACATACATACATACATACATACATACATACATACATACATAAATGTATAAATACAAATATATACATATTAATAATACATATGTAAAACTATATGTAAGTATCATGTATCTATTGATAATATTATTTAACATATGGATCTTAGTATATTATATAATTTAATAAAATAAAAATATACGTAATTTTGTGTACATGTAATATATATTTTTTATTTAAAAGAATTGTACACATATTAATGTATTATATATGTATATTGTATATTAAGGTATAAATATATTAAAATATTAAGAATGAATAATTTTGAGTTAAAAAATAAAAAAATAGAAGTTATAATGTTTTCTGAAAACTTGGATTATAACACATAAATATTACAATGCAGTGTTTAAAAACAGATATGCCAAACGTAATTCTTTATCAGAATTGCATTTAAACACAAAAATAGAATTACAATTACAAACCAAACAGGCCCTATCGATTTAAAAAAATAGTTTTAACACAAAAAATAGTTTTTAGTAGACAAACGATTTTAATGAAAAACAAAAACCATTTCAAAAACAGTTTTTTTACACAATAAAAAGAAATTTTAACAAAGAAAAATAAGTTTAATAAAAACAATTTTCAAAAGAATGCCAATTTTTTTAGAAAACGTTGCTTATCCAAATTTTGTAAATAAAATAATAACAAAATATCTATGTAAACATGGATATTCATTTGATAAATCGGAACTATCAAACCCACGAAATTTGTCGTATCAAAAAAGACACAAAATATGTCGTATGAAACGGACATTATTTAATGTTTCGACACTCTTTCCGATGTCTCGCTCATTAGTAGAGCCAAACCTATCTTCATTTATACTTAACTAACATCCAGGTGCCTAATCTCTTTGTCAGCTATCCCTTCTAACCTATGCTGCTTGTTCTTTTTCTCTCTCTATAACAAAAACCATATCATTCTGCTCACGTATCTCAACGGAAGAAAAAGAATTATCCTACCAATCCCTAATCAAATCCCAGGAGTTAAAAAAAATACCCCTTACCCCAATAGGTAACTCAATACCTGATGAGTTAAAATTAATAATTTCAGTTATAGCCTGATAGGTGGTGAAATATATCAAAACCAGGTCATGGCCTACAACATGGTTGTCTTTAAAACAACTTCCTTTTCTTTTAACAGACAAACGTGTTTTCGGAGAATAATTATTTTCTGATACATCCGAAATATTTTAAAACTTCACTTGTGTTCCTAATTATTAGCTGTAGTTATCTCCATTGTGTATATGTGAATACCTACCTCGGCTGGAATCATTTGAATATTATAATTACAAAAACAAGTCAGATTCTTTAAAAGCAAAACCATGAAAGCCTAAATTTTTCATCTGAATATGAAGTCTGAAGATTGAATCTGAAGTCTGAAATTTAAATCTGGAAAATATATTTGTTTTTATGTCCGAATGTACCTCTGAATGAATGTATTTAGACTGATAATTCTACCTCTTAATCATTAAGAGTAAAATATACCCATTAGCCATTTAATCATTTAAAAAAATAAACACATTTTGGTACCTCTTAAGTCTCAATGGTTTAGATTCAGACTTAAGAGATAAAAACAAACAACACTATAAGTTGGCTACATATGATTTCACTCATCAGTTGGATCTTATTTGTATTGCTACATCTGGTTGGTTTTTATTACCTTTCATTTTCCATTGAGCTACATCCGAATTTATTTATTTATTTATTTTGATAAGTATACATAAAAAAAATTGGGTGCATGTGGATCCTATAATGGTTGCTAATTTATATTTTTGTAGACACTTCCACTACGTTCTCATTTATCACCACGAGCAATTATGGGGTTGCAAGGCTTGTTTTCATGATGTGGAAGATAGAGTTAGCCGATATGACATGTCATACCCATTACCCAGTGACAAAAGCTAAAGGTTTTATATAAAATGACAAAAGTGTAATACCCCGTATTTTCGCATATTTGAGATTTAATTAATTCAATAATTTAATTATTTTATTTTAAATTATGCGAGATAAGTAATTTAATTTAATTGAATAATAATGTGGCTATTAAATATTAATCAAGAGTGAGATAATGATTAATATTGTGAATTATATTTACTAAGTGAATAGTAAATGGTTAATGATAAGAAATTGCGTTACAGCGAGTGATATGGGTGTACTTGGAATTTATCTCAACTGGGGGTCACGTGTAGACAAACTTAGGGCTGAGATGGGATATTTATTTAGAGTGACTAGAATGATAATTGCGAGGTCACGGATGAGTCCGGAAGGGTCAAATTAGTCAAAATAGTATATCCCGGAATGTTAATTGAGTCACAAGTCGATTTTTTGCTAAATCGGGACCATACGAGGGTATTTTGGTAATTTTTACATCATAGGGTTTAGAGACTCACGAGTTTTAGAACTATTAATCAGCTTATAAGGATTGGGGGCTAGGGTTTAGAGGTTAGAAAATACAGAGAAGCCATTAGAGACCAATCTTGGAGCTTAAGGAAGGGTTCTTGAGAAATTTAAGGGAGTCTTGCACCATAAACACTTGGGAAGGAAGATTGGAGGAGGAAAAAAATCAACTTAACTTCTAATCCACGAAATCAGACTCTACAGTACTAAGTCAAGTGTTTATTACAATCAATATGAAGTTATACTACCCATGTGACTAGGGTTTCATTTGGAAAAAAAGATTTATTTAAATGCATGTTTGGGTAGGAATTGCATGTAGAAAGATTTGATACTTGTAGAGGATAATAAAGTAGAAATTCTGTATGATTATCCACAAATCAAATCTGGGTTTTGATGAATAATATACGAAGAACATGAAAACCTAGGGTTCTAGAGGATTAAATGTTTAACCCATTCTTGAATGTTATTCATAATGTTTTGATGCAAAAATTATGTTAGAAACGATCCTAATACATGTGAGAAGGATTTGGGACAATTGGTTTGGAGCTTGGTGGAGAAACATGGAAGTTGTAGGTGTATTAATGGTGAAAAACACATCTGCGAAATGAAGAAGACGATGTTCAGAGGGGGCGAACCGGTTCGGTTTAGAGGGGCAAATCGGTTCGGTTCCCTGAAAAATGTAAATTCCCCATTTTTTCCCCAGAACTCCTAAATTGCTTTCGAAAAAACTTTTTGGAGATTATTTGAATACAATGAGGGATCTATTATATTGCAGTAGGCCATGATAGGGTTATGGGGGTTTAGTCGTAACGAGAGAATTAAGACGATGAGTAAATCGGATTAAATGATAAAGTAATTAATTCGTGAGAATGAGAATGTAATTACGTGAAAGAGTGAGTGAGCTTATGGAATGAACTAGTAGGGCAAGGAAGACTTAGCTACTAAAATCATAAAGGGGTAACTAGGGCCTTTAAAGTAGAGATTAATACTTAATTAAATACGATAGTGAGAAAATTTGTAACTTGAGAGTACGGTGAGTATTCGAATGTATATACTACGTTCGAAGGATGATAATTAGGTTGTGTGAACACCAACTGAATATGTATATATATAGGTTGTGTGTATACCCGTATAATTGATGTTATGAGTTAGCATACCTACGCTGCTTGCTATCACCGGAGGTTCTCGCGTAGTGGGCAATCCCACCTTGACGATTTCAGTGAGGTCTGGATTGGTTCCCCAGAACATAGAACTTATGGAGGCTCACTATGTGACATGTATTAGTGAGACCAACGTGTCATTTGGGTATATTAGGTATGTGCATATCCCAAAGGCTTTGAACTATGTTCACCTCTACCGTTTGATATTTGATTTTGGGTTCGAGGAGACATATTGAACCAATAGTCCCCATTTAGTACGAGAGGTAGTTGGAGTGATAACATAATATGCCTATTATTTCACGGTGGTCATGTTGCGAGACACGGTATATACATATATATATATATATATATGCGATCGTGATTATTCTACTTATGTGTGACAGTAGAGTGATAGATAGAGTATAACTAAAGAATGAATTAAGTAGTGAAACTTAATTAATTGAATAAAAGATGAGATAATTGAAATGATAATTTCGATGCTTAACATACGAGGAATGTTAATTCGATGAGCGTAGTGTATGGGCGGTATGGGGACTTAGAGATGTGATTAGTCCAGATAGTTATTTATGTCTAGTTAGCTTGGGTAGTACAACTAGGTGCGCTAAGTAGAGACATTAGGCGTGCACTATAAATGAGAGGTGAGGATACTTAAAAGAGTGTACGTAACGTGTGTAATCACTAACCGATTTTGAACTGTGATAAACTCTTGTTAAATATTTTCAAAATGTTTTGAGTACTAACTCTTGCTATAAAATTATTTTCAAAACCTTTTAGGTGTCCAACCACCGGGACCCCATAATTGATATTCTGCTTCAGGGATACACAACTGCGACACGGATGGATGCTTGCAGAGTTTTGGATTAGACGCATCTATTCTTCATTCCTAGTGTAGGAATCTATTTTTCAGTTAAAGTTTCAGTTGGACGTGTTGCCCATTTAAGATTTATTATCTCAGTTCAGACTTGTATTGGATTTGGTTATTATTGTTGGATTTTATTTTGTTTGGTTTTAGCTGATGGTTTAATTGGCAGGATTCTATTTATCTATATCCTGTAATGGATTGGGATTTATTGGTGTATGGTTTATTTAGTTCTGCGTGTTGTTATGTGTTTAATAAAAGATAAATTTGGCAACGGTTTAATTAACTAATAGGTGGTTAGTAATTACTTTGGTTTTTGACATTGATGCTAAGAATAAACCAATTTGTAAATCCTGATTTAATTTGATAAATGACTGATCATCCGGTATTTAATTAGGCTGAGTGTCACAAAAAGTAACAAGTGTAAACAAACTAGGGGTGTTCAAAAAAACGACTGGACCGACGGACCGAACCGAACCGACCTTTTTTTTCGGTCTTTTTTCTTAATCGGTCCGGTCTCGGTTTATTTTTTTGGTGCACCGACCTAGTCGGTCCGGTCCACGGTTTACAGTTTCAAAAACCCTGTTAGGACCAACCCGAACCGACTGTATATAAAATAATATATTTTTACATATATATGTATATATATAAGATAAATAAATAGTAAAAGTATATATTTCAATATTTGATTAGTTTAAATTATAGTTTAATCCAATAGTAGGTTTGTTTTAATCACAAATTTTGATATTTTTTAGTTTTTAATGTTTGAAAAAAAATAGACTCGGGTATATTTGTATTATTATAAATGATGTAATTTATTAATGTGAGGACCGACGGGTTAGACCGGACCGACCCTATAAAAAACCGAACCGACTAGGGTCGGTTAATCGACATTATCGGTCCGATCTCGGTCCATTTTTTTAGAGGACCGACCAAGTCGGTCCGGTCCAAAAAAAACCTTAAAACCGAACCGGATCGGATCGCGAACACCCCTAAAACAAACTGATATATAGAAAAATGGATTTTAATGAGAGAAAAAAAATTCTTGACATTAAATGGTTACTGGACATAGTTTCTAAGAAAGTAATTTTAAAAAAAACTTAAAACGAAAAAACCTTTGTAAAAAAAATGGAAGCGGTTTTCACAAAGAAACGTTTATAGCAAAAAAACATTTTTTTAAATACATTTTAACGCAAAATAACTGTTTTTAGCCTAAAAGTAGAATAGTTTTAATGGAAACAAAAAAGTTTAATAAAAAAAATTGGATGGAAAACAAATTTTAAAAACAAAATTAAAACAGTTTTAAAAAACATTAAAAATTAGTTTTTTAGACAATAAAAAGAAGTTGTAATAAAGAAAAATATGTTTAAAAAAAACAAATTTGAAAAGAATGCCAAATTTTTTAGAAAACTTTGCTTATCCAAATCTTGTCAATGAAAGTAAATAAATAATAACAAAATATACATGTAAAGATGGATATTCATTTGATAAATAGGAACTATGAAACCCCGATATATGTCGCTTCAAACAAAGACACAATATGTGTCCCATGCAACGGACAATACTTAATGTTTGGTATCTATTTTCGATGTCTCTCTCATTAGTGGAGCCAACCCATCTTCATTTACACCATTAATAATTCTCTTTTTTTTTTGGGGGGGGGGGGGGTAGGGTATTTTTCGTATTACGGGGTATTCGGGCCAGCTTACGCGCACCTCGATTAATTTTCGTTCGCGGTTCGTGACTTTCCCTGATAAGCATTATTTTGACACTATCAGTAATCGAACTTGTTTGTATTTCAGTGATCGCCTTAACCACTTAGATTAACAATTACCTTTCTTACTATTCATTCAGGTCTCTTTCTTACCTAAGCTGCTAACTATCATCCTGCTAACTTATCTCAACCGTTGAAAAAGAAGCCTCCTACCAATCCCTAATCAAATCCCATAGATAACTGAATGACGAACAATTAAAAACCCCATCATCATTAACAAACTTTCCAACATTAATTAAAAGGCTCGATCATTTAGAAAAAAGCCTCTAATTACATCATCATTAAAAATTAACATTTATAATTTCCTAGTTCGCCAATATTAATTCAAAGTTTTGACAATTAAATGAGTTATCATAGAATTGTCATTTCAGCCTGTTAAGTGCTTCATCAATGCTTTCTAACTTGTAAGGACATTTTTGTCCATTAACAATTTTTATGTCGCACGCCGTTACACCGTTGAAGAAATTCAAGATTCATACATTCATCAACGGATCCGAATATCAAAAGAAGAAGAGGAATCACGTCTGACAAACCGGACCGGTTCACCTCCCTACCGGACCGATCCGCCACCGGACCGATCCGCCCTCTACCCGGACCGATCCGATTGTTGCAGATCCAGTATACCCCGGATTCAATGCGAACCGATGAAGCAGGAATAAAAGAACCGATCCGGTCAACCGGACCGATCCGCCTTAGACCCGGACCGGTCCGCCTGGGATAATCTTAAACAGATCGTGCTCAGATCGTGGTCAGATTTTTGTGGCTCAAGTACTCTTATTTAATCCCACTACGGGAAGTGGTTTTGTAAGACTCATAGACACGATTTCCAGAGTAATGAAAGCCCTAAGTCTTCACCTATTGAGCATCTAGACTCTAGGTTTTTGATTCACACAATTGCCAATCCTTTGTGAATCACTTTGCAACCCAGGAACGCACTTTTGCTGTTCACACCCTTGTGGAGAAGACCGTTCTTCTTCTCCATTGCAGCCCTACTGGAAAGGGATAGTTCCAGTCGCGACTACAGAATCCGACACCTGAGGGTAATTCTTAGTCACTTGTATTTTCATTGTAATACGAAATTGTATAGCCTACAATATTATAATGAAAATAAATGGTTTTGCACCTTTGGGGGATTTTTCCTCATAAGCATGTGTTTGAATGTTCTTGCTTAGATTATCATCTTATTCAATCACATATTGTTGCATGTTTAGGGTTTGTTTGGGTTAAAAGGTGTTTAATATATAATTTGCTCATTTGAACGCAAGCACATACGTTCTCAAATTGGTATCAGGGCAGGTTACGCTAATCTATCGCGTATTCCTATTTTCCGCAAAAATTTTCTAAGATATCAATTTTCTGAAAAAATGATTTTTGAAAAAGTGCGTGTTCAAATGGAGAAGTTATATTTTAAAATGCCTGTTTTTGACGGGACAAATTATGCTTATTGGAAAGCCCGAATGAGGTCGGCTTTAAAAGCCATTGATGAACGTGTTTGGATTTTGGTTGAACGAGGGTTGACTCCTCCCTCCGTGACTGTTGATAATGTGATCAACTTGAAACCTGACACTTCTTGGACTGATGAAGAATTTAAATGGTCATCTTTTAATTCTAAGGGTCTAAGTGTTATTTCTGGGTCTGTCACACCTGATGAGTTCAAACGCATAATGACGTGCACCACGTCAAAAGAGGCATGGGATGTTTTACAACTCACCCAATAAGGAACTAATGTTGTGAAAGAATCTGAGTTGCAAAATTTGACAACTCAATTTGAAACCATCACCATGCATGAATCTGAATGCTTTGATGAATTTTATGCTAGACTTTTTGACATTGTGAATACTAGCTTTAATCTTGGTGAACATATTCCTAATGCTAGAGTTGTTAAAAAGATTCTTCGTTCTTTACCTAAACGTTTTATCCCTAAAGTCACTGTCATAAATTATATGGGTAATTTAAATACGCTAAAATTGGAAGAACTTGTAGGAGATTTGCAAACTTATGAAATTGATATGTTCCCTAAAACTGCTAAATCTAAAGATAAGGGAATTGCACTTAAAGCCCGAGAGAGAAGGAGTGAGGGGTCGGCTAGAAAAAGGGTAGATTCGTCTAGAAAGAGAGAGACTGACACGTCAGATTCTGAGTGTGATTTTGACCTAGATGATTTGGCTCTTTTTGCAAAAAAAATCAAGAGGATTCTCAAATTTAAGAAAAATGGCAATTTTGAAGATAAAAAGAAATTTGAGAAAAATAAGTTTGAAAAGAAAAATGAAAAAGACTCCAAAAATCCTCCTAAGAAAGAAAGTGAGAGATGTTTTGAGTGCGATGGTAGGGGTCATAGAGCATTTGAGTGTGCCAATCGTCTGAATAGAGAGAAAGGGAAAGCTGTCCTTAATGCTACCCTTAGTGACGACAGTGAGGTCGAGACGGTGGATTCAGGAGATGAGTCACCACATGAGTGTAACTTCACCGCATTCATGGCCAGTCAAGTGAGCACTCCTAGTTCTCTTCACGACGATGAAGATGATGCTTCACAGGGACACCTCGACAGTGAGATCGATGTGAGTGAGGGGGAGGATGACTCAAGTGAGAGCGAGAGTGATATTCAATGCGCTGAGTCATTTAAAACTAAAAAACGTAACAAAGCGCTAGTTCTTAAGATCACCGGCTTAGAGGAAGATTTAAGAAAGGCGAGAGAAAGAGAGTCCTCCACCGTCACTGCCCTGAGAGAGAGAGAATCTGCCTGTGTCGAGAAAGAGATTCTGTTTAGAGAGAGAGAGAGTGGTTTAGAGAAAGAGAGAGGGGAATTGACTAAACAAGTGGCTAGTCTTACGAGTCAGCTCCATTCCTCCGTGGAGACTCGGAATAAACTTGAAGCCCTTGTTGCCCAGCTGACTCATGATCTTGAGAAAGCACGGGAAGTCAAGGTACAAATCGAGGACAGATCTGGGAAGATGGGAAAGATGCTCCTCGGCCCCACTTTAGGTTTTGGTGATCGGCAAGGAATTGGATATGATGGTGCCTCCACGTCCCAAATTACACCTGGACCAGTTCCTGAGTTTACTACAACTCCTTATGGTCACCGTCAAAAACCTCGAAGGAGAGTTCGACCAAGAACAGCAAACCAAGGTCCGCCTTTCCTGTGCTCTTTTGTACTTATTTGAAAAGAAAAGGCCACCTTAGAGAGTCTTGCTATAGCATGGGTCGGACACGACGTACTATTGCTCCACCACGTCATACTGATGAGTTTTCTAGTCTAAGAGAACGAGTTGAGTTCTTAGCTGCCACGACCCAGAGTTTAATGAAAGAATTCCGACGGATGTCTTTGCCGTTAGTGAATGCTTCTCACATTCCAGCTAAAACCAACAACAACAAAGGCAAACAAAAGGTCATCTCTGCTTGGGTACCTAAGAAAGATAAAAAGGCCTTCGTTGTTCATGTTGCTCTCAAAGCACACAATACCTCACAGTGGTATTTTGATAGTGGATGCTCCAGACATATGACAGGTGATGCCTCATTTTTTACGACTCCTGAGGATTATCAGGATGGCAGAGTCACCTTTGGAGATGGGAGAAAGTCTAGCATTATAGGATGTGGTATTGTCGAGTTACCTGGATTTCCTAAGCTAGAAAATGTTTTGTACGTCAAAGGTTTGAAAGCAAACCTTCTCAGCATTAGCCAGCTGTGCGACACTGACTTTGCAGTAAAGTTTGACCGGGACGCGTGTAAAGTCTATAGTCAAGCCGGTAAACTTTTGATGCAAGGGGTGAGGACCGAGGATAATTGCTATGGGACTGAGCCCACGTCCTCACTTGTCTGCAACAACGCCACGATCACTCCTATGGATCTGTGGCATCAACGTCTAGGTCACGTGAACGTTAGAGATCTCAATCGCTTAGCTAAAAAGGACCTAGTACGTGGCTTACCATCTCTTGGAAAGTCAACTTCGACCGTTTGTGGACCCTGTCAGTTGGGAAAACAAATTCGTAGTCCTCATAGGAAGTTGCACTCCATTACCACCTCTCGTGTTCTTGAGTTGATACACATGGATCTTATGGGTCCCACTCGTACTGAGAGTCTAGGTGGTAAGAGGTACATCCTCGTGATGGTAGATGATTTCTCCAGATACTCCATTGTAGGTTTTCTGAGAGAGAAATCCGATGCTGTAGAATTTTTAACGACCAAGTGCCGTGTCCTGCAAAATCAACACGGTGTCACTATTAATAGGATGCGTAGTGACAATGGCACTGAATTCACAGAAGCAAAGGTAGACCTTTACTGTGATAGCCTCGGGATCAAACATGAGTTTTCTGCTGTGAGGACTCCTCAGCAAAATGGGATTGTTGAGAGAAAGAATAGAACGATCCAAGAGATGGCTAGATCTATGCTTTTAGGTCGTAAAGTTTCTAAGTGATTTTGGGCAGAGGTAGTGTCTACTGCATGCCACACGGTGAATAGGGTTTATTTGCGTCCACACATACTATAGACTCCTTATGAGTTGTGGACTGGCAAGAAGCCCAACCTGGCATATTTTCGTGTTTTTGGGAGTAAATGCTACATCCTACGGGATAGAGAGCAATTAGGAAAGTTTGACTCCCGGAGCGACGAGGGAATATTTCTAGGATATTCATCGAATAGCAGAGCATACCGGGTTTTTAACATGAAGAGCTCTAAGGTTATGGAATCAATAAACGTCACCGTGCAAGATGACAAACCTTCGACAGTTATTGATCCTAACCTTCAGTGTGAGGATGAGGATTGTTCTGACAGTGATTTACCTATTCCTCTCTCACACTCTGTGGACCCTACTCCTGTGTTAGGGGACACACCTGCTTGGGTTCGCATGAGTCATGACCCTTCTGCCATTGTTGGTGATCCCACTCTAGGGGTCAAGACTCTTGCTCAGCTAGAGAACGTTGTTAGCCATCTTTGCTACACGTCCAACGTCGAGCCCAAGAATCATAAAGAAGCACTCAAGGATGAACCCTGGATATCTGCTATGCAGGATGAGTTACTTCAGTTTAAAAAGAATAATGTCTGGGAACTTGTCCCCCGGCCTAGTGAGACTAATGTGATAGGTACCCGGTGGATTTTCAAGAACAAAATGGATGAAAATGGTACCATAATCAGAAATAAGGCTAGGTTGGTCGCTCAAGGCTACACACAGATAGAGGGTGTAGACTTTGGGGAGACATTTTCTCCTGTTGCGAGGCTTGAGTCCGTCCGTCTTCTGCTCGCCATCGCATGTCATCTGCGCTTCAAGGTATATCAAATGGATGTCAAGAGTGCCTTTCTGAATGGCATTCTACAGGAGGAGGTTTATGTGGAACAACCAAAAGGGTTTGAAGACCCTCAGCACCCGGAGCACGTCTACTATCTTAGAAAAGCCTTGTATGGTTTGAAGCAAGCACCCCGTGCTTGGTACGAGAGGCTTACTTCCTATCTCTTAGCTCGTGGCTTTAAGAGAGGGGGAGTAGATATGACATTGTTCGTCAGGAGAGATGACGGTACTATTTTGGTTGCCCAGGTCTATGTGGACGACATAGTCTTTGGATCCACATGCTCCCAGCATGCTCACCACTTTGAGGAGGAGATGAAAAGTGAGTTTGAGATGAGCATGGTTGGTGAGCTTACATTCTTCCTTGGTCTCCAGGTTCGTCAGCTAGAGGATGGGATGTTCATCTCCCAATCCAAGTATGCTAGAGACCTAGTTAAGAAATTTGGTTTAGACTCCGCTAAGCATGCACGTACACCTATGAGTACCACTACCAAGCTTAGTAAGGACACTTCAGGCAAGGACGTAGAGCAAACCTTATATCGGAGTATGATAGGTAGTCTTCTCTACTTGACTGCCAGTCGTTCCGACATCGCCTTTAGTGTTGGAGTCTGTGCGCGATATCAGGCGTCCCCGAAAGAGTCACATTTACTTACTCTAAAATGTATTATTAAATACGTAAGTGGGACTCTCTCATACGGTATTTGGTATTCCTTTGATACCGATGACCATTTATCCGCCTATTCGGATGCCGATTGGGCCGGGGATGTAGATGGTTGTAGAAGCACTTCTGGTGGGTGTTTCTATTTTGGTTCTGCTCTTGTCTCCTGGCTGAGCAAGAAGTAAAATTCCATCTCTTTGTCCACTGTGGAGGCTGAGTACATAGCCGTCGGGAGTTGTTGCACACAACTTTTGTGGATGAAGCTAATGTTGGAGGATTATGGGATTTCACAAGACACCATAATCATTTCTTGTGATAACACGAGCGCGATACACATATCCCGTAATCTCGTCCAGCATTCGCGCACAAAACACATCAGGATACGTGAGCACTTTATTCGTCAGTTAGTTGAGGAGAACACTGTATCCCTGAGTTTTGTTCCCACCGACCGTCAGTTAGCAGACATTTTCACGAAACCTTTAGATGCCCTTAGATTTGAGAGTCTTAGGAAGTCTTTGGGGATTTGCACAGTTGACTGAGGGGTTGGTCTATGTCTAGAATAGGTTGCTTCTTCATGTTCATATCATATGCTTCCTATTGCTAGTCTGTTTTATATGTACCATTGCTTAGTTGTACAGCTTTTATTTATTCTTTTTGCTTTTCATATTTGTTTTGAAAAATACGAAAAGATTTTTCCTTTAAAAAAAAAAATTTAAGAAAAGCACAAAAAGATTTTATTTTGATCAAATTTTTGAAAAATCCAAAAAGATTTCTGTTTTTGCTTCTTTTATGGATGAGCATTTAAGATAGCCAAGTCACAACTTCATTTCATATATCCATGTGACTGTTTGATAGAGATTTGAGAGGCTACATCATTTCATCTATGTGCTTTACATTGGTTGGAGTCTT
This sequence comes from Sambucus nigra, assembly GCA_949130495.1. NCBI lineage: Eukaryota > Viridiplantae > Streptophyta > Magnoliopsida > Dipsacales > Adoxaceae > Sambucus > Sambucus nigra. Next base: position 514,685,661 of record OX422218.1, on the reverse strand, counting down.
TGAGATGTAATTAGTGATATCTTCCTACATTTTTTACTCCTATATCCTTTATTGCACACATGCACGGCTATATTTGATTATTGCACTTGTCTATCTAATATTGGCTTGAGTGTTTCCATCTCAATTCTGTCTATACAATATACAATATGCGATAAAACTTGACAAGATTGGAATGCATGTAAAAACCGTTTTGGTGAGAGTGTGTGTTTTTGTATAATGGGGAGGGGCTGCGAAAGGTAATCATCTATCCTTTGCGCAAAAGCCACCGTTAAAAAGGACCTAAAAATGGAGAAATTTTAATATCCGAGGTCCAAAGAGGTTAAAAGAGCCCGAAAAATTTAAAGGCAATAAAAAGCAATTCATGCCAAATATGGGCCACTTAGGTTTCACCATCAATTCTCCAAAGTTTGAGAATTTAGAATGCCTCTATTCAAAATTATATCTGAGGGAGTTTGGTTGGAGAATTGTTAAACAGGTTTGCACTTCCTTGAAAGTCCAGAAAAAGCATAAAATAGTTTTGGACGTTATTGGTGTGAAAATCACTTTGAGCTTTGATTTGATTGAGTCAATATCTTATATTGTCATTATTTTACACCAAAGGAAGCATTTGAGTTCATTCGCTAGGAATATCCAATATTCATCGTGCACATATGTCATGTTTGTATGCATTGATTTTCCTATCGAATTTAATCACACCACCTCTTTTACGCTATCATCGACTTGGTTGGTTTGTGTTCATTCATGGTGTGATTTTATCCTGGTGACACCCCGTACTTGCTTATTTGATTTATTTCTCTCATTTGTCTATTTGGGGACATCATAAAAAGGGGGAGAATGAATTATCTTATTATGGGGGAGATTTGAAAGTTTGAGTTTGCTCATAAATTGGTATATATGTTTATCTCATTTCAAACTCGATATGTCACTTGGTATTTTGCTTTGCCTCATGTGTGTAGGGTACTGCATGGATTATCATTGGATTGCATACCCTGATGAGAAAAGTGTTGAGATTCCTGAAAGAATTGAAGAGCAAACGATGTAGTCTTATTCAATTATATCTTTCCAGTTTTGGGTTCATGGAAGGGTAGATTTGTATAGGCATTTTTCATTTGTTTGATAATTCGAATGTTTGTTTTTATGTATGTACCGGCATAGACATAGGGGAGATTTGTAAGGGCATTTTTGTCCATTAACAATTTTTATGTCGCACGCCGTTACACCTTTGAAGAAATTCAAGATTCATACATTCATCAACGGATCCGAATATCAAAAGAAGAAGAGGAATCAAGTCTGACAGACCGGACCGGTCCGCCTCCCTACCGGACCGATCCGCCCTCTACCCGGACCGATCCGATTACTGCAGATTCAGTATACCCCGGATTGAATGCGAACCGATGAAGCGGGAACGTGTAGGGACAAGTTTATTAAATTAAAAAGGAAATTTATTTTCTATCAATCTAATAGTCATTTCGACTGCGTCGTTGTGTCCGGAAGGTTCGAAATAGTCAGAAAAGTCTATTTGGATGTTAATTTTGAGTCTCGGGTAATTTGGAAATGAATAGACAACCCGAAAGGGCATTTTGGTCATTTTCTAGGGGGGATGAATAGTGATTTCGGATTTGGCACTATTATAAGTATTGGTAGATTAAGTGTATGGGGGTTATTCATCTCCTCTTCACAAATTAGAGCAGCCATCTTCCTAGAGAGAGTGTAAGACTACTTGGGAAGGGAAAAGCCCACTTGGGAAGGAGAAGAACAAGAACCAAGGTTCACCACCACCAACCACCATCGGAGTTTGACCGGAGAAGGGACAACCAACTGAGATATACTACACCAAAGGATCAGACCTACAAAAAAGGCAAGTGTTTGATAATGACAATTTAATTTTGTATATTGTCCATGTTAGAATAGTATGAAAAGAGAAGATTATTCATGTTTGGAAGAAATAATGGAGTATTAAATGGATTTCTGGAAACAGAAATAATATAGGAATTAAACTCATGTTTTAGGTTGATAATAATCCACGAAATAGTCATGAATCTGTTGAAGAAACTATGAAAACCATTGATGTGTTCTTGAAGATGATATGTTGATAAATTTCTGGAAATAAGGAGATAAACATGCTTTTTAATCCAATCCCTTGATGATTCTAGGATGTTTAGAGTACTGGAAATTGTTCATATATGTTGGCATATCATGTAGTAATAATTATAACTCATTTTGGAGGTTAATATGAAGGTTTGAATGAGTAAAAAATGGTGAAACCCGTAGTTGCTGAAATGCAGAAAAACCAGGCTTGGACCTGAGGGATCGATCGATCGACCCCTACCTTCGATCGATCGACCTCCCCAGAATATGTAAAGTTGTTTCTTTTTAAAATGTTGATTCTTATCCCAAACCTTTTGTGGATCTTTGGTGATTATTATTTGGATATTATGGGACTTAGAAAATATCAGTAAACCCTTGATAAGATTTGAATTAATTTGATTTGGATTCAAGTGATTAAAATGTTGAAAATTATATCGAATGGAATTTCGGTTGCTAGATTCATTAGATAAATTCTAAATGGAGATGTATGAGGATTAAAGATAGGACCAGTAGGGGTGATTGAATATAACACATGGGTATCCTTAAGTTTATAAGAGGGTTTAATCCTAAGTGAAAGAAGATGTGTTTATAAGAGATTCGAAACTATCGGTTTTAACCTTAATTAAAAGGAGAACTAAACTCGTAGTAGTTCGGGAGAAATAATGTTATGGACCAGTAGGATATTAGTGATTTATTACTGAATATAAGATGAGGAAAATCCTATTTGAATCTTGTGAGATGGGAGTTTAGAACACATTTGATTGAAAGAGGGTATGAGGTTATCCCGATCGCATAGTTAAAGTTTTCGGACCTCCTCGATCGACAAAGTTAAGTAGTAGTGTATTGGAGGGGTTCCTTATTTGGATTTCTCTTTGCGAGACGCTCCGCGCATGAACCTTAACGACGTCGGTAGTGGAGAGATGTTATAGGATGCGAGGATAATTAAACAATGAAGTAAAGATATGGTATTTTAATACGTGGAATTTAAAAGAGATATAATGCTACGTATGGGAAATATCTTAGGGTAGTGATAATTACCTTATTGATATTATATTATAGGTATGATAATACCTATTTGATTGATTGATGATTTATGTGTATGACATACCTAGCTTACTTGCTATCGGTGGGAGGTTTGCGCGTGAGGGCAGTCATATCCTGATGAATCCATGGGTTCTTTGATTTGTCGCTCGAGAATATAGGTCTATGAAAGACTTATCGGGGAGTTGATAAGTCTGCTGACTGTGGGTACGTAGGTATGTGCGTGACCCATGGATACGAGAACTATGTTCGCCTCCAATTTGTTTGTTGTTGATTATGGTTCGTGGAATCTTACCGAACCTATAGTCCCCTATTCGGCGACCTGCGATGATGGGACATGATAGCAGAGTAATGCATTGCACCACAGCTTTGACTCGGGGTGCCGTATTATATATGAATATATATATAATGGATTAAATGGTTACATGGATATATTGTGGTTAAATCTATCTACGGTGATAATTGTAGATAACGGTTGTTGATGTAAAAAACTAGATTACTCTAATAATTCAATCACAGATAAATATAAATGAGACAAAGAATTTTAAAGTGGTTCAGCCTTATATAAATGGCCTACGTTCACTGTTATGTTATTACTGAGTGTTTGGGAATTCTCGATTACAAGTACTATCAATAAATTCCGGTCCCCTTGAATGAGGGTAATACAATGTATTTATAGCCTTGAGGCTATATTCTGAAAGGGTTATACATTAAATGATATACATATGAAAGGGTAATTCATTTAATGTTCTTCAAGCGTGTGCGTCAAGATGATAAGCATTCAATGAATAGTTGAACTGTTGATTATCTGGCAATCAATGTTGTGGTCGAGATGCAGCTCGAACCGCCTTAGTAGCTCGTCGTCCAAGAGTTCCTCGGAGCACTGGAGTTCCTCGGAAGACTGGTGTTCCTCGGAGTACACCTGTTGCTCGGAGTGAGTATGACTAGGTCGGGGGAATGAACTTCCTCGTTGCTATTGTGCCACGTAGATTGACACGTGTCTTCTTATTATTCGTCCACATCAGCATACTAATTTTGGTATCAACAGAAGCCCCCAATGTTTCATATTTCGAACTTTGAGGAGTATGGAACATTCTTTCTCGGTATATGGCAATATTAAATGACCTTCCTGGGTTTTAGGAGCATTTTCTTCGTATTTGAATTTCCTTCCAAATTCGCAGAATCCGCCTTTTTGCATTTTTATAAGCGCTTCGATCTTCGTGCACTTTTTGTCCTTTTAGCCGCCGGTAGCGTAATAGTTTCCTTTTTGTAATCATTTCTTTCGCCGTTTCCCAAGGCAAAGTATTTAAGCTTCAGAGGCAATCCCATCGTCTTCTACCTTTTTCAATTTCTGCTTTCGAGTTTTCTATAGCTTTTCTCTCTCTTGTGCGTTCATCCCTTTCTTCGTTTGTTTGTCAACATATCTCCTTTTTCCTGTAAGATTTTCTTCCTTCTTCTTCATTTCTTTTTATTCACCATGGTTTATATTATCGAATCTCTTGAGAAATTCCGTTCTGACTTTTCTATTCCTTCTTGGGTAACTTTGGAGAATCTTTCTGAGCCTTCAAATTATTTTAATTTGGCTAAGGGACATTGGTTCCCTAGCCTCTTTATTGCTGAATGTGGATTTTCTTTTCCACCAAACCCTTTGTGTTTAGAGTTCTGTCAGTATTTCGATGTTGTCCCTGCAAAAATAGCCCCCAACACATGGAGAATAGTTAATGGGGTGTATAGGTTAAATCAAATTCATGGAACTCGTATAGGAATTCCTGAGATTCTGTACTGTTATATATGGGCTATTTTAGACAATGTTTTTTATTTAAAAACTAGATTTTTGAATAGGGCCTTAGTAGTCAACCTCCCTGATGTAAATAGGGATTATTTTGAACACGGGGTAGTTATCAAAAATTGGCAACATACCCCTTTGGTTGGAGATGAAGTATATGAAGGTCCCAAATGCCCTCCATATGGCAATGGGATAGGTTATTTTCATCTTATTTTATTTCTGAAATTATGATTTCATTATGTTTGATAAAATGTATGACTGATATTTCACTATGTATTTGTTTGTAGTTGACAGTAAGAGAAAAACTCCAAAAGAATCAGAAGTAAATATTAAACATTTGAAACATATCTGGAATTTGCATCGAAGAGTTGCAGACGAGCACATCAGGTCTGCTTCATATTTGTTGCAGTATAGGAGTTATACTACATCCTTTACTGCTCGTCCTGTGGTCAGTACCAGTGAACCAGCATCAATTCCTGAGGACTCTTCTCCAAAATCTCACATTCCTTTAAGTCAGAAGATGGGCAAAAGAAGAGTTCCTGCTATCTTCGAGGAGACTTCCTCTGTTGTAGATGGAAAAAGAAACAAGGTTGATGTCCCAAAGGGGACAAAGAAAGTATATGGTGCCCCTTCTGTTGCTCCTCAGAAGGCTGTCGAGAAGCCCTCAGTGGCTCCGAGCAAGAAAAATGCACCTGTGGAAGTGGTCCCAACCAAAAGCTCTTCTTTGGTTGAGACTGTTGAACTGCCACTGAGGAGACTGAAGAAATCTTCCTCGGTCACTTTGACTGAAACCATTCCCCAGCTCCAAGCTAGTGGAGTTGGTGTTCTAACCATTATTCCCCCGAGTTCTGTAATGAGCTCGGTAAAGGCTTGGACTATTCCTGAAGTCCAAGGAATTGAAGAAAACATGTCTAGGGATATGCTGACATCCCTAGCTACTCGTCACATTGCTTCAGTAAGTTTCACTTATCCTGAATTTTTCTTTCTTCCCATCAATACATATGTCTCTGTGTTGATTTATCATTATCTTCTTCTTTTTCCAGCTGGTGAGTTGCTTTAACACCATAGTGAAGAAAGATGAAGCACTCAAGGCTTCTAGCTCCTCGTCTGGAGTGGAGGATGCTTTTCTGGGTTTGGCCCAGTCTTTGAAAGAATCCCGTAAAAAATATGACGAGGATAAGGGTGAATGGGAGAAGAAATTGGCTGCATCGGAGGCAGAGAAGGTGCAGTTGGGAAACAGAGTAAAAGACTTAGAGGGAGAAAATAAGAAATATGTCGAGAAGCTCACAAACTTTGGGGAGCTTGAAAATAAGTTGAAGTCTGCTGAGGAAAAGCTAACCCTTCTGCTAGAAGTAAATCACCAGAAGGAGGAGGTGGAGGCCAAGTTGAAAGCCTCCGAGGATCTTCTATCCGAGAAGCTCTCCTCGGAGAAAATGAAGAGAAAAATGGCAGTGAAAAAATCTTTTCGCACCGGTTGGGATAAAGGATGGGATAGGGGGTAGCGGCAATGATGACCCAGGTCAAGTATGGGAGTTTGAAATACTTCTGAGATGGTTGCCTTGCTGCCCTGCAAGAATTGAAGGTGAGCGAGGACTCAGAACTGTTTCAACAACATCTGCCTGGTCCTCCCCCAGCTATTGAGGATGAAGAAGAGGATGAAGCTGCCTCCGAATAATCTTCAATGGCAGTGGGTGATCTCATCCTTACCCAGCCTACTGACGAGGAGCTTTCATCTCGGCCTGCTCTTCCTAAACAAGTTCCAGTTCCTGCCGACCAACTCGTTGTTCCCACCGAGCAACCGAGCTCCTCATCCCAGCCTCCCGAGAAAGTCTTGGGAGACAAGGAAAAGGTGTGAAGTTGTTCGGTATTCTCTTTCTATTTTTCTTCTTTTTCAAGTGTAACCCAGATCTTTGTAACTTTGCCTTATGATCTAATAAAATTTGAGTTCTTTTCTTCCATATGACTGTCTCTTTTCTATCTGCATTCTGTCTGGATCTTCTTTTTTATGATTACTTTTTTTTTTCCTGCTAGTTTCTGGCCAGGATGAATATGTTATCTGCCAATGATACAAAGCTGATGCAGCAATGTCATGAATATTATAAGACTGGTCACACAGAATTGAGTGTATCAGAAGTTGCTGACATCCTCGGTCATGATGATTCAGAGCAGGCAGTAGAAGCTTATTAATACCTGAAGGACTTACTTGATCGAGCTGTGGCCAATAACGTGGCTTATTATGAGATGATCGAGGAGCTTCAATATACTTTAGAAGATCTTCAGACTCAGTACAAGGAATCAACTGCCCTTTTGCACGAGGGGTATGAAAAGAGGTATCAACAGCTTTCTGTCGAGACAGGCCACAAAAAGATCCTTGCTGGGTACGATGTCAGGGAGAAAACCCTAAGGGGTGAAGTTGAAGCATGTAGACAGATTGCCGAGCTGCTGGAGCAAGAGAATAACAATTTGCAGAAAGAGCTAGCACAGTATAAGTCTGCAGCTTCTTCTTCAACAGCTGTAATCCCAGTGACTGACGAGGGATTTTCATTTTTAGAAGTTGAGAATGCCAAATTAAGGCAAGAGTTGAATACCTGGAGAAGGTTGGGTGCCTCTACTGCTACTCGGGGACGAGGAAGAGGTTCTCGTAATCGAGGAAGAGCTGCTCAAAATGTTGTCGAGGAACCAAGTTCTCGACCTGCTCGGGGAGGATCAAGAGCTCTTAGTCGTAATGTTGAAGAAGCTCGTACTCGATCAACGTTAGAAAATCAAGCATTCCAATTAATGGCTAAGAACCAAGCCTTGTCTGAGCTGTCCAAGAAAGTTAGAGAATTGGAACAACAACTCTCTTCAAAGGACTCAGTTTTGAAGACTAATGAACTTTTCATCCAGAGTCTTAACGAGAAGATTGCAAGGTTGACATTTCAATTTAATAAACAGCCCAGGGAGTTTTGGATGGCTGGATACAACGAAGCTTTATTCCATTTAGATGATCGTATCCAGAATGCCAATAATGAGGGCTACAAGCAAGGTTGGCTGAATGCCTTGGGCGTGCTGAAGCTCGAACAAGGGCACTACCTGTGGGACTATTATGATCCTGGGGTATTACACTTGCCTGTGCCACCTTATAAATTGGACATGGAATGGATCTCAGCTCGTGCCATTCCACGGAACTTAATTGCAAAATACCTCGGTGACTACAATATTCATTCTCAGATCGAGGTATCTCGTCCCGAGCATCTATTGGACACCTCTTCAATAATGAACGTTAGAATGCTCCGAGATATTAACTTCATTAATTCTCCCCTTTGCTTGGAAGATCCTCCTGCTGGCGAGGAGCCTATATCGAAAGCTGAAGGAAAAAAGCCAATAGAATAGGAAATTTTGATGTAATAATTAGTACACAATTTAATATCAATGTAATAAACTTGTGTAATTCATTTCGACTTTAATGAAAGAATTTCATTTTTGTTTGCAAATTTGTATTGCTCTTTGTATTTGTCAAACACTTTATATTTGTGCTTGCATAACAATATTGTGTGGTTCATCGACCAACTTAGTAATAAAAAGTTACAAGTATCAGAAATATTGCTCGATCACTTAATAATAAAGTAATGAGTATAAAAATGTTGAAAATTATTCCAACCAACCAAGGTTGTTAAATTGTGCTCGTCGACCATTTATAGTTAGTGAGAGTTTTTATCCCCGACTAACCATACTTGGTAAATTTTTGTCTTTTTCATAAAATGTGCCCGACCAACCAAGGTCGATGATTTTTCCTCGTCGACCAACTACAGTTAGTGGGTTTTTATCCCCGACCAACTATACTTGGTTCAGTTTGGAATATTTGTTCTTCGAGGAACTTTTATGTAATAAACTTACTTCCCGACCAACATAAGTTGGCATTTGAGATAATCTTACTTCCCGACCAACATAAGTTGGCATTTGAGAGCATATCTTGTTTCCTAATCAACCGAGATTGGCCTTTCATCGATCATCTTGTGTTCTCGTTCTTTTACCAACCGGAGTTGGTATGAGTTCGAACTATCGTGTTCTTGCTCTTTTACCAACCGGAGTTGGTCTGAGTTCGAACTATCATGTCCACTAACTCTTTTACCAACCGGAGTTGGTCTGAGCTAATGTACGCCTCCTAACCAAAGGAGTATGGGGTGTTCTCGCCCTTTTACCAACCGGAGTTGGTCTGGGTTCGAACTATCGTGTTCTCGCTCTTTTACCAACCGGAGTTGGTCTGAGTTCGAACTATCATGTCCACTAACTCTTTTACCAACCGGAGTTGGTCTGATCTAATGTACGCCTCCTAACCAAAGGAGTATGGGGTGTTCTCGCCCTCTTACCAGCCGGAGTTGGTTTGGGTTCGAACTATCGTCTTCTTTTTACTGCCGAGCAGCGTTGTGTGCCGAGCAGCGTTTGTGTGCCGAGCAGCGTAGTGTTAAACACACTAGTATTCCCCGAAAAACTTTCAATAAAAGGGGAGAAGATTGTGAAATATCATCGTTTTATTCATATTGATGGAACTGCTTTACATTTTACATCACTGATAATACTTGCGTAGGTGTTCAGCATTCCATGCATTCTTAAATTCCTCTCCTTCTAAAGTCGCTATTCGGTAAGTTCCTGGTCGGACAACTGCAGTAACTCGGTAGGGTTCATGCCAATTTGCTTCCAACTTATTGTGCTTCTGAATGACCTTCTTTAGCACGTAATCTCCTTCTTTTAAGTCGCATTTTTTTACCCTCTTGTTGTAGAACAGGGTTGTTCGCTGTTGATAACCAACATTCCTAATGGCTGCCTCTTCTCTAACCTCCTCGAGTATGTCCAAATCTAATCTCCTCATCAAGTCGCTGACTGGGAAATTGAAATTCAGCACTCTGTGTGTTGGAAGACCCAACTCGGCAGGTATTACAGCCTCACTTCCAAATGCCAGCATATATGGTGATTCTCCGGTTGCTGCTCGGGGAGTTGTTCGGTAAGCCCACAATGCTGACTGTAGCTCATTAATCCAATTAGCTTTAGCCTCACTTAGCCTCTTCTTCAAATCATTTAGTACTGTTCTGTTCGTCACTTCAGTCTGCCCATTGCTTTGAGGATGGCCTGGTGCTGAATGAACTTTCAAAATATTTGACTGATGACAATAGGCGGCAAACTCCTCGTTATCAAATTGTGTTCCATGGTCTGTGATGAAGGCATGAGGGAGACCATATCGGTAGATGATGTTCTTCCAAACGAATTGGTACACCTTCTCGTATGTCATATCAATCAGAGGCTCAGCTTCTACCCACTTAGTAAAATAATCCACTGCGACGATGAGGTACTTGAATCTTCCTCGGGTCGTTGGCAGTGGTCCAACCAAATCCATTCCCCACATGACGAAAGGACAAGGGGAAGTTATGGGTGTCAAAAATGGTTGTGGAGTTCGTCGGATGGAGGAAAAACGTTGGCATTTATCACATTTCTTAGCATAAGATATACAATCAGCCCTCATCATTGGCCAGTTGTATCCTTGCGTCATCACCCTTTGCAAAAGTGTCCGACCTGCTACATGGGCTCCACAGGACCCTTCATGGATCTCTTCAATCAATTCCTTCACATCGGAGGGATGTACACATCTTTGCAAACCTGCCATGATTCCTCGTCTATACAAAACACCATTAGTTAGTACATACCGAGCAGCTTTAAACTTTAATTTCTTGGCAGCGATCTTATCCTCCGGCAATTCTCCTTCCTCAACATATGCCCTAATGGGATCCATCCAAGATGGTCCTAAATCAAAAGTAATAATATTCATCGTCAGGTCTTCATCTATGCTTCGACTTTCTAACACCTCAATTGGTATCGTTCTTCGCAGCTCGGTACGAGTAGCTGATGCTAGTCGGGCCAGTGTGTCTGCTTGTGCATTCTCCATTCTTGGTATTCTGATCAATTGAACGGCATCAAATTCTGCCAACAACTCCATCGCCTTTGCATGATATTTGACCATTAATTCTCCTTTAACTGCATATGTTCCCATCATCTGATTCACAATTAATTGAGAATCACTGAATACCATCACTTGTTGCGCTTCCATAATCTTTGCTAAATTAAGACCTGCTATCAAGGCTTCATACTCAGCCTCATTATTGGAAGCTTTGAATTGGAATCACAAGGCATATTCCACGTCAATCTCGTCTGGGGTGTTCAAAACAATCCCTGCTCCACAACCCGTTGTGCAAGATGATCCATCTACATATAATCTCCATGTAGGTAACTCGTCTTCAAATTTCTTATCTGACAGAGTTCCTCGGTGAAATATCTGTTGTTTCCTTTCATCCTACCCTGGTATTTTTTGCTCTTCGTCGACCATCTCTTCTCGCCCTTTTACCAACCGGAGTTGGTCTGGGTTTGAATTTGATGATCTTTCTACATCCACAAGCCCTTTTACCAACCGGAGTTGATCTGGACTTATGTCTGTTGATCCTGTAACATCCACAGGTTGGTCAGCGAGCAACTTTTGTTCCTCGGGGGTATCAGGATATGTAAATTCTGCTATAAAGTCTGCTACAGCTTGCCCTTTTAGTGATGGTCTGGGTTCATACACAATATCATATTCGCCGAGCTCTATTACCCAATACATCAGTCTCCCTGATTTTTCTGGCTTATGAAGGGCTTGTCTCAATGGCATGTCGGTATACACGACAATAGTATGGGCCTAGAAATATGGCCTCATTCTTTTACTTGCCTCAATTAATGCCAATGCCAATTTTTCTAGCTTTGGGTACCTGATCTCTGCACCTCGGAAAGCCTTACTTGTGTAATAAATTGGTTTCTGGACTCCATTCTCCATTCTGATCAATGCCGAGCTGACTGCATTCTCTGATACTTCCAGGTACAAGTATAACTTTTCTCCCATTACTGGCCTGGACAACAGTGGAGGTGCTCCCAAATATTTCTTCAAGTCTTGGAAGGCTTTTTGACATTCATTATTCCACTCAAAAGTTTTTCGAAGTGTTTTGAAGAATGGAAGGCATATATCCGTTGCTCGGGATACAAATCTGTTGAGCGCTGCAACTCGTCCTGTAAGACTCTGCACCTCTTTCTTCGTCGTTGGAGATCGTAATCCTAAAAGAGCTTTGATCTTTGCTGGATTTGCCTCAATGCCTCGCTGGTTGACGATGTACCCGAGGAACATTCCTTCTCGTACTCCAAAGGTGCACTTCGTTGGGTTGAGCTTCATTTGGTATTTATCCAGTTGATCAAAGGTATGACCTAAGTCAACTAGATGATCAACAACTTTCTTGCTCTTTGTCAGCATATCATCGACATAGACTTCCATATTGCAACTGATTTGTTCGGCGAAAACCTTGTTCATCAGCCGCTGGTATGTCGCTCCTGCATTTTTCAAACCAAAAGGCATAACATTATAAAAATAAGTTCCCCTAGGGGTAATAAAAGAAGTGCTTTCCCTGTCTTCAGGTTTCATTTTGATCTGGTTGTATCCAGAGTAAGCGTCCATGAAGCTGAGCAGTTCGTGTCCCGAGGTAGCATCCACCAGTTGATCAATTCTGGGCAATGGAAAGTGATCCTTTGGGCATGCCTTGTTGAGATCGGTGAAATCAACACACATTCTCCATTTATTGTTTTTCTTCTTCACCATCACCACATTTGCTAACTAGTCTGGATATTTCACATCTTCAATGAATTGGGCTTTATGGAGCTTCTCGACCTCCTCTTGTATGGCTTGATTCTTCTCGGGACTAAACACTCTTCTTCTCTGCTTTACAGGCTTGATCTCCTTATTCGCATTGAGTTCATGGCATAAGAAGTTTGGATCTATTCCTGGCATATCTTCATGACTCCATGCAAAAGTTTTCTTTCTGTCTCTCAAGAAAGTTATAAACTCCCGTTTTATTGAAGCATCCAACGTCGAACCTATCTGGGTTATTCGTTCAGGGTGCTCGTCGTCCAGAATAACATTTTTTGTAGATTCCACCACCTGTCCTTTTACAAGTTGGGATTCATCTCTGGGATCCAGTGTTTCAATTTCTGTACCTTCATCCACCTGGTAGGTAGTAGTCTTTTTCCTTGATTCTTCAAGCTCCTCTTGCTCGGCAGACGAATAATAGCATTCCCGAGCTACTTTGTGATCACCTTTCACAACTCCTACTCCAAAATTTGTAGGGAATTTCAAACACTGATGTACTGTAGATGGAACTGCTTCGAACTTCTTCAAACCAACTCTTCCCATGATGATGTTGTAAGCTGACTGCACATTCTTATCCATCACAAAGAAGCGTATTCTTTCTGTTCGACAAGCAGGCCAAGTTCCAATGAATATATCCAACTTGATCGTCCCAAGTGGAAAGACTTTCTCGCCAGCAAAACCCAATAGAGGTCTGTGATAAGGTTCCAATTGAGATAATTTCAAATTTAGACTGTCAAAGCATGAATAGTACATGATGTCTGCCGAACTACCATTATCTACCAGCACCCTTGAAATCACTATTTCTTTCATCCTCATTTTGATCACCAAAGGGTCGTCGTGAGGGTAAAGAACACCTGCAAGGTCGTTTTTTGAAAAAACGATGACCAGCTTCTCTTTGTTTACCTTTCTCGGGCGATCCTCTTCAGCCAAATTTATCCGTTGAATGTATGAGCAAGCCTGAGCCTCACCGAGGTAAGATTTTTCTTTCTGCAGTAAGGTCTCCTCCTCCTGCGTCTCCTCCTGTAATGACATTACAATCAAATGACCCAAAGCGTATTGAAAATACCTCTCGTTCTGGCTGCCTTGGTTTCTTGGGAAGATCGGGGTCATCCTCTGTATCATCTTCATGATCCCTTTTCTTTTTCTCCTCTGCTCGACGAGGAGATCTAGACCTTTCTCTAGTTCGGTCATTATTTCTTCTTTCGCCTCCCCGATCAACATACTTCACTAGCTTCCCTCTTCGGATGAGTGTTTCAATCTCGTTCTGAAGATCTATGCAATTTTTGATCATATGGCCGTGATCCTTATGGAACTCACAATATTTCTCCCTATTCCTCATGTCAGGGTCTGACCTCAGTTTCTTTGGCCACTTTACTTCCTCGTTATTCTTGATTTCTTCCAAGACATGATTAATACCCATTTTCAAAGAGTATAATTATCGAATTTCTTCAGGACTTCCCATGACGATTTATTATTCTTGGAATGCTTGTCACCGCCATTGCCCTTATGCTCTTTCTTCTTGGATTTGTCGTCTTCCACCTTAGTTTCTTTATCCATATTCTTCTTCGTAGCCATAGCCTCCTCGGCATTCATGATTTTGGACGCTTTTGCCATCAACTCTGACATAGTTGTAGGTGGATCTTTGGCCAAAGTGTAATACAACTTGTTAGGCATCAACCCACTCATCAAGGCGGTGATTGCTGTCTTTTCTTCATAATCTATGACTTCCAGCTTCTCGTTATTGAAACGAGTTATGTAATCTCTAGTGCTCTCACCAGATTTTTGTCTAACACTTAACAAGTGTGCTACTCTTTTTACTGGCTTTGCTCCAAAACAGAAATTACCGATGAACAACTCGGCCAATTGAAAGAAAGTTGAAATCTTACCCCGAGGAAGATTGTTGTACCATATCTGGGCAGATCCAGTAAGAGTTCCCGAGAATGCCCTGCATCTCATCTCGTCGGGGACAGCATAGATGTCGGTGGCAGCTTGATATTGCTCTATGTGTAGAACAGGATCTGTCTTTCCATCATATTTGGGGGTCACCATAGGTGCTTTAAACTTTGACGGGGTAGGAAAACCCATAATAGCCTGGACAAAAGGTGTCCCTTGAACAAAAGTTCGTTGTAAGGGATTCTTCGCCTTAGCCATTTCTCCCAATCTATCCTCCAACCGCTGAATGGAACCCTTCCACGCATCATTTCCTTCCTCGGGCTTGTTAGTTCGAGCAATTGATTGCTCTGAAGTGGCCTCCTGAGATCTATCTTGACGAGCAACTGGTCGTGATTGTGCTGATCCTTCTCTTAGATCTGATGGTTGTCGAAAACTCCTCGACATGGTCTTAGGTGGACTCCTATTCCTCATAGGGCCCAATCGACTGAAAGGAGACGCCCTACTCAGTCTTTCCAAGGCACTGGTCTTTCTGGAGAGAGAGTGATACGTTGATCAGTATCTGTAGCCCTTATTGACGAAGTTCGCCCAGGTTGATAAGAGAAATCATCAGATTCCTCATTACAATATGACTCAGTACGCCTGGATCGTGAAGAAAGTAAATAGGTTTGCCTCTGACCACTTCGCTGTCCCGAACGTGCAGGTGCACCGCCATGAAGGGTCTGTATGAGTTGCCGCATTGTTGCGGTTTGTCCTTGAGTCAGATTCGTTATAATTCCAGCCAGATCTGGAGGTGCAGAAGGATTTTGAGGATTTCCAGCATTTCGATTGCTGGATTCCGGATTATCTGCCATTGATGATGAATGTTTTTTGGTGAGAAACGATAACAATAGTCGTTCCCACAGACGGCGCCAATCTGTTGATGTAAAAAACTAGATTACTCTAATAATTCAATCACAGATAAATATAAATGAGACAAAGAATTTTAAAGTGGTTCAGCTTTATATAAATGGCCTACGTCCACTGTTATGTTATTACTGAGTGTTTGGGAATTCTCGATTACAAGTACTATCAAGAAATTCCGGTCCCCTTGAATGAGGGTAATACAATGTATTTATAGCCTTGAGGCTATATTCTGAAAGGGTTATACATTAAATGATATACATATGAAAGGGTAATTAATTTAATGTTCTTCAAGCGTGTGCGTCAAGATGATAAGCATTCAATGAATAGTTGAACTGTTGATTATCTGGAAATCAATGCTGTGGTCGAGATGCAGCTCGAACCGCCTTAGTAGCTCGTCGTCCAAGAGTTCCTCGGAGCACTGGAGTTCCTCGGAGGACTGGTGTTCCTCGGAGTACACCTGTTGCTCGGAGTGAGTATGACTAGGTCGGGGGAATGAACTTCCTCGTTGCTATTGTGCCACGTAGATTGACACGTGTCTTCTTATTATTCGTCCACATCAGCATACTAATTTTGGTATCAACAACGGTGAATAGAGAAAGATAATGGAATTAAGTTAATGAATGTTTATGCTTATAGAATTGGAAAGCTTCACTCATGTTAATGAGAAATAATTCATATTAATGAGTAATGATTCATGTTAATGAGAAACTAATCATATAAAGAAGAGATGTAAATGAATAATAATGTGATATATGGTATGGGACATACGGGGATTATGATATGGGAATGGAATTTATAATATGGAGACTAGAATAGAGGAACCATTAACTAGGAGGTTAATAGGAAACGTTAAGTGTGCACTCTAGTTGAGAGGTGAGAATTGCAAGTGAGAGTTGGATCTAGCATGTACATAATAAATGCTTTATTGCACTTGTTAAATACTTGTTGTTTTAAAAATAATCTACACATTCGGGCTCTGACCCGTTTCCTTGCATATTTTCTCTTCTATTGTATCTCTATATCAGGTGTCCAGCAACAGGGACGCCAACCATAGTTGATTGTGACGAGCTATGGAAGTTTTGCTTAGACGCTTGTCATCTTTTTGATTCACAGTATTCTTACATAGGGCATGTCGCCCAAAGGATTTCAGTTATCATTTTCTGTCAGAGTTAAATACTATTGTATTTGTGTCTTTTTAATACATTTAACATTGTTGGGATTATTGTAAAGGATTTATATTATTTGGGAATGTTTATTCCAGTTGCATTTAAATTCTTTTGAGTTATTTATTGTGTTATCTGTGTTGTAGAATAAATGTGTTGTGTTATTCTTAAACTGGAAATGTATTTTGTTAAATTAAAATTTGAAAAGTTTTTAACACCAGCTTAATTGGGTATTGGGTGAGTTGTAAATGTTTTCGACAGTGATGCTAAGAATGAGCCAACTGTATATTCTGTTTTAATTTGGTATGGGACTGGCCACCCGGTATTTAATTAGGCGGGGTGTTACAGAGGCATCACCACTATAAACATCTCCTGACCAGGGATGGCAAAAACAATACTCCTACTAAAGTAATCGATCATGGCCCTATACGTGACTAGCCAATCCATCCCAATAATAGCGTCGTACTCAGACATGTCTAAAATAAGCATATCGCCTGGAAAAATAAGACTCACAATCACTATACCCACACCCCGACATATAAAGAAAATCATCGACCCATTACCCAACAACGAGTCTACACAAGTCAGTGTACTCTCGGTCGTATCTAACAACCCTGTGGCCCGTGTAAAATCTAGTGGCTATGAAAGAGTGTAAGGCCCCCGTGTCAAACAAAATATGGCCCATAGATCCGTGGATAGAAACATACCCTCAACTACGGGTGGAGCCTATAGAGTTGTTGCCTGGTGGACATTGTAAACACGCCCATACTGTAGTTGTCCCTACTGAATCGGGGTTGCTAGAATGGCAGGCAGAACAAGAACTGGCATTGGTGCTTGGAGTGAGACTGGTAAGATCAACCTCCGGGGCTCCTAGTGAGTACCCTGCTGCTGAGGATACTTCCCTTTGTCAGGGCAATCAAATCGTTTGTGGCCAGTCTTTCCACATGTATATCATTTGCCAATAAAGTTTCCCCCCTTCTGTCCCTTCTGGCCTCGGCCCTGTTAGTCGTTGCCACCCCTCCCTTAGCCCTGGTGGTCCTGGTGGAACTGTTGTCGTCCCAGGTGGCCCTGTTGTCCCTGCTGGCCATGTTAAACTTGGTGCCCATGCCTGAAACCTCCTTGTCCATGATAAAAGCCCCCTGATTTAAACCTCTTAGAAGAATCCTCTGAAGGAGTGAAAATACCCCACGGATGGTGATTTTCTCAATTAAAATCAAAGTTAATTTCCTTTTATGTAAAAACGATGCGGAAGCGTTGAAAGAAGATGGTTCAACAACAATTAAACAAAACCAAATTTTAATTTCTTCAAAACAAATTAAAATAAATTAATCCAACTCAAGTCCTAGAATTTGCCTAAGTCATAATTATCAATTAACCAAAGTTAGGCGAAACCAATTTTAGCAAATGACTTGAATAAACCAAATTTACCCAATATTTAATTTAGTCCCAATTTAAATGAGTGTGATAATTAAACCAAATTTTATCTTGAATTTATTCTAAGCATGCGTTCTAAATTATGATGCAAGATAAAATAAACAATATCACACTACGCCGAGATGTACGAGGAAAAACCCAAGACGGGAAACAACCTCGGACGGCCCTAGCCACAAGTCCACTAGATATGGAATTATAATTACAAGACAGATAGACTTACAACGACTGACTCGATCCCTCTCAAGCCTTGACGCTTCTTCTCGTAAAAACCTCTTCCTAGCGAACAACCTCGGAACACCACCGCGGTCTCGGAATCCACCGATGGGACTTTATATGGTCACCGTCACCCAAGCATGGAGCCTTTCTCCAAGTGGGTAGAATCTTCAACAAAAAGTCTTCTTCTTTGATGAATGTAGAAGCAAACCAAAACTTCTCTTCTTTAATTCGGTAGAGATAAACCGGTGCCAAAACTCCAAGTAAAGATACGTATATAGAACTTGGATAAACAACTATTGGGTGTAAACACTAGAGTGTGTATGATTTTTCATTAAAGAATAACACTCAAAACTTGATCTTTTTCCTTAAACAAATTTTCTCTCAAAACACTCTCTAGGAGTTTGTATGGTATGAAAAAGATACCCCTTCAAAAATGATTCCCGTCCTTAATAAAGCCTTAAAAAATCAGTTAAGAAACAAGTGGGGAAATGGGGTGAAAACTGCCAAAAACTGCTCAAAACTGTTCCCGCGCTGGCATCTCGTTCGAACGAGACTTCTAACGAGCGACCAGACTGGGCTCGTTAGAAACTCGTTAGATATCTCGTTAGAACGACCAAACTCGTTCGAACGACCAAACTCGTTCGAACGACCAAACTCGTTCGAACGACATATCGAACGACTGACCAGTTTAGGTTCGTTGGCAAACTCGTTCGAACGAAACCTGGTTCGAACGAAAAACTCGTTCGAACGACTTCCAGAAATTTTTGATAAAATCAATTTTTGGCCCAGAAACTTTTATGTACTTTAATTTAAAGTTTCAATTAAATTATTCTGAAAGTAAAACATGGTTTATTATTAAACCTAACACCCAAATAAAATTTTGTTCCAAGCTCCTATATAAATATAATTACTTTCATACCTTGGGAGCATGGAACCTTAGTTGATGACGTAGAAACGAGGCACGCAAACTGGCATTTTGATGAAGCTTTAAATTCTTTGCCGCTACGTCTTCAACACATACTTCATAGGCTTGAGAATATTACAATTAAATACTATCCTATGAATAAATGTTTTTGTCCGGAATTGAGCCAAAACTATATATGGACTCAATTGGAAATTTGTGTCCTTACATCCTCTTTATGGGAACCCTGCTCACTCTGCCTCTGCTGACTCTGAGCTGCTGGTGCCCCGCTGGCACTACCCCCACTTGCCCTGCCCTGCTGGCTGGACTCACCTCCTCGCTTGCTCCCATTAACATGGAAGTTGTGATCCTGGTAGTGTAGCAATGCAGCATTGAGCACATCGATATAAGATTACAAAGAGAGGTTACCCAGAAGATGTTGTCGAATCCTCTAGGTCAAGCTATCCATAAACATTGAATCTTCTTTTTTTCAGTAGGCACCTCAGCTGATACCAAGTTTACTAATCTAGTAAACTCATCCTCATACTCTGCTACAGTCTTTCCTTATTGGGTGAGGTCCAGTAGTTTTCACCTCATCTCGGTCTAAACGGTGGAAGGAAAATATTTGCGGTCAAACCGCACCCAGAAGTACTGAATCATTAAAACATCACGCTCCTCTGCAGTAGTAGTGGACTCCCACGACTATAACCCTGCTCCAACTAGCTTGAAAGTAGCTAGTATCTACCTCTGCACCTCCGTGCACTCATACATCCTTAAATGCCACTGGATATCCTTCTTTCATTAGTTCGCCACAACATCAGAACTCCCCCGAAACTCCGGGGGAAGCGCTTTTTGGAAGGCATCTCTGACTCGCTCCCAAGTCGAAGGGAATGCATGTACTGGTGTTGGAACCACTGCCTGTGTCGGTGGTGGGGCCTGTTGAACTATGGCTAGTGCTACATTAACTGCATGAGCAACGATGGTAGCAACCTCGACACCAATCATTGTACCCTGAGCCTAGGCTGGTTGTGGCTCCGATTGGGCATTTCTGGATACGTAATCATGAAATCAACAACAAAACAATCGTAATAATAGGACTTTATATCAAAGAACGCTAAGCTGAAAGCATAATAAGCCGTACATATCCTAAAAGACTCTAGAACCTAATGCTCTGATACCACATGTGACACCCCGCCAAATTAAATACCGAGTGATCAGTCATTTATAAAATTTAAAACAAGATATCCGGTTGGTTTATTCTTACCATCACCGTCGAAAAACTTTTTCTTTATTAATCACCTAATAATTAATTAAACTAGTGTCAAAACATTTTACCCAGTAATTAATGTCAATTAATTTAAACCATTTAACACATTCACCATTCTAATGAATAAACAAATAATGAATAAAACACCATCTAACTGAATATGATAAAACTGGAATGATCGTTCCGGTTAAACAAAAATCCAAACCATTAATCGTAATAATACTAAATCCAATCGAAATTATAATACTAAAATGAAATGAGTACAATGTCTCTCTGGCATAAATAAAACGAGGATGGGCGACATATGCCCTAACTGAGAAGACTAAATCAAAGAACTGAAATCATAAATGTGGAGACATATAAATACGAGGACCTACAACTCCTACAATAGTTGCAGCACGTCAAAAGATCCAACAGTGTAAGCTTGGTGCCCCTGTGGCTAGACACCTAAATATAATTTCACAAGGAAAATAGATTTTGCAAGAGACGGGTCAGAGCCCGAGTGTAAAATATTTTAAAATAGTTTAGCCCGTATTTAAAATGCAGTAAAGCAAATATAATACACATGTTGGCTTTTCAAACACTCACTTGAGATTCTCACCTCTCAACTATTGTGCACGCCTAACCTACCTCTAAACCATCCTAGTTGTCGTCATCACTTAACTATAACGTAGACATCCACTTTCTAACTATCACTCATAGTAATAACCCGTATTTCCCACAAACTATTATTATTAACTGTTATTGCATTTATTATTCTGAATAAAAGTTTAGCAACAAGCTTAAGTGTTCACATACTTAAGTTACTAAATTTTTTATCACCTTCCTTGTTTACAAATTTCACACAATATATAATATCACAAGTATATATACATATTCATCGCTATATATGTATATACTAATACGACACCCTTAGACTCAGATGCTGTGCATGCATACTCTGCTATCTAGTCCCGGTACATCTCGTACTAAATAAGGACTACCGATTCAGAATCACTTTTGGATTCATAGGAGGGTATTAGATTTGTATATGACATTTTATTGATAATTCGAATTGCTTATATTTTGTACCGACATAGATAGAAGAGAGATTTGTAAGGACATATTTTCCATCATTCGTAGTTTACATTGTGTATGTCGTATACCGCTACAACCGTCGAAGGAAGTTCATGATCATCTGTTTAAGACGATGGATCCGAATATCAAGTTTCTTCAACAACAGTTGTCTACGAGATTGATTTTGGTAAAAAATGCGTTTAAGTTTCGAAAACGTTTTATGATTGTATTAGTATATTTTTCGAAACCATTTTTTTTTAATCAAAATGAGGCATTTTTCCAAGTCAAAATAATTTTTGGAAGACCTTTAGGCGGACATTAAAAAAATATTATTTTTCGCTTCTGTCATTCAAACGACATGCCATTGTCACTCAAATTACCCCTTTTAATAACATCTCGTGTCATTTGATAGGTCGCAAGATAGGTAGTTCCTTGTTTGCATCAAATGACCCTACACTGTTTTGGTTTTTAACAGGTCGTTCGAACTACATCTAATGTCATTCAAGCGACAGGGTAGTATTGTTCGAATGACAGCGTCGCCCCAAAGAATTTTACTTGCCTATAAATACATGTTTTGGAAGATTTTTTCATTAAACTTTTGCTAAACAAAAACTGCAAATCTGTAGAATTTCAGTCTTCACTTTTTAGGGTTTATTTAGTTTTTTGATTCACACAAAATATCCCATATACTTTTGTGAATCGTTTTGGAACTCAAAGCACATCTTTGTTGAAGTTTCTCTTGTAGAGAAGATTTCTTTGTTGCTGGATTGATAGCTCTCGCGGGAGCTATTTGCTGACTACTGCGGTCATTGGGGATACTCGAGGGTATTCACTGCTAAAGGAGGAGCTGCGATTCTTGAGGTTACTATGGGAATCTTTGTTGCTTTTAAGCTGCGGTCTATGTGGATTTTCTGCGAAAAATTCATTGCAAATTTCTCTATGTAATTGTAAGTTGCAATTCACATTAGATAGTGAAATAAAGGTTTTTACCAGAAATAATTTTTTTTCTTTTGAAATTGCATTTTTCTCTGCATGTTTTATTTACTTAGTGCTTTAAATCACTTAGATGCATGTTTTAGGGTTAAGAAGATAAAATTAGTTTGAATAAATTGGTTCTCATATTCAGTACATAATAAAATTGAGATATTTTGAAAAAGGTCGTCTTTACCTAAAGTACACACAAAAGGGCCTTTTCACATGATTTTTTTTAAAAAAAAAATTGTAAATGTACATGAAAATTTTATAATGTATACATGAATTTTTATAATATACATGTGCTAAGTTTATATATTATGGCACGTAACTCTTAATGTATACATTAAGAAGTGATGGACCTTAATGCCTAAAATATAACGGTGGCAACTGGTCGTGTTGGGTGATAAACGAATGGTGTCAAAAATTCATCCACCCAAACACAATTCTTTTACTAAACGGGTGAAAAATTATATTCATACATGATTCGTTTACTTAACGAGTGACTCGATCACACGTTTACACCTGTTAAATAAACGAATGTTTTTAACCCGGTTCACCCATTTAACCTGGTTCACTCGGTAACCCAATTACTTTAAAAACTTAAAGAGGGAACAACTAACCTATACTTAGCTACAGATGGATAATTAGCAAATATGTTAGCTTAGGCTTTAATTTGTATCTTAGCATATTCCGTTACAAACCGACTCGTCGAACCAAACTCTAACATCTCCAAAATCTAAGACACCCCTACATATCAAGAAGGTATAAAACTATGAGCGTTTATAGATTTTCTAAATCGTATTTGGGATGCTGTTTTTATAAAATTGAGGTTGCCTTTTTGAAAGACTTTAAAATAAAATTTTATTTTTTTGGTCTCATTCAAACGAGATACTATCTCGTTTGAACGAAAATGTGAGTTCATTAGAAGTCCATTCTAACGAACTTCAAATGAGATTGCCTATGTCTTGCAGAACTTTCTCGTTAGAAGCTCGTTTGATGTAAGCTTCGAACGACATTGATTTTTCGTTAAAACGAGATGATTACTCATTCAAACGAAGGCCTGTTTTCGTTCGAACGAGTTTCCGCCTCGATTTTTGTGTAAAACCTATAAATACTTGTTCTGAACTTTTTTTTCATGGGACTTTGGAAAAAATGCAAACAATATATCTTTGCTAAAGTTTTTCATATTTTGTTTCACAAAACACTTTTCAATTCACAATCGCTACATCCCCGTATAATTTGTGCATATTTGTGAAACCAATAGTTTCTATATATTTCATAAAATCTCGCGAGAGGAATCTATACTGCTGACTCGTGAATCGAGTATTCACTGCTGAAGAAGGAAGAAGGTTGATCGATGGATGTCGAGGGTATATCGCGACTTGTGGACGACTATGGAGCTGAGTCATATTCTATTGAAACTTTTGAAGACTCTGCGCTCCCCACTTAGATTGTCTAAGTAATTGTAAGTCGATTGTCTATCAAAACGTACAATAGTGTCGAATTAAAGGTTTTGCCATTTGTAGGGGGCTTGAAGATAACCCTGAGATTAAAGTTAACCCCCCTAGCTAACACACATAAACCCAAGGGATTAAGGCAGCAATGTAGCTCAACAAGGCAGCTAAAGCGATGCAGTCCAGCGAGGCAGCTCAAGTGAGGTAGCCCAGTGTGGCAGCCCAGAGAGATCTTCCAGCGAAGAAACTGACCGAGAGAACTCATCCTTTAGTTCTGTTATTTTACTTAGTATTGTTGTATCTTTTGTTTACATTGACTGTGAGCTATAACGACTGTAATGATGTAACGATTGTAATATCATTCGGTGTGAGGCCAAACGGTACTCGCGAGAGACCAGGCCTGACAGGGCCTGAGAGAGCTTTCATGCTCTATCGAATGACCTCGCCGTGGGAACTTCAGAGGGACTTGGTTTGGAGGATTGAGAAGTGAGGAACCGTTGGGGCTTGTCCTGACCATCTTAGATACACATGGTAAAACACCAAAAGACCTTGACCGTGGAACCTTGGGCAGAGCAGTCTTGAGTTCCATTGGGCGTTGAGTTGTGAACCAAATAACCCTCTACTTAATGTCACATCTATTTTATGTGATGTCATTAGCCAGCTATGCAATGTCATATCTACACTTGAGTAAACCACCGTGGTATTTGGGGCTGTCAGATAGTTGGTGAGCTACCTCTGTGACGACAACCCCCTAATGCATAGTGGTTAGGCAAAAGGCGTGTCTTGGCATTTAATGCTTATAACGTGAAGTTAACTAGTCTATCAGGCATTTAATGTTTGCGACATAAAGTATGAGGAATGTCTTTCACAGTTGTGAAAGACTGAGGCACCTCGAGAATGGTGTGGGGGGGCTATTTATGGGCCTCAACCACTTCTAAGAGAGGGCATGCTTTTTCTTCAAAGGGAGTTATTTTTCTAGAGATTTATTGGTTAGAGAGAAAAGAGACCAGAGAGAAGTTATTGCAAAAACCAGAGCTTTTACTCATCCACCAATTATCCTTTATTACGAAGCTAATAATGTCTGATAGGAGACCTTTAAAAGTTGGTGTGTTTGGCTGTGTCTGCCAAGGTGTATCTAGGGTGCTAATTATCTCTCCCTCTAAATGAGTTACTTTCGAGTTCATTATTATCTTCTGAGTTATACACGAGAGATTTGTGAGTTCAAACTGAATCTATCTCTATTGGGTTGTGATTGTGTGTCTTGTGATTAATCAAGAGTGTTCCCGATTAACTTATCATTACTATATTCAAAAGGGGTTATGCCTTCATCTAATCTAAACCACCATTTTACACCATTTTAGGGATTTTTCTTTATTTACTGCGTTGATTGCATGCGTAGTTTGACAAATTTAATTAGATTATGTCTTCTATGCAAACCTAATTTAATCAAAGATTAAAATTTGATAAAAAAAAATAGATTTGTGTGTGTGAATCTAAGATACAAATTATTCCATTAGATCACGTGCACTCTCATGAACGAGTAAACGGGTTATACATCTGTTAACGGGTTATACATCTGTTAACGGATAGCGGGTCACACGATTCGTTGATTAAATGGGTCATTGAAGGGTTTCACTAATATACACGAAACCAATTCTTTTTCTTAACGGGTTCAGTAAGTCCTTCTGTTTATGACCCGAACTCGTTAAGGGTAGACCCAAACCCGGTTAAATCGTGTTGATTTCGTATCACATCATAAATTCTTACCCTTACCATAATCGATGACCGTAGGGAGTTTTCTCCATCACTCACACAAAAACCCCTTTGTCCGTCCGTCCATCTTGAGCATTCTCCTTTGTCTCCATCTCTGCTTCTTCTTTTCCCCATCCTTTCTCTTCATCTCTGTTGTCTCTTTTCTCCCCTCCTTTTCCTCACCATCTTCTCTCCATATTTTCTCCCCCTCTTCGTCAACATCTTCTCTCCGGTCGTCCCCACCGCCAAGGTAAGCTAGTGTATGTAAGTGAACTAGAGCAAGAAAAAAGGAAAAAGTACTCTTAACCCCCTCAAAAATAAAATTTAAACACTAAAGTATAACAAGTGAGCCTAACAGTAAGTTGTCCTTAAATGTTTAAAAATTATTACTAATGGACCTAATTATAAATTACCCCCCAAAAAATATTGACTAATGAAAAAGAGAAAAAGAAAAAAAAAATATTAAATAAGAATGACAAAGAAAAAAGAAAAAAGAAAAAAGAAAAGCAAATCATGGGGCTCCTTTGACTACTCTCTTTTGGTATCTTACACCAACAACCCTCGAGAACTGTCAGAACCTTCCACCCTTATCCTACGCACCTAATCCCTTCCCCGCGTGCCCTTCTTCAACTCCTATACCCTCCTTATCATACGCACCCCTATTCACACTAACCTGCCCAATTAAAACTACTCATTTGACAATCTCTCTCTCTCTCTCTCTCTCTCTCTACACATGTAAGGTTACTCAAATTTCTAGAGAGAGAAAATTCCAGTTTTATACATCTCTCTCATCACTCCATTTCAGCTCATACATATACATATATATATATATATATGTATATGTAGAGAGAGAGAGAGAGTATGAAGTTTTGGTATAGGGTTAGGGTTTGGAAGTGTGATTTATGAAGAGGTTTGTTCGAGATCGAGTTTGAAGAAGGTGAATTTGATGGATCAGACTAGGGTTTCAGGTAACCATTCTGTTGATTTGTTGAATGCGAATAATTGTTTAAATCATGTTAGTGTTGTTGTTGGTGATGATAATTTGGGGAAAAAATCAGAAACCCTAGAAGTGGGATTGGATTTGAATTTGAATGATGATTCTGTTAATTTGTTGAATGAGAATAATTGTTTGAATGTTGGTGTTGGTGATGAGATTTTGGGAAAAAAAGTGGTGGTTGCTGAGGGTTTTGTAGAAACCCTAAAAGTAGGTGAGAATTGTGATTTAAGTAACAGGTTGAATTTGAGTGATGGGGTTAGTTTAAACCATGATTCTGCTATTTTGACGAATGATAGTTGTTTGAATCATGGTGGTGATGGGATTTTGGGAAAAAATGTGGTGGAAGCCCTAGAATCAAATTTGGGGATTGGTGAGATTTGTGAAGTGAATAGAAATGACGGGGTTAATTTGAATAATGATTTTGCTGATTTGTTGAAAAATGGTTGTTCGAATCATGGTGGTAAGGAGATTTTGGGGAAAAATGTGGTGGGTTCTGAGGGTTTTGAAGAAACCCTAGAAATGGAATTGGATAATGTTACCATGAATAGAAATGGGGTAGATTTTGATTCAAATACCCGGTTGAATTTGAATGATGATTCGAACCCTACAAGTGGAAATTCTGAATGTTTTGCGGAAACCCTAGAACCAGAATTGGGGGTCGGTGAGAATTGTAAAGATAATAGAAATAGGGTTGATTTTGATTCGGATATGGAATTGAATTTGAATGACGGGGTTGATTTAAACCATGATTCTGCTAATATGTTCAGTAATAGTTGTTTGAATCATGGAGGTGATGAGATTGGGGAGAAAAATGCGAGGGGTTCTGAGCGTTTTACAAAAACCCTAGAAGGTGAATTGGGGCCAAATAAGCGGCGAAGGTTTGAAATTCGTGGTGATTCGGGTAATCAATCTGCTAATTTGTTGAATTATAATTGTTTGAGTCGTGATGGTGGTGAGATTGAGGGGAAAAATGGGTTTGAAGAAACCCTAAAACCCGAATTGGGGTTACGTGAGAAATGTAATGATGTTGTTTCCGTGAATAAAAATAGGGACTTGAATTTGAATGACGGGTTTAATTCAAATCATGAATTGGATTTGAATGTTGGGTTGGATCTAAATGCTGGGACTAATGTACTTGAGCATGTAAATGATAATAGTAAGGAAGGTAAATTCATTGATCTGAATTTGGATGCAAATGCTAATGAAGAGGACGATACAATTTTGAAAGCTGATGATACACAAAAGAAAGAGCATTGTTTTGACTTAAATTTGGGGTTAGATGATGAAACTAGGAACTCAGATGCTGACTGTGATGGGCAATTGAAGAAAATTACCAATCCCAAATCTGATGAAGAAATCCAAGTGAAGGAGATCGGTGGAAATGCAAGGGAAGTTCATTATGAAATTGTTGACAAAAATCCAGTGAAGGGTTCTACTAGTTCAAATGAGAATCTTTTGGGTGATGTATTTCAAAAGGAAGATAGTTATTCTCCTGGAAGTTTTAAAAGAAAGGGGTTTTTTGGATTTTTGAAGGCTAACTCTATAAAAGATAGTTGTTCAATTGAAATTCAACTTAACAGTCCGGGTACCATGGCAACTCCTGAATATCAAGGGAATTTGGGAAGTGTGCATATAGGAAGTAACAGTACGAAGAGGAGAAAACTTTCAAATTCTGTTAAATCTTCCCCAAAAACGGTGCTGAGAAGAAGCACTCGAGCAGGAAGAGCAACATTTTCTGCTCAAATTCATGATTCCGGTTCTATGTCGGATGCAATGAATGATGAATTGTCGTCTCCTTCGGTCAGTGTAGTTTCGGAGGAAAAACTTTTAGTTTCAGGTCATGAAAAATCAGAAGAACATAATGACGTTCCCCCAAAGTTGCAGTTACCCCCCTCTTCAGAAAATTTGAATTTAGATGGCATTCCTATACTAGAACTTTTTTCTGTTTACTCGTTTTTGAGGTCATTTAGTACAATATTGTTTTTGAGTCCATTTGAGTTGGAAGATTTTGTTGCAGCCCTGAGATGCAAGGCTCCTAATTTATTAATTGATTTCATTCATGTTTGCCTTCTACGAATTTTGAGGAAGCATTTAGAGTTTCTTTCTGACGAGAGTTCCCAATCCGCTTCTCTTTGCCTGAGGTAATCTGTCCTCTCCTCTTACGTAAGTTTAATCCATTTAGTATATTTGTATTGATAAGGTTATGTTTGATTAGAGTGGGTGGAAAAAAATTCTTACCCCCTAAGGAAAATTTAGCCAATCAAACACACCATAAGTTTGAAATTTTCAGTCTTCCATATTTTCTATGGACACTCTTGCCAATTAAACACTCCGAGCAAGTGGAAAGAATTTCCCATGAATAAGTTTCCATGGAAGAATTAGCTTACTTCTTACCTCACCTAAAAAAAAAAAATTTCATGGAAAATGCGGGCAACCTGGAAATAACTTCCAAGGAAAGATTAGATAATCAAACCCACCATAAGGTAGAAAATATGAAATTTCCATATTTTTCATGGTATATAGTGTTAATATAACGCACCCTTAACATAATTGATATTTTACTTTTGATTGTAGGAGTCTTAATTGGGATTTGTTGGACTTGATCACATGGCCCGTCTATTTGGTTGAGTATGTCCTAATGCATAGTTCTGGATTGGAGTCCGGTATTAATATTAGCCACTTGAAGTTTTTTGGGACTGAATACTACGAACAACCCGAATCTGTAAAGATTGAGATACTTCAGTCTCTTTGTGACGACGTGATCGAAGTGGAAGCCATAAAATCAGAACTTAATAGAAGAATGCTGGGAACTGAGGGTAGTATGGACGTTGATAGGAATGTGAAGTTTGATAGTTCCAAGAAAAAGAAGGGTGTGATGGATGTTCCTGGTGGTCCTTGCTCGACTGACGAGGTTGTTGAGGAAACCACAGATTGGAACAGCGACGAATGTTGCCTTTGTAAGATGGATGGAAACTTAATATGTTGCGATGGTTGCCCCGCTGCATTTCATGCAAAGTGTGTAGGGGTTGCAACCAATCTCTTGCCAGAGGGTGATTGGTATTGCCCCGAGTGTGTGCTTGACAAAGATAGGCCCTGGTTGCGAGTTGGAAAGGCAATTCGAGGAGCAGAGTTACTGGGATTTGATCCTCATGGCCGGCTATATTATAGCAGCTGCGGTTATTTGTTGGTGTAAGTTTTTATATTTCGCAACGTTAACAAACTTAAATACTTGATTCTTCGTCTTTTACTTTTATGTCGTTAATTTATATCAAACTTTAGCACTTCTCTGTATTTTTTTTGGCATTGCTCTATTTACGTTAGTGTAACAGTCATGTGCTTGGTACATGATTTTTTTAAAATAAAACAATAAAAAAAATAATATCGAGCACATGAATTTTTAAAAATAAAACAATTAAAAAAATAATAAAGAATAAAATTATAACCAGTATTCATAAATCCGAAAAAGCCCCGTCATCGATGTCGTCCTCCCCACGGGCTAGCACACCATATCTTAAACCCACACCATTGCCACCACCCAACCAGCTGGAACCACCCCAGCTCTCTCTGTCTAGCACCTTCAACAAATCAAATCGCAACCTCAAAGCCATCTGAAATCGCAAGACCAACTCTAATCACAACAAACCTATAAGAGCTGTACCGTTGACAACCCCCCCCCCCCCCCCCCCCCCCCCCAAAAAAAAAAAGAATTCTTCATAGTTGAAACATCATTAATCGCTGGAACCTCACTGATATTTGTATGTATAGATACATATATGTATGTATATATACATATATAGATATATACAATGAGGCTCTCTAACATACCTCCTAAAAACATACCTATGAACATACTCATTTATAAAAATAGTAGAAAAATATATTTTCCACCCAAATTTGGTATATATGATCTCCATAATGAGGACATCATCTGCAAGAAAATTACATCAAAAATTCAACTTGGAAGAAGGTGAGATGATGATCACAAGCTTCAACGGTTAAAAATGCACGTATTCATCCAATTTTCAAATCACCCACTTCCAAGTCGTATTTTTTGATGAAATTTTTCGTAGATGATATCCTCATTATGGAGATGGAGTTCATGTATGCCAAATTTGGTTGGAAAATATATTTTTTTACTATTTTTTAAATTGGGTATGTTCATAGGTATGTTGGAGAGCCTCACTTTATATATATATAAATATATATATGGAGAGAGAGAGACTTATTTAGTGCTGGGCTGTAACAAGGCCTACTAATTTTACTACTAGAATTGATTCTTCCAACCATGCTTGTGTAGACACTACATAGACACAGTGAACAACAGAAACTTTAAGGTCGTCTAAGACCAGGGGTACTTCTTTTCGGAATTGCAGACTTGAATTGATTTTGAGTTGTATTGTCAAGAGGATACCATATCCCCTTTATCAGCTATATATCTCAATTAACATCATTTTAAAACCTTTTGAAGAGCTACAGTTATATGGATACATCTAAAGCCATCATTTCCACCTTTTTCTCTTTTGCGCGTTTCCTTCTTTTTCCTTTCCACCCCCTTCTTTTGGGTTGATTTAGCCCAAAGGACTTTCTTCTTTGATTTTTACCCAATTTTTTTTCCTGCCTATACCAATTAACCGACATAATAGTTATTCACATACATTTGGTAAAGAGAGCTGCAATAATTAAATAAATATGGTTCTGCTGCTAAATTCATTCCAAATTAGGCAGGCTACATTGTGCATCTGATCGTTATCTGATTAATGTATAGTAGAATGTAACATTCTAATTTGCACGTTTTTTATTTAATTTTATTTTTTCAAAGCACATATATGCTTCTATTCTGATGATTTACTTCTCTATTTCTTGTCATAATTTTGGGATTGCTTCAAGCATGTCTTTAGGTTTGTGTGCTGTTGAATTTGCAGGTTAGATTCTTGCGACACTGAATCTTTATATAAATATTACCACAGAAATGGGTTGACTGTTGTGATTGAAGCACTAAAGTCATCTGATCTTTATAGCCCAATTTTAAGTTCAATCACCAAGCTTTATAATGCAACTGCTGTATTTAATGGAACAAAAAGTTCAATGCTACAACTTCTTTCGGTACCTTCAGGAACTTTTGTTAAGGATGAGACTGCCATTGAAAGGAAGCCAAAAGAAAATATAATCTCTACATATTCTAGTAGCATAGAATGTGGGGTCTTCGAGTTGCCTAAAATCGATGCAATGAATGTGAACCATTACATGAAGATTGAAAAGTCTTTGGCAAATTCTGAAGGGTCAGCTGAAATTTCTCAAGTTATTCCAACAACCCAGAATTTGCAGAAAACTAGCCCGGATTGTTTGATTAGATCTTCTGGGATATTAAATGATTCTGCGATTCCAGGAATGTGTACGCTGTCTATGAGGTATGTTAACTATTATAGTTTTGCTCGAATAGCCTCATTAGTTGCTGAAGAGTTAACACGCAAATTTTCAAATAAGACCCCTGACAAGCCTATAAGATCAATTGAGGAAATTCTTTCAACGCAAATGAAGGTTATTTCGAATCTATCAACAGAGTTCTGTTGGTCCAATATTGAGAACCTAAATGTTCATGCTAGGAAAGAAAGATGTGGGTGGTGCTTCTCTTGCCAAGTTCCTGATGATGACAAGGATTGCTTGTTCATTATTAATGATACGGGTCCTGTTCATGACGGTTTTACTAGTGAGCTGTTAGGTATTGGTTCAAAAAATAATAGGAAGGGTCATCTTATTGATGTCATGTGCCATATCCTTTGCATCGAAGATCGCCTGCGTGGGCTTCTTTTGGGTCCATGGCTAAATCCACATTATTCTAAGATTTGGCGTAAAAATGTTCTCAAGGCATCTGATATTACCTCAGTGAAACAGCTGTTGCTTATGGTAAGAATTCCACTTCTCAGATTTTGTGATTTGAATACTGTACCTTCCGTAAACTTGGGTTCACTCAATATCGTTTTTTTTTAAACTTTATTCCCTGAGATAATGAGGTATTTAGAGAGATACACTGCGTACATGTTCAATAATTAGACTCACCCCGCATGGAACAGATAATACATACGGAGGTATCTCTAAATACCACATCATCTCAAGGGGTAAAGTAAAAAAAAAAACACTTTTTAAAAACATTACACTAAGATCTACCATTGTGAACTTTAAACTGATGCACTCAACTCAAACCCAATTTTGTGTTAAATTCCTTTAGCCAATCAAGTGCAATTATGTGCCCGTGTAAGATTTAACATGTTCGTTGTATTAACCAAGGAGTATTTATTAGTCATTTAACTAATCTCTAATTAG
The DNA here is from genome assembly GCA_949130495.1 of Sambucus nigra. Lineage (NCBI taxonomy): Eukaryota > Viridiplantae > Streptophyta > Magnoliopsida > Dipsacales > Adoxaceae > Sambucus > Sambucus nigra. Next base: position 514,652,721 of record OX422218.1, on the reverse strand, counting down.
TTCTTACCTTATTCGTCAGTTTATAAAGAAACCATTTTAGAATCGAAATTAAACAGAGGTGTAGTTTATTTGTAATGCCTGAAGTTGGTGTGAGTTCTACTAAAATACTGTCAAAGTAGTAGTCGAGTTCTATTATCTAAATTGAGACCCACACTTGAAGATCTAACGAATGATGTCTGATCCACCTCTTCTTTTCTACTAATATGCCATAACTTCAAAAACTAAAAAATGAACTGGCAAGGATTTTTATTATCTTTGGCCTTATCAATACAGGCAAGCTAAATCATATGAATCTCAAGACACACAAAATCACGACTCAACGCAAATAACATAAAACATATTGGCCTTAAGGACTCACAAATGCAAGACCCTACCTAAAGCATAAAACCTACAAATGATGTTGTTCAAGTACAATGTTTATCTTTCATCTTTAAATTGGGTTTATTTTAACCTTTTGAAGCATTGCATCAACTATAATTATTACTCATCTGTCTCTGCTGCTTTTCATACCAGTTGGAGTCAAATCTGCGTCCTCTTGCTCTTTCAGCAGAGTGGCCCAAACATGTTGATACTGCTGCTACAATGGGTTCTGCTTCTCATGTTGTGACCCGCATGTCTACAAAACTTGGAACTAGCCAAAAACGGGCCAGGTGTTCGGATTTGGAGCCAAGCTCTTCTTCAAAAGCTGTCTCTGGATTGGGTCTATTTTGGTGGAGGGGTGGTAGCCTTTCACGTCAGCTCTTCAGTTGGAAGGTTCTGCCTCGTTCTTTAGTTTCCAAAGCTGCCCGACAAGGTCTGTATATCTTGTTTTCTTTCTTGTGCTCAATAATTTTATTGTTCACTGAAAATAATTTTTAATTTGAATTTCCGCAGGAGGTTGTAAGAAGATTCCTGGGATATTATACCCTGACAGTTCAGAATTTACGAAGAGAAGCAAAAATGTTGCCTGGAGAGCTTCTGTAGAGACGTCAAGAAGCGCTGATCAACTTGCTTTACAGGTGTGTTCTTTTTCTGTTCCTGACTTTTATATTGTTAATGTTTTGGGTGTGGCAATGCCCTGCTTGGCACATCTTGATACATCAAAATATAGACCTAGTTTGCATGTCAGCCTGGGTGTGACTTTGAATCAGAAGCATAGTTTGAAAGATCGGCTCTGGCTGTTGTGTCGGTAAACTTCTCAATTCTTGTAAATGAGAGGATTAGAGTTCAGAGGAAAATTTAAAGCTTGTAGGCAAGGGACCCTTTCCCCCACTTTTTATGTATACTAGTAATTGATATGTTGAGTATATTGGCAGATAGTGCAAATAGGAATAGGAATGGAGTGATTGAAGGTTTTTGGTTGGGAAAGACAGGATAGAGGTCACTTGCATACAATTTGCTGATGATATTTTTTTTCTCTTTGGGGCAGCAGCCAAAATTCAAAACTTTGGTGTTCTTGGATAAGTTTTTTGGCTCATTGTTGGATTTAAATGTTCACATGGCAAAATGAGGAGGTAGGAATAAACACTGATGAAAGTTTTCTACAAATTCCAGCAGAGAGAGTGGGTTGTGGGGTTGGTAGTTGGCCGATGAAATGTTTGGGGGTATGTTTGGTCAGTCACTAAAACAGTCTACAGTGTTCTAGACCTAGACGGCTAGACCTTTGGTGATTTCTATATCCCAGGCTTAAAATACCAATTCTCTAGACATTAAGTACAGCTACTTGACACAAGTGTGACTATGTGAGACTGTTAACCTAATAATTGCACTCAGTGTTTCATCTACCAGGTGCTTCATATATATTTTAAAAGTTGTATCATTATGTATGAAGCACGGGCTCGACACGTAATACGTGTTTCGACACGCGACACGCGATACGTGATTTTTTCAAAAACTAGGATACGACACGCTAGGATACGTATAATATATAATATATGTTAAAATATATAATATAAATTTAAATATATATATTAATGAAATAAAACAGATTTTTTTCCATAAAAAACATTATTAGAGCATTCTTTAACATGAAATTATGAAAATGGACCATACAAAACAAAATTCAGACACACTTTAACATTAAAAATCATAAATAAGGTAGAATCACCATCACATAAGGAAAAAAAATTAAAAAAAACAAAAAATAAATCAATAAAGTGTCAATTTACGTGTCCTAGCGTGTCAGCAACGTGTCCCCAACGTGTCGGCCAGCGTGTCGACAACGTGTCCAAACATATCCCAACGTGTCGGCAACGTGTCCTAGCGTGTCGCGTGTCGAACTCGTGTCAAAGCTGACTCGTGGCTTCCGGGAGAGTGTCGGTGCTTCATAGATCATTATTTAACTTCTATTATTATTATATATTGAGAATGCATTAAAATGTGTAATTATGTATGTATTGAGTTTTATCTTTATCCATCCTTAAAATATATCACTGCTTACTTTGTAAAATATATGATTATTCACTTAAAATATAATAAAAATTGTATCATTATTTACTTAAATTTAATCATTATCTATTTAAAATGTATCATTGCACTGTATCTTTATTTACTTGATATTGAGAAAAACATATCAATATTTTTCTCCTTAAAATTTATTTTTATTTGCTTAAATTATATTTAAAAATTGAATTATTAGTTATGAAAACTAAATTATAATTTGTAACCCGCAGGGTCGGTATATGGTTCATGTTTTAATGTATTAACTGATTTAAATGTATCAAAGGTATAGAAAACATATTGTTTTTTTTTAATTCAGCCTTCATTATTTACGTAAATAATATTTTAGAAATGCATGTTTTAAGTTAATTTGTTATGATGTACAAAAATGTATTATTAAAATTAAAAATATATATTAAAAACACTTCCTTGTATACTTAATTCGTTGTCATTATTTACTTAAAGAAATTTGTTAAATAATGTATGCTCTAATGTATCATTAATTGATTAAAAAGTACTAAAATTTTAAGTAAACCAAAAACACTTCATTATTTAGTGAATCTTTTTTTTAGTTTTTTTGGTGTAACATTACCTACTTGATGATTAAGTATTGTTATTACATTTATAAAAAATCAATCGTATCTAATAATTATAAATCTATTCTATTAGAATTAGAGTCATTTTTACTTTGTAGTTAGCCTCCAAAAAAAGATTGTTTTGATAACGTATTGTTGAATATTTATGGAATATTAAAGACAAGTTCGACTCGTGTCTAATTAATCAATTAGGCAATGTTATGCATACTAAATGACAGTTTTATACATATTTAATTAATCCATAGTGTTATTTTAATTTTTCAAAAAATTTCTATATTCTTTCCAATTATTTTGGGCTCTCGAAATAGCGTATCTTTGCGTATTACCCGATACCGATACGGATACCGGGTTGAAAAATGGGTGGCCGAGTCATTGACCGATACCGCGACTTTGAACCATGATTTCACCCCACTGATGCATCATTTGTAAAGAAGAGGGAGAGTCTTTTCTATGGGGGCAAAGTGTATAGTGACCTGAATATAATATTGTATGTGCTGTACCCACGGATTTTTGAACCTTATGACAATGGAGTTTAGTTTCGAAATTCGATTGCAAAGTAAAAAGTACATGTTGATGTGGATTTGGCAATTTGGCTTCTGTATGGGCTTCTGGCACGAAACTTTTTAAGGACTCAATTGTGTTATCTGGGATACTGTCTCCACATAATGCAGATGTCTACTTTAGATTGAATATGAGGTAGCTGTTTGATAGCATGAGGGAATGCAGGTAATTGTATTATGCTTCTATGTAATCTGTATACTGTCTTGAGTAGTTTTTGTCATCTTGTCCTTCCTGTTTTTGTAATTACTTTATTTCAATAAAAGTTTCTTGCGTCTGATAAAAATATGAAATCATTTTAATGATCTTTGAGAAACATTTAGTCATTGGAACTCCAAATACATTTTATTCTTAAAGTTGAAGCGTGTATGTTGCAACTGTATAATTGGTGAGATTTGCGACTCCAGAAGAAAATTCATCTTTCCTTGCATACATAGCAGACCTCACAAAATTAGACAACACGAATCGTCATGAAGTTATCAGTTTATGGGTAGACAGGCAAATACAAATGAGTGTCACGAACACGACCATACACTACATGAACCTGATATATATAGCAAAATATACAATTTAAACACGACCCGAACCCGATATGATACGACACTAACCATGCACGACTGTTAACGAATTGGGTATGGGTTTAGCAATTGTTGATAAGAAGCCAATAGGCCACAACTAGTTGCCTGGTTTAGGCCTTGCCTAGGTAACTTAACTGATGGTGCTCTGTAGTCTTGCCTAGGTCATATATATATATAGCTACTATTTGGGTATATGTATTCTTATTGTTATATTGATTTCGCTACTTAGACTGTGCTGAAAAAGTTTGCAATAGTGGTTGATTTTGTGATATTATTATATTTAAAAAAAAATAAAAACCGCCTAAGCACCCATCTTCTGCGGAAGGTTGATTATCAGCGGCCCTTCTTACTGCCCATTACAATTTGTCTACCCGTTAATCAGCAAGCCCAATCAGATTTAGTGCACGCAGGATTGTTCGCTATAAATAGCCTGCATTTTCCCAAATATTTTGCGTATAAGCTGGTTGTTATATGATGCATTTAACTAAATTTCGTGGTGAAGTTTCATTTTACTTTTCAGACAAAATGCAACACTGAATTATTGGTTCAGGTAAGGCTTAGGTCTGTACAATTTGATATGACATTTGCACCCTATGATTGACCTTATTTTAGCATATGATATTCATGGTTATAAGGTATACGCTAACTGAAGTGATTGGCGTGTTCATTATTTTGTTTCGTTTTCTAGGTTAGGGAGTTTGATGCGAACATTAGATGGGATGACATCGAAAACACTAGCCTTCTCTCAAAGATGGACAAGGAATCTAGAAAACCAACCCGAACCTTTAAAAAGGTTATAGTCCGCAAGAAATGTACAGAAGGAACAATGGTAAAATATCTTCTTGATTTTGGCAAGAAGAGATTTATTCCTGATATTGTTTTGAAACAAGGGTCCAAGATTGAAGAATCGTCAAATGAAAAAAAGAAGTATTGGCTTGAAGAGTGTTATGTTCCCTTGCATCTCTTAAAAGGTTTTGAAGAGAGAAGAATTGCCCGCAAGTCCAATAAGGCCAGCTCTGGAAAACTTCATGAAATTGGAAGAGTAATAAAGAAGCCCTCGAGTAAGAGAGGGTTTTCTTACCTTTTTTCGAAAGCGGAAAGATCTGAGAATTTCAAGTGTGGGCACTGTAACAAAGATGTTTTGATCAGGTATCATATAATTGTTTTCATTAAGCAGGTATTATGTATCTGTTGCATGCTTTTAAATTATTTTGGCATGCATGTTAACTACTATTTTAACACAGTTTCTGGTATTATCTCGACTGTTTCCTTGATGCAAGATTTTATTGTTATGCGAATGGATACTAACTTTATGTATGCAGTTTAATTTTAAGTTTGAAATTGGCACATCTATTTAGTAGCATTCTGAAGTTGTGAACCATGGATGCGAAAATATATTTCCACATTGGGATTGCAGTGTTCTATAAACATGCTCCTGAATTGATATTTGTAAAATTATTTTCAGAAATCAGAACCATGAAAAATTTAGGAAACGTTAAATAGGACATTCTTATTTTAAATATATGTTTATCGAAAGCTACTTAAAAAAATGATAAATTAATTGAATTTTAAAACCATTCTTATTGATTATACATTGAATAATATATATATACTCTGAGGATCCAGTGCGGATAAACTTTTTAAAAATGCTAAAAAATTGAAAATCTTAACTATACTTTGTGCAGATGATGGTTCCATAGTGAGTAGACCATCGTCCAAAATTTAATCAAAAAAACCAATCCGCTGATTATCAAATTTTACAACGACCGAAATTCACATTATCAATTTTGCATTCACCCACTTCCGAATTAAATTTTTTGATGAACGTTTTTTGGGAACTTTGCTGAAAAAATTTAATCTTTTAGCATTTAAATTTTTTTCCACATGCTATGGAAGATACACTTCGTCAGGGTCCCGTACTGGTATCGGATACGTATATCCAAGGCAGGGGTATCAGAAGATACAAAATAAATCAATATAAGTGTGCCATATCATGATTTATTTTTTGTTTTACGGATACGCCTTAGATACTTGAGAGGGCATTGTGAGATACTTGGTAGATACCGTGAGGGCACTTTTGCAATTTTTGAATACGACGATTTTTGTAATTAAAAAACGTTCAGTTCTCATTACAGAATAGAAACAAAAGTCATAATCTAAAACAGCCCCTCTCTTCCAATGACTTTGCGATCTGTATGTATTCAAACAACGTTTGGACATTTATGATGAATATGAATTGTTATTTCTGGATTTTATACAATTATTATTGAGTTTCATACTTTTTCTAGCCATTCGGCTCATAGAGCGTTAAATTAATAAATTTTAATGCAAATAGAAATATATTATATTATTATATTATTATTGTATCGTATGCTTGATTTCTATAGTTTTGCCACATCCCTGTATTTATGCTTTCCGGACCACACGAGAGGTGTCCGCACTGGAACGTGATTGTATGTGTGTGTTTGTGTATATATATGTGTGTGTGTGTGTGTGTGTATATATATATATTTGTTCGGGGTCCTAGACAATGTTATTTGGAACACAAGCCGTCTATTTTTATTCTTTAAGTTGGCTCTTAGGTTTTTGGCATTGGATCTAGGTAGATTAAAATCATGAGTGAACTTAATATTCTATTATGATACAAGTACAGAAATTGAAGCAATAAAAAGTATAGTACATATGTGAACAAATGAGAATACTACAAGTGATTTATTTCCACAATATGCGCTACATTCTTTGTAAAGACGAGGGAGAGACCTTCAATAGTTTGCTCCTATATTGTCACTTCTTGTCTTTTCTATGTGGCAAAGTATTTATTGAGCTGAACATTGTGTGAGCCGTACCACGGAAAGTTGTGGATTTTATGACAATGGAGGTTGTTCTTGGAAGAGTAGATTCCAAAGCTAAAAGCCTGTGGAGATGTGTGTTCCTCGCGCTAATATGGGTAGTTTGGCAGGAGAGGAACACTAGATTATATGAAGATTAAGAAGTTGAATAGGAATGGATCTGGGAGAAGATAATTTTTTTTGAATAAATTCTTGACTTTCATCTGGGCATCTAGCATGAAACCGTTCTAGGATACTCCGTTGTCTTGTATGTTATTCGGTTGGAATAGTGTCTCCACATAGAATTCTACTTTGGAGGTCTATTTGGGGGGTTGTTTGATGGTATGAGGGTCTGTTTTTATGTAGCTTGTATATTTTGCCCTTTGAGTGTTTTTTTGGTATCCTTAAATTTTTGTTGATGAACTTCTTGTACATCCACTTCATGTATTTATCTTTATGAACTTCTTGTACATCCACTTCATGTAGTTCGAGTGGAAATATGTTCCACCAAGTTTCCAACAAGGCTGTCAAGATACCCAACATACCAATTTGTTTTGATTTAGCCACAACACTAGTTTATCATCTTCCTCAACCCATCGTACAATAGATCTTAATTCTAATTTCAATAAATTAGCCATTCTTACTAGATGTCTAAAAGTTGACTATTAGTAGATCGGGATTCTACTAAGGACTACTATTCAATTTCCCCCCCTTCCCTCCCCCCCCCCCCCCCCCCCCCCCCCCTCCCTCTCTGAAAGGCAAATTTTCTTCCACCCATCAAATCTTCCTTTCATCTCGTCAACTTCCGGGTTCCAAAATCCTAGAGATAAAAGAATTCCCTTCCAACGGTAACCGAAGATCGATTAAGGTCATTGCCCTCTACTTCACCCTGCCTCTCTATCTGAAATTATTAAATAAATTTCTTCCTTTTTTCACCGAAAAAAAGAAACTTTATTGATATAAGAGAATAAGGTACAGTGAGAAATGGACCAGGAGTCCATCTATACAAGCAGAAAAGAAGCAAAATATACCTATGCAGCTGCCGGAGCAGAAATAAAAAAAGGACTCGCCTCTGAAAGAAACCAGTCCACTGAAAAGAAACACAGCAGGGAAAAAACCCTTATGCAGTAGCCTTATTTTACTGAATAACATTTCCATAATTCAACAGAGTTCAAGAACATATTTCCTTGAATGTTCTTATGCACCCCAAGTAGGATTAGATGTAAGCACACTAAAGTACAATTTTGGAAACAAATGGATGAACTAATTCAAAAAATACCCGTAGGTGAGAATATTTTTATATGGGGAAATTTTAACGGCCATGTACATAATTGTCAAATCGCGAATCGTATCGTGAATCGTTTACCCCCCGAATCGCGAATCGTGAATCGTGAATCGAATCGGTCGAATCGGAACCAAATGATAAAAACGTAGTAAAACATACGTAAATGGGATTTAACACTATAGAATTGGTAATTAAGCGTAATATGACAAAAAAACTAATCGTAGCGCATGATAATATACCAAAATATATCACAAAAATTAACTGTAGCACATGCTCTCATTCATTTTAACCTTAAAAATGTAAAAAACAAAAATATATCATAAAACAGCCTACATATTAATTTAAAACATCCTACATATTAATTTAAAACAATAAAATAAATACTAAGGTTAATTTAAAACAGTAAAATTGTAAAACAAATACTTACAAAATTTTTAAACAACCTACTTACTAAGATTAACAATATTAATTTAAAACAACCTACAAAATTACAACAAAATTAATTTAAAACAGTAAACCATATTAATTTAAAACAATAGAACAAATACTAAGATTAACTATAAAACAATATTAATTTAAAATAGTCTTCATATTAATTTAAACAACAAAAAAAATATACCTTCAAAGATTTTATAACAAATACAAAAGTTTTATAACAAAAAAAAAGCAAAAGATAGAATACAACTCAGCCAAGAGAATAGACAAGAAAAGTCAGTTGATAATAACCGAGCCAAGAGAACATATTTTTCTCTAAAACTCGGTATCTTAACGGTATCCTTTGTTGTTTGCTTCTTTATTAATTTGTTTTATTAAAACACACATATGGTTATGAGGTCAAAAAAAAAAAAAAATTGTGAATCGGACTCGAATCGGGAATCGGAAGATTCGAATCGTGAATTGCCGATTCGGTCCGATTCTTTAGACAATTGCGATTCTCAACTCGATTCGAATCGTTTTATGTGTGAATCGAATCGAATCGTACGATTCGAATCGCGAATCGTACGATTTTGACAACTATGGCCATGTAGGAGAAGCTCGTGTAGGGTATGAGATAGTGCATGGAGGATATGGTTTTGGAGATAGGAGTGACGGTGGAGAGTCTATCTTAGATTTTGCGATGGCTTATGATTTTGTACTAGTAAATACATGTTTTAAAAAGAGGTTTGAACACTTAATAACTTATAAAAGTGGAATGCATAACTGGGAAAGGAGACCGATTAACATGTAAAGGCTGCAAGGTTATTCGAGAAGAGAGCTCAACCTCACAACATAAGATAATGGTGTTGGATATGAATCGCGAGTGCGAAAAGAGAAGATTAACCCACGAACTAGGTGTGGTGGAACTTAAAAGGAGAGAAATTAGAACTATTTAAAGATAAAATATTAAATGAAGCGACAGATAATACCGAAGATGAGACTAATATAATGTGGGATAAGATGACCACATGCATTAGGAGAATATCGAAAGAAATTCTTAGAGAATCAAAAGGCGGGGGCCCCAATCTAAAGAAACTTGGTGGTGGAATGGAGAAGTGCAAAATATAGTAAAAATCAAAAGGGAGTGCTTTAAAACATAGCTAACAACTAGAAACAAAGAAAATTTGGAGAAATATAAATGGGCTAAAAAGGAAGCTAAGAAAATGGTAAGAGATGCTAAGTTAAGGGCGTATGATGATCTATATACAAAATTAGGCATACAAGAAGGGGAAAAAATATTTATAAACTTGCTAAACTTAGGGACAGAAAAATAAAAGATATTAATAACGTTAAGTGTATAAAGTGATGATTCGAGAGTTATAGTCAAGGATGATGAGATTATGGAAAGATGGAAAAACTGCTCCGAGAGGTTATTGAATGGAGATAATGGTAGTATAATAAATATAGAGGAACTTAGGGAGACTCGAGAAAATATATTTTTTCGTAGAATTAGGACAACAGAGGTTATGATTACTCTAAAAAAGATAAAAACAGGGAGGACTTTAGCATCAGATGGTATCCCTATTGGGGTTTGGAAGTGTTTAGGGGAGGAAGGAGTGTCTTGGATTAACATATTATTTAATAGAATTATAATGACTAATAAGATACCCGATGAATGGAGAAAGAGTATTTTAGTACCTATTTATAAAAATAAAGGGGACGTACAAAGTTGTTCAAATTATCGTGGTATTAAGTTAATGAGTTATACAATGAAACTTTGGGAGAGTGATTGAATATAGATTAAGATTGAAAACAACAGTATCTGAGATTTGGGATTATGTCTGGGAAGTCAACAATTGAAGCAATTTATTTATTGAGGAGATTACTGGATAGGTATAGGGAGAAAAAGGACCTTCGTATGTTTTTTATAAATTTGGAGAAAGCGTATGATAGGATACCAAGAGTTATAATATATGGTGGGTTCTACATGAAAAATGATTGACTCGTAGATATAGTGATGCGATCAAGGATATGTATGATAGATAGGGCCATGACTTTAGTAAGAACATCAGTCGGAGAAAGTAATGAATTTCCAATTATTGTAGGTTTGCCCCAAGGTTTAACATTAAGTCCTTTTCTCTTTGCTCTTGTTATGGATAAGTTGACTGGACAAATACAAGATGAGGTGCCGTGGTGCATGCTATTTGCCGATGATATTATTTTAGTGGATGAAATTAAGACGAAGATTAATGCTACATTAGAATTGTGGAGAGAAACTCTAGAAACAAGAGGATTTAAAATAAGCACTAAAGCACAATATGTGGAGTGCAATTTCAATAGTAATAGGAGGGAAAACGGGGATGTGGTGAAATTGGAGGATTAAGAGATAGCTAGAAATGACCATTTTCGTTATTTAGGCTCGATTATCCAAAAAGATGGATATATTAGTGATGATGTTACTCATAGGATAAAAGCAGGCTGGGTTAAGTGGAGAAGCGCTATCGACGTATTGTGTGGTAGGCGAATACCTTTGAAGTTAAAAAGGAAATTTATAGGATGGCCATTAGACCCGCCATGTTATATGGGACTGAGTGTTGGGCAACCAAAAAACAAAATGTGTAGAAAATGAGTGTGGCGGAGATGCGAATGCTAAGATGGATTTGTGGTAAAACTTGAAAGGATAAAATTAGTTACGAAGAAATTCGTGAAACAGTAAAAGTATCTCTTGTAGAAGATAAACTGAGAGAAAATCGACTTAGATAGTGTGGACATGTCAAGCGTAAGCCAATGGATGCCTCCATAAGGAAGAGTGATTTAGTTAGTATTGAAATAACGCCAGGGGTAGAGGTAGGCCTAAATTGATTTGGTGGGATATTGTAAAAAAGGACATGATATCACGTGGTTTAACCTAATATATTGAACTGAACAAAATGGAATAGAAAAATAGGATTCATGTAGTCGACTCCAAATAATTGGGAAAAGACTTTGTTGACTTGAGTTGAGTTAATCACCACAATCACCCGTTTCGACGAATTTGTTTTAGTTTAACACATCATAATATATAATGATTTAGTAAATTTTTTTCGATTACCGAGAGAAATATCATGTCGTCCACAAATTGAAGATGTGAAACCTCAACATTTTCCTTCCCTACCTTGAATTTGAGAGCTCCACACTCTCTTGCCCAATCTATAATTCTACCTAAAACATCTACCACCATTGGGAATGAGAATCCAAAGGGAATAAGGAAGACGAGAAACAGTTCACCTTACCAGTGCCTCTTAGATGCCCAATTTTTTCCCTCACCTTCCATTAGTACGGATGAAGAAGTTGGCCGAAGTCACACGACCTTTAATCCCCTTTCTCCATCACCCTGGTAGCCTTTTCATTTCATATCGAAAGATTCTCAATCTACATGACCACAGGCTTATCCAGTACATTTTCAACACAACTCTCATCATTTTTTTGAATCAATATTTCTTGACTACCTTATTGGTAATGAATGCAAGATCGAAAAATAGCTCATCGGTTAAAATAAATCGTCTCTATCAACACGTCCCGTAATCTCAAAGGCAACACTTTGGCCTAGTTTTTGTACAACCCAGTTGTTAAGCTCGATGCTTCAAACGTAATTCTGAATAAATAACACAAGCATAGACAATTAACTAATCGAAATATTTAAGAATTGCAAAACATCTTCCTTAATCACACCCAAACACTCCTTAAAGAAAACTCGAGAGAATCCATCTGGGCCCAAGAATTTCTCCCCTTTACACTCCCATACCCCTTTTCTAACTTCATCTTTCTCAAACTCTCTTTCAAGCCATCCCACATTTTCTTCCTTAAGCTCCCTCGCAGCTTGTTCTTCGTTACGCTGAATAGCGTCAAAATCTATGGTATGGTTAACGTAATCCTGCACCATACTTTTAGAAGAGTACCTCCCCATCGGAGTCGCCAAATATAAGAGGTTAGGCCCCTTGTAGCTTCGGAGTATGGTAATACTAGTTGAGGTTTAACCCCTATAGGTATGGAGATAAACGATTAACCCAAGAACTCTTTAAAAAATATACAGGTGAACACAAGAGAGAACGGGGTATACCTTGTAGGCTTCCTCTTCGTCGTTCGATAGGCCCACATGACTGTTGGATCTTATCATCCCACGATTCTGGGAAGTCTTCCATCGTCTTGGCCAAGATGTTGACTAAGATCTTGTTAGTTGCTTCGGCTTGACCATTGCCCTTAGGATATGCCACCGTTGAGGTATGATGAACGATGGCATATTTGTTTGTAAGCATCATTACTTTTTTGTTGACAAATGGGGTCCCGTTATCAGAGAGGATAACATTTGGAATCCCAAACCTACAAATAATGTACTCTTGATGAAGTTAGCCACCACACGTGCAGTTGCTCTTTTGAGTGGTATCGCCTCATTTCACTTCGTAAAACATTCTTTTGCCACGAGTATCCAGACTTCCCCCCTCGAAGATGGGTGTATTTGCCCCTACCAGGTCAAATGGCCAAGTGTGGAATGGGTAGGAGTGGCCAGAGAGTGTAAGTCTACGAAGGAGCATGGATCGTGTTTTCATGTAGCTGGCATGCCTTGTATTTACGTACAAACTTAGCAGAATCCTTCACCATAGTTCGCCAATAATAATCCTAGGTTATTAACTGGTCATATAGCTTTGCCCCTGCAATGTGAGCTGGATCGTGAGCTTGTTTCAAACCTCTGTTGTCTCCTCCTTTATGATGCATTTTAATAGCCTGTTGAAGTATCCTCTGCGATAGAGCTGCTCTTCTTGAACGTAGAACCGTGGGGCCCTTCGCTTGAGTCCCATCGCATCCATTTTCTCTATAGGAACAACTCCATCTTTGATAAAATCAATGTAAGGTTGTCTCCAGTCCGTCTGAGTCTCAACGAAGTGGCATTCAGCTGCCTGAAAGAAAAGTTGACATTATCGCATTTTCGTTGTAACTCTGCTGCATCTTGCTTCATCGTCGGCCAGAAGTATCCGTCTATCTGAATTCTTCTGTACAGAGGGATCTCAGTTATTTCGCAGTGTTCGTCATGTGCCTTCTTTAACTTCTGCTCTGCTTCTTCTTGACCGATGCATCTTGACAGCCATCCTTCCACGTTCCTGAACTAGAGATTTCCTTGGTTGGCAAAGTACTACGTTAGCTCTTTCAGTTCCATCTTGCCTTTTCAGACTCTACCTGCTTCCTGATCTCGCCCCTTTAATCCGATCATCTTCCATTGGTAAGATCGATTGCACAACTTAGAGAGCTGTTCTCTGTTGTATCACCACAGTAGTTGTGTCGGTTTTCATAGCCACTTTCTGAGCAATGGTGGCATAGGCATCGGTATGTTTATTTATCGTTCTGGATGTCTTCTTACCTTGACCTGATGGAACTGGTGATCAGTCGTTGGAAGATCCGTTCTATAAGGTGCCAGGCCGAGGTGCTTCAGCGCATATTCCCCGTTCACTTGCTGAACCACCAAGTTTGAATCACCTTTGGTGCACAGTGAACGGATGCCCAAAGGGGCTTCTAGCAACCCCAGTACTAACGCTTCATACTCTGCTTCATTGTTGAAGCAAGGGAAATCTAACTTGTAGGACAGGTAAAATTCTTCTTTCCCTTTAGTAAGGATAACCCCTGCTCCCTTCTTTTCCGCCGAAGAACCATCGAACTGCATCGTCCATTCTTTAAGATTAGCATCCAGAAAGTGTGCTTGCAAATCATTCCCCGGAATGCTCTCTCGGGGTGGCTCAAATACCCCAGATGGGAAAATTGCCAATAGGTTTGCATACGCATGGCTCTTGATCGCGCGAGGGACCATGCATTTTAAGTCATATTCTGAAAGGATGAGGAACCACATAGCTGCTCTTCCAATCAAAATAGTTATCGCCAACAAAAACTTAATTAGGTCACATCTTGTCGCAATGTGAATTGTGAAAGATAGCATGTAATGTCTAAGTTTTTGTGTTTCAAACACCAAGGCTAAACAATGTCTTTTTATACTACTGTACATTGCCTCTGGTCCATGTATGATCCTACTCAGGTAGTAGACCGACCTTTCTTGCCCATCGTTTTCCTGCGCTAAGAGAGCTCCAACGGACCTCGTAGTAGATGTGAGGTAGAGTTGCAACGGTATCCCTGCCTTGGGAGGAATTATCGTTTGTGGAGAAGTGAGCAACTTCTTCAACTTGGTAGAGATTCTTGGTGAGCTTCCTCCCATTTGAACTTTGTGTCCTTTCACAACAGCTCCATAAGTGGATGAGTTATTTCGGCGAGTCCTAGAAAAATCTTCTAAGGTAGGAGACTTTACCGAGGAAACTCTTGAGCTCCTTCGTTGTTCTTGAACGTGGCATCTCTAGAATCGCTCGTTGCTTGTCCTGGCCATCTGCACTCCCTGTCGATTTACCACAAAACCAAGGAACTTTCAACTTGTAATCCCGAAAGGGCACTTCAACGGGTTCATTTTTAGTTTGTACTTTGTACGCCAGGTGAACACCTTTCTCAGATCATCCAGATGGGACTCCTCCTTCTTCGACTTATGACCAAATTATCTGCATAAAATTTCAAGAACTTATGAAAGAAGTCATGAAAAATGGCCATCATCGTCCTTTGATACGTTCCCCAACATTCTTTAACCAAAAAGGCATCACTTTGTAAATGAAGTTGTCTAACGGGGTTCTGAACGTCGGTTTCTCTGCATCAGCTGGGTCCATCTTGACCTGGTTGTAACCTATGTATCCATCCATAAAGCTGTACATCTCATGCCCAATAGTTGCATCAATCAAGCTATCAATGGAGAGTAGAGGGAACTCATCCTTCGGGCAAACTCTGTTCAAATCCTTGAAGTCCACACAGGTCCTTATCTGATTTTTGTCCTTCCCTACTGGGACGGTGCTTGACAACCAAAGTGGGTGTTGTATCGGCTTGATGACCCCCGCCGCTAGCAATCATTACACCTCCTCTTTGATTTTCAGGTCCAGTTCAGGCTTGTAAGTTCTTGTGGTTTGCTTCACCGAATGGCTGAAGGCATGACGTTAAGCTTGCGGCAACTTACTTCTTCATCTAGCCCTTCCATGCAAAAATGTCTCTGTACTCTCGAATTAGCTCAACTAGGCCCTTCTTATCTCCTCGCTCAAATCTTTTAAAATGAAGATGGACTTTGGGTCTTCTCTTTCATCGGCTAAGCCCTGCTGTTCCAGTTCTTGCACTTGTGGGTTTGGCTGATCCGTCATGTATTCTGGCTCTTCTCCCACTTCTTCCACAAACTCCAGTATGTTAGAGTTGTCTATGACCATACATTGCCCCTGTTGATCTACTAGAAAACACTCATACACTGAGTTAGCCTCTTTGTCAGCTTTTAGAACAACTCTTTCGACCCCCCCTCACACCTTCAGCGGAGATAAATCACCCTCCCATTGGCGATCTTCTTCTTGCACTGCCTACTAGCCGTTACAACTACCTTCCTCTTCCTTTCCCTTGAGGTTTCTACCGGTCTGTTTCTAGAAAACCTACTCAGCACGCTCTGTTGTTGGGCTTCGTGCTCCATCGGATCCATCCTAGGCCCCATTCTATCTCTGAGTTGTTTCGAGATATTCCGGGGCTTAGGATCAGCATGATGAACCTCCTAAGCTATTTCTCTTCTTCCTCTTCCCTTACTGGTCTGGCCATTCACAGACCCCATCCGTTCTCTGATAGAGGGAGCTCTGGCTGCTTCCATTCTTCTCGTTAGGACCTTGTCATCCTCCTCCAGTTCTGTGTAGAACGCTGCGTCCACCAAGTGAGCTTCTTCGGTGGCAAAGGGTTTCTTCGTTGCACGTATAACGATTTCAATCCTTTCACGCTTGTCTTTGCGCATTGGTGATATGTCAAAGGGACTAAACCATGATTTTGCATCCACACCCTTCCTATCAGAAGGTGGTAAGAAGCACTAGGTTCCCCATCACAATTCCAACGTTCACATATCCAATCGACTTGGATGATTGGTTATCATAACCAGAAATTACCAAAGACATTGGTATCAACCTTGCCTCTGGAATGTTGGATGCATGGAAGGAATTGATGGGCATAATGTTTATCGATGATCCCCCATCCATCAAGGCTCTTGCAAAACTCACCCCGTTAATACTAGGAGTTACTTACAAGGGCCTATTATGTGGGAACCTTACAGCCCTATCAGCGTTACTAAAAGTTACCGCCAACAAAAATTTCCTTACCAATCTGACCATGGGCCCTTTCCACCTCAGCGATGTCATTGCATTCTTCTGTGCAATGTCCGGGATCGATTGCGTTATCTTTACTCGGCTCTCTTTCGGCATCCCCACCAGGTCGAAGAACCATGAGAACTTGGGTGACTGAGATACCGCCTGGTATCTTAACCCCTGGTCACCTTCTAGATTGTACACGTCTTCTACATCCCTGGCACTAGCTTTATCGTAAGCTATCACTATGTTGGCCATTCCCCTGGTACAGTCCTCCAACGCTTCCTCAAACTCTTTCCCATCTATCTCCAGCTCCCTCGCCTCCCATTCAGCCTCTTCATCACAAGCAACTATCAAATTAGCCCCATCTGCCGGCGGAGGTTGGCGTTGACAATCTCCTCAGGGATCTGCTGAGTTCCTGTCTTCATGTGTTTGCTTATGATCTTCCCTAATGTGAAGCAGGTTGCTGTTGGATGACCCACCTTTCGATGGACCTGGCAATACTTGGGTTCAGCCCTTGTCTCTGCGTCTGGTTCCACGGCTGGAATACCCTTGGGTTCATATACTGTACCCCCTTGGACCATGGTGTTGTAACAACTGACAACCTCCTCAACAGTACAAGCCAGCGGTGGTGGATCCTCTGTCTCTACCGAACTTCCTCTTGTTGTCCTTCTTCGGTTGCTTGGACCCTTCTCCCCCATCGGCGTACCCCACTCGCGGGGGCTGTCCTCGTGTCACAACGGGGTGTATCGGCTGTCTGAACATCACAGGCACCACGACTGCACTTGGTCGAACAATCAACTATATATTCCTTGCTGCCTTTAGAAATGCCGCAAAAGTTTTTTCGCGCGTTTTGTTTTTGAGGTGGCAGATGTACTCTGGGAACAAACCTTCAACACAAATCTGAAGCACCTTCAACACAAATCTGAAGCAGTTTGGACTCCTTGGCCTCTTCTCTTACATGGAGAGACCTTTCCTTGAACCTTCGAACGTACGCTACCACTTCCTCCCCTGGTCGTTGCTTCTCCCTACCTAGCTAAGTCAGCGTGAACTCATCTTCTGCCAGAAAGAACTTCTGGACAAACAGCACATGCATTTCCTCCCACGTTGAAACACTTTTTGTTGCCAAGTGCGAGTATCAAGTGTAAGCCTTATCGGTTAGGGATTTGGAAAACTCTCTCAGCCTAAGCTTCTTGTTGTTGCAATGATCCCCCAGATGCTCAATGAAGCGCTTGATATGTTCCTTCGGGTTTCCTCCCTTTCCTGTGTACTTGTCAAAAATGGAAGGGATGTAGTCCTTTGGGTAAGGTTCATAGTTATATTCCCGAGGGTAAGGAGTAATATTCCTGCGGGTAAGGAGTACGAAAATCATCGTACACCGATGCTACCTCACTGGCTGACTGCGAGGAAGCTGTTATCATCTTTAACATCTCCTTTTGCATCTCCTTCATCATTTCTTCCAAGGCAGATGCTGGTGTTTTGTTGCCTCCTTGAGCTAAGGGCTGAGGGACCACAGGTGGAATACCTGTCACACCTGGTGTACTTACCACAGGTGGAACGTCTGCCACACCTGGGATACCCACCCCTGGAATAGGGGTGGGTACTGTGGTCGTGGGGCCAACTCCCGTTGGAGCTGAGCTCGATGGGCTATCGGAGCCGCCATTGGTGTCACGAAGGAGCTGGGGTCAAATCCTCCCAACGCCGCTGCAGCTACAGGAGTCTGCAAGAACTCAAGAAATTTGCCCAAGAGAACGGTCATTTGTGCCTGTTCCATCCCGGCACTAGTGGAAGCTTGTGTCACCGCTGGAATTCTTGTCGCTGTTTGAACTGGGGGTACATCCACTCGAGGAACCCCATCTCTGGTTGCCTCAAGCTCCTCGCAGCTTGTTCTTCGTTACGCTGAATAGCGTCAAAATATATGGTACGGTTAACATTATCTTGCAACATACTTCTAGAAGAATACCTCCCCAGCGGAATCTCCAAATGTAAGGGTAGTCTCCTTGTAGCCTGGGAGTATGGTAATACTAGTTGAGGTGTAACCCCTATAGGTATGGAGATAAACTATAATCCAAGAACTCTTTAACAAATACAGGTGAACACACAATATTATATATGATCAACACCCAAATTGAACTCACAATACACTCGTGTATAACTCAAACAATAATAAAGGAAACTCAGAAGTAACTCATTCGAAGGGAGAGAGAAGTAATCACCACACACCAACAACGTTTGAAAGATCTCTGGTTAGCTATTAAAAGCTTCACAATAAATGACAATGGTGGGTCAGTAAGTACTCTGGTTTGCAATAACTTCTATATGATATATTCTCTCTCTAGAAAGAACTCTCGCCTCTCAGAAGTGGTTGAGGCCAATAAATAGCCCCACCCTTCCCAAGATGCCTCAGGCCTCCACAGCTGTGAAAGACATCCCTCATACTTTACATCACAAACATTAAATGCATGATGAGCCCGTCAGTCCTACGTCATAAACATCAAATGTCAAGGCATGCCTTTTGCCAATCCATTGTGCGTCAGAGGAGTGTCACAGCAGAGGTGGCTCACCAATTGTCTGACAACTCCAAATACCATAGTAGTTTACTAAGTACGAATTGAACAGTGTTTAGCTGGCTGGTGATATCACCTAAAGTAGATGTTGTGACATTTGGTATTGGTAGATGACTGTTTGGCTCAAAACTCAACACACGAGGGAACTCAAGACTACTCCGCACAAGCTTTCACGGTGAAAGGTCGCTCGGTGTTTTACGAGGTGTATCTAAGATGGTCAGGGTAAGCCTAACGCTGCCTCACTTCTCAATCCTCCAAACCAAGTCCCTCCAAAGTTCTCACGACGAGGTCATTCGATAGAGCATGCAAGCTCATCCAGGCCCTGCCAGGTCTCTCACGAGTACCGTTTGACCTCACACTGAATACTACAATCGTTATATCATTACAATCAATGATACTGGGTACAGCTTAACTAAATAAGAGAGAGAAGATGAAGGGTGAACTCTCTCGGTCAATCTCCTCACTGGGCTATCACGCCGAGCTGCCACATTGAGTTGTCTCACTGAGTTGCCTCACTGTCTTCATGCTGCTTCCTTCCCTTGAGTCTCTTCTATTAACTGGTGATGCTTTCTCTAATTTAGAGATTATCTTGAAGCCCCCCCCCCCCCCCCACACACACACACACTCACCCACAACTACCTTATTGGTAATAAATGCAAGATTGAAGTTTTGTCTTCATCTAAAAATAGCGCATTGGTTAAAATAAATCGCCTTTATCAACATGTCTCGTAATCTCAAAGACAACACTTTGGCCTAGTTTTTTGTACAACCCAGTTGTTAAGCTCGGTGCTTCTTAGGGATTTGACAAATGTAATTCTAAATAAATAACACAAGCATAACCAATTAACTTACTGAAATATTTAAGAATTGAAGGACATCTTCCTTAATCACACCCAAACTGACGTAAACTACACGTCAATGGCCAAGAAAACAAACAAACCCTAACTTTAGAGCGAAAGTCTAGAGATTTATTATATTTCAAAATGGAGGAGTGCCTTCAAATGAAGACTACATGGGTATTTAAAGGGAGTAGTAGCTTAGGCTCCAAGCTAAGGCACTAATTACAAAAATGCCATTACTACTCCTTACCTCTAAATAACAAAGCAAAAGAAAGAAAAATACAAGTAATAAAATAAAAGAAAATACAAAACAAAATAAAATGATTAATAAACCCTAAAATAAGGACCCATTTCCATCACAAACACTCCTTAAAGAAAACTCGAGAGAATCCATCTAGGCCCAAGGATTTTTCCCCTCTACACGCCCATACCCCTTTTCTAACTTCATCTTTCCCAAACTCTCTTTCAAGCCATCCCACATTTTCTTCCTTCATTGAACCAATCCAATCCTTCCAAGCCAGAATGCATTCATCTTTTTGAACAATTATTTTATAAAGGATGTTATGATTTCCTTTACAATCTGTTCACGTCATATTTACTTTTGGTCCTTCCTGAATTAAGAGTTCTTTTTCTAAACTAATGTAGACAATTAGGTGAGTTTCCAAAGTTACTTATTCCAGTAATAGCCACGAGAGTACAATCATTGCATTCCACAAGTATACATCATAATCTTTATGAGGGTAAAATTGTAAAGTAAAATATTTTTTAAAAATGTTTTGACGTTCAAACGGGGACTTCTAATTTGAAACTTAGGGTGTATAAATTCCTATAAATTTGAAACTCTTCACCTCACTTCCTTGCCACCACAACTGACTGCAATCTTGAAATTCCTTATGCTTGAGCTACATGTTATCAAACTTAATGGTGTTTATCCCCACCAAATTGGACTTATATCCAACACAATCAGACAATGATCCGATGCTAATCTATGCAAAAATGTTCGTCATTGGAAAAATATCTTCCAACAGAAATCTGTATGTATGAGTTCTCCGAATGTATGTTTTGTAGAGGATATAAAACCAACACGTGGTTTAACCAAGAGATCAACAAACTTTATTTCTCACTGTAGCAAGTTTGATTTTTCTCCTGAAGTAGACCATGTGAACAAACAATTGCTTTACCTTTCCCCCCTTAAACCCGTCTCTCTAATGCAGCAATTAAAATCTTTGTTAAGTATTATTCATCAGTTTGTTTTTGACGGATAAGTTTAATTTCTGCTTGAATAAACTTGTAGTGGACTAGTTATAAAAACAAAATTCACGCTGAAATTGGTTTTGCATTGTTAATCTGAGTACAACTCCATCTGGTTTCTCCAACCAGACTGTAGCAAGTTTGATTTTTCTCCTGAAGTAGACCATGCGAATAAACAATTGCGTTACCTTTCCCCCCTTAAACCCGTCTCTCTAATGGAGCAATTAAAATCTTTGTTACTTATTATTCATCAGTTTATTTTTGACGGATAAGTTCTATTTCTGTTTGAATAAACTTGTAGTGGACTAGTTTTGTGAATGTATAAAAACAAAATTCACGCTGAAGTTGGTTTTGCATTGTTAATCTTAGTACAACTCCATCTGGTTTCTCCATTTATTGATTAATTTTCTGTTTTGCAGGGAGGCTGTGAGCTGCCAGTATTGCAAAGGTAAACGGTAGTTTAGATAAGACTTTATCATTATCACTTACCTTTTTTTTTCCCCCCTGTTTTTGAGATTTACTATATGTAAAGATAGCCTAAATCTTGTGTTTTTCTACCTTCAGATGCTATAATCAAGAAATTATCCATACATGTCTGACATTTAGTTTGTGATAATATTCAGGATTTTTCCATAAAAGACATGTCAAGAAGTCTGCTGGAGCCATCACTGCTAAATGTACATATACATGTCACAAATGCCATGGTGGTAAATGGTCAAAGGTTGACACCGAGAAGGGGAAATCACAGTTGGAGAAGATTGGCAACAAGAAGGGGAAATCACAGTTGCAGAAGAAGAAGAAAGTCTCCAAAACCTTGAGCCAATTCCGCGCAAAAATTGCTAAAAAACTTATCAAAGACAAGCAACCTGAGCAACCACATAATGAGGAAAAGGATTTGATTTTACCTCTTCGGCGTTCTTCTAGGAAAGTCAAACGTTTGCCAATCCTAAACAAAATTATTGGAGGTGACAAACAAGAGAAACAATCCAAATTTAGAAAAGGGTCATCTGAGAAACCGAATACAGGTACTCGACAGAAGAAGAGAACACTGGTGTATCATAGTTACTGGCTGAATGGTCTCCAGTTATCCAGAAAGCCAAACGATGAACGGGGGATGGATTTTAGGAGAGAGAAAATTCTCACCCCTTCTGAAGAGTCGACTGTCATCCTGGAACAACCTAAATGCGGTCTTTGTCGTGAAACAGAGTTCAAGTCTACTTTGACTTATATTCAATGCGAAATTTGTGGAGGTAATTAGGCAACAAGTTGTCTCATCTGGTAACACTTATTTAATTTTTTTTTTGGCTTTTCTTGTTATTTTTCTATTGGGTTAAATAATATTTAGTCCCTAAAACACTATTCTATTTAATTTTTAGTCCACCTTGTTTTCAAAACTAACAAAAACAGGGCACCATTTGGCGGCTGACATGGCAGTATTGGCTACCACATTAGTGTCAGTAATGATGTGGCAGTAAATGTTGCCACGGCCGCATCATCATCGTTGCTGACATGGTAGGTGGTGTTGACGTGACACTGCCATAACAGCTGTCCAAAAGAGCCCAACCAATACCACTATTGCGGGTGATGTCACTGTAAGGGACTAAAAATTAATTTTGAAAAATGTTGGATTAAAAACAATTTAAAAAATAAATCATTGGTTATTTGTTATACGCCTCTTTTTTTTTTTATGTTTTATTTCTACACCATTGTTGCTGATTATGCCTTCTATCCTTTTTGGCTGTTGAAGCATTCTTGCTCCTGAATTTTGAGTTTTATATTATATATTTACATTATCTTAATATGTACATCATGCAGATTGGTTCCATGGAGATGCTTTTGGACTTAGAGATGAAAACATAGGTAATCTCATTGGATTTAAGTGCCACATGTGCTGTAGTCGAACTCCTCCTGTCTGCTCCCATTTTCATACTACGAGACGAAGTGTAGCCCTATCGCGTAGGTCAAGAAAATGAGGTGTGTTCAGCAGGAAATGGGCAGTTACCGTAGCTGGAGCAAAGAACAAAGGCAATTAATATTTCTAGAAAGAGAAATTGGAGATCACCAGCGATATTGAAGAAGTCTGTAGAGAGAGAATGCTTTGTAGGAAGATAATTCGCTTGAGTTGGGCAAAGGACATGCTCTAAATGTTTAATGTGGAAGTTACGGTGAAAGAATCGACATCAGTAGGGCATAATTGTCAAGAATTGTTTGGTAAAAACAGCCATCCAGTGGTATGTGGTATATAAGAATAGTGGCGACTCAAAAGATGTTGTAGTTTAGATTTTCAACTTATACTTTGACTGATGTAATGAGGGTACCAATTCCATGGAGGGTAAACCATTTGAGTTTTCTTATGTCATTTAAATGGTAGCTGAATTGAAAGTACTATATAGGGATGATTCCCTCAATTTAATTACAAAAAGTTGATTGATTTAAAGGATTATATCCATCCCTTTCTTTTTTAGGGTGATTTTGATTTGGGTACCAATGGTTGTATACAGATTTGGGTACCTCCATAATTATTATTTAGATTTTGATACTTTTTCCGTTGATGAATGTATATGTTCGCCGCTGAATGTACCAAAGCTTGGAAGAATTAAATTAAAGTAGCGACAAAACGATTACATTCAGCGACAGAGCAATTTCATTCAATGCCGAATTAGCTACCAAAGGCTTAAAAAAGGGTGCTTTTGACACCACCCCTTGAGATAATGTAGTACATATAGATACCTCCTACGTATTCAATAATTAGAGTTATCCCCTTCCCACCACTACCGTCACCACCCCCTGCAGCTGCCGCACATGTGCATCAACCCACTTTTCCCTTATGCATGCCGGGGTAATTCTAATTAAACTAACATGTAGGGGGTAACTCTAAATACTGAATTATCTTGATGGTAAAGTGAACCCATCCACCTCCCCCCCCCCCACCCCACCCACCCACCACCACCCAAAAAAAAAAAAAGTAGAAAAAAAAATGAAAATAAAATTATGTTCCAAAGTCTAAATACGATCATTGGTTAGGAACCCAATTTATACCCCCTTTTTTATTATTTATTTTTTTCTTATCCTCTGATTTAACAAACGAAAAAATAGATTGCTGGAATATGGCATTATTGTCTAGGCAGGTATTTCTGCTCTCGCATATGTTTTCATATGTTTTTTGAACATGTGTACTGACATTATTTTGTCCTAAATCATTAAGCAGATAGCTCTGATTTCACTTCTTTCTTTTCAAACCATCCAAAGTGGCTCCTCAGCAAGACGGCTTAGAGTGCTTGGATTGGAGTAGCAGTTAAAGGTTTTTATCACGCCTCTATATGAAAATGTTTTATTATGCAGCAATGGCAATCCTACATAGGCCTTGACATCTGATCATTGTCTTGATCTAAAGAGAATGATTATGATGCTTCTTTGGTAGGTTAAAACATGCTTATCTAAGTATTGGAGTTCATGTGAAGAAATGATCTTTAATTTAAATGTGAAATTTGAATTTGGGCTTCATGCATTGAACATGAAGTGTTCTCTCACCCCTTTCATTTTTTCCCCTTTGGAATGATGAAATAACTAATCCTTTTAATATGAATTGCCAATTTCCCATTTTTTGTGTTGTAGATTATTGTTTTTTCCCCCAAGATTAAGCCATCCATGTGTGAAATTCTCGTTTCACATACTCACATGGTTATCCCAGTAAACTCTACTCTAATATGATGTGTATGATCAGAATATATATTTATATATATTATATATGCTAGAGAACAAAATTTTATTGAAAAACACTATTACAATAGAGGACAACATGTCTGCCAACGGAAGTACAAAAACAGCCCTTTAGGGCATTGCCCCATCATAACCAGACTCAAAATCCTACGAAAAGCTATAACAAAATCATTGTTCAACCCTATAAACAATTGTTCCAAGAAGAATATAATAAAGAGTAAGGAAAACCTGCACACCCATTCCCAAAGAGACACCAAAGTCGGATTTGGTTCTATTCTATCCACATACCCTCTTTCTCCACTTTACAACCTACAAAAATACGAGAATTTCTTTCACTCCATATGTGCCAAAATAAAGCCAAGACCACAAATCTCTAAATGTGTCACCTTTTCTTGCTCCCATTCTACATTTATCCGGTAAAAAACATATCCAAGGCATGTTAGGGAAGAGTATATTGGATTTCAAATTCCCACTTCACTTTATTCCATAGAAAAATAGCAATCGGGCTGACGTTAACTACACGTCAAAGGCCCAAAACAAAACAAATAACAAATTCTAGAGAGAGAATCTAAAAATGCCGTGTATTCAAGAATGAAGGTCCCTTACAAATGATGACGTACATGGGTATTTATAGTTGTGTAGGGAAGGTTCTAGAGCCATTCTACAAATATCTACAAGTGGACCCACTCGCACAAGTGAGTGTAACTAACTAACTTATTAAATGTGCTTCCACTTGTTAGATGCTTCTAGATTGTTCTAGAATAACAAATACCTGGACATCACTAGAGTACAAAATATCTAACAAGTACAAAGTAACAAAATACAAAAAAATATTAAAATAACCCTAATTTCCATTCGTACGATTTTTTTGATAATCAACACACCAATACACCAATCGGGAGGAACGACACTTCGTTGTGATACCAATTTGACGTAAACTATACGTCAAAGGCCCGAAACAAAACAAATAACAAATTCTAGAGAGCGAATTTAAAAATGTCTTGTATTCAAGAATAAAGGTCCCTTACAAATGATGACATACATGGGTATTTATAGTTGTGTAGGGAAGGTTCTTGAGCCATTATACAAATATCTACAAGCGCGCCCACTTGCACAAGTGGGGTATAACTAACTAACCAATTAGATGTGCTTCTACTTGTTAGATGCTTCTAGAATGTTCTAGAACTAACAAGTACCTATACGTCACTAGAGTACAAAATATCTAACAAGTACAATATAAAAAAAATGCACGAAAATATTAAAATAGCCCTAATTTCCATCATTCTCCCTGGCTTCGAAAAGCTTGTCTCGAGCGTGAAGGGCTATGCTTAATTCCATGAATTCTTCTACTTGAAATGGGAGGTGACCTCGTACGCGACTCGCGTACCTACTTGCAAGAAACCCCCCAAAATAAGGCAAGAAATTTAAAGGGTTAGGTTGAATTGGGTGTGGTTTGATTTGGGACCTAGGGTTTTGATTTGGGGTAGGATAGCGCTTTGGATTAGAGATAGGGGTGGCTAGGGGTGGCCATAGGCCCGAGGCCCGCCAAGCCCGACCAGCCCGCCCAATAAAAAAATAGGGCTTGGGTAAGGTGAATAGGCCCGCAAAGCGGGCTTGGCAAAATTTTATAGGCCCGATTTATTTTCGGGCGGGCTTGGGCATGAGTTCTTAAGCCCGATGAGGCCCGGCCCGGCCCGAGGCCCGAAATATATATATATATATATATAGAGAGAGAGAGTGAGCGGTTCTCATGCATACCCCAGTTTGCATACCGCTGGCGCGGACCAATTTTGATAAAATAGTAAAAAAAATATTTTTGATGTAATTTTTTTTTTTATAGTTTCTAAACATTTCAATAGGACCATAAAAAAAAATTCAACTCAAAATGAATTTTTTTGCTATTTTAAAAAAATCGGTCAAACTTTGTCAGTTTTTAACAACTTAAAAACAACTTAAAAACTGACAAAGTTTGACCGATTTTTTTAAAATAGCAAAAAAATTCATTTTGAGTTCAATTTTTTTTTATGGTCCCATTGAAATGTTTAGAAACTATAAAAAAAAAATCAGCCCGAAATTATTTTTTTTACTATTTTAAAAAAATGGTCCGCACGGAGGGTATGCAAACTGGGTATGCATGAGATCCTTTCTGTATATATATATATATATATATATATATATATATATATATATATATATATATATGGGGGGGGGACTTTTATAAATATAAAAACGTATACCAAGTCTTTTCATGTAGAGTGGGAAACTTTATATATGGACTTTGTAATATATGGAGTTTAAAACAGATTTTTAATTAAAAAAAATCGTCTTTAAATAAAAAAATAGGTATTTTAATTTAAAAAAAATCTTTTAATTAACATAATAAGGCCCGATCGGGCGGGCCTGGGTAAAGAGCTTTCAAAACTGGACGGGCTTGGGATAACATAACACCGCCCGATCTAGGCCCGAGCGGGCTTGGGATAGCACTTAATTTTTTAAGCCCGGCCGAGCCCACCCCTAGGGGTGGCCATAGGCTCGAGGCCCGCCAAGCCCGCCCGATAAAAAAAATAGGGCATGGGTAAGGTAAATAGGTCTGCAAACCGGGCTTGGTAAAATTTATAGGCCCTATTTTTTTTTGGGCGGGCCTGGACATGTATTCTTAGGCCCGCTTGAGCCCGGCCGGGCCTGAGGCCTGAGAATTAGATATTATGTTCATCATATATATATATATATATTATTAGTTTGGTTTTTATTCCTTTAAGGTTAAAAATTACAAAAAAGAATATAAACGGATAACATTTAGAAATATCAATTTATGATTTATTTTCTTAGTCTTAAGAGTACATTCTAAAATAAATTTGCTAAACAATAAAAAAATAGGTCATAAATTTGCTACACAATAAAATTTAAGTAGAAAAAAATTCCTGTGTCCGGGCCTGGGAAAGAAGCTTCCAGACTTGGGCGGGCTTGAGATTACACAATGAGTCCCGAGTCAGGCTCGAGCGGGCTTGGGATTGCTCAAATATTTTCAGGCCCGGCCCGAGACCGACTGGGCCAGCCCAGGCCCGTCCCATGACCACCACTAATTAGAGATGGTGGGAGATGGTGTTTGGGGTTGAGGAAATCCGCTGAGGTTCTGGGATGGTGTTTTCTTGAAGAGATTCGGGTTGTCGAAGGGCTCGGGCATAGTTGCCAAATCGTGAATCGAGAACCCTATGAATCTGTGAACCGTGAATCGAATCAAAAGAACAGTGTTCTAAAAGGCCCGCCTAGGCTCCGCCTAGGCCCGCCTAGGCTTGAGGCTTGGGAGAAACGCATCGCCCACGCCTTATTACGCCTTATTCTTGGTAAAAGGCTTAAGGCACACTTTTTTAAAAAAAAAGGAAGGATTAGTTAACAAATATTGGTTATGGAGCATGAATATGAGAAATATGGCTACCAAATATATGAATATATTTTCAAAATTCAAGGTATGTATTATTTTATTATATTACTAGCCTTAGAATAATTAAAATAATAAAAAAAGGAAAAACGCCTTTTTACGCCTAGGCTCCGCCTAGGCGCGCCTAGGCTCCTAAGGCTTGAGGCTTGACCTCTACGCCTCGACCACGCCTCGCGCCTTTTAGAACCTTGCAAAAGAATCGATCTAAAAGTAAAATATGTAGGAAATAATATATAAATGCAAAGAGAACACATTAAAAATATGTAATAAACATATTATGACCTAAAATAAATTATGAGACGTGATTTCATTTAAATATAACTAACAAAATAAACTTCCATGTTCAAATTATGACCAAATTTTAACAATACCACCACCTACAATGCCCAAATTTAAATACAACAATATATTGTATAATATAATAACACAAATAAAGATTAAACACAACACTATAAAAATACGTTATAAAAAGAATACCATATAATTTAACTTTTAAAATCCTTACACAAGATTTTTTGGCTTCAATCGAACACAAAGCAACCTCCCTCTCGCGATCAACTTTAAACAGGTTAAAAGAGAAGATACAAGTGATCGCAATACGAAATAGAGGAAATTGCAGTTTCGAACACGTTTAAGGAGAAGAAGAAAAGTGATCGCAATTTAGGTTTCGTTCTAATATGTGTTTCAGTCACTTTCTTTTTCGCAAAGGGTAACTTAAGTTTGTACTAACTTCTTATTTTAATAAAAAAATATTTTTAGGATTATTTTAAAAGGAACAAAAAAATGAGCATTAAGTCGGTTGAAAATACCCGAAATCCTCAGAGAAACATGAATCGCACCTGAATCGTGGGTTGGTGCGATTCACGATTCAACCTCTGAATCGGCGGATTCAGCTCGATTTTTGGAACTCCTCCGTTTCTATTCTCGATTCGTATCGATTAGTATGTGAATTGGATCGAATCATATGAATTGAATCGCGAATCATAAGATTCTGACAACTATGGGCTCGGGATAGGCGATGCCGCCGAGTGGCTCAGAAGTTCTTGTTTTTCTTGTGATATCCGGATTGCCGAGGGGTTCTTTTCCGTGTCATCGGGAGAATGGCTCCGGTGGTTCGAGTGTGGCGAAAGGTTGTGGGGCTTTGGTAAAATAGGGTTTGTTGTGCTAATTTGTCAAATCTTTGTCTCAATTCTTGTTTGATCTCCTCTTGATGTCGATTTGATTTCTTCGGGGCCATTGAAAGTGTAGCGTACGATTTTTTTGATAATCAATACACCAATACACCAATCGGGTAACGACACCTCGCTCTGATACCAGATTGACGTAAACTACACGTCAAAGGCCCAAAACAAAACAAAACAAATAACAAATTCAAGAGAGAGAATAAGAAAATGTCTTGTATTCAAGAATGAATGTCCATTACAAGTGATGACATACATGGGATGGGTATTTATAGTTGTTCAGGGAAGGTTCTAGAGCCATTCTACAAATATCTGCAAGTAGGCTCACTTGCACAAGTGGATGTAACTAACTAACCAATTAGATGCGCTTGCTGCTAGAATGTTCTAGAACTAACAAATACCTATACATCACAAAAGTACAAAATATCGAATAAGTACAAAGTAAAAAAAATACAAGAAAATATTAAAATAACCCTAATTTCGATCACGGGGAATGGAGGAATAAATGATCCGTGGTTTCATTATTCAAGAAGCACGTAGAACACCGACTAGGAGATGAAGCCCAATCTTTCAACTTCCTTTGAATACGGTCACACACGTATATAAAAAGAAGCTATTTGGGATCTAATTCTCAGTTTCATCCAAAAATACAACTTGGAAGTGGGTGATTTGAATTTGGATGAATACGTGCATTTTTAACCGTTGTGATCATCATCTCTCCCTCTTCTAAGTTGTATTTTTGTATGAATTTTTTCGTAAATGATCTCATTATGAAAATCATGTATACCAATTTGGTTGAAAAATACATTTTTTTTACTATTTTTAAAAATAGGTATGTTCATTGGTATGTTGGAGAGCCTCACTGTGTGTGTATATATATATATATATATATATATATATATATGTGTGTGTGTGTGTGTGTGTGTGTGTGTATAAAATTAGTAGTCAAACCAATTTTTCTAAAATAGTGAAGATTCATAAATCCATATAAAACCTTCATCAGCAGGACCCGTTTGACAACCCAATTCCAAGGCTTGGAATTGGATTACCAAACGGACACTCAATGAAAAGGCAAAAAACCCAATAAATTCAGGTCGAGAGAATTTCAGATGAAGAAAATAAAATCTATTTGTTAGCTTGAAAAATTCCTTGTTTTGTAAGCAGTTAGGGACGATTAAGCTTATAATTTTAGTTTCTTATTTTATTTGTTGAATAAAACCTTTTATAAGATTATTCTTACACAGAGTATGAGGGGGAGATATGTAGCAATATAGAGAGGATGTCCAATGAATGTTTAGAAATTTATTAATTTTTGGCCCCGCCGTGTAAGTGTCTGGGCCATGTCTTTGAAGTGTCTGCCTTATTCGAAGTGTCAAACAAGCATGGCACACAATGTGGCGTGTGGGGTACGTGTCCGAAATGGCTCGACACCGGTACTTCACCTTCGTCGCAGAGTCTGTGCTTCCTAGATAAAGGTTAGCCGTAGGTCCTCTAAATTTCTGACGATGTGATCCCATAAAGACCCTGTTGCATGGGACATAGAAGCCAGTAGTTCCCCTCTTCTTTAATAAGATATTTTTCAAATGTTAGTTTGTTGGTGAAATGATTGAAAAGTTGAACATGTGTGTAATTCCAGAAATGATAAATTTATAGCTCTTCTGGACAATGGTCAGTTTTGAAATTGTTGTAGAAACCATGCAAAAAATACCAGCACAAGTTCTCAAGTTTAGGTTTTTTAGTTGTCCGAGTCTCTTGCACTATCTAGAGAAACTTTTTTGTCCATCTCTATTTCTCTGGATAGAAAAGGAATTTCATTAAATGAGAAATACGAAAGTACAAGTTAAGAGGGCAAAGAGTCCTCCAAATATACGGGTAAATAAGCAAAAAGCATCAACATGCCCCCCATCCTCACCCCATCCCCACACACCAAGAAATAAAATGCATAGCAAAATTCCTTGAAGTAGTTTTTATCTGTGCTCTTCCCTAATTCATGGAATATCTTCAACAAGAATCCTTCAATAGTAGGATAAACCTAAGTTTGTCAAACACGCCAAATTAAACCATTCAGAGACGTTGAGCTCTTGAGAAATTGTAGGACAATCCCAAGATTCCGTAATGAAGTTCATAAAGAATTAATTTGTGTAAAATCAAGCGAGTTCATTTTGTCCTTGGTATTTGTCTAGGCTGTTATAAAAGGCTTCAATTGATACTGCATAAAATAGCGAAGTGGCCTGGCATTGTCATAATTGTAGTCATCATTGGAAATTTATTAATGTTGTTTGATTCTGTTTTTTTTTTGTAGTATCTGAGAGCATCCACTAAGGAGCCAAGGCAGTGTCTCTTGTTTTTCGCTTTGAAGGTTTTGTTTTGCTGACAAAAGGTTCATATTTAGTCTATGCATATGGAGTTCAAACAAAAAATAATATAAACAAGAATTGTGTATTTTATTTTTGTTTATCGAAACATTGAAGTTGAACTAGTCACTTTGGATTGAATGTTGGTTCACCCATCCAGGCTGATGATCTGGTAACTTGATCTCTCGAAAAGAATTATCAATGACGACACCAATGTTGGTAGTTCTCAGGATTTGACTTCAAGCTTACTGTCTAATGATGTCATTTTCCATGCGTTTTCATGAAACTATTATATTATAATAGTTATGAGCTGATGGAAGATTTTGCTGCCCCTTTTGTTGAGGTTATTTAACTCCTCAATCCCAATTTAACTGTTCCGTCCTGTCCTTGTTTGAATGTCCCAAATCCTAAAAGTTAAACTTACTTTAAAACTTATAATTAAAAGAGAAAACGTGACATTGTTCATACATATAAAGCTTTAAAAACATGTTAGGAAGGTATTGGTTCCGGTTTGGTTCAGGTTCTTGGATCAGTTCTGGATCGTATCGGTTTGTGGTTTGGTTTGTTTCGATTTGGGTTTATGCTGGAACCAGAAACCGAACTGATAAAAATCAGTTCTGCAATTTTTGGAACCGGAACCAAATCAATGGGGGAAAAAACCAAACCAACCTAACCCAATGCATCCGGTTTGGTTTGGTTTGGTTTATCAGTACATTTTGTTGTTTCTAATTGAGATCCCAAGTTATTATATGAAGTAACATTGTTGTTTGATGCCATGTAAGTTATACATGAAGGGGACAAATAATTTGTCTTTTATACTCAATACTCAAATGTGTTCTTTTTGAGAGGTAAATTAAAAGAAAAATGAATGATTCTGATTCTGGATACAGCTAGCAAATATGATCTGATATGCAAATTGTGATAGTTTATATTATTTTCAAGTTACACGATTTTGTCTCGCATGGCATCTATATAATTGTGGTTACATGTCGTGACTCTTTAACATAAATAAGGTGAGATTGCATTCGTATAGATGATTTTGGACTGAGGTCGTAAACCTTTTCGTGATTATTTGAATTAATTAAATATGTTTAGTTATAATTTCCAAAGTTCTGAACATAGTTGGACCTTTTTTTAAGTTTTTCCAGTTTCCATGAAATGGACGGGTATGTTCTGTAACTATATTTTATAATTACTTGCACAAACACATGCTATGTTATATGTCAAAACCTTTGAAGGTTTGGTACGTTTCACTCTTCTAATTGTCTGCTCTTAGTTTCCTAAATTAAGTTCAATTCTCTCCTGTTTTGTCTTGTTCAAACACGTTGCTAAAATATTTCCCAAGAGGCCAAGATGAAGCTATGTATCTCTTTCTTTAGTGGTGAAATATATATACGCAAATGTAATGGGTTTATCGTTCGCATGCATGCTTGTTCAGGATCTGAGTTATGTCTCAGAATGGGTTGTCAATCACTTGCATAAATGATAGGCTCCACTTAGATGAGTAATGACTGAGTTTCATATGTAGCAGGCGAAACTCCATAGAGGATCAACTCCACATTGAGTCGCATGTTATTCTGTTAAATGCAAGCTGGCATTATGGACCCAATGTAGAGGCTCATTAGCCGATTACCTGATATGTTGTGCAATTGTTCTTCTCTAATATATATATATATATATATATATATATATATATATATATGGTGAGGCTCTCCAACATACCTCACTTAAGTGTACTGGGTTATAACATTTTGAGTCGGGTTTTTTTATAACGACCCAACCCAACTTAATACACTTAAAGTGAGCTGTGTTCTTTGGTGTGTTCAGTGAGTTGTGTTGGAGAGCCTCATATATATATGTGTGTGTATATATATATATATATATGTGTGTGTGTGTGTGTGTGTGTGTATCACAGGTAGGTTGGCACCTTTGCCAGGTAGATTTCTGACATACCAGGAAAATATGCTAGTCCCTCAGCCCTAATTGAAGATAATCGAAACCCCATAGCTCTTGCGGATTTTGTGAGTTATATACATTGAGGCTCTAGAAAGGGCTTCCTTAAGTTGATGGATTTATGGACCTCCCATTTTGGAGAGGCAAATTGAAATTTTCACCAAAGTTGGTAGAGATGATCTTCATGATGAGTGGATCCGTTTCACTGAATTTCATCAGAATTTGATAATATAGTGAATGGGATGATGATTGAAAGTTTTAAAGGTCAAATCAGATTTTCATTTCACTCCTTAAACATTGAGTTTTCGTCCAAATTATCATGTCCACCAAATTTGGTCACCCCCCTACAAGTGGGAGGTTTGTAAATATCTTAAGGAAGTATTTTTTAGAGCCTGGCATTATATATATCTGTGCGCTTAGATTTGCGTGTATAGGTTTGTGTCTGGATTTTCTTTGAAAGTTTTTTTCTTCTTATCTGTTTGATGATCTCTTTAGATGTGTGTAGAGTTGAGATTTATCTTCACCTTAATATTGTTCCCAGTTGAACATCGTCTATGTTTGTTTGCTTAGATTTATATTTTGTTCTTCTCTGCGTAATTTCTTCTCCTTTACTGATATTCTGGCGTAAACCAAAGCACTTGACCTGAATTGACATTGGCCAAAACCTATGGTTTCTCTTCTCCTCGGTTTGGCCGTCAGCCCTCAATGTCCCACAAGTAACAAGGTTGGTTTGGTTGATGTTATAACCCATGGTTTGGTCGCCCAAATGCGAACAACACTAAAAAGTACAGTTGTAAAGAGATGCAATCACTCTTGGCAATTTCATGTTTCTTTCTCCATGGGAGGTGTTAGAAAGCCAGCTTTTCTGATGCATCCAGATGTTTAATAAAAATATAATAAACTTATTATTTTAGCTATTTAGCTATTAGATTATTTATTTAGATATTGTTTAGATCATTATTAGGATTTATCTTCTAATTAGTTATCTATTTTAATTAGCTTATTTAGTTTCCTAGTTTGATTAGGAGACTTGCTCGTTTAGGATTATCTATGAATAAGGCCTTTGGCCCTCTCTTGTAATCATAATTATTAGGGAGGATTTATTTATTAATGAGATTTGAGAGAAAATATGGTTTGATTATTATTTTGTTCACGTGTGTTCATGTACGTGTCAATTTCGTTGCGTTTCACATCCAAGTGGTATCAGAGATGCGTTCGTTCCTGATTTTTCACACAAATGTGTGTCCAATCCTGTGTGTATCAAGGTCACGAGCTATGGTAAGCGCTCGGGAAACTTATCGTACGATGTGTATTCGGCGATGATTATGCTCCAAAACCATCCACCACAGTCGCGCCACCACCGGTGGTGGTTGAATTTGATTTCGCAGTTAAAATAAAAAAAATGAGTGAACTAATAGAGGTTTTGAAGGTTGAGTGACGATGAGAAGCGGTTCAGGACGGTGGATTTTCGATTGAAGATCAGGAAGATCACCAGCCATCGCCAGCCAAGGCCATGGCGACATGAGTAGTACGGATATGGGTGAGGGAGCTCAAGAGGAGGGAGCCTAGAGTTTCATTCGTTGAGTTGGGACTTTTAAATGCAGAGTGGGATTTGAGGCTTTTGAAGAGAATGAGCTGCCCATGTGGTCCTTTTTTGAACCACTTGGGTTGGTGTTTGATGGCCCAAAACTCGATTTTTTTGGTGTGGATAAATTGACCAGTCCCCACTTTTTAAAATATTGCAAAATGTTTTATTTAAGTCCCAAAATTTTTAGAAAAATTATTTTTCACCACCTATAAAAGGAAAAATATTTTGGGTGCCAAAGTAAAAGCCCGGTTTCTTCCGAATATTTATTTAATTGGCACGGACGACAACAAATTAATATGAAAGGCTGGAAGATTCAGACGATCGTGATATGGGCTTGGACGTGTTCAGTTCAACCTTATAGAGCTCGGGTCGAGTTTTTCAAAGAAAGGGGGAGTGATGCATCCGAATATTTAATAAAAATATAATAAACTTATTATTTTTGTTATTTATATATTGTTTAGATTATTATTAGGATTTATCTTTTAATTAGTTATATATTTTAATTAGGTTATTTAGTTTCCTAGTTTGATTTGGAGACTTGCTTCCCAAATTTAGGATTATCTATATGTAAATAAGTCCTTTGGCCCTCTCTTGTAATCACAATTATTATGGAGAATATATTTATTACTGAGATTTGAGACAGATGATTTGAGAGAATATGGTTTGATTATTATTTTTATTCGTGTGTTCATGTATGTATCAATTCCGCTGCGTTTCACATCTTCTCGCAATTTCACCTTCCCCATGGGAGGTGTTATCGAATTAGTGACTGCGCAATCATGGTGGTAAATAGGACTGGTCAGCTGTGGCTGTGTAAATCTTGAGGAAGCTTCTATTAATGGAGTTGAGAAGGATTGTTTCTGCTGCCTTTGCCGTTAAACTGGTTTGTAGTGATAGTCTTGATAAGATGTTTTGTATGTGGTGCGTGGCATGTTCAGATCTTGAGGGTGTATGTATTACAGATGTTACATGTTGGGTGTTCTCTCTCTCCATATATATATGCTTGTGTGTGCCTATATATTTTATCGCCATTTGTATACGAAGCATGAAATATGTGACAACTTGCGGACCCCTTTGTTTTGTTTTTGTTATACAGTATTGTATGCGACCCTGTTACAACTCTCAATCTCCTCTCGTTGTAATTCTATATATTTTGAACAATCCTGCTACAACTTAGGAACACGGTCACCTCTGCACCTTGCCATCCTTGTTTTCTTTCTTTGTCTGTGTGGACTGTATGTGAAATGCATCGGAAGTAATAACACTCACAAAATATCGAATCACGAACACAATCTCAATATTACAACATAAAAGATTATGTATTTCAACCATACTTGATTGATTAATTACAAAGGGAGATGCCTTTATTCCGAGATAACTAAAAGTAAAAGATAAATACAAATTAATTAACTTAATGCCATCACGAGATAAATACCTAATTTAATACTAATTTTAATTGATGTCATACTCCCAAAAATATCTCCTAATATTTAATAACTACCAATAATATTAATAAAAGATCACAAAATATATCTTCCACCAAATAATTTCCCGAAAATCCATTGGGGCTGCCAGTGCACATCAGTATACGACTCTCTTACAACATAGAAACTCCTCTGCATCTTGTCATCGTTTGTGCTCGTGTGCTTTATACGACTCTATTACAACATTCAAACCCTGTTTGGGCTCCTCTACAATCACTCACTGTATGGTGCCGTGCATTTTGGAGCCGTTGATCTTGCATTGATATCATATATTTGTGATCCCATTGATATCATATATTTGTGATCCCGTGCAATGATTATAGACGAGCCTGATCCTACAACCTCTCTCTCTCAATCTCCCACAGTATAGCTTGAATTTATTAACCTAATTATGTTCTGTCAAATATTTACTCCAGCATTTGTTTCTTTAAATTATGGGCTCGCAAAGTGGTAGCTGGGAAAGTGATGATATTGCTCCTGGTGTGTTGCCACACTAGAGAAGCTTGGAACAGTCGGGAGAGAAGGGATTTCAACTTGAAGCCTTAAGGTACGGATGTCTTTTAAAAAGGGAGTTCAGAGCCAGTTATATATTTTGTTTTGAACTCCTTTTTCTGGCAATGAAATACGTGCTAACTGCTATACTCCTCAAATCCGCCTCGAACCTTTTTAAACGTTGTTCACTAATAATAAATTAAATGGAAACTGAGGAACAAATAGAGATAAAAGATGGAGATGTAGGATGAATATCACCAATTTTATGTACTGCTAGAAAAACCATTAACCAACACTATACGGGGCTTCAAAGAGCGAAAATTAGAGAACAAAAGGGAAATACGAGGAAAATTAACAATCCAGCGCGTAGGGAGCTGCCAGCTACACACGCCTAGAATGTGGCAGTGGGGGAGGATAGGTTGAGAGAAGGCGAGGACAACTGCTGTATGAGCTGATTAAAGCTGAGATGAGGGATCGGGAAAAAGTAATAAGCGAGGCTTATAGATCAATCAATCATATTGGTCGTATTCTTGAATTTTGAATGAAAAGAGGAGTATCCTAGCATGGGACACATAATAGTTATCCTGCCCATCTGGGTATGAGGCAAGGAGTGAGCTCTAGATTCTTTTCTTACTCCACTCGAGAGTTGTTGCTGCAATCTCAATAGTTGTAGCTTTCTTCTCTTATGTTGAGAGCAAGGTATTTCTCATTTTACTAAAGGTGTTAACTTTAAGGCTGGGGGAGAAGGAGCATCATAAGAACCAGAAGATGGAGCATGACTAGCAATGAGTGTTTGTGATAGTGAGATAAAAATAGGTACCATTAGCCTGAACAACTAACATGTCCAGCAGGACCACCCTGACTCACCGTGGCCATGTTGGCCACCACCACAGCTACTACGACCACCACGAAAACCATCACAGGTAGTGTCACCAGAAACAAGAGGAAGTTATCTCGCGAGTAAGAGAAGCTCGCCGTAGTCGGGGGTAAATATTGGCAGCAGTAGGAAGCTTCTCGCTAGCTAATATATGATCCTAAAACAGACTATTCTGAATAGAGGGTGGAAAAAATAGGGCAACTTGAGACTTCTAAGGCGGACAATGTTGAACCTTCAAATGAGTACTCGAAGGCCGATACAGTCTCAGTCCTTTCAAAGTGCAAACTTACCCTTATTTTGTGTTAAATATCCTGTAAAAAATCTCAAATACCAGACACTGTTTACCTGGGAATTATATTTTCTTTGCTAAAAATCTCAAATACCAGACACTGTTTACCTGGGAATATATTTTTACTAGTGAGTCTCATATTTTCTTTGCTGTATCAAGAAGCTGAACATTGGAGGCAATGTAAGGTTTCATATCAACCCACAACTACGGAATTTTTTCCACACCAGTCTTCAGAACTTTTCATTTGCTAAAGGAGGATCCTCGGTGAGGTATTTTGCTTTCTTTTATGGGACCATGCATGATACTTCTACCCATTCAACTTAAAAGAAGTAATTGCAAAAGTAACTGATCGTCCGGACTCACCAACAAAAGAAGTTTGGTATCACATATGGAAGGAAACCATAGTGAAGAAATGGGATCACAATACAAAGAAATCTTAAGAGGGGGAGGGGGTACCTCACAACTGAAATTGAGGACCAAATAGCACGAAAGAACAAAAACGAACAAGAGGAACATTATTGCTCTTCTCGAAAAATAAAAAGCACAAATGAACCGGTTGATCTTCACGAAATAATACAAACCAGTTAATCAAGCAAGGCACAAAATACAGGGAGCGCTAAAACAATTTATATCATTCTCAGCATTAACTTAACCATTCACAATAAACTCAATAGAGGATGATAAACATGATACTTGAACCTAGATAAAACTGAAACTCCAATAAAATAGAATACACTATAATACAAATCTCTTTTATACGAGTGTCTTAACTAAAATAAAAGAAATACAACAGTGACCACCTCTAAATCAAACTTTTGGATACAAGTGACTAATACAAAGAACCAGTGACTCCTGCTCTAAGGACACCATATTGAATTTCCACAACTGCAAGTTTGACTGCTCAATTTTGCTAAATTTGTATATAACAATAATAATTCCTGTGTGGGGATTTTTTTTAATAGATTTGGGTCAGAGTCCAAAAGTTGCAAGAAATAACATACAATATCAAAGCAGTAATAATAGTGCGATTCATTTACGATAAACATTCGACACTCACATGCAATGAATACCTCATCTCTCATCTAAGTGAAATACTAATAGCATGTTTCACCCCAAGGCATAACTATCCTAAAATTCTTTATCTCTAGACTAATAAGTACCATCAGATAACGAATACCTATCAAAGAATGCAACTAACTACTCGCGTAGAATACTCCCCAATACCCAAGCATATATTCTCATTAAGATACCCACGATCTCAAAATGTAACACTATCTTTGTCTTCACATGATTTAAATTAAGTGTGTTTGTCACTAGACTATAACGTATGTACACAATACGATCCCGAATCAATCCCACTCATGTCACCCGCACAGTAAGATATACACAATCTCAATCAAAACACAAGAATCTGACATAGGGCTTTCAATCAAAATGTCCATCATCGAACTAATATCGTATACATGTATATACGTCTCATAACAATCATACGAAGGCATCTACCTTCGGGGATCTTCTCTTGCTTTCATTGGTAAACCCGTAGGAGTCCCTCACCTAACGAATTTGGAAAACCATTACACATAAATAAGGATGGGGGATCACTACGCAATCACACCAGTGGGTAGTCCCATACCCAAACTCGACCTATGGATCAGATCATTCGCCTTTCTCATCACGAAGCGTAGATCGAATGAACGTATGCTCTAAATATATCATCACATAATTCTACATCATCGGCTATAACACAACTCACCCAATGGATCGGGTTGTCACGTTCCATCTCATGAAAAGACAACCGACTGAACGCGAGATATCGACCTTCACAAAGTCATGCATCATTAGCCAGGAGTGAGATACACGGTCACAACCACTTGAATCCAAAACCTCGACTGATAGATTCACCACGAGTAACAGGTATGTTTACGTAATCATACAATATATACACTATATATAAACACACAAGATAATGCATACTCTCAAGTGTATCAGGAACATCCTAATCTCCAAACGTCAAATTGTCATTTAAATTGCAGGTTTACTATCTCTCAAAACCTTAACCAAGTCCAACATATCGAACATATATCGCAAAATAGGATATCGCGTGCTCTCAAGCGTACCCAATTGTCCTAATCCCCATTGCCAGCTTGTCTATTATTATTATTATTATTATTATTATTATTATTATTATTATTATTATTATTATTATTATTATTATTAGGTTTATTAGCTTTCAAGCCTTATCAAAACCCCCTAATTTATCATGTCTCTAAATCATGAGAACATCTCTCTCTCTCTCTCTCGCTATATATACTTTCTCATAATATACATATACATCTCCACATTGAATTATTAAGTTAATTTTAAGGCCTATAATCTCTCGAGATCCAAATTAACACCCAAACATATATATATATATATATATATATATATATATATATATATATATATATATATATATATATATATATATATATATATAGAGAGAGAGAGAGAGAGAGAGAGAGAGGACCAAAAGAATGGACTTTTTAATGGACCTAATAAAACATTAAAAACCCCCAATTAATTGTAATTCCTTGGTGTGATTGGACCGCGCCAGCGACACATGATACGCGTGTATTACGCGTATTTTTTTAAT
Source organism: Sambucus nigra (assembly GCA_949130495.1). Classification (NCBI taxonomy): domain Eukaryota; kingdom Viridiplantae; phylum Streptophyta; class Magnoliopsida; order Dipsacales; family Adoxaceae; genus Sambucus; species Sambucus nigra. The sequence goes on along the minus strand of OX422218.1, from coordinate 514,611,159 downwards.
ACACACCCACCTTACCCCCCCAACCCTCCCTCCCCACCCCACAATACACACCATTAAATTTGTTTTAATTAAATCCCGACCCAAACTGTCATCATTGTGAAACGAAAAAACGCAGGTTTCGAGTTTTCGATCTGGGTAAAGTCCGGGTTGTGGGTTATGCAAGAAGTGGGCTTAGATCGGTCGGAGGCATGGGATGGGGGTTGTGGCTGACCAGAAAGGGGTTGAATTGGGTTAGATTAGCTCCGAGTTTTGTGTTATGGGCGAAGATGGCTTTGGGTTGTCTGGCCGGAGGTGGCTTGGGTGGAGGGAATGAGGTTTGGTCAAAGATGGTAGGTGACGGTGGTTTGTTTGTAGAGGGCAAAGTAGTGGTTCGCTGGCGTTAGGTATATGTGTGGGTTTTGGTCACCGAAGGTGTTGGAGGGTTGTCCGGAGGGGGAGTGATAAGGTGGTCCAGATAATGGGTTCAGGCAGGTGGCGTAGGGTGGGTGGGTGGGCTAGGGTTAAGGTGGGTGGGTGGGTAGGGCGTAGGGGTGAAGGTGGGGTCTCGGGTGCCGCTGGCGCGAACCAATTTAACTATAGGAATTAAAATTAATAGGCTATTAATGTTTTTTTGTCAAGTCCAATAAAAAGTCTATTCTTTTGGTCCACTTGTGATCCTCTCTCTCTCTCTCTCTCTCTATATATATATATATATATATATATATATATATATATATATATATATATATATATATATATATATACACGTCCTCTCAGCTTATATATATACAAAAAATCCAACCAAACGATCAAGACACAAACCAATCGAATAACCCAACCAAAAACCATGTCGCACTTGTACAACAGGTATTTGATCAATCCGATCTAAAACTGAGATTGATTCGAAAATCCCAAATTCGAATCCTTTTTCCCCAAAATGCTTTTGTGCGGACCCAACCTCCATTAAAGTGAATTTTAAGCTTCGAAAACACATATTGACCAACTCTCCAAGTGTATAAACAACATACTCATGATCCTAATTCGATTTCCAAACGAATAACATATCAATGTTCAAGTCTGTCAAAACCCAATTGAAACACAAGTTTATTCTAAAACTTCAATTAATCCAATTTACAAGCGATTTCAGAGTCCAAACATTAAATTAACATGAGGATTAAACTTATAAACCTAAGCAAAACCCTAAAACATGACCTCTATTACAGATTCATACATCAAAACCATTTAATTTCAAATTCCTCTTCCAAGGTATAAGTCTTTAATTCAAGGCTGACTAATACAAATCGCAATAATTGATACATGATTAAGATATTGGATTCTCATCCAAACATGCTTCTAAATCTCAAAACAACTACATTACAATGAAAGCATAAATGAATTAAAGATTACACAATGGTAAAAAGAGATTTCTTGCCTGAAACGACGAACGATCAATCCTTTACACTTTGATTCCTTATTTTTCCGTCTCAATTTTTTCCCAAGTTCTCGCAATTCTCTAGGATTGCTAGGGTTTGTCATTAAAGTGGAAAGTCTTTAATTAATGAGACTAAACTCCTTTAAATACTCACTAATATCGCAGGTCCACAATATGCCTATTTTTGGGCCCCTAAATGAGTCCAAAATACTACCCGGGCCACTTCAAAACTTAGCTTAAAGGTATACCTACCCTATAGGTTCAATCCAAATTATTAAAAACACATATTTGGGCCTCCGTGACACTCCAGAGTCCAATCCAATCGGTAATACCTCACACACATTGTAGTACCTCACAACGTAAATAAAATACACAATTATTATACGCGTAACGCACTGTCCAATATCATATAATTAATATCACCAATTAATTATGTACACACGACACAAAATCACATCTCATGCAAATTTAATTACTATCTAAATTATGCATCTGATTATTACCAAATCACACAAGTAATAATTAGTCTAATTTATTGATTTATTTCTCACTTTAATAAATAATAAATAACTCCTAAAAAATATGGGGTATTACACCACCTTCACATAGTCTGGTTGCACTCCGTCAAAGTTCACCCATGCATCGAAATAAGTGGATCATTAAATTGAACATGTCATATAAAATAAAAAAACTCATCGATACTCGGTTCAACGAAGTTGCCCCTTCAATACCATTTAATAAAATAACATGTACAATGTAACACCTTGTAATTTCTGGACTTTTATTTTTATTAATTAATTCGGTAATTGGTAATTTACTTGTGTTGTAAATTAATGAGAATTAGTTAATTGGATTATTTAAAAGTGAGTATATTTAAATAAATTGACGGGTGGAAATTAATTTTAAAAATTATTATTTTGAGCGTGTAGTCGAGTCCGATAGGGTCGACATAGTCCAAAATGAGTGGCCATATGTACATATTGGGTTTCGGGACTTAATTACACATAATTGAACTCTAATTTAAGAGTTTGGGCTCTTTTTAAGAGGCCCATAGGCCCAAAAATGAGATTTGAGTTTTTAACCCTAATTGGGTAAGGGTAAGAGCAACCCTTTTGGGTATGCAAAATGTGTATATATGAGGTTTTGATGTTTGTTGTGGGTAGGGGGTATTGTCATATATAGCATTTGATATGCCAAAAAATAACAAATTTGAAAATACACTAGTAGCCAACAACTAAGTTTTTTCTGGGCCCCACCTTAAGCGGAACATCATGTTCCGCCCAAGACACTAAATTTTTTTACCTCCAACAGCGTAAGATCTTCCGCTTAGGAATTTAAACAATTTTGTTTAATTAGATTTCTACCCCTTAAAAACCTTGTTCCCCCTAACAAAAAAAATAAAAAATTAAAAGCCTAAAACGGAACATCTTGGCAACGGTTATACATTTTTGGCAACGGCTTTATTTTATTTTCCAACGATTTTTTATATTTATAAATAGCAAATGATTACGGAGCAAATAGGCTAATTTTGGGCTAATCAGAATAAGATAAGACTCTTGGGGGCGGAAAGAAGAATAATGGAGAACCCTTAAACGGAACATGATGTTCCGCCCAAGGGGGCTTGATTTTTCCGCTGAACGAAGTCGTTTATGGGTTCATATGCTATATTTGGTTTACCCCAAAGCAGTTTCGTCAGTTTTGGCATGGGATATTTGGACTAGTTTAGTGTATTTTTACCCTGTGCATATGGGTTGCTCTAAGGCTGTAGGAGGGGCTTAATGATAAGCCTCTCATTAAATTACTAAATGAGATTAGAGATGATTAATATTGACAAAAGTCCATGTGTTTATGCGACTGAGATATTATTATGCGTGTCGGACATATCACGCGTATTTGTGTATTATTTACATATTAACTAGACAATATTCTAGTATTGAGAGTTTTGACATATGTTATGGGACACATGCCACTTAAAATAGGACACGTGTCACCACGGGTTAATTGACATGTGGCGACCCACTTGGGTTGATTTTGTTATAAATAAGCCCTACCCCCATACATTTGAGAGAGAGCTTCTTGGAAGCGGAGGGTGATTTTCTTGTCTTATGAGGTTTTAGAGAGAGTTTTGAGATAAGTTCTTTGAGAAGAGTTGCAACACCTCCCATCTCTCCCAAAAACCACCACAATGAGTTTTCCGGCGAATAGTACGAACCCACGAACTACGCTGACTTTGATTCCGAGCATAACGGATACGTAGGCGCAACCGAAGTTGCTCAAGTCAAACACGTACTAAAATCCGATATTTCCCCAAAATTAGACTACTCTCTTACATTTGGCGACTCTGCTGGGGAGGTATTCATGATTTTTATTGTGTAACGCCTCATTCGTGATCGGAAACGTGGACGGAGATGGAGAAAAGAGGTTGGCAGAAGTAATTCTCTGCTTCAACATTCTATGAGAGGGATTAAACTTCATTTCAGATAAGAAACCTTATTTATGCATCTTACTATCTTAAATGTTGCTTTACATTAAAAAAGCATGTGGTATACATATATTAATATGTTAGCTGTGATTTTTCATAACATATGCGTACATCACAACATGAATATTGATTGCTTTGATTATAAGGTATAAACCACTATACCTACTGTCAAGCACAAAACACGGTTTTGCTTGCTTAATAGAATATTATTATTTCAGGAGCAATGCTGAAGTTTTCTTATTGATATATTGAGTTATAGTTGCTTTTAAAAACTCGAGGGAAGTGAAAGTATAACTTCAGAGATTGTTTTATATTATTTTATAGCTCTTACACGTTTAGAAATTGTTGACATTTATGAGGGACTTTCATAAATAGATGTTGAAATACACCTAACATGTCACTAAAGTGTAGCTAATGGCCTGTTAAAAGATTGATCTGACATAATAGTACACCTAACATGTCATTAGAGCATGGTTGATGGGCTGAGAGTAGTCTAATATATGTCTAGTCAGACATAAAGTTGTACTGATAGCACGTCAACGTCTCTTTCATTTTAAGAAAGTTACTGGCGTGACAGACTAGAGTTTGTCCAACAGTTGTAGAAGTATTTGATAATTGTACAAAATATATGCATCTTAGCTGTACAAATGAAAACTCGGTTACGTGTTACGTGTCAGACTATAAAACAAAATAAGGAAGATGTTGATTATTTAGTCAGACAAATGCTATATCATGGCTAAACAGGAGGAAGCTCCAATTGGAATTTGTTTGAAAAAAAAGAGAGATGAGTTGTAACGCAACAAACATTCACACTATGAATTCCTTTTATTTTTCCCCATCATACGTTTACACAAAAGTATAAATCGAAACGAGATGAGAGCCACCGTGGGATCTTAAAATCCACCAGAATAAGAAAGGTGAGAACCACCATAGGAGCTTAAAATTCGAAGAACCTATGAGATTTTTTAAAACCGATGAACTTGCTTTGAGGAACCTCTACCTGATGAAACTCGGACTGAAAAGAAAACCAGTGCTGCTACCCCGTTTCACCATATGAGTTACCCACCTCAGATTTACAAAATGCGATTCAACTGGGACAATCTTCCGATGGACCACAGTCGGCCGGAATTCATAAAGTTGACCAAACCCATTAAATAGTTCCATCAGGAAAACAGAATTTCAAAGCCCAAAATTATTCTTATCAGGGCAACCACGAATTCCATGATCCCATACGGCCATAGATGGTAGGCCGGTATCTATGTTGACATTTGAACCCTAAAAGATCTGCGGACAAGAGACGTCTTTAACAGTAATGGGGCGGCCAATCTCAGATTAAGAACCATGTCGCCGCATATTGAAATTGGTAAGTGATTTAGCTGGAAGATTAAAGGTAGATATAAATCGAACACCGTGGGATCTTGAAATACGAAGAATCATTGTGGGAGCTTAGAATCCGATGGACCTCGGTTAGAAATGGGCGGAGCTTGCTCCGAGGAACCTCTACCCGATGAAGCTTCGACTGGAAAGAAAACCAGTGTTGTCAAACCGAAACACCTGTTCGAGGGAACTCGAAGATGGATCACCGTATGAGTGACCTTCTTTGTGGGTAGGGTAGATCTGGCATATAAGCTTGAGGTCCATCGTTTTATGATTTTGCGATGAATGAATCTTTGTTTTTTGGATTTGAGGTCCATCTGAAAATTCCAAATATGACTCGGCCATAAGTATGGTCAATGGCACCAATTAAGGTCCCTCGCATCTTAAAAAAAAGAGAGGATATGTTGAATATTGTCCAAACTATGATTTAACGGTAAGAGATGAAAATATGATTTAATGGTTACAACTTATGGTTCCTCGGGCATGGCACATATTGGGACTATAATTGATAATATGAGCGTGGTACCATTGGAAAAATGAGTTTATATTTTTTTTTATGACAAATAAAATATAGAGATAATAGTGAAGTTCTCATAGAAAATTTAATTGTTCGAAAATATTCATGAGTTACGTTGGGTGCATAAGTTACGTTGATGAAATTGAAAATCTTTATTTTGAATGAGATGGATGAAATATAATGAAGCTTCGATTGAGTATTTTGACATTCGAAAATATTCATAATTATTTGTACATCGTATTCATATACATTATGACTCATTTATGAAATATTTGAATATGTTTCAGAACTGAAGATTTATCTTGAGATTATATACACCTTTAGCTTTATTATGAATTTCACCCCTAAACAACATTAAATTGTGCACGATCACCTACATGGTGTTTATGATTCATTGTACAAATATCCCCGAACTTTATTTATTTATTTTATTTTATTTCATTACATCAAATAAAATAAAATACAGGGGGCATGATGAGAATTGTACTTGGATATTTACTGAGCTTTACTAACATTTGCAATATTGTATAATTGGGTCAGAAAGATATTATTTTGCAGAACTTCTGAATGAGCAGATATTGAGCGATACAAATATCAAGTCATTGTTGAAAGATATGGTAGTTTGAGTTACACCCCATGAAATGTAATAATTAGATTGCTTTCATTTTTCTCGGGTGGGAATTGTAAATGATATATGTAATTTATTTTATTTTATCTTGAGATAAAAAATAAAATAAAGGGGGCAAATGGATATTATGATGTAACATAGCCTGTAGTGTAAAGCTTCTTCGACATCCTCCGCGACAAGGTTAGATTGATGAACCTTCAGAGTATAGTAACATCCAAGCAGGTCATTACAAAAGCTTCTTCAGTTTCTTTCGCAAAGAGTTCAAACGGGTTAATTAGTTGTCACTCAGAAATCGACAAAGTCATAGTCATCCTTCATATATGACATCATATTACGAGAACTTTGCGAACATTGAGATAAGTCTTCTATAAAGGTGTATCAAAATTATTGGTAGCTGAACCACGATCGTTATGACTTAACTCGTCCGAAGAAGTTGGTCATGGAAGCAAACAGACGAAGGACCACGCTCAGTTTGTCAGGTACGGGATCCTGTCCTGAAAAGAGATACAGAAGAATGAGTTTACAAAAAATCTTAACAAGTGTTCTCATTGTTAAGTCACCGTTATAGGTGGAGTTGATGAAAAATCTTAACAAACGTTTTCGTTGTTAAGTCACCGTTATAGTTGGAGTTTATGAAAAATCTTAACAAGCGTTTTCGTTGTTAAGTCACCGTTATAGGTGGAGTTTATGGAAAATCTTAACAAGCGTTTTCGTTGTTAAGTCACCGTTATAGGTGGAGTTTACGAAAAATCTTAACAAGCGTTTTCGTTGTTAAGTCACCATTATGGGTGTCACCGTTATTGGTGGAGTTTTACAAAAATCTTAACAAGTGTTTTCATTGTTAAGTCACCGTTATAGGTGGAGTTTACGAAAAATCTTAACAAGTGTTTTCATTGTTAAGTCACCGTTATGGGTGTCACCGTTATTGGTGGAGTTTTACAAAAATCTTAACAAGTGTTTTGCATTGTTAAGTCACCGTTATAGGTGGAGTTTACGAAAAAAATCTTAACAAGTATGTTTTCATTGTTAAGTCATCTCTAACGGTGGAGTTTACGAAAAACCTTAACAAGTATGTTTTCATTGTTAAGTCACCTCTAACGGTGGAGTTTGCGAAAAACCTTAACAAGTGTGTTTTCATTGTTAAGTCACCTCTAACGGTGGAGTTCGCGAAAAACTTTAACAAGTGTGTACAAGTGTGTTTTCATTGTTAAGTCACCTCTAACGGTGGAGTTTGCGAAAAGCCTTAACAAGTATGTTTTCATTGTTAAGTCACCTCTAACGGTGGAGTTTGCGAAAAACCTTAACAAGTGTGTTTTCATTGTTAAGTCACCTCTAACGGTGGAGTTTGCGAAAAACCTTAACAAGTGTGTTTTCATTGTTAAGTCACCTCTAACGGTGGAGTTTGCGAAAAACCTTAACAAGTGTGTTTTCATTGTTAAAAGTCACCTCTAACGGTGGAGTTTGCGAAAAACCTTAACAAGTATGTTTTCATTGTTAAGTCACCTCTAAACGGTGGAGTTTGCGAAAAACGTTAACAAGTGTGTTTTCATTGTTAAGTCACCTCTAACGGTGGAGTTTACGAGAAACCTTGACAAGCGTGTTCTCATTATTAAGTCACCTTATAGGTGCGAGTTTATGAAAAATCTTACAAAGTGGTCATTTGAGCGAGTCAATAATACATGCATGCACAAAAAACTTCATCGTGATTAAAACAAGTCAAACAACATGTGCATGCACTAAAAGATTAATTAAGGACGATGAAGCAATTATTATGTAAACCGTAATAATACTTTCACCAAGCGTAGTCGAGAATGATAAAAGAGAATGATGAAGTAGTTATTGTGTAAACCATAATAATACTTCCACCAAACTTGAGAACGACGAAGTAGTTATTATGTAAACCATAATAATACTTACACCAAGCTTGGTTGAGAATGATGAAAGAGAAAGCTGAGGTAGTTATTATGTGTCCATGATAATATTCTTTACCAAAGCAGAGTTACAAACAATCGCAATAAAAATGTGGATGCATGTTCATTTAAGTAGGAATGGGGGCAACACTCAGTGTATATCATTCGTATGAAAATAATGATAAACGAGGTCCTTCGGAATAACCTATGAGATCAAAGCCTCAAAATGGGATTTAAGATATGAGATATGAAATTGATGTATATCATATAACTGAGATATGAAATATGAGATTATTACCCAAGATCCACAGGTCGATCGAACATATGAAAACTGACTAAAGTTATTTCGTACATACAGTCGATATATTTCAGACATGTATCAATATATCAACTATATGTACGAGGGAGCAAATGTAGGAGGGGCTTAATGATAAGCCTCTCATTAAATTATTAAATGAGATTAGAGATGATTAATATTGACAAAAGTCCATGTGTTTATGCGACTGAGATATTATTATGCGTGTCGGACATATCACGCATATTTGTGTATTATTTACATATTAACTAGACAATATTCTAGTATTGAGAGTTTTGACATATGTTATGGGACACATGCCACTTAAAATAGGACATGTGTCACCACGGGTTAATTGACATGTGGCGACCCACTTGGGTTGGTTTTGCTATAAATAAGCCCTACCCCCATACATTTGAGAGAGAGCTTCTTGGAAGAGGAGGGTGATTTTCTTGTCTTATGAGGTTTTAGAGAGAGTTTTGAGATAAGTTCTTTGAGAAGAGTTGCAACACCTCCCATCTCTCCCAAAAACCACCACAATGAGTTTTCCGGCGAATAGTACAAACCCACGAACTACGCTGACTTTGATTCCGAGCATAACGGATACGTAGGCGCAACCGAAGTTGCTCAAGTCAAACACGTACTAAAATCCGATATTTCCCCAAAATTAGACTACTCTCTTACATTTGGCGACTCTGCTAGGGAGGTATTCATGATTCTTATTGTGTAACGCCTCATTCGTGATCGGAAACGTGGACGGAGATGGAGAAAAGAGGTTGGCAGAAGTAATTTTAGAAGACTCAAATTGTGGAGAGCTTAAGAGGAGAGCCATTAGAAGACAATTTGGGGATTTTGGGAGATAGCTTCAAGAACAAGAGGAGATCCTTGAATTCAATCCAACATTTTCATCCAAAGGATTTGATCTACAAATTAAGGCAAGTGGTTTAATTTACAATTGTAAATTTGCATTTACCTATTCATATCAAATGAGGTGGGAATCAATTAATATGTTAGGGTTTGTGTTCATGAGTAATTGAGGATTTCTTTGATTGGGGATTATAAATCTGTAGAGGTGTTAAGATTTTATTAATTTGATGCCCTAATTGATGAAATTGTTGGGGTTAGATTGAATATGATAAAGAGTATGGATTTAGAATGAATCTGGAGAAGTTTTGATGAAGAAAACTATACAGAATGAACGTCTTCAACGTTTTAATGGCGGACTGGGATTTCTGGGCAGATTAGAGAAGGAGATGATACTAGGGTCGTTCGAACGACCTGGTATCTAGTTTAAACGAGAGCCACTATCGTTCGAACGACAAGGCTTGTCGTTTGAACGACCTGAAGCCTGGTCAGGTTTTCTTTTTCCCCTGATTCAGACCTGTTATGTGTTTTGAGATACACAGTTTCTACATTGAGTGATTCTGCAATTTTGGTTATGATCTAGGGTTTTAATTTGTGAATGTTACCCTTGAATTAGTAGAGGATAAATCCAAAGAGATCTAAGGTTTAATTCGTGAAGTTGTGAACCTTGTATTTTAGTGGGTAAATTTATTTGATAGAATTTTTATGATGAATTGTGGGGATATAAGCGGGGAAATTAGGGTTTTGTTGGAATCTTGAGTTTTATGCAAATTGTGAAAATATTTTTATAGCAAGGGTTAGAGCCCAAAATATTTAAAAATATTTAGCAAGTGAATTTAAATGCAAGTATGCTCTTCATATATAACTTAGTACATCACACTCTCTTGAGGACACCTCACCTCTCTACTAATGTGCACGCCTAACGTACCTATACATGATCCATCTAGCTAACTACCCCTTTACTAGTCTTGTCATATATATCCCACGATTTTCCACTACTCTATCCCTAGTGGGTTTAGTATACTTTATAAGTTATTAATCTCATCAACTTATTTAAGTCATTTCTCATTTAATACCATATAACATTCTCACGAGTTATACCACTTATACAATTCACATCACATAAGTCATTTCTCATATACTTACTTTTAAATAACCCAATTAATTAATTCTCATTAATTTACGACACAAGTAAATTACCAATTACAGAATTAATTAATAAAAATAAACCCCCAGAAATTACGAGATGTTCCATACTTCCCCCCTAGAAGGGAATTTCGTCCCCGAAATTCGGACGTTCCTGCAGTAAATAGCTCTTGATATTGCTCCTGCATATCCTTTTCACGCTCCCAAGTGGACTCGTCGGCATTATGATGACCTCACTAAACACGGACAAGCGTTACGACTTTAGATCGTAACTTGCGCTCACTGCGATCTAAGATGGCTACCGGTCTCTCCTCATAAGAAACATCGCGCTGCAAGTCTATCACCTCAAGTGGGACATGCCAAAACGCCCTCGGACTCCTCTTGTATTTCTTTAACGATGCAACATGAACACATTGTGGATACGCTGAAGATGATCTGGCAAACCCAAATGGTACGCTACCGGTCCGACTCTCTCAATTATAGGAAATGGGCCCACATACCTTGGCGCTAATTTTCCTTTCTTGCCAAATCTTATCACCCCTTTCATAAGGGATACCCTCACTAATACCTGATCCCCGATCTCCAACTCCACATGTATCCTAATCGTATTTGCGTAACTCTTTTGCCTATCTTAGGCTATACGGATATGCCCCTAAATTAACTCAATCTTGGAGGACGTGTCCCAATCATCTCTGGCTCCAATAGTTTGTTGTCTCCCACCTCCAACCAACAAGCTGGTGAGCTATGAGGTCTTCCGTATAACGCCTCGAATGGGGCATGCCAATAGTGAATTGGTACGAGTTGTTATACGCGAACTCTACCAACGGACGGTATTACTCCCAACCTCCCCCAAAATCGAGAATACACATCCGTAGCATCTCTTCTAGCATCTGATTCACCCGCTCCGTTTGCCCATTCGTTTGGGGGTGATAGGCGGTGCTCAACCTCAACTCGGTGCCCATAGCCTCCTAGAGGCTCTGCCAAAAATGCGATACAAAAATCTTGTCCCTATCGGATACTATATTAATCAGGATCCCGTGCAATCTGACTATCTCTGCTATGAACAATCTCGCATACTACATAGTTTCAAAGTTCGTACGAACCGACAAAAAGTGGGCCCCATTGGTCAAACGATCTACTATGACCCATATAGAATCGTGACCCCTCTGTGAAACAGGAAACCCCGTAATGAAGTCCATAGCGATGCTCTCCCACTTCCATACCGGGATCTCAAGTGGCTGCAACATCCCTGACGGTCTCTAATGATCTACCTTCACAAGCTGACACGTGGCACACTTCGAGACAAACTCCGGAATATCTCGTTTCATCCCCATCCACCAGTACTACCTCCTCATATCTTGGTACATCTTGTTTCCACCGAGATGTACCGCAAACCTGAAGCCATGAGCCTCAGTCAAAATGACGTGTCTCAAGTCCTCGTCCTCTAGTACCACCACTCTCCCATTAAAGAGTAGCCCACCCTTGGAGCTTATAGAGTAGGACTCTGCACCTTCTGCTAGCAACTGCTTCACCTTGTCCTGGAAAAAAGGATCATCCGCCTGAGCCCTCACCACCTGCATAACAATCTCGGGCATGACTGCTAGAATCAACATACATGCCGTGACAATCTCATCGTCGTGCCTAAGTTCGATCCATTTCGCCTTCCAAATTGCCGCCAAATCTTCCTTGGGCCGTTGGCTCAATGCGTCTGCAACTACATTGGCCTTTCCACGATGATACTGAATATCAAACTGGTAATCTTTCACGAACTCCAACCACCTACTTTGCCTTATGTTCAAGTCCTTCCGAGTGAACAAATACTGGAGTGATTTGTGATTCGTGAATAAGGTGAACTTCTCTCCCAAAAGATAATGCCTCCAAATCCTCAATGCAAAGACTACCGCGACCAACTCTAGATCATGAGTGGGGTAGTTCCTCTCATGGGGCTTTAGCTTTTGGTACGCATAAGCTATAACTCTCTCTTCTTGCTGTAACACATCTCTGAGTCCCTGCAAGGACGCATCAGTATAAACCCGATAGTCCAATCCTGCCCTCGGTAATGCCAATACGGTGGCCGATGTCAACTTGTCCTTAAACTCGTCGAATGCCAATTGACACGAATCGCTCCATATAAAGGGCACCCTTTTACGAGTGAAATTTATCAACGGTCCGACAATCTTGGAGAACCCTATGATGAAATGGCGGTAATACCCAGCTAACCCCCAAAAGCTCATAATCTCAGTTGGTTACGTGAGCTGGCCCCACTCCCTCACTAATGACACCTTGCTTGGGTCCACGGCAATACCCTGCTTCGACACATTATGGTTCAAGAACTGCACTTCCTGAAGCCAAAATCCACATTTCTCAAACTTGGCGTATAGCTGGTGATCCCGCAACGTCTGCAAGACCATACGGAGGTGATCAACATGCTCATCCTCCATGCACGAATAGATCAAAATGTCGTTTATGAACACTATGACGAACTGATCGAGAAAATCTCTAAAAACTAGATTCATAAGGTCCATGAATACCGTCGCTGCATTCCTTCAATTCGTCAATGGCGCTAGATATGCCAAAGGGCGTTGTTCCTTCAATTCATCAATGGCGGTAGATATGAATGAAAGAGAAAGAATCCCGGGTAATTCGAACAATGTTATTTCCACAAACCCTTTTCCAAATATAAATTCCCACCCCTAGTTGGTTAAATGCTTGAAGAGAGAGATTTGTAAAGAGAGGTTACTGAGGATGCTAAACTCATTGAAAGGAATCGAATAATGAATTGTGAATTTTGAATTTTGGGCCAAGAGAGAGTCCGATTATAATTGGTAGGGTGACACCAAGATAATGAAAATTAATTAGTGTGTAAATTAATTAAAATGAAGTCGGACCATAGACTTGCATATTTTAGGCTTGTGTAAAGATATAGTACACCGGTAGCCTGGATTTCTCTCTCTCTCTCTCTCTCTCTCTCTCTCTCTCTCTCTCTCTCTCTCTCTCTCTCTCTCTCTCTCTCTCTCTCTTTATATACGGTGATGTGTAGTATATATATATGATTTATAAATATTTGTGTGAATAATATTTATAGTAAAGTATATCAATATTAATGCTATCTTAGGAGATTGCATGATGTGGGTGAGCTCCCTGATTAGCGAATGCAGGGCGAGTATATTCCCCAGGTCATAGCGTTTGTTATTAGGAGTGGGCCGTTATGGTATGGAACATGCACTTTCGGGGGGGAACTATGTCCGCCTCCTAGGCGTTGGGTGATAGCATTTATATCCGACATGCATGTGAATGTTGAGATATGATACGTATATATATATATATATATATATATATATATATATATATATATATATATATATATACATGGTGTAAATGTATAATTAATATAACTGGTGAGATTGTTATATGGTATCAAATGGGAATTGATTTAAATAAGTTAGTGTGAATAATAACTTATAACTCATATATGTGATGTGAATTGTATAAGTGGTATAACTCGTGAGAATGTTGTATGACATTAAATGAGAAGTGACTTAAATAAGTTAATGAAATTAATAACTTATAAAGTATATACTAAACCCACTAGGGATAGAGTAGTGGAAAATCTTGGGATATATGTGACAAGACTAGTTACGGGGTAGTTAGTTAGATGGGTCATGTATAGGTACGTTAGGCGTGCACATTAGTAGAGGAGTGAGGTGTCCTCAAGAGAGTGTGTGACACTAACTTAAATATGAAGAGCATACTTGCATTTTAATTTACTTGCTAAATATTTTCAAATGTTTTGGGTTCTAACCCTTGCTATAAAATATTTTCAAAACCTTTTAGGTGTCCTATCACAGGGGCGCCATGCATGATTCTTCCTACAAGGTGCGTAGTTGCAGTATATGTGGATGCTGCGGGATATTTGATTAGGCGCCTCCCTTATTCTCTCTCTAGATAGGGACATTTCAGTTGTACTGTTGGGCTTGTACTTTTATATTAAGTTTTGGCATGTGTTAATACTCTTTTATACTTGGACTTTGTGGATTGCTTGTATAGTCGATGTTGTTCGACTATCATTTTTTTTAGATGTGTGGCATGATCAGGTTTTTTATGGTGTTGGTTATCTTGGATTTCTTTATATTGGTTGGTTTCGATTTAATTCAAAAGATAAAATTTGGCATCAACTTAATTAAAGATTAGGTGGTTAGTAATTAATAATTTTTGCGACAGTGATGCTAAGAATGAATCAGATGAGATTCCTATTTAATTTGATATATGACTGATCACTCGGTGTTTTATTAGGCGGAGTGTCATATAAAATCTCCATTGAATGCACAGAGCTAGGCAAGCAAAGCATAGATCTCAGAAATCATAGAAAAATGACATCGTGCTGACGTCAACATGACATCATTGTACGATGAACATGTTCAACAATTAACAATTATGCTCTCTCTTTACTCTTTTCTACTGTAATTTAGAGAGTTTAGATTTGATTAATAGCTCTAATACCAAATGATAAAGAATAATTATATTAATCACCCCTAAGCATGCATGCACACACACACACACACACACACACTATATATATATATATATATATATATATATATATATATATATATATATATATATATATAGTGCTGCTCTTGTGCATACTACTCCGCATTTTAAGAGTGCGGACCGGTCATGTGTCACTTGTCAATTTGGGGTTGAATAGTGAATCACACTGATTCGAGATTCATGTTTCTGGGAGGATTTTGGATATTTTCACCCGTCTTTAAAAACACGTGCTCGTTTTTTTTAAAATAACCCTAAAATAAAATATTTTATGAATAAAATAATAAAAAAGAAGTCAGTACAATCAAAAGTTACCCTTTATGAAATAGAGGGTGACTGAAACACGTACTAGAACAAACCCTAAATTTCTATCGCTTTTCTTCCCTTATAACCCGTTCAAAGTTGCGATTTCCTCTATTTCGTGTTGCAATCACTTTTTCCTTCTCTTCTAACCTGTTTGAGAGAGAGAGAGGCAACTTTGTGTCCGATTGAAGCCGAAAACGCTATTGTAAGGATATTGTATTATATGGTATTGTTATAATTATAATGTATTTTTTATATTGTTATGTTTAATCTTTATTTGTGTTATTATTATATTGTATAATATATTGCTGTATATAAATTTGGACATTGTAGGTGCTGTTATTGTTAGTATTTGGTCAAAATTCGGGCACGGAAGTTCATTTTGTTATTCTAATGAAATCATCTCTTAAAATTAATTTTAGGCCATAATATGTTTTATTAAATATTTTAATGTGTTCTCTTTGCATTTATATATTATCTACTACATTATTTACGTTTTACACCGACTCTTGTGATTTGATTCACGATTCACGGGTTTCCAATTCATGATTTGATTCACAATTTGGCAACTGTCCCCCTAATAAATGAATTAAAATAATAACCTCTTGACACAATAAACTATGAATTCAAATTCTAGTATTATTAGATTTTTTTTCTATAACCATACCGTACATACACTCTCTCTAAGAATATCTTGGAATTTTTCAGTCCTCTTTTGGCAGTAAGTGGTTGAATTTTTCACCATATTTGGCGAAGATGATGTCTATGGCAAGGAGATCTCCCCTAAATTCATAAAAAATCAATTTGGAAGTGACTGGGAAAATAACATCATTGTATGTGTATTTTCAGCCTATGAATTTAATTTTAAATTTTCACCTAATATTTTGGTAGCTTAGGTAATGAGGCAGGCCTTAGGAATATCAAGAGGGGTAATGGTCTTTTTACGTGGATCAATTTGATTGTCTATACCAGAATTGATAGACTTATTTTTCTGGAAGAATTAGAGGAACTGTTTGTTCCCCTAGTGTGAGACAAGAGGCGCTTTACATGATGGCCTATGACCCAAAGAGATGGGGAGCAGAACCATTTAGATTTGAAAACATGTGGGTAAAATATAAGAAGTTTATGGAAAGTGTGTAGAGGCAGTGGATGAGAGTTGGGCTTTTGGATCGAACGGTTTTCAAAATAATGAAGAAGTTATAGGCACTCAGAAATAATCTTAGGAGTGTAAACATTGAAGTGCTTGCCGATATTCTATCGGAAAAGAAAAGTGTTTTATGTTAAAAGCAGATAAATTAATTAGTTGGAGGAGAGTGAACCCTTGGAGAAACAAAAAAGAAAGAGACCCCCTTCAAAAGTGGTTCGAGGAAATACTGATCAAGGATGAAATGTCTTCGAGGTTTGAGGAAGTACTGATCAGGAAGATACGTATTGGAAACAAAAGGCAATGGTCAACTGGGTGAAAGAGTGGGACATTAACTCAAATTTGTTTCACAGAATAGTGCGTGGGAGAAATGAAAGGCTTTCTATAAACGGGAGAGGAAATTCGTAGAGAAAAATGAGATTGTGATGGAAATACTTCAATATTTTGAAAACTTGTTTAGGAAAGAACCAACAGTGTATAATGGATTTTGGGTTTGAAGGATTAGATTGGCATCCGCTTAGTGACTAGTGGGATTCATTGTTAGAAACGAAGTTTGAGAAAGGGGAGATTAAGGATTTGGTGTGGGGGTGAATTAGGGAGAAGTTTTCGGGAGCCTAACCTTTTGTAGGAGTGTTAAGAAGATATTAAGGAGGAAATTAGTAGGTTCTAATATTCTCGGAAAATGCGGTTGCAAATGCTTGTGTCAATGAAAATAAATTTGCTTGATCTTTAAATTGAGCGTAGGATGAAAGCGTTTTGTCTATAAGACTTAATAGGGTTTTTAATGACACTTTCTTGTAGCTAATGGGCCATTAAAGAGAGACAAACTCAAGACTTGGTCTTGATTTCTAATTAAGCGATGGAGGAGTTGGGATAAAACAAAAAAAAGGGATGATCTTCAAGATTGATTTTCAGGATAACATAATTGGGGGATTTAGACGAGGGATGTATGAGTTCGGCCATTCTTGATTTGTTGTCAAGAAGGATGTCTTTTCGGATAAATAGAGGGTGTGGATAAGGGGACGTGTGAGTTCAGACAATTTCATGATATACTTTAATGAAAATCTATAAAAAAAATGATGTACGTTAAAGGAAGGTCGAGAGGTAAAGTTGGATCCTCTATACATTCATGATTCGCTTTCTCCGATTCTCTTTACTTTGCTTGTGGATGTTGCAAGTAGACTTGTTGAGAGGGCTTATGAGAGTGGAGTGGTGGAACTTTGAACAATGGAGAGGGTGTGTGGAGATTTTTCTTCTCCATTTTGTGGATTACAATATTTTGTTTGTGCATGTGTGTGGCTAAGAGAGAATAATTTATAAAACCTATTGGATATTCCAACTTTTCATTAGGGCTTCAGGATTAAAATACACTTGGAATAGAGTGTGCCTTTGGGGGTCTTAATGTGGATGAAGAATTGCTAGTTGAGAAAGCAAACTGCGAGGCTTGTGACATGGATGTTATACTATCTAGGGTCCCCTTCTTAAAATTCAGGAACCCCTACTTGATTTGGTTATAAAAAGACTCGTGGAGTGGAAAAGGAGTTGGCCTTCCCTAGATTGTCTCTTACAGTCTTGATTTGCTTATCCACATGTTACCTTTCTTTAGTTTAGGATCTAATTAAGGTTTTGGTCAGTTGATTAAAAATATAATGGTACTCTTTTTTGGGGGTGGAAATAATAAAGGCAAAACCAAATCACCTTTAAGATTGGTCTTTGGTGTCGATTTTTTTCCTTGGGATTGTAGACCAATTAATAAAGAACAAACCACTATAAGATAAATGGTTATGGCGTTTTTCGAAGGAAAATGATTTTTTATGGTACTTCGTTACAAACGTATTCGTGAAATGAACAAGAATGAGTGGGATTCTAGCGTGGCTAAGTGGAAACATAAGGAAGTTTGGATTTCCATTTCTAAAGGTCTGAATTCTTTCCTACCATGTGTTACAGGCTTTGAGGCGGGGGATAGGAATTTTATGATATTTTGTTAAGGTAAGTTTTTTTAGGGGAAGGGGGTGGGTATCCCTTTGAAAACCTATTACCCGCAACTAATTACAGTATCCCATAATAAACATCATCATATTGCCATCAAGGCTTCTTCAAATACTGATGCTTTAGTTTTGAACCCTTCTAAAAGACAATGAGATCGAAGAATATGTTTCCTTGCACAACTGGCTAGAAGGGTTTATGTAACAACCCCCATTTTCTCACATAAAGAATGGCTAGGCATGATACCTGAAGATGAGGCTTGTCTGTCAATTAATACCATTTTCAGCACAAAGTAATATAAATAATGTTATTTTAAAGGACGATACTTGAGCTTTATGAATATTTCCATAACAATAATTAAATTCAAATCAACACCAACTAATAATAAATCCAACTACAAAGAAAATATCTCAACTCCAACATAATATAGAGGAGTCTCGGGCTTATGCCCTTACAAATGTTCCCAAATAAAATAACTTGCTCTAGAAGAAAAACACCTATACTAGAATCGATAAATCTGAAAATTGAGGAGCAAGATGTGACAACCCGCTTACTAAAATAATAGGTGGCCAGCCTAATACTCTAATAATCACATGAATCATATATGGTCCATTCTCAGCATCACTGTCGATTAAAATAATAGTACGAGATAACCACCAATCATTTTACAAAACATACTGTCAATAAAAAGAAAATTTGTAAATAAAAGAAAACACTTAGACAATCCCATTTACCAAAATGGTGGGTATCAAAAATCGATGAATAAAGAACGACAATATACTAAGTAATCACCGAATAAGCTATCGGTGCACAGACTAATACAAATAGTTACACCGAGTATTACATTCCAATATTTACAATATAGTAAATGAGTGCAAGACTTGGGCAAACACGCCCGAGTAAATAACTGAATATAACTAGAGTACAATGGGAAGAAGCATCTAATAAAAATAACCTACAACATCCGCAATATGCCGTAGCTCCATGAAAACTGGAATGGAAATGTAAATACGGGTGTCCATGCGGTAGAGCACCTGTAACGGCAAAGAGCATACACAGAGCAAGGAAAAGAGATACGGGTCAGGGCCCGGTTTGATATGATTCCCATGTGAATAAAATGCATGACAGTTAAGTGCGTAATTCTCTCGTAATTAACAATAATAAACCTCACCTCTCAATCTAAAAGCACCCTAGCGCAATATCAATGATGCACAGGTAAAAATAAAGAACAGAAGGCTAACTTCTCCCCAGTCTCAACACTATGCCCTTATTCGTGCGTGGGGTGTCTCGCAAAGCGAAATCCAAACAAGGACCCCCCCGATACACTACTACTAGGCAAGGCTGATCGTCGAGATACATTAGACCCTGTCCTAATTAATCTAAGTACTAAAGGCTAACTTCTCCCCAGTCTCAACGCTATGCCCTTATTCGTGCGTGGGGTGTCTCGCAAAGCGAAATTCAAACAAGGAATCCCCCCGATACACTACTATTAGGCAAGGCTGATCGTCGAGATACATTATAGACCCTGTCCTAATTAATCTAAATACTAAAGGCTAACTTCTCCCCAGTCTCAACACTATGCCCTTATTCGTGCGTGGGGTGTCTCGAAAAGCGAAATCCAAACAAGGAACCCCCCCGATACACTACTACTAGGCAAGGCTGATCGTCGAGATACATTAGACCCTTAGCACAATATTATATATATGTATATATTTAAGTGAGAGGTCCCATCTACAGCTACTCAAGGATACATAATTATATCCATTCACCATCAAAACATAATTCCCATTTCTTACTTTAGGAATATATAAATGGTACATTTTATTAAATGTTTACCAATCAATTTCATCGTATACTAATTCATTTCATAGTTCCATTCCTTATCAGGAAATATAATCATAATTTTTATGCTCTTTATGGCATTTTATCTCAATTATTCCTTTTGTAAAAATCTCTTCCTTATCAGGAATATAGTCATCATCATATGCTCTTTGTGGCATTTTCATCGTGCTCTTTATGGCACTTCATCATGCTCTTTATGGCATTTCATTATGCTCTTTATGGCACTTCATCATACATCAAGTCCAACTTGATTTAGAATAGTTATAATTATATATATATATATATAACGTTCTAAGACCGCCCTTCCGGGTTTCCCCACTGTGCGAGCCCCTAAATGACTATCATCTTCCAGGGCCTATATTTAGACAACCTGGGATCCTACCGAAACTTCGGGAAGCGGCCATATGCCTGCGGGGTAGTCATAACCACACCCGAAATTACCTACCCATCGCAGGAAAATATAAAAAAAATGCTCATATGGCCTAGGGACTATATCCACCCTGCATTCATTAGTCAGGGGGCTTCACCACAACGCACGAACTTCCCTTAAGATAGCGATTTAGAGAGGGTGTGTATCCATACCTTTTAACATTTATGAAAATCATCATCCTTTTCATTTGAAAACATTCATTTTTACATTCTCAAAATCATTTGTACTTATTTATTAGTACAACATTTAATAATATTCATTTCTTATTCTTAGAGTCATATTTTATTGACGACTTAAGACCCGAAGTGCCATTAACCTCAACTAGTCCCCAAGGCTTCAATATAATATCATAAATTATTAAAATGAATCTCCCTCAAGGAGTGTATCCAAAATGTCTTAAAAGACACATTTTATCTCCAATAAGTCTTTAGGTTAGCTCCTATATCAATCGAAAATTAACCTACACAAACGAGCCCTCGGAGTAAGCCTAATTATCCCATTATCTTAGGACATTAGTCTACCCAAAAACCACCCTCTTGAACTCCCCATACTTCCCAAAGGAAGGCCCCTAACCCTTGGACCTAAAAGAAAAAGGGCTAAAAAAATCAAACTAAGAAAATCTCACAAAAACAGGGGAACCGAATCGATTCGCCCCTTGGGCCGAATCGATTCGCCCTTGCGAATCGATTCGCTAAACAGCCGAATCGATTCGGTGAGCAAAACTGACTTTCTGCAAATGTATGAATCGATTCGGTCTTAACCCGAATCGATTCGGTCTTCCAGACCTGTAGCCTACCCCTTATCCTAATCAATTCGCCCCTAGGGCCGAATCGATTCGGTCCTGAAATCTTGCCCAGTTTGGGCTACGGGTTCTATGAACCCTAAAATCCCAATACCTCAAATCTTTGATTTTATCCAACATCAACAACATCTAATTCTCCCAAATCATTTCTACACCATTAATAACTAATAATTTATCCTCAAATCAAATTAAAACCATTTTAGGTGCCCAGCCACAAGGACACCATGCATAGGATACTCATTCAGGTGACGAGCTGTAGCTGTTTGTGGAAGCTACAGGGATTTGCTTGTAGACGCTTCTTTCACTTGGATTCCAGATTCATTATCCATCAGTTGTAGGGCATGTTGCCCATTTCTATTAGAGTTACATTTCCATTACAGTTTTCAGACTTTGGCATGTATTGTTTTAGTATTCGGTTTATTTATTTCGGTTGTGGGATTTGTAGTGAGGAGTTTTCCTCCAGACTTTATTTACATTATGTGATGGTTATTCTTTTTACTTCAGTATGGTGAATGGTGTTATTATTATTTATTACACTTGTTGCATGTTAATCAGACTTAAATTAAAATTTGGCACTTACTTTTTAAATACTAGGTGGTTAGTAATCTTTAAAATGTTTTCGACGGTGATGATATTAACTGGACCAACTTGGCATTTTGAATTAATTTAATAAAGGAGTAGCTACCCGGTATTTAATTAGCCGGGGTGTCACATCTCGTTCACACTTCTGAAAATGCGTATCAAGTTTATGTGGACGAGGTACCCATCCCCTTTTCCCTATCCATGGTCACCCAAATCATGAACACCGACAACGTCCCATTTCCACCCAACTTTGATTATCCAACCTATGGAAAACCAATCCCGAAACACCAATGCATCGAACGCATAGCACCCAACCACATTTAGGATCACGACACTTTCACGATCGGCAACCTTGATGAGACCATCCGATTCACATTTATTGTCACTTGTCGGGCTATTCTCCAAACCTCCGATAATTTCGCCATGGAAATTTCCTCTACTACCTTCTTGGCAACCCGAGTACCATGAATCTCCCGCACATATTTTACTCGGAAATCATCGCTGCCGCCATGGACAAAAAGGGCAAAACGGCTCTACCATATGCCCGGTTCATCAACTCACTCCTGAAGACCGCCAGAATTCAGCCACCGGCATCGCAACCCCGTCTTCCCAAGCCTATTGAACCGGAGTCCATCACTCAAAGCGTGCGCCAAATGGAGGTGTTTCACCTTGTAAAGGGAAAATAATTTCAAAGGGTGGTTTTCACAAACTTCCAATTTTAAACCAATTTTAGTTCATACCTAAAACATGCAACTATGCATTCAAACAAAACAATCCATCACAAAATTAAATTATGCGATATAAATATTCTGACTCACAGAAATCAAGAAAAATCCCGAAGGGAAAAACCTTTTATTTATAGAACTATGACAAGTTTACAAGACCATTGACTTACATACACCTTGATAATTGCCCATAAGTGTAACACACGGTGTCTTCGTCAAACCTTCACAGCATCGGCTAGAAATCTACAGTGGTTCACGCGAATCTATACCACAAGGACCGCATCCCAGAAACTCCGTAGAGACTCCCTCCACAATAGCATGCAACTCTTGATTGTAGAGATTTCCCCACAAAGGATGAACAAAAGCAAATTAGTGTTCTAGGGTTCTAAAAGATTTACAAAAGTAATTGGGATTTTTTTGGTTTGAATCAAACATGAGTTTTAGGACTAAAAAATATGAAGACTTAATGTATTTTGTCTCTCAAAGTCTTGTAAAAATAAACCATCGAAATAGCTTTTTATAGAAAAATAAAATATTTGAGTCGGTGGACAAAATCTACGAAGGGGATTGATCCGGTACCAAATGGATACGAAAAGGGGATCGATCTGTTTTCCCTTTTAAAAGGATCGGTTCGGTTAGGAAATTTGGGCAGAATTATTTGCGAAGAGGATCGATCCGTTTTCTTTTTTAACAGGATCGCTCCGGTTCTGGAAAAAAATTCTTTCATAAAAATGCCTGGGTTTATTAAAAACTTTTCAGAAAAATTTCCCAATACTAAAATGAAACTTTTAAGGAATTTAAAACTCAAATTTTACCAAAATAAATATCATCGAGGCTTTGTTGAAGATCCTTGATTATTCGAATCCTCCTTGACGTGAATGTGAGCTTGAACTTCAATGATGGTGTAGCGGTATATGATATATAAATTGATAACATGCAAATCTTGCACTTACAAATCTCCCCCTATGTCTATGCCGGTACAAAATAAAAAAATATCCGAATTATCAACTAATGACCTATACAAAACTACCCTCCCGTGAACCCTAAATATGGAAAGATACAATGTGTAAGTCTTCATCGTTTGTTCTTCAAATCTTCAACAATCAAATCTTAAAATCGCCAAGCTTTTCTCACCGGGGTGTGCAATCTAATAATCCTCAATCGATTTACCTACACACATGAGACAAAGAAAATACCACGTGACGTATCGAGTTGAAATGAGATAAACATAGATACCAATTTAATGAGAAACATAAGACAAATCCCAAATATCCCCCATAGTTCAAACTCCCCCATAGAATGATAATTCGTTTTCCTCCTTTTTTATTATGTCCCCACATAGACAAATGAGAAGAACAAATCAAATAACCAAAATCGAGGTGTCACGATATTCAAAACAAGGCATCAATCAAATGGCAAACGTGCTCTTGCCAATAGATGCTCAAAAAAATCTTCACCAACTATTTTTGATTTTTCAAAATTTTTCATACAATCATGTTAGAAACACACCATGAATTCACACTAAGATAACCAAATCAGGTAAACGGTATGAAAGGGTGTGAACAAATTCGATAGGAAATAAAACTCAATCACGTCATATGTGCACGATGCATATTGTATATTCCTAACGAATGAGCATCAAAATCGTTCTTGGGTGTAAAAAAGTTGAATTTAGGTGACATCGTCTTAAATCAAAATCAACAAATCAAAGTCAACATGATTTTCACACCAATAACGTCTAAAAACTTTTTAACATTTTTTCAAGACTTTTTAAGGACGTGCAAAGCCGTTTTAATTCTCTGACCAAACTCCCTCATATATATCTTCTTTTTTAGGTGATCTAAATTCTCAAACATTGGAGAATTGGAGAAAAATCCAAATGGCCCATTTTTGACATAAAATTCCTTTTTTTGCCTTTAAAAAAAATTTCGGTCTCTTTTAAACCTCTTTGGACCCTGAATAATAAAATAGCTCAATTTTTTAGGTCCAATTAAACGGCGGCTTAATCGCAAAGGATAAATATGTACCTTTCGTAGTCCTTCACTATTTTTTTTAAATTCACACAAACTCACGGCAAACAGTTAAAACATGCACACCTTTTAATATCTTGATTTATCGCATTTGGTTTGTTTTAATAGACAAAATTAAAATGAAAACACGCAACCAACATGTGATTTGACAAGAACAGTAATCAAATAAATTCGTGCTAGTGTGCATCAAAGGACAAAGTGAGTCAATCATGTCGGTAATAACACTTAATTACATCTTAATGACTCCAAACATTACAAAGCACATGAATGACATGACCTATTGTCTCAAAACACTATGAAAGAGTCATATAGATATGGAATGAGTTTGTGACTCGGCCAGCCTAAATGTTCATTCATATACGGTGCTAAATAAAATACAAAAATCTTTTTAGATTTTTCAAAAAATTTATCAAAATAAAATCTAATTGTATTTTTTAAAATTTTCAAAAGCAAAAATTTATACAAAAAGTACATGTCACAACGTTAGCAAACATAAATATCATGAAACAAAAAAAACTAGCGTATGACAAACATGCGAACACAATCATCTATATGATATGGCAGGAGAAGAGTCATGTGCACGCAAACGAGAATCAACAAGTCTACCATCTAGTGCCTCTAAAAGTGATTTCCTAATCCAAACAGATGTGAAACGACGTTGTGGCCAACCCCTGGATCCTCGCGGTGGGAGGGAGAGCGTGAGGGAGGATCCTAGGTCTAGCGCGTCCCTCTCGGGAGCGCTTCGGCCGACGTTATTTGGGTGAGGTGTAAAAATGTAGAGAGATTAGAGTCGCCAGTCTATTTTACTCAAAACAGACAAAAGAAAGGGAGCCATCTCGAAGGACAGCATCCAAAGACATACTGATGCATACAAAAACAAAATGATTCGAAAAGGGTTCGGAGGCTAAGTTATGAAACGGGAAGGTGTTAGGCACCCATTCCTCCCTTTCGTTCTCTAGTGGATTTTTGTTATTTTCCTTTATTTTCCCCGTGATATGTGTGCATGTGTATATATAGTGGAGATAGGAATCATCGACTTGCACCATGGAAGAGGTAAAGCGAGTCATCCGTAGGAAGGTATAAAAATATTAGAAAATAGGATTTACTTTATTATCCTTACGTTGACCCTTATGATGGAACGATAATGCATGCAGAATAATATGCCACTAAGAACAAATATATGTATATCTATATAGTATAAGAGAGTGGAGTTTAGATAAGATAGACATTGAGAGAAAAATAAATAAAAATAGGACTCGAGTCTCGAGTTTTATCCCGAGACGCCTACGTAGCCTATAGAGGCATCAAAGTCCACGTAGTTCGCATGCAAAACGAGGGGTGGGGTTTATCCCATAAATCCAACCAGGGGATTGTCTTATTTGTTTGTGTGTGTGTGTGTAAAAAAAGTGTTTTAGTTGTGAGAAAAGTGTAAGAAAAGTATGAGAATTCCCGTTTGGAATTTATGAGCACCCTCTTTTTCTTATTTTTTGGGTTTTTATTTTTATGAAAATAAGGGATGTGCAATAATACTAAATATAAAGTATATTAGGATGTGTGAGATGAGATAATAAAAGTGCTAAGTAATAAAACAAGTTATTGCGAATTTATGAGAATTTAAGGAGAGAGTTGAGAAAATTGGACCTTCTTGAAGATCTTGAGCTTGATCTTGAATGTTGGAGAGTAGCCCTTAGACTTGGATGATGATGGAGGGTAGTGAATTCACCAAGTTTGATAAAAGGGGTGATCAAAAGTGAAGGCTGGAAAGGGATTTGGGTGTGGAAATCACGCTGACTTCGAGAGAGGTTTTCTGGATTTGCTGAGAGTGATATCCATCAGATCTGGGATCCATTTGCAAGTGAGGTCAGGACCCCTTTTTATAGGCCCAGGGCATTACCGATCGACATAACCCTATTCCTGCCAATCGTCAGGTGCGTTTAAGCACACTGTCGATAGGCAAGGTCTGGGACCTGTCGTTTGGGAGTGTCTTTCAGGCCTTTACGAAAAATCTGTCGCAGAATGCAAACCGTTGATCAGAAACACGTACGGGGTGGACCGTTGGAAAGGTAATTCAGATAACTTCGAAATTACTTTGGACTTATCCCGAGTTCGGAAGTTTACTTTGGGTCAAATATGGCTTGGAAACATTCATCAGTCCATTAGACGGGGAATCGTCGGACGCAAATGGATCGTTCGTCCGTATGGTACGTCAGAATCGCGCATGGGGTAGACCGTTAGAAAGGTTAGGAGATTTAATTCGACATTCTAGAGAGTTTGATCCGGTTCGGGGAGTTGACATTAGTCAACCGGGCCCTGAAAGGATTTTCGTGACCTCTCGGAGTAAAACGAATCGTTCGTTCGTACCGTAAGTCAGAATCGCGCATGGAGCAAACCATTAGAAATGGGTTTTAGTTCCCTTAGAAGATTCATTCAGCCTCAGTCGAGTTGAAGATTTGACTTTGATCAAATGGAGCCCGGGAGTGCCCGGTGGCCTCCTGATTGAGTTTCGGGGGAAAACAGGTCGTTCATCCTCATGGTAAGTCGAAATCGCACACGGGATGGACCGTTGGAAGATTCATTCAGTATCAATCGAGCTGAAGACTTTTACTTTTGATCAAATGGATCCTGGGAGTGCCCGATGGCTATTAGGTCAGTACTCGGGTTATAACCTGGGTTTGTAGTGATGAAGGGAGGTGCTAGGGACCTAAGGAGAGTTTAGGGGGTAATAGAATGGGGTGTCTATAGAGCCCCTCGACGGGTGAGTTTGGAACAAACAATAGCCGTCAAATAGACACCGCATGATGCTTTTGAGGGAGGATGACAAATTCAGAGGGTCGTGGCCGATTCTGAGGACCTAAGGGAGCGAGGATAACCAATTTAGAGGGTCGAGGATGATTCTGAGGACCTACGGAGTGTGCTGGGGATAACCAATTATGTGAGCTTATGTAGAGATGACCAATTCTGTGGGTCGAAGCCAATTCTGCGGGCTTATGTAAAGATTACCAATTCTGCGGGTCGAAGCCAATTCTGCGAGATTATGTAGAGATGAATAATTCCGTGGGTCGAAGAAAATTATGCGGGCTTATGTAGATATTACCAATTCTGTGGGTCGAAGCCAATTCCGTGGGCTTAAGTTGAGGTGACCAATTCTGTGGGCTTATGTAGAGATGACCAATTTTGTGGGTCGAAGTTAATTATGTGGGCTTAAGGTGATGATTGAAGACTGAGGTCAATTCTGACCTAAGAGAGGTGAAGATCGAGGACTGAGGTCAATGCTGACCTAACTAAGGTGACGATCCAAGATTGAGGTCAATTCTAACCTAAAAGAGGTGACGACCGAGGACCGAGGTCAATTCTGACCTAACTAAGGTGAGGATCCAAGATCGAGGTAAATTCTGACCTAAGAGAGGTGACGAATGAGGACCGAGGTCAATTATGACCTAACTAAGGTGACGATCCAAGACTGAGGTTAATTCTGACCTAAGAGAGGTGACGACTGAGGATCGAGGTCAATTCTGACTTAAGAGAGGTGACGATCGAGGATCGAGGTCAATTCTGACCTAACTAAGATGATGATCCAAGATCGAGGTCAATTATGACCTAAGAGAGGTGACGACCGAGGATCGAGGTCAATTCTGAGCTAACTAAGGTGACGATCCAAGATCGAGGTCAATTCTGACCTAAGAGAGGTAACGACCGAGGACTGAGGTCAATTCTGACCTAACTAAGGTGACGATCCAAGACCAAGGTCAATTCTGACTTATATTTCCTTTGGGACAATCAGGGATTCTGCTGGGGGCAAAGATTAGACTTTTGGATTCCGCTAGGGAATAATGAATGAGCTGCGGAAAATGTAGTGTCCTCCGGAGTTCCGCTGGGGAAATCCTTTTGATTTTGGGGATTTTACGGAGGAAAGGCAAGTTTGATGCCGAAAACTCCATTGGGGAAGTGATTAGGTGGTCCAGGGTTTGGATGTATTGCTTGAGACCTTTGGGGCATAGGGGGTGATCTTTAGAGATCCTCTGGGGACGTTGTCGGGAGAAGTTTTACTTGGTTTTTGAGAGTTTTGTTGGGGAAATAGGGGTTCCGCTTGAGGGAGTGTGATATTTTCTTGGTAAAAATGTTCTAAATCCTTCCTGAGATTTTTAGGAATTTTTGAGAATTTTTCAGGGCTTTCTGGTATTTTGTGGGAATTTTTGTATGAAATTTAAAGGGGGATGCCGATCGGCATGGTGCAGAGGGTGCCATTCGGCAGTGGCATAGACTTTTGGACTGCCTCGGGAAGGTAAGGGGTCAGTGCCAATCGGTGGGTGGGGGGTCAGTGCCGATCGCATGACCCTTGGCATCCTATATAAAGGGGGTGAATTCCCCTTATTTTTCACAGCTTCTTGCTTTCTTTCTTTTTGCGATTTTCTTTTGAAAATCATTCTAGCATTCCGATCTCTAAGAAATGGCCGCCTTTGTGAGCACTGCAGCGCATAGGGAATGGTTGACTATTCATGACTGGGCGAATGTGGAGTGGAGGGCCAGGGTGCCTCTTGCTTTGGAGAGTGCGTTCGAGCCGTTTGCGAATGAGCAGACCTTGCTGCGAGAGCCCTCGCATCATCGCTCCTCGAGGGTGGTGAGCCCTGGCAGTTATGTAAGTAACCTGACTTTGGGCATTCTTCTCTTTTTTCTTATTTTTCCTTCTTTCTTGAATTTTGACAAGGTTTCTTATTTTGACAGTCTAATATCTCTTTAAAGAACATGCGTGCCCGTGGGACGACGGGGCTTAAGGATGTCTGGGAGCATATTCTGCCTGTGGTGCATTGGGTGGTATCATCAGTGGGTTTTGGGAGGTTGGCATCTGCAGTGGATGAGACGGCTCGCTCGACAGCGGTCTTATGCGCTCTGGGGGAGAGATGGTGGGATACTACCCACACCTTCCATTTCGATTTTGGGGAGATAACCGTGACTCCTATAGACGTGCAGCAGCTGCTGGGGTTGGATTGCGATGGGGAGCAAATAGTGGTGGATCGCTCTCTGAGGGTGAGGTCGGAGGCGGTGAGGGCGGCGCTCGGCGATGTAGGGAGGATAGTTCCTGGGGATTCCATTTGGATGTCCTTACTAAAGGATGTTCTGCTGAGTAGGGTGGTTGATGTGGAGGACGGGATGTAGGTGAGGCAGACGGCCCGGTTGTTCATTTTGCTGGTACTGGGAGGTTTCATGGTGGCGTCGAGCGGCGACGTCGTCCATTTGTGGTTCTTGTCGTACTTGAGGATGTTTTTGAACATCCCTCTCTATCATTGGGGGAGCCTGACTTTGGCGACCCTCTATTTTTCTTTGGATGCATTCAGTCGGTGCTGTCGGCAAACTTTTACTGGAGCCACGTATCTCCTTGAGGTATTTCTTTAATTTTGCGCATTTTCCTTTTATGCATTCGCATTTTCCTTATGCGTCTCTTTTTATTGTGAATTCCTGTCTTTGGCAGACGTGGTCCTATGAGGTGATTGGGTGAAATACCCCGCTGATTGCATTGAAGGACGAGACTTTTGGGGACTTTTACTGATTATATCGATGGCGCAAGGCTAATCGGCAGTCGAAGGGATCTCTCTCTTTGGAGACGGTGCATCAAGTCTTGAATGGCATGTTTTGATTTTGTATTGACTTATGCCTGCTGGGAATTTTTAGGTGACTTTTTACCCTCGGGGGACAACCATTCAGGATACGGGGGTGACCGGGGTGAATGCGCAGATGAGGCATTTGCTGGCGCATGAGTTCAGCCATTCCTAGTATCTGGGGGAGCGGGTGGTTCGATAGATTGTGAAGGAGGAGGTGGTGGTGCCACCTGCGCAACCTCTTATGTCTATGAGGCGGGAGCGACTGCTGCCGGGGGATGCGAGGATCGTGGTAATGATCGGCGAGTCCTACTTGTTGTATACTGATACGATCGCGCCGTATGACTATATGGACTTTGTAACGAGCTGGTTAATGGCACCCAACATATATGATGCCCTGCCTTTGCCTCCTGCGGGTTCGAGTCGGGCGGTGGGGTCCTCCCACAGCGGCGGTGGTCCGTCGGCATCTGCGGCGGCAGCGACTTCTGAGGTTCCCTTTGTGCGATTGCATACCCCTTCATACAATATTTGGCAAGCTGATGGAGGGATGGTGCCTATGTTACATCGTCCTCACGCGATGGATCCAGAGGAGTTGGGTTTGACAGATGAGGTTCTTCGTCCTGCGGTATACCTTCTTGTTCTTTTTGGTTCCTTTTCTATTTTGATCCCTCTTTGATACTGGTTTTGCCTTTTACTTTGCAGCAAGTCCAAGTATCGACCACTTGTCTGAGGGACATCAGAGACTGGATATCTTTGGCGACTGCCCATATTTGGGATGCGGTCCCGATTCCTTCTTATTTAGTTCCATCTGCTTCATCCGGGGAGGACTCTGGCTCGAGTAACTATGGTGCGCCGTCTCTCCGTAGGGGAAAGAGAGCGCGTCGCAGGGGTGGAAGCTCTTAGAGAGAGGGGGAAGGGTAGGTGAGAGAGAGAGAATGTGGGTTTGAGCTGAGTCCCGTTGTTTTTTCTTTTCTTTTATTTCCTGCAAAATTTGATGTAATATAAAAGAATATATATATATGCAATGCAATGGGATTTTATTATTATCCTTTGTTAATGATGAGTGAATGCATGCACATGCGCTTTTTACTTTGCTGCTGAGATCGTAAAAACTGACATTTTTAGGATTTTTGAGGGAAAGTTTTAAAAATGAGAAATTATATAGGGGTGGAAGAGAATTTTTGAGATTTTGTTAAGAATATCAATTTATTTTTATTGAGCTTCTGATTTTGATAAAAAAGGAAAAAGGAAAATTTCCAAAAATAGGGGTTTGCTGATCGGCAAACCCTTTTCCCTGCCTATCGGCAGTCAAGTCCAGTCCCATCAATTCAAAGCTTTTGATTAGTGCCCTCTTCAGCTTCTTGTACCTTGTGGGGTAGGATTCCCTCCGATTTCTGCAGGGGTTATGTCTTTTGTGAGGGTTTTCAAGTATAAAAAGGGGTAAGGGTGGAGTTTTTTCATCACACCTTCACTTGTCTACATGTTTCTTAATTTTGCAAGATGGCTCTCCCTGGTAGTATTGAGTTTACTAACTACCTCGAAGCCTTGGAAGCGATGTGCTCTTATAATGTCGACTACGATGCTTTCAACATGCGTCGAGTCTCTTTGCGGCGCAATCGGTCCATTGAGTGGAACATGCTGATGGCGGTAGTACAATTTTGGTACCCCGAAGACCATGTATTCCGCTTTGGGTTGGATGAAGTTTGTCCTAACTACAAAATTTTTTTACCATGCTAGGGATAAATCCCTGTGTTGCTGTGGCTTTACTCAAATTTTTCTGTTCTCCCAGGGATTTCCTGGCTGGGCTTCTTCGTATTTCGCCTTCGGCGATTAGATCACTGGTTGCTGGAGGAATGATCTCCCTCCCGGTGGTGTTGCAGTCCATGCATTTGTGGGAAGTAGGTGATGCTGGTTATGCTAGAGCCATTGCTCTGGGCCTGGTTTTAAAATTACTGCTGGTGACTGGGGAACTACTGGTGGATTCGTAACTTGCAGCCATTACTTCATGGATGTCATACCGTCGCAAACTTGCGGCGGTGATACTAGCGGAGACCCTGAACGGTCTGGATGCCTGGCGAGAAGGTCGTTCTGACTTCCTGCGTTGTAGCCCCATGATGCTGTTCATGTGGTTGTCTGAAAGACTCCTCCTGGTGACTCTTCCAGAATATCCTTTGTCTACTGTACCCAACTTCTTTTCGCGTCACTTATTCAGCGTTGGCCTGGATATTGAGAGCTGGGAGAATTATCTTGTGGAGCATGGGGCACGGAATCCGTACTAGTCAGTGCCTTGGTGGGGATAGTTATTTCCTGTTCTAGAGCTAGGAGAATACCCATATGTGTGGCTGGTTGGTCTCAGCCAGACCTCTTTTTATTTCCCTTAGCGGCTTCTGCACCAATTTGGCTGGGCACAGGTCGTGCCACCTCGGACACTAAATTTCTTTTCGGTAGAGGATTTGACCGAGCGTCTGCGCTTGCAACTTGGCTCTCTATGGGAGAATCGACGTCCATCGACCCGTCCATCGACCCGTCCATCTTAGTCTGTTGGGAGAGTTTGGAATATCCTTGGGGATTATATGAGGTGGTTGTGGAGGAGAGTGGTTAGCAAGATGTTGGCAGTAGAGACTAGACAAAAGTGGCTTGTCTCTTTTGACACCATGGAAGGAGATGTTGTGGTTTTTTTGAAGCTAGTTCGAGCTTGTCGGTCCATAGAGTGTCTGCGACACTCTGTTCAGGCAGGGGAAACTTGGGGACCCCCGGATGCAGATGATGATGACGGAGTAGGATCCTCTGGTAGCTGTGGATAGGACTCCCTGCAGGGTTTATAATGGGGAATAAATGTGGGGATTTTATTTGGCTTTTTTAGGAAGGTAGGGGGTAAGGGAGTTATTCGTTCCTTTATGTAATTGCACTGCAATTTCTTATTAATGAAATAAACAAGTTTTTGATCATCCATCTGTGCCTTTCGATGAATTTTGTATTTTTGAATTATCTATATGATCACTAAGGCATACATAATCCTTTTGTTCAAACATATGTTAGAATGAACTGTTCTTCTCGGAGGTAAGAAAATAATAGTATTTTGTGAAAAAGAAAGGGTCGTGCTCATGTAAGGTGTATGAGTTGCCTACGTACCTCTGGTGTTTTTGAAAAGTTTTAATTTTGTTTGAAAATGATTTTTTGTAGAGGATCAGGCCCACCCACGTAGTTCTGGGTAGAAGGAAATGAAGATTTTTTTTTTGAAATAACAGGGAGACGAGAAGAGTCGTAGCACGCCGAGATTTCAGACTAGGGGTAGAATTTCTTGAGATGATCCAAGTTGACTGGACGAGCCATCTCTTCCCCATCTAAGTCGGTAAGCATGGTGGCATTGCCGGATAAGATTTTCTTGACAATGTAGGGGCCGCTCCAATTGGGCTTGAATTTCCCTCTGGGGTCCTATATGGGTTCTATGATTTCTTTGAGGGCTAGGTCCCCTTCTGGGACACCGCGATCCTTGACCCTATTTTTGAATGAACGCGCTATTTGGAGATGGTACCCTTGTATTTATTATAGTGCTTTTAATCTCCTTTCTTCTAGGAGGGTCAGCTCGTCAAGACGGCTTTGGCACCAGTCTTCTTCATTGACCTTGCTTTCAAGCATGACGCATAATGAGGGTATTTCCAGCTCCACTGGTAGGACTGCTTCCATGCCGTAGACTAGAGAGTAAGGGTAGCCCCAGTAGAGGTTCGAATTGAGGTTCGGTATCCCCAGAGGGCATACGGGATCCGGTCGGCCCAATCTCGATAGCTTTTGATCATATTGCTAATGATGGCTTTGAGGTTTTTATTGGCGGCTTCAACTGCACCGTTGGTCTGAGGTCGGTAGGGAGAAGATTTGTGTCTCTGAATCCCATACTCGTTGACCACTTCTGTAACTTCTGCTTTGAAATTCAACCCGTTATCTGATACTAGCTCGTACGGGACCCCATACCAGCAGATGATGTTTTTCTCAATGAATTTGGCCACTTTCTTGGCATTCAGCACTGCGTATGACTCAGCTTCGACCCATTTGGTGAAGTAATCAATGGTAACTAGGAGGAACTCATGCCCATTGGAAGCCTTCGGTGTAACCTTCCCTATGATGTCGACGCCCCAGGTGGAGAACGGCCAGGGAGAGGTCATGTTGTATAATTCACGTGGAGGCAAATGTTGAAGGTTGGATAATTGTTGGCATTTGAGGCATCTCCGGACATAGGCGGTGCAATCTTGGGTCATGGTGGTCCAGTAGTAGCCCTGTCGGATGATCTTTTTGGCAAGTATATGACCATTCATGTGGGGTCCACATTCCCCGCTGTGGATCTTCTACATTATCTTTTCAATGTCTGCCCCTGCGAGGCAGTACAGATGAGTTCCATCAAAATTTCTTTTGAGAAATGCTTTGTGACATATGATGTACTGGGCGGCGAGTCTTCGAAGGGTTGCTCTATCTTTCTTGTTGGAACCTTTGGGATACCTACCATGCTTAAGGAGGTGCCAGATATCATAGTACCAATAATTGGCTAGCTCGGGATCTTCTGTAGTGACGAGCTCAATGTGGTAGCAGTGGGTTGGTTTGACTTGCTTTTGAACTAGGAAGGGGGCCGTAGTTATTCCTTTGAGCATATCGACCATGGAGGCCAAGGTAGCGAGAGCATCGGCTAGGTTATTCTTTGCTCGAGGTAGGTAATGGAAGGTGATATCTTGGAATTGGGAGGCTAGTTCTTCTAAGTGGGCATGGAAGGGTTGGAGTTTCTCGTCCTTGACTTTCTACTTTCTGAGCACTTGATCGATGATGAGGATGAAATCCCCATAGACATCTAGGCATTGAATACCTTTCTTGAGAGCAACTTTAAGGACTACCGTGTACGCCTCCTATTCAGTCATGTTGTTGGTGCAAGGGAAATCCAACTTGATGGTGATGGGAGTGTGGGATTCATCTGGGGCGATCAGAAGTATCCCAATGCCATATCACTTCTTGTTGGCAGCGCCGTCAAATAACATTTGCTATTGAAGGTTATCTTGATCAGTGCAAAGGATGTTTTCATCTGGGAATTCGGATATCCAGACATCAACTTCTTCCATGGGGTAATCAGCGAGGTAGTCAGAGATGGCTCTTCCTTTCATGGCTTTCTGCGTGACATACATGATATCGAACTCGGTTAGGAGCATCAACCATCGGGCCATTCGGATAGATAAGACAGGTTTCTCAAGTAATTATTTGATGGGGTACATTAGGGATATAAGTTTGATGGGGAAGGAGATCATGTAGTGCCGCAGCTTTTGGGTGGCCCAGACCAGTGCGATACACGCCTTTTCCAAAGCGGTGTAGTTAACCTCATACCCGACCAATTTACGACTGGCGTAATAGATGGCTCTTTCTTTGCGGGAATCTTCAAGGTATTGGGATAGAAAAGTCCCAACTGCAGTGTCGATTATGGTTAGGTATAGGAGCAAGGGGAGACCAGGCTATGGTGGCATGAGTATCGGGGGTTAGGTCATATATTTTTTGATTCGGTCAAAGGATTCTTGGCATGCCTCATTCCAAAATTTAGTTGAATCCTTTCGGAGGAGTTTGAATATAGGTTCACAGATGGAGGTTAACTGGCTGATGAACCGGCTGATGTATTGCAATTTCCCAAGGAAACCTCAGACTTCTTTCTCTGTTCGGGGAGGTGGCATCTCAAGTATGGATTTCAGCTTGGCAGGATCTCCTTCTATCCCTTTTGCACTGACCATGAATCCCAAGATTTTTCCCTTTGTAACATCAAAGACACATTTCTGCGGATCGAGTCTCATCTGATACTGTCGCAGTCGTTCGAAAAACTTTCAAAGAGTAGGAACATGACCTTCTCTAGTATTGGATTTGATAATCATATCATCCACATATACCTCAACTTCTTTGTGAATCAGATCGTGCATGATGGTTGTAGCAACCCTCTGGTAGGTAGCCCCAATGTTCTTGAGACCAAATGGCATAATGGTGGAGCAAAAGGTTCCCCATGGGGTGATGAATGTGATTTTTTCTTGGTGGTCTGGGTGCATTTTGATTTAGTTGTATTCGACAAACCCATGGATGAATGACTTAAGAGCATGACTGGCTGTGTTGTCCACGATCATGTCGATATTGGGTAGCGGATAATCATCCTTTGGAGAGGCTTTATTCAAATCCCGATAGTCTACACACATCCAAACTTTTCTTCCAGATTTCGGTACAGGCACTATGTTGGCTAGTCATGTGGGATATTCGATCACACGAATGAAGCCTACGTTTAACTGTTTGACCACTTCTTCTTTGACTTTGAGCGACCATTTGGTGCAGAGTTTTCTAAACTTTTATTTAACCGGCTTGTAATCTGGGAGAGTAGGGATCTCGTGCTGAGCTATTTGAGGATCAATGTTGGGCATATCGTCGTAGGACCATGCGAAGACATCCACGAATTCCTTTATCAATTCTTCGAGTTGTGCATGCTCATGCTCATTAAGGGTAGCCCCTATCCTAATCTCGCGTAGTTGTCTACTAGAACCGATGTTAATAACAACAATTTCTTCTTCATTAACTTGAATGTGGTTATGTTGTTTATTATTAACCTTATATAGATCAATTAATAATTGTTCATTCGCAAAATCATCATCATCAAAAGTTTGATTAGAATCCAAACAGTTAATGTAAGGCACAACAAGATACTCAAAATCTTCATTTATTTCATTGATAGAAAAAACAACATTGAGAACCTCGTTAAAAGAGGACTCGATTACATTTGAACAAGGATGAACAACAGAAGAAGAAATGGTGGTAAACATTGGGATTAAAAGAGATTTCAGCAGGTAGAACTGGCGCAGCATGCCAGTTGCGGAGAGGTGTATCAGTAGCCTTAATCAGTTGGAATGGATCCGGTGGTGTAGTGCCTGAGTGAACCATGCAGAGTATCAACCCCAGTTTTTGTAAGTTGAAGGAATCTTTGGAGTCACTTTCCTCAGTCTCTTTGATATCTTTGATGAGCGGTTGTACATGGTGTTGGGAACTCTCGGCCCATGGGTAGCTGTCTTAGAAAAAGATCTCCATTCAAGGCTTCATCTTCTTATCTGTATGGTCATACCATGGTTCAGGAAAATCGTAAAAGGGGAAGTCTTCGCCCTCTTTGATGAATCGTACATTCAAGAAGTCACCTGGGATAGTCTGGATGCAGTCTAGTCCTCTCTTTGGTCGAGACTGGCGGATCATTCTGAGCACTTGTTCTGACGGTTGATACCCCAACCCACAAGGAGGGAAAGTCTTATTCTTTTCAATCGGCTCAAGTATCCCTTGTTGTCTTTATCCTATCCCCAGTCCAGGAATAAAGTGCATATTTCTGAACATTAAAATCACATTGACTTTGCCATGAGGGTTGTATTCTGGACAAACCCTTTCCTTGAAGTCGTCCCCTGCCGAGAGTGGAAGTGGCTTAACTCGAAATCCTGATAGGAGAATATCATTTGACCCGTGATGTATCTCAAGGATCTGACTGCTGGTACTTGCACCCTCAATATTATCGTCGTTGCCCAAAATGGTAATGACCCATCCGTCGGTGAACAACTTTAATTTCTGATGGAGTGAGGAAGACACACCCTTGATACTGTGGAGCAAGGTCGTCCTAGAAATGGGTTGAAACAGGCTGGGATGTCAATAACTTGGAATTTGACGATAGGGTTTATAGGGATAACCCCTATTACAAGCTTTATGGATCCCTTCACCTCCCGACAGGTATTATCGTAGGCACGCACAGCTGCGGAGGTTGGAGCGAGGTCGCTTTCCTTCAGGCCTAAACATTTGAAGGTTCTCAGTGGGCAGACATTCAAGGCGGATCCATTATCGACAAGAGAGAGTGGCACGACCTTCCCCATAACTTCGACGGAGATGTTGAGTGCATGATTATGGTTTGGCCCAATCTTGGGGATTTTTTCTTCGAAAAAGGATAACATTCAGGTAGAGGTCAAGGATCCGACCAAATTTACCGCTTCTTCTGGTGTGGTAGAAGGATGAACTGTGGGTCCAGTGATCAACTTGATCAAAGCGTTTCTGTGCAGCTGAGAAGGAATGGAAATCCCCCATAGAGTGATGTTAGCTTGAGTTTTCTTTAGTTGATCAAGGATCTTTCTCTCCTCAAGGGTCGTCTCTGGCATAGGAAGGTTTTCAACGCCCTTCCCTTTGTCATTTGCTGGTAGTGAACTTGGAATCTGGTAATGCCTCCCTGATCTAGTCATGTGATTTACTGAAGAAGGGAAAAACATGAATCCCTTTTCCTCGTCGATCTCGGGTTATTTTGCCACCTTGTTTATTTCTCTGAGGAGTTCTTCAAATTATATCATTCCACACATGTCGGCTACTAGGCCAGTTTTCTCAAAAGCTTGTTCTTTATTTGAATCTCAAAATTCTTCCCCCCATTCGGTGGCAATAATTCTGTCTTTCCATGCAAAGTCAATGCATTCCACAACTTCAACCACTTCTTCATACAGGTCATCCCATTCTGTGGGGATGTGTAAGGGTGAAGGGATCAGGCGCCCCTGTAGCTTCAAAGCATCAAGTAACTCGATCATACTGCAAATGTTATTGGTTTGCCTGAATAATTCTATCGTGATGTGGATGACATCATCCAGGTTGACTTCATCGGTTGGTACTACCCAACTATCTGACTCTCAGGCCCATTTTTGTGCTTCCAAGAACAGCGTACTGAACCTTTGGAAATCAATGATTATCTGTGAGGGAAATTTCATCCCGAACTCTAGGAGTTGGTTTAACACTTCTGTCAATTCCATGCTTCCATTTTTAGAACGGGTACGGACAGCGATGCATGCTCTGGTAAAGAGTGACAATGCCTGATCAACGAGGCTAGCAGGGTGTAGGAGGAAATATGGGCTAATTTGGAGAAGTTTAGGAGAGTATATGGGCGTGATTTGAGTAGAGGGATCAAATTCTGGGTTCTCTTCTAGAAAGATGGCATTGGTATGATTTGGAAGTGGGTTATGAGTAGTGTTTGGCTTAGGATTGGCTGGTGGGGCGATGGTACCCCGGTCAATTAGACCTTGGATTATGTTTCGGAGGTGAAGGAATTGGTCGATGGTATGACCACCAGTTTGGTGAAAGGCGCAATGGGCATTTGCCTTGAAGTTTTTTGGGAGTGGATTTGGCAATGGACGGGAATCCAAAGGTTTGATAAGGTTTCGGCTTAGCAGGGCTTGATAGACTTTGGAGAGGGGAGCATGGAGCTCGGTGTATTCCTTTCGAACTGGGACAAGGCGGCTTTCTAGCGCCCATGATGTGGTTGGTTGAGAAATGTTATTGATGGTTGAGACTGCAGCACTGGTAGGCTTATCATATTTTCTGGGGGTGAACTGTCCGAACACCTTCTTTAGGTCAACTTCTATTTTGGCAAGACCTTCCTCTATTTCTACTCCTACTTCTCTGAGAGATCTAAAGTGGGGATAGTATTGTCCTCCCATCATTTCTTGGACATGGGTTAAGAAGTTCTTCTTCACTATGCTGACTTGTTCTTCCTCGGAAGGCCGATTGGTCATGGTTGGTGCTTTTTCCCTCCATTGAGCGATGAAGTTACTGACTGATTCTCCCGGGTTCTGTTTGAGAATCTTTAAATCATGGCGGGAGACCTCAAGCTCTTCATTATATTTGTACTGTGACATGAATTCCCAGGATACATCCTCCTAGCTACGAATCCTGGACTCTTTGAGAGACAAAAACAGTCGGAGGGCGCTATCCTTCAGAGTTTGTTAAAACAATTAGGCCATCACTTCTTCAGAATCCCCTAGTAGAGTCATGGAACGGTGATAACTTTGGAGATGAAAAATCGAGGGTCTACTTCCTCCAAATTTCTCGATATTTGGCATCTTTAACTTCTCAGGTAACCTTGCTTTAGGATAAGGAGACATGTGGGTATAGTTCATGTAATTTTCTGAGATTCTGACTCGGTCAAACTTATTAGTGAGCATCTTGAGGTCCTCTTGGACTTTGTTCAGCTCTTCTTCCTTCGGATCACTGATCATAGGCAAGTTAGCCCCAGGCTGGGCAAGGTTCGTCATAGGAAGTTGGGCAGGTGGCGACCCTTTAACAGGAGGGACACGTGGAGCATGATGATACTCTTCGGGAACCCATATGGGCTCGGGTGGATCAATAGCACGAGGGAATAGGGCCTCAGGCTCTTGAGGGATGGGAACCTGGTTTCGTTCCATCTCTTGGACCTCGGTCTGGAGTTTGTCAATCTTGGACACAAGCTGAGCTAGAACTGCAGTCAGATCCGGCTGCACAATGGGTACTTGATCTGTGTTCTCCATGGAAGGCGAATGGATTTTGTAGTCGGAAGAAGTACTAGGGGAACAAACAGAACTCCGGGGTGACTTGACTGAAGACCGAAGCCAATAAGGAGCCAGGCCAAGGGCTTGCGATCGACCTGAGAAGGCGTAAAATGAGATTTATTTTTGAGAAAAAGGGGGGAATTTTTTTTACGACATTGAAAGACAAAATATTTTTGGATTTTTGATAAAGAGATGAGAAATGTTTTTGGATTTTTGATAAGGAAAGGAAAAAATGTTTTTGGATTTTGGATAAAGAAAAAGGAGAATTTTCTTTATGGAGACGATCTTAGCATGATTATTATAATTATTATGTTTTCACTTGTATTAATTCTCCTAAATGCAAAATGAAATACCGGATGAGACCCGAGCTTTGAAAAATTGGGTTTGTAATATATGCAAAGCTATGGCTGGACTTGTGACCAGGCTCACGGACAGGGTCCCGTTTTAAAAATGCACGAAATCTCGAGCGGTAGGCCGACCCAAAATTTCGAAAGAGTTTTGGGTAGAAACCGACAATCTAGCATGTGTGTCCTAGGCTTGACACCTATATGCGGGTGTGCAGTTGGTTGGGTGAATCGAAAAGGGTTCCCCCCTTTGGTGTGACTTCCACGATATACGTCTTGCTCTTGCAGGTAATCGATACGTGTGGACAAGCCATTTGATATACCTGAGTGTACGTGAATTGCCTCACCATATACCTCGTGGGGACGGTACGTGTGAGAGCAAATTCGATATACTCGGCGTACATGAACGAGTTCCCGACGATAGACCTCCAGTCATGACTTCGGTCAAGCGGTACGATGCGGGGGAACCGTTCGATATACGTCGAAGGTTCTTGGGCAATGGAAGGTGATAGTCATATCGCTTAGGCTAACTGCGCCCTACCGGACCAGCGCCCATGACAAAGTGACCCTCCAGTTATTGGGTAAATTTTGGTCAATAACAATGCTCTTTGGTGATGTCGTGTGAATCATGCATGATCCTCTTATCAGTATCTTATGAGAATGTCTTTTCCGATTATGCCAAACATGGATCAAAGTACAGGTACTAATGGTTCACGAAGTATGGATGGATGATGGGTGCAACATGTGGATATATGTGATCCAAGGTGCACGTGGTGCGAAATGTACATGGAGAATTTTTTGCAAGTGTGTGAATATAATCATAAGTATGGGAGATACATGGAAAAGGGGAACAAGAAAAAATGGGGAAAATATAAACAAACATAATACCCATGTAAATAGATTCTAGCCCTCATAAGAAAATCCCCAGCAGAGTCGCCACTGTGGCCATCCCCCGGATCCTCGCGATGGGCGGGAGAGCGTGAGGGAGGATCCTAGGTCCCGCGTGTCCCTCTTGGGAGCGCTTCGGCAGGCGTCATTTGGGTGAGGTGTAAAAATGTAGAGAGATTAGAGTCGCCAGTTTATTTTACTCAAAACAGACAAAAGAAAGGGATCCATACCGAAGGATAACATCCAAAGACATACTGATGCATACGAAACCAAAATGATTCGAAAAGGGTTCGGAGGTTAAGTTACAAAATGGGAAGGTGTTAGGCACCCATTCCGCCATTTCGGTCTCTCATGGATTTTTTCTATTTTCCTTTATTTTCCCAGTGATATGTGTGCATGTGTATATATAGTGGAGATAGGAATCCTTGACTTGCACCATGGAAGAGGTAAAGCTAGTCATCCATAGGAAGGAATAAAAATATTAGAAAATAGGATTTACGCGATTATCCTTACGTTGACTGTTATGATGGAACGATAACACATGCGGAATAATATACCACTAAGAACAAATATATGTATATATATAATATAAGAGAGTGGAGTCTAGAGAAGATAGAAAATGAGAGGAAAAAAAATAAAAATAGGACTCGAGTCTTGGGTTTTACCCTGAGGTGCCTACGTAGTCTATAAAGGCATCAAAGTCCACGTAGTTCGCATGCAAAACGAGGGGTGGGGTTTATCCCATAAATCCAACCGGGGGATTCTCTTATTTTTGTGTGTGTGTGTAGAAAAAGTGTTTCAGTTGTGAGAAAAGTATAAGAAAAGTATGAGAATTACCGTTTGGAATTTATGAGCAAAACCTCTTTTTCTTGTTTTTTGGGTTTTTATTTATATGAAAATAAGGGATGTGCAATAATACTAAATAAAAAGTATATTAGGATGTGTGAGATGAGATAATAAAAGTGCTAAGTAATAAAACAAGTTATTGCGAATTTATGAGAATTTAAGGAGAGAGTTGAGAAAATTGGACCTTCTTGAAGATCTTGAGCTTGATCTTGAATGTTGGAGAGCATCCCTTAGACTTGGATGATGATGGAGGGTAGTGAATTCACCATGTTTGATGAAAGGGATGATGAAAAGTGAAGGTTGGAAAAGGATTTGGGTGTGGAAATCACGCTGACTTCGAGAGAGGTTTTTTGGATTTACTGAGAGTGATATCTATCAGATTTGGGCCCCCTTTGCAAGTGAGGTCAGGCCCCCTTTTTATAGGCCCAGGTTATTACCGATCGGCATAGCCCTGTTCCTGCCAATCGTCAGGTGCGTTTAGGCACACTGCCGATAGGCAGGGTCTGGGACCTGCCATTTGGTAGTGTCTTTCAGGCCTTTTCGAAAAATTGGCTGAAGAATGCAAACTGTTGATTAGAATCGCATACGGGTAAGACCGTTGGAAAGGTAATTTAGATACCTTCGAAAGTCCTTTGGACTGCTCTCGGGTTTAGGAGTTTACTTTAGGTCAAATTTGGCTCGGAATCATTCGTTAGTCCATTGGACGGGGCATCATCAAACGCAAACGGATCCTTCGTCCACATGGTACGTCAGAATCGCGCACGTGGTGGACCGTTAGAAAGGTTAGTAGATTTACTTCGACATTCCAAAGTGTTTGATCCAGTTCGGGGGATTGCCTTTGGTCAATCGGTCCCTGGAAGCATTCGGTGACCTCTCGAAGTATAACGTGTCGTTCGTCCATACCGTAAGTCGAAATCGCGTACGGAGCGAACCATTGGAAAGGGGTTTCAGTTTCCTTCAAAGATTCATTCAGTCTTGAGCGAGTTGAAGAGTTTACTTTGATCAAATGGAGTCCGAGAGCACCCGATGGCCTCCTGATTGAGTTTTAGGGGAAAACAGGTAGTTCGTCCGGATGGTAAGTCGGAATCACGCACGGGATCGACCATTGTAAGTGGGTTTTAGTGCCCTTCGAAGATTCATTCCGTCTCGATCGAGCTAAAGACTTTGAATTTTGGTCAAACGGAGCCTGGGAGTACCCGATGGCTTCTAGGTCAGTACTCAGAGTATGACCTGGGTTTGTAGTGATGAAGGGATGTGCTAGGGACCTACGGAGAGTTTAGGGGGTAACATAATGGGGTGTCTACAGACGTGTGGGGGCTTTGGGATTCAAGGGAACAATAGACATAAACTTCCTAGGAACTTTTCGAAGATCAAAACAAAATCTACTCAGGTGACCTTT
The DNA here is from genome assembly GCA_949130495.1 of Sambucus nigra. Classification (NCBI taxonomy): domain Eukaryota; kingdom Viridiplantae; phylum Streptophyta; class Magnoliopsida; order Dipsacales; family Adoxaceae; genus Sambucus; species Sambucus nigra. Next base: position 514,566,705 of record OX422218.1, on the reverse strand, counting down.
CCTACCACAATGTGAACATTTGTCAATGGGTGGAACAACACCTATAGGTTGACCTTTTCTAATGTCCATGGGAATGGTTGACCCTCTAAAATAAATAATGGTTTTGGCTTTAGCAATAGAAGCATTAGAACATGACGAACCATTACCATCACTATCACACCTACTTGAATCATTTAAATCATTTTTCGACTTCAAAATATTTGATTCAAGCAATGAATTAGACTCTTCTAAAGATAAGGATTTCTTTTTCAAATTATCAATTAAACTTAATAGTTTATCGCGCTCCCCCTCAATTGAAACAAACTTATCCCTAAGAGTCTTTTCACGTGCCGTAAAATCATCGATTAATTTTTTATCCTCGACGGCACAAACGGGAACCCTTGAATTTTTTAAGTCATCCAATTCCTTCTCTAAAACTAGGACTCTCTCATCACTCTCCTTTTTGGAAATTTTCAAAGAATCAAAATCAATACACAAATTACCAGAGTGCTCATGAAAAATATCACTTTGAGTTTGAAACGCTTGCAAATATTCAATCTTACTTTCAAAGAGAGAATTTTCTTTTTCCAAAACTTTAATTCTTTTGCAAAGTTTCAAATTCAAACTTTTTAAATTTTTAGCATGATCATGAACTTTATCAAACTCATCTCGATTAACACAATAAACAACATGAGGATCCATCGAGGAAAAAAAATTAAGAGAGGAACACAAATAACCACTGAAAAATTGCACTACAGGATCTACACAGTAAATTAGTGCAATAGGCTCTGATACCAATTTGTAAAGGGAAAATAATCCCAAAGGGTGGTTTTCACAAACTTCCAATTTTAAACCAATTTTAGTTCATCCTTAAAACATGCAACTACGTGTTCAAATAAAATAATCCATCACAAAATTAAATTATGCGATATACATATGCTGACACACAGAAATCAGGAAAAATCCTCGAAGGGAAAAACCTTTTATTCCTAGAACTATGACAAGTTAACAAGACCATTGACTTACATACAACTTGATAATCACCCACAAGTGTAACGCACGGTGTCTTCGTCAAACCTTCACAGCATTGGCTAGAAAACTGTAGTGGTGCACGCGTAGCTATACCACAAGGACCCCAGCCTAGAAACTCCGTAGAGACTCCCTCCATAATAGCACGCAGCTCTCGGTTGCAGAGACCTCCCCACAAAGGAAGAACAAAATCAAAGTAGTGTTCAAGGGTTCCAAAAGATTCACAAAAGTAATTGGATTTTTTTGGTGTGAATCAAACATGAGTTTTAGGACTCAAAAATATGAAGAATTGATGTATTTTGTCTCTAAAAAACGTCTCTCAAAGTCTTGTAAAAATACACCACTGAAATAGCTTTTTATAGAAAAATAAAAGATTTGAGGCGGTGGACAAAATCTGCGAAGGGGATCGATCCGGTACCAAATGGATCCGGAAAGGGGATCGATCCGTTTTCCTTTTTAAAGGGATAGCTCCGATTAGGAAATTTTGGTAGAAATATTTGCGAAGGGGATCGATCTGTTTTCTTTTTTAGTAGGATCGGTCCGGTTCTAGAAAAAAAATCTTTTATAAAAATGCCTCGGTTTATTAAAAACTTTTTAGAAAAATTTCCTAATACTTTTAAGGAATTTAATTGGCACCCTTCCAGCGACTAGCCTTGTCACGGTCAATGACCGTGACAAAAAAATAATCATTTTTTGTCACGATCATTGATCGTGACAAGACCGTGATAAAGACTTGTCACGATCAATGACCGTGACATGACCGTGTCAAGTACAATTGTCACGGACTTGTCACGGTCATTGAACGTGACAATCCTTATAATATTGTCACGGTCAAGTACCGTGACACATCCGTGACAAATGTTACAGCAAAAAACCCTTTCCCCTCCTTTTTTTCCCCACCGACTTCTTCCCTCCTTTTCTCTCTCTCTCTCTCTCTCTCTCCCTCTCTACTTTTAGGTTAGTTTCTCTCTCTCTCTCTCTCTCTCTCTCTCTCTCTCTCTCTCTCTCTCTCTCTCTCTCTCTCTCTCTCTCTTTCTCTCTCTTCCATTTATATATATAGGTGTGTGTGTATATATATGTGCATGTGTATGGTGGGGGAAGGGGTGGGGCAGGGTGGGGGGGGGAGGGGGCAGGGATGGGGGGTGCTATTTGTGTGTGTGTGTGTGTAGTGGTGTGTGTGCATGTGTGTGTGTGTGGTGGGGGAAGGGGGTGGGGCGGGGTGGGGTAAGGGGTAAGGGGGTGGGGCAGGGATGGGTGGTTGGGTGATGGGGTAGGGTTGGGGGGATGCGTGTGTGTGTGTGTATGTGCGCTGGTGTGTATATGTGTGTGTAGTGTGCGTGTTTGTGCGTAATGTCCCTTGTAAACGAATTGATTGGTTTTTATTTTTTTTAGTAAATTAATATATGATTGCCCCTCATTGTAAATTAGTAAATTAATATATGATTAATTATGAAAGTAGGATTGCTCCTCATTGTAAATTAATAAATTAATAATTGTATACTTTAATTCTTAGTTTAATTGAGTAGATGAATTAGAAGGAGTACGGGATACACATTTGTTGTTGACATTGTTGTTGGATTATAGTGGATCGATGTTGGGTTGGTTAATTTTAAAAGTGACATGACCACTGGATTATTGTCCATATGGGGGTGGGATTTTTCAATTTTTTTTGAAAATTACTTTGTATATCGAACAATATATATATAGTATGATAATTAAATGAAACATACTTGAAATTACATATAGTGCGCATAGATACTAGCCTTCTAGTTCTTATGCGTACACATTCAATAGCCCTTAGACCCATTCGAGAGTCATTACCCCTGTAATGAGATCTCTCGAATTGTCTCGTTTGGACAGTTTGGGATTGCATAATTTCTGTATAATATTCTTAGTGGCTTAAAGTTGTTACTTTTGGAGGAAGTTCTACAGTCGTATCCTAATGTTCTCTGGGTACATACTAGATTGACAAGTGTGACTGTTATGTCAATTGATCAATTGAAATAACACTCACACTTGCCAATCTACATCGTGTACTTGGAGAATTACGGGGATATACTGTCAATTTTTTTTCAAATCGTAACAATGTGCATGAGCTGTTAAGTATATTACAGAAAAATGCGATGTTGAATGGGATAAGATCACTCACCCTTTAGAGGAGATGGAGGAAATAGAAATTTCTATTATAAATTGAATTTGAATATAAAGAAGACATAATTAAATGAAACATACTATAAATCTAAGTTTTGTTTATACTAATCCATGAATATACGCTTTGTACCTTTAATAGGTGATTAGTTGTGGTAGATGTGATGGGATATTCGATACAAAGAGTGGATGGGTGAGACAAATAGAATGGAGGATGTGTTTCGCAGACGTGCTAACGAATTTGTGAAATATGCAAAGAGATGTCATAATGATGAAGAGTTTCCGTGTCCGTGTGCTGGGTGTAAGAATGGTAAGGTGTTTGAGTGGAAAACAGTAGAACTACATTTCTTGAGATCGAGTATGTAAGATAGTTATCGATTTTGGAGTTTTCATGGTGAATTGAAAGTTACTTTTGTCCCCGACCAACCTTCACAACAACCTTCATATGAATATTTCAATTTCGAATTCAATTTCATTTTATATTTATATTTATATTTATTTGCAACTAACATTTTATTTGTTGGACGAGAACAATTCAGTCTGGATCCAAAGCTACGCGATTCCGTCTTGGAGCAGTTGAGGGAGCAACACAAGACATGGAAGAAAAATATGCGAACCCGATACTTTGGGAAGACACGAGAGTCCATTATCCAAAGGTGTGAATCCGTCCCGCCGAAGGAGCCGATCTCATTGGTACAATGACAAAAGTTCGTTGACAATGAGTTCGGGGAGTGACAATTGGCATCTCGGCAATCGAGGAGGAAAAATCGAGCAAAAAAGACGGACGTGCCCTACTCCGGACGGACGTCTTACGCCGATGTGGAGCATAGGATGATGGTAAGATTTAATTTTTCTATAACTACAGAAATATATTATTCTGCATTATTTTACTTTGCGGGGTTGATACTAATTTTACTTTATTTTATTTCAGGGGACACAGAGTGGCCCTGGGGGTAGGCCACATAGGCTCGATACTTATGTGTCTCTTCGAACGAAGAAGGGAAAGGCCAAGGAGGTGTCCCCAAGCGTCGTGACCACGATTGCAAGTAATCCGACAATTTACTTTTTGTTAATTACGTTATAATTTTTTAATTTACTTATTTTACTAATCATGTGCTTTTTGTCGTTTCAGGCAAAGCTTAAGGAAGTGCATGAGTCGCAGTCTGATGCCGACAAGGCATCTTTGTCCACAGACGCACTCAGCCAAATGCTTGGCTCTGATCGCAAGGGGAGGACAAGGAGGGGGGGGTGAGCTTGTGGGTGGCCAAATCTAGGATCATCGGATTGAAGATGAGCGACACCGGGTTGGCTCAAACGGTGGACTCGCATGATGCGGAGCTGTCCTGTTTGGATGCGACGATCCAAGATATGTTCACATTCATGAAGCGTTCGTTGGGTGGCAGAAAACGCAAGGGGAAAGGGAAGGAGATGGTGGTGGGGGAGGAAGTGCAGGTGGACGAGGTGCAGGATGACGAGGATGTGGACCTCACTGCTTCATCGTCGACACGTGCGGACTTTGATGATCCACTTTACTATTTGGCTCCCTTCGACCGACCGATGTCGACACTTGGTTGGCCGAGCGTGTTTATACTAGACATATTTGATGGCCAGCGGATAGTGCAGGGGTTTAGGGACCCGAATATCGTCCAGGGTGGACTAGTTCATGGATGTGAGCTTCAAGACATCGAGTCCAAGGTGCTCGTCACACATGTGATACTCAGGAAGGAGATCTCCCCATTGTAGTTGCGCGAACAATGCGGCACGATGTATATCACGGTTAAATGACCGTGATAAGTCCGTGACAAAAAAAGTTATCTCGCCCAGATTTGTCACGGTCATTGACCTTGACAAGTTGACAAGTTGAACTTGTCAAGGTTAATGACCGTGACAATTCGGCAGATTTGGTGTAGTGAAAACTCAACTTTTACCAAAATAAATCTCGTCGAGGATTTGTTAAAGATCCTTGATTATTCGGATCCGTCTTGACGTGAGTGTGAGCTTGAACTTTAATGACGGTGTAGCAGTATACGACATATAAATTGATAACGTGCAAATCTTGAACTTACACACCCACCACCGGTGGTCGAAGATGTTGAAATGGGGAACAAGGAGGAAGAGTATAACGAGGAGGAGGATCCCGACTATGATACGGAAGGGGACGACCTCAATGGGCGGATGGCCCGCCTCGAGGGGTGATTTGATGGGTCGTGAACGACTATCGTCGCGATACCTCTATGATGATCCGCCTCCAAGACCAATTATATCGTTCGCAAGTGGGCCCAAATGTCGCTCGCAACCCGTCTGCCCCTTAGGTTGGTTGTTTTGAAATTGGTTATGTAATGGTTTTCTTTTTTCCTATTTCCACAGTAGTATATGCTTACATTATCTATAAATGGAAATTGGTTTGTTTCAATGTTGTGTTTTGTGCTTTCTTTCCATTTTTGTACATTGTTCCTTGCTTGTATCCTCTCCTTACTTTAATTTTTATTTTGTCATCTGTTTTGCCTCGGGACGATGCAGTTGCCTAAGTTAGGGAGGGTACGCTGCGCTTTTATCAATCAAAAAGTCCAAAAATGCCAAAAAAATAAAAAAAAAGTAAAAAAAATTCTGACAAATTCAAAAATATTTTTCTTTAAAATAAATAAAAATTGGAGTGTAAACTTTTCGAAAATATCACCTTCATTTTATTTAAAATCTTGAATTTGAAAAAAATCAAACACACAAAGCCAAAAGTGACTAAGGATGGAAATTAAACGTGAATTGACGACTTAATGAATAAATGTGGAGATTAACAAACCCGGTGAGATTTTGAGCCTCTCATTTTTTGTGAGTTTATAAATCAATCCGACTTAACCGTTAACTCAAAGTTCATTTTAGCGGTTAGAATAAGTCACTGGGATCTCAACCCCTTCAGTTTGATCGATTATGGGAAATGGAATGTTGTTTTGAAAAATGCGCTAAATAAATATTTAAATTTAATTCACCTTGAGACGCATATGGTAACGCAATTAATGATTCGAGCAATGAAGTAGGCCCTCTTTTGATACCCAAAAATATTGGTCAAAAAAAGTAGTGAAAAATTTATCCCTTTTTGCCACCCAAATTGAGCCAAATGAAATTTTCCCCTTTGTTCGACAAACCCGAAACACCCAATTAGCCTGAAATTGTGAAAATTGAATATTCATCAAATAAAGTCCGAAAAGTGCATAAAAAGGGGAAAGAAAAAAAATAGAAGAATGCTCAACAAAAATAGCAAGAAAAGAAAAATGAAAAAAAAAATTAAAAAAAAAAAGAGAAAATGAGCAATTACCCGGTAAAAGCACAAACGGACACACTAAGAAAATGTTCCAATTCCGAAGTTCCCAACCATTACCAATATTACCCCTTACACCTTATAACCTGAAAAAGTCCTAACCGACCCGAATTGCGAAATTAGTTACCGCGTGGAGAGTTAAGGTAAGATACTAAAAGAGATTAAATGTGTGTATTATAGATAACGTTTCCAGTTTCCCAATAATCGTAACCCGTTGATGAGATCCCCCCACCTCAAATAGTCCGTCCTTTATATTCGTGTGCGTGAAATTGCCTTTTATTATATTTACTCTTATAAATCATGCACACGGAGAAAAGTAGCCATATTTCAAGTGATTCGTTTGTGAGAGCATCCCGTGAGCACTTGAATCAAAACGAAGTTCGGAAAAGTAACAGAATGACCAATCAGTGGAAATCTAAAGTTTAATTTTTGGCTTCACACGTACACGAAACATTCAGACTTACGAATACAAATTTATGGTGACTATTTTCCAGAAATTTTAAGTTGTACATTTTTTGTGGATTTTGAATTTCTTTGAGTCAACAATGAATTTTGTGGGTATATTCATTGCAAACCTTCATGAGACACAACTCGTCCTACTAGGGTAACCAAGGGATTTAAAGGCTTGTTACATACGCTAAATGTAATCGCTTGCCCACAAAAGTGGTATTCTATCCATGTCCCGTATTGGTTAGGTATTCAAACATGCTTAAATTCTTTTACATTGCTCGAGATGATCGAAGTTCTAAGTTAGGGGATTTGATTACGTATAAATATTGTGTATTTATCACCTTAGTTTATAAGTTTTTATCACCTCGTGTAACGTAAAATCCATTGATTTCTTTCATATTAGTGCTACTAACCTTTTGTATGCAGTGAATCGAGTTTTGTGTATTTCTCATACATTTTCCAGGAAATTCGTTCAAGAGAAGAAAGGAGAAAACTCAAAGTCGAGAAAGAAAGATTAAAAGCAAGATAAGGAAAGTTAAGGGGCAATTTCATAATTTTACACTCAAAATTGGACACGGACTCCCTGAATAAGTTGAAATTTGTGGTCCCGTGAATGCACAGGAAGAAACTGTGTCCAAATCCAAGCTACGAGTGAAAAGTTATGAAGGTTTGAAGTTGGGGCAAAATCATGGAAAAAGAAGCAAAAAGAGAAGAAAAGACTTACAAAAAAATTTCGAGCTCGAAAGTTCCTGGCAATACTGGAAAAGCGAACCGGTTCGCCCCAGTAAAGCATAAAAAATCGGAACCGATTCGGCGGGGCGAAATTCTAATTTTTTTTAATTTCAAAAATAGAGTTGAGCATGGATGAATGACTAAATAAGACGTGATGTATTCAGTTATTTTGGAGACCAGACATTAGAGAGCTAGGTTTTGGATAGTTTTAGAATAGTCTTGCACCCAAGAACTCTAGGATTTCACTTTCTTCAACAAATATTCAAGTTCTAAGCCATTAATTAAAGGTTTTGTTTCCAAAGTTTGTATTCTTCATCTCTATTCTTTTAGGTTAACTTTTATTTGCATGTTTTCTTATTTCCTGATATTCCCAACATTGTTTGCATGTTTAGGTCTGTTATTTTTATAATTATGAACTCATGCACATTAGACTTTATGTTTTTCATTATATTCAACATGTCCAACTAAGTTTTTAAGGGTTGGGGTGCATGAACCCCACCCGATGTAATTCACCATAATGGGAAATAGACTTTTGAATTAAAATCTTAGATGAATCGTGTTGCATTACTATTGCAACCATCATAGGACTTTTGATCTCGCTTTTCCTTGGTAACTTGGATGATTAAAAGTGCGACGCGCATATCGGTTAATGCGACACCGCTTTGTTCTTACCTTTGATTTCATATGTTGCGGGCTACAATCCCTCATATATGGAATGCTTAGGATTAATAAAGACTGGGTTCATTTAAGATCTTACTTCCGAATCTAGTATCCTATGAAGTGAATTACTAGGGTGTGGTGGATTGAAATCCAACCTCTTGTTTTCATTTCATAGTTAAATATTTGATCCATTTACCATCATCATTTCGTTTAATTAGCGCAGTTGCATATTGTTAGTTCTTAGTTTCATTAGTTGTTACTCTAAAATTTGCATCTAGTTGTAGTTGTTTCATCCCCCAAATCACCTTTTCGTTTCTTCTAGAGTCAAAGCTAGGATTCCTTCATTTTTCCAACGTCATCACGAATTCGTTTATCCTTTTTCCCTGAGGATCGATACCTGACTTATCGAGATATTACTGGAGCGACAGCCTTGCACTTAAGCCTACATAGCATGCACACTAGACACATTTGTGGTCGTGTCATCCTCTACGTATGAAATGAATATGTGCCTCTCTACCCGCGGGTGAATCCACATATAGTACTATAATATATGAAGTTAAGTCTACCACGCCCGATGACCGAGCTAAACGATAACTGACAACAGAAAGTGATGCATCAGTATCAAAGAAAATGTGTACTACATGACCAAATATAGAAAACATACCCTCAATCACTTGAGCTGATGTTGGAGCTAGGGGTGGGCGCGGTCCGATCCGGTCCGGTTTTTAATGATTTTAGGTGTCGGACCGAATCATTCGGTCCTATATTTGAGAAGACCGATTTCGGACCGATTTAATCGGTTTAGCCTATTTATTCGGTCTAGGCTATTTTCGGTCCGGTTCGGTTAATAATCGGTTCTTATTTACATTTATTTAGTATAACTCAGCAGTATGTATCAGTGTATATTTCCAATGCTTCTCCACTCACCAAAACTCTATTTTTTTATTACTCTAAATCAAGAACCCCCATTGTTTGTTAATAACATACTCCCAAGGCAACAACTAAAAAGAACAAATATATACAGTTGTTCATCACTAAAGTGTGTTCAACAGTGTTGCAGATTTGCACTAAACCAAGTAACCAACACTGAATCAGCACAATAAATAAGTTCAGCAGCAACACAAAGTGAAGCTATATACAGTTGGCCATTTGCACAGTTGGACAATTAAACAATTCAGGAACAATAAATAAGTTCAGTAGGAATCGTTGAAGACATCAAATCTCAACAGTTGGCCATTTAAAAATCACATCAAAAATCAAGAAAAAAACATATACCATAACGTTGGTGTTGGAGCTTTAGTCACCGGATTTGTGGAGTTGAGGTGCTCCGCCGCCGGATCCTTAGTAGCCTTTCCGTTTGGGAGGGTTGAGGAACTTGTGGTGAGTTGAGATGTGTGACAAATCTGGTGTGGGTGTGCAACGGATCTGGTGTGGTTGTGCGCCGGATCTAGTGTGGTTGTGGTGTGGCTATGTGCCGGATCAGGTGCCGCTTGGTGGTTGTGGGTGTAAATGGGAGATGTTAAAATGGGAGAGAGGAAGTAAAAGTGAGTTTGATAGAAAGAAAGTGAGAGGAAAGTGAAAGTGAGAGGCTGAGATATGTGCGTGCATTTTTTTTCTTTTGTTGTGTTTTTTTAGTGTTCAGCTAGTAACATAACAAACATATATGATATATTTTTATAAAAAAAATATATTTTATATAATATTAAAATAAACGGTCCGGTCCGGTCCGAGGACCGAATTTAAAGGGGATAATTTGGACCGAACCGAAAATATTCGGGTCTCTTAATTTAGGACCGAATTAGGACCGATTTATAAAAAAGCCTATAAAAGTGGGTCCGGTCCGGTTCGGTCCAATCGGGTCAATCGGGTCGGTCTTTTTTTTGTCCACCCCTAGTTGGAGCCTCCCTAGGCACGACGTGGCACACATGCCCGTACTGGCACCGCTGCCTATGTTGATAGAATGGTGGTGTTGGCACTGCAACAACTGGTGGGGCTAGCAGCTGGTGGCGCTGCCCCTAATTTGCCTGATACCCACACTGACCTCTCTACTCTCGCGCCCCTGATTTCCCCGAGGGAACCTATTGGCCACATTTCTTGCCTCCCCATACGTGAAAAAAGGGCCATAAAACTAGCACCTACCTTATAGATATCCCCGTTGGCCTTACTGGCCCCGATGCTTTATAGTCTACTGACCTTGCTAGCCATGTCGAAATTTTTATACCTGAACCCTGATGGCCCTTTTTGTTACGATCATCATAATCCTCGTGCTTCTTCTAGTGCCGATCTCCTGAATGAGACACCTTAGACTACTGGCCCCCTTGGGTATCACCCCTATTTATCTTTTCTTACTGTCTAGGAGAATCTGCATTGGGCCTCTTCTCACCCTTGACCTATAAAAATTCCCTGTACTCTTGACAATGAAGGAAAATGGCATTCACTACCTGTGTATAAGTGCTAAAAGTTGAATTATACAAAATGGCCTGCCCAATGTGCCATGTTAATGTAAAGATGAACTTCTTAATCTTCTTCTCCTCGATGTTTACCTCCTTTAATGTAAATAATGATGTGGTGAACTCTTGCTCGTACTCTGCTATGATGTGGGCCGCTACCTGAGGACTAGAAATTACCTCTTCTTCATGGTGCTGACTGCGGGTGGGAAGTTCTTTTCATCGAACTTGATCTAGAACTCTGAAATGGTCATCGTGTCCCTCTCCTCAACTGTGTTAACTGTCTCCCACCACTAAAAGGCCTCTCTAACCAACCCGAACGAAGCCACCATCTACTTGTGCACTCTACCATCCTCATATGACTCTAAATTTCATTCCTTCACTAACATGCCGCTCATATGTCAATACTCCCAACAAACTCCAATGGGTGGCCCTTAGCGAAGACCTTGCGTGCTCTCCCCTATTGTGGTATGTGGAAGAACTGGTATCACCACCTACTGCAATGGTTGTAACTGTGGCTATAGTGGTTGCTGGAAGTGTTGTAACATGGCAACCATAGCCGTAATGACTGCCTGAGTAACTATAATAGCTAAGTCTGCCACCAAAGCTTGGGTAGTGTCTACAACTGTGGCTCCAGTTCCTGTTGAGCCCTCTTTGCAGCCTCTTTAGTAGTCTGTCACGGTCTACCGCCTCTGGTGTTTTGCATTATGAAAGCAAACAATATTAGTATTAGCTAACGAAAAGAATACAGTGCATCCTAGCTTGAGGACACTAAAATTGGATGCTCTTATACCAACAGTAAGAACCCTATTTTCCACATAGCAGTCGTCCAGGCTAATATGTCAAAGATAGGGCTTGTCAAACAATTTATATCAATCTAAGCATCAAAGAATAAATAAATGGAAGTGTATTTAAAACCATTCACAACTTGTGGAAGCTAAAATGATAAATAACTCTGAATAGATAAAGCCTAAAAATATGCCACAATAACCAACTAAATAAGTCTCAAAACTAGCTGACACGAAATAAGTAATTGGGATTCATGGTCCATGCAATACATAATATAAACTATATCGAAATACTAAAAATAATAGCAACCTAAGCTAGAATCAAATAGCTGAAATTGCTAACGAAGTGGAATGACAAGTCCAAAGTCTCCTCTGCCCTGCTGGTCCTTTCTATGAATGTCTAGAAAATATTTTATATAATTTGGGTTAGAGATGCAAGAAATATCTTCAGCATCAACAGTGTAAATCACGCGACTCATTTATAATAAACATGTCATCCCATCGGCTTTCACACACACCTCACCTAAGTGAAATGATACGTGCATGTCCTAACCCAAGGCATAAACTATACTAAAAGTTCTAATGCAACAGGGATGTAACTAACTACTTTCGTGAGAATACAATACAAATTACCAACCCCTGCAATGTCACCCATGAATATGACCTACACAGTCTTATAATAAAATATTGAACGTAACACAGGTTTCATTCGTAAATGTTCCATCATTAGACTAAAACAACTTTTGAATATATTCCACACTAATCACACATAGGTAACAACCTTTAGGGACATTCTCGTGCCTTTATCGGTAAGTCTGTAGGAATCCCTCATATAACACACTTAAAGTAAACACAAAAATATAAATGATGAGATCACTATGCTATGACACCACCGGCTAGTCCCATACCCAAACTCGCTCAATGGATCGAGTCTATATATCTTCGCTCGTCGCGAAGCGGTGATCATCCTGAATGTGAGATCAAGCAAAATGACCTCCACGCCGGCATGCGTAAACAAACATGTGTGCAATATACGATCCCAACCTCCATACCGATGGATTTACTATGAGTAATCACAAATAAATAATGCATTTATATACAACACACCATGTGTATATGTTAATAGGGTATCACTCCAATCATGTATCAACCCATTCTAAGCGAGTCCCCAATGTCAGATTGTACAATTAATTAAAGTGTTAACCAATCTTTTACTTTAATTAAAGTTAAACAATTTGCCTTTTGGTTTATACACTAATAAACTCATCTTCTAAATTTTATTAATCATCTCTCATGTGGAAAATAATTTATATACTCGAATCAAGTCAGAATAATTTCATGGTACTTTCCGCTATCCAACCTCAGCCCAACAGAGGGGCCAAATCGATTCGTTTCGGGGCAGAGTCCCAGGTCAGCCTAAAAACGAAGACCATCTTACCCAATATCCATTAATTCTCAAATCAAGTTCCAAGACTACCCCAAACCAAGTCTTCTTACCTAGAAACATAATTATTCATTCTCTTAATTCATTTATAATGGATTTAACATCAATAAAATTGAATCGTAGTTTTAATTCTAGAAGTCTACTAATTAAACAAAGTTTCAATCTTTAATATGAAATATAATCTTAATCACCAATGATTTCAAATCTAAACCTCAAATTAACAAAATGGATTCAATCACTAAATGAAATTAAATCATATACATGAGTTTTAATCAAAGAATAACATATTAAAACATTTCAATTGAGATTTATCTTCAAAGCTACAAGTCTTTAATGCATTGTTAATTAACAACAATCCTAATTAACCCTATCAACAACTATTATTAAGATAATTAGATTCAATCCTAACAAACATCCTAAAATTACAGAATTGACTACATAACGTGGAATTATAATCAAGTTACATATTAACAAGTGATATAATAAGAGATTTCTTGCCTAAAAAGAGGAATTGCGGATTATCTACGCGTTTGATCCTTATCTCCTTCTTCTCCCAAAGTCTCCTTAGGTTCTCCCACAAGCCTAAGGCTATTACGGTATGTTATTATGTGTAAAGTAATTAATTAAAGAGGCTAATTTCCCTTAAATACTTACTAATCCCGGCGGCCTATGATAGGCTTATTTTTGGGCCCCTAAATAATCCCCAAATACTAGCCAGAATAGCCTAAAACTTAGCTTAAGGGTATACCTACCCCCCAAGCCCAACTTAAGATGATAAAAACACATATTGGGGTCTCCGTATCACTCTAGAGTTTGCTCTTAATGGTAATACCTCATAACTCACGATAATACATCACAATGTAAAATATAAGATCCAATTAATTATTCTATGCATAATCGCTAAATATGATTTAGCTCATTCCAGTTAATTACACCGATTAATTAAATATAACATGCAATACTCACAAATAACATAATCATGGAAATTTAGTTATCATCTAAATATGCATTAGCTCATTACCAGTTTTTTCAAGTAATAGTTAATTCTAGATTATTAATTTATTCTCAAAATTAACAATCAAAATTATATAAAAAAAATACGGGGTATTACAGTCTTCCCTCATAATAAAGGAATTCTGTCATCGAAATTTGATATGTACTTGACTAAAAGAGTTTTGGATATCTCGCTTGCATGTCATCCTCCCTCTCCCACGTCAACTCATCCTGGTTGTGATGCCCCCACTCGACATGCACTAAAGGAATCACATTGGAGCGAAGTTTCTGCTCCCTCAAATCCAAAATGGCAACTGGCTGCTCCTCATGACTCACGTCAGGTTATAGTTTTATTTCACCGAGATCAATGTTCTGATAAATTAACTCATCTCTAAGGAACCTCTGTAACGTCAGGACATGAAAAACATCTTGGATCCTCTACAAGTGATCTAGTAAGGCCAAGCGGTACACAGTTGATCCAATACCCCCAATAATGGTAAATGAAATCATATACCGGGGATCCAACTTCCCTTTCTTCCCTAAATGCATAACTTCCTTCATGGGAGACACCCTAAGTAACACCTGGTCTCTAACAACGAACAATGTTCCTCATGTCTTCATCTGCATGACTCTTCTTCGACTTTGGGCAGTACGAATCCCATCTATGGTTATCTCAACCTTCTCTAAGGTGTTCGGAACAAACTAGGGTCCGAGAATATTATTCTCCCCCACCTCTAATTAACATGTGGGTGAACGACAAGTCCTCCCATATAAATCTTAAAATGGTTCCAATCGTGAACTGGTAATTAATGTTGTTGTAAGAAAATTCTATAAATTATAAGTATTGCTCCTAACTCCATTTAAAGTCCAAGATGCAAATTCGAAACATGTACTCATATAGCCGGTTCACCTGTTCCGTCTGTACATACGTCTGTGGATGATACGAGATACTCAACCTCAACTCAATCCCCAATGCCTGCTAGAAACTCGGCCAAAAGTGGGACACTAAGGTTTTGTACCTATATGTTAAAACTCAATAAAACTCCAATATCGAAGCAAAATGCCATAAATAAATAAATCTTACAACTGACCCCATATTTTTAAGCCAATAATCAGGAAATCTCGAGAAATATTCTCGTTCTATTAGTTCACGAGAGTATATATATTTATGTTTTTGAAGCACTTAGAAAAAAAAATCGTAAGGATGTATACCTCATCTTAATTGCGTGAATCGAATGGGATAAAGTTTTCTTATACTTCCCCCAATTGTTTTAGTTCAATACTTGATTCCAATATAAACTCAAATAGATCCCAATCGAAATCGAATCAAGAACTTGGATAAAATTGAAAATAATCTTATCCGAACTTGTTTTTAAGCTTTATTTATATGTAAAAGATACGTTTTATCTTTAATTTAAAGATTTTAAATTAATTGTAGCTTATAAAATTCAGATTACATTTATAATGTTGTTAAAAGTGTTTTTGAAGAAAACAATTATTTTATTTATTTATTTAATTTAAAAACTTTTGGAACCAAGAACCGATTCAATCCAACTCAAGAACCACTAGTTCGATTTTAGGAAATATCGATTTTGATTCCAGATCTGAAAATCCAGAACTCTCCAACCCGAGTTTCAATTATTATCAATAGTGGAACCGAACTAACCCAATGCGCTCGGATTGCAACGATAACTTCTTTGGATAGTTTGGCAAGAAAGAACATATAAATGATCAATCGCTACGTAATGGGATTATCATTAATAATACAAATATGTATGCAACCACAAGAGAGAACATTGAGAAGCTCCTAAAAGGAATCTACTACAGTGAATGACTAGGTGGTGTATCTATAAATATGTGAGTTTGATAAGAGTAAATAAATATCAATTTGTTTTTCACAAGTCTTTGAATGTCATAACTTTTCTAATTGGATTTGGCATAAATGAAGAATTAAAACTAATGGATCAAAATGAAGTTTGAGAACTTGTTGAATTTCCCAACGAATATAATAAAGTTAGATGCATGTTGTAGGCGTATGCATGGGTTAAAAATGATCTATTTCAAAAGAACAATATCCAATCCAGTTGAAGTCAGGTTTATTAATCTAAAAATCCATACCAAACTGAATTGAAGTTAAAATACAATCCAATGAACATTGTAATGGATCAATTTTGATCCTTCAATTTAGACATTTTTGCATTAGTTTAAGATCCAACCCAACACAATAAATTCAATCCAAATCAACAAGTTTAATGAAATTAAATCCAATATTGGCCGTTTAACCCTATTATTAAGGATAAGGTGTATAAAACTACAAAAGAATATATATTATAACCAATTAAATTATAAAATGTGTTACTTTTTAACATATTATATACGCAGTGAATTGGGATTGATTTTATCGATTTTTGTATACAAACAACCAAAATCAATCAAATTGAGGCCTTGTTCTAAAACCAAATCTAGTCCAATCATGTGTAGGAGGGTTTGGATTAAATTTGATTGGATTGGATTGGTAGATTACATCGGTTTGTTTTGATCTTGCTTAGCCAAGATCATGACTCTAATGGTAATATCTAATAGTATATAGCCAAATCATTAGTTAATATTTCATTATGAATACGACAATGGTTATAAAAAAACTTATCTCTTTTAATGACATTATTACTTCATTTTAATTTAGAGTTACGTGTAGTGGGTGTAAGAACTACATTTCTTATGGGAGTATAACAAAGTTGTGTGTAAACATAAGAATTAATTACATGACTTCGCAAGTTTCCTCGCCAATAATATTTTTAGTTTAATAATACTATTATATCTTTTGATAATAAAGAAATGAAATATTATTTATCGGTGTATATGCCTTAATGTAAGTGGGAGTAAGTTTATACATATGATTTTTGTATGTATAAGCATTAGAAAGAAGAGAAATAAAATATTCACATGAATTTTTGGAGTTTGATGTTTAAAGTACTAATATTTAAAATAAGTATATGCTCACACTTAATATGACTATTCATTAAGTCGAATAAATAATTAAAAGTCAAATTTCACAAAAATATACGGATAATATGAAATCCACTATTGATAAAGTATGTTTGTATTGACTAAAGGTCCAATATTATGAAAGAGTGGAACAATCCATTACGAAAAAAGATGTGGCATGCTTAAAGGCTACAATTTACAGATTATGTTTGCAAAACTTCGTTTAAAGACTTATAATTGTGAATTCTATTTAAAAGCCGCAGATAACATATTGTGATAATGTTATTGTAATATTATTTTCATTAAATGACATGTATCCACATGGAGATTACATTGAGTTATGAAACATTAAGTCCTAGGGTGGTCCAAGTCCAATCAATTAATCTTAATTAATTAACGCATCCTTAAAGCAAATCTTAGTAATATTGAACTAAATTTAAATTTCTTGAATAAAATAAATTAGATTCAATTTTGCGTGTGGGGGATGCAAATTAAACACGACTTGCGTAAGACTCTATTCACACCATGCAGTCTTCCCCATGGGTTCTGATATTATTCCTCTGTCCATACTAGCAATCAACTTGCACACTTCTCTCGCGAATATTATGCCTCTGGCAACTTGCACAGTTAGTTAGAAGTTAAAATTGTAGGTTATAAATAGTTAATTTTTATTTTCCTGATTTTTCTTTACTCTTACTTATTATCTAGCGTAATTAGTTAACTTTTTGTTATTTGTTTTTACTATGCCTGGTACTAATATTTTTTGTAGAATCATTGGACTTGTACTTTCTAGAGATCGTTCCATTTTGGGTAATATCGCTCTTTTCCTCTCTTTAACTTGGTTCTTAATTCACATTGAGGATAATTCTAGGTTTAAGTTAGGGGGTGTGGGATATTCTATCCATTCCTTGGTAGTTTCTTTGATTTGATTACATGTTCTTTCCAAGCATGCTTTTCTTGTAAAAAATAAAAAATTTCAAAAATATTTTCTTTCTTTTTTTCCTTTTACTGGGCATTTTGCCCGTGTTTTCGATGATAAATTTTAATAATTGCCCGATCCAAAAGACAACTCAATATTGTATGTTCTATATTTTAGAAGTTATTAGAATTTAGTCCTCAATTATTGATATTATGAATAACTTTCGGATTTAAACTTTAATCCCATGAGCACATGAGCTTTTCTTGTTTAAATGATTTGGTTTAAGATTTATATAACCCGATAATCTTTTGTTGCATTATATATACTAACACCTAGTGAGATTTGGGCTTTTCTTCTTTTGTGAGTGTTATACACTTCCCTTCCCTCTTTGAAAATGTTACAGCCACTGGTAATATCATTATTCTTTCAATGATCGTTCATTAATTGAGTTCATATATGAAATGTGTAACTTGAGCATGATTTTCAAAGTTTGTTTTGACTCGAGAATTGCGTAAACTTTAGGAAATGATCATAGGCCATCTTTTTTATTTCACCCATATTGACCTTGACCTCACCTTAAATATTTTCCCTCATCAACCCCCTTAATCCTTAATATAGCCTCATTTCATAACCCCAAATCCCATAAATAACTCCGCAATAGAGTTATAAGCCATACATATTACCTTCCATACCTTTGTTTGGAATAATACTTGGGATTGAATGATGTTATTATTACGTGGTTGCAATTAAGCATGTGAGAGTGAAAAAAGTGAAGGAAAAGATGTAGTGAAAAAGGAAGAGAGAAGAAAGAAAAGAAAAAAAAGAGAAAGTTGTACATGATGTATATAGTGTTAAATAATCCTTGCTACTCTCCTATTTCATATCTAATGCTTTTTATGGAATCATATTCCAATTTTGTACTTGTCATATTTTTCATTTTCCCGATTTTTCATCTCTAAAGACCTTTGAATACATACATATTTCCCTTCCTTTCGTAACCTTATGTGATCCTAAGGTGAATTCAATTCAAAATCTGTGAAAATACATTTCTCCTTCTTTCATGACGGTATCTTTAATTGAGATT
Source organism: Sambucus nigra (assembly GCA_949130495.1). Taxonomy (NCBI): domain Eukaryota; kingdom Viridiplantae; phylum Streptophyta; class Magnoliopsida; order Dipsacales; family Adoxaceae; genus Sambucus; species Sambucus nigra. Next base: position 514,547,734 of record OX422218.1, on the reverse strand, counting down.
ATATGTTTTTCATTTTTTATATAGCGTTCTTCTTTAGTGACATGTGCGCGGCCTCGTTTCCATTTACATTTACTCTGTATACCCGCATGTCCCGTGCATTACCTCCCATTTCATAGTGATTTCATTTGTTGAGTGTAATATTAGGTAAGGATTGCCTTATGCACGCTTTAACTCTTATCTGATTTATTTAAGTTTTTCCCAAACCATACTTTGTATGTGCTCTATTTCCCTCCCACTTTTAAGGTTTCAATTTCTATGAGGTTCATTCTATAATGTTAATAATACAAAATTTTGTGTGAATTCATTCACTTTATAACATGTTTAGAATCTTTTTCGTTATTGTTGGGCTTGTCACATGTTGGTTGGGCATGCATTTTGAGGACCCCCTAAAAACCCTCACTAGATAATACTCCTCCATTAGGGTAACCTAGGATTTTAACGGTTTATTGCATATAATGCAGTCGTGTTCCCTACGAAAGTGGCATTCATATATATATATTTATGCTTATATCATTTTTGCACTGCCTTCTGTGGACTGATTTTTTTTGTTTCATTACTAGGGACTAGTAATGTCTAAGTTAGGGGGTGTGATTAGTCACAGATATTGCATACGTGTACTCATTATCTTTACGCATTCTAACACTTTTTGTATTCCTTATGCCTATATTTAAGCTGATTAACCAAACAACCTCGATTTTGGATATATATATATGCTTTCTAGGGTTTAATTGAGCTTTTGTAGGCATTGGAATGCTTAAAGTGAGGATTGGTTGCATTTCGAAGAAGTTCCGTCACCGGACTCAACTTTAAGGCCATTTTAGACATTTCACACTTCATCTACGGCTCAATGGAATTTCACGAAAGCGTAGTTCAATATCTAGGCATTTTAGAAACATGAGTGGTACTTTTCACAAGACGATGATAAACATAGAACCTCACACATGTAATATAAAAGGGAATGATAATAGTTTATAACCCAAAAAAATAGTGAATCATATAGAAACTACACATCCCCTAAAACCAATCCATTAAAAACAACTAAATGAGCTAAAGTTGACAACTTGTGTCAAGCAGTCCAATAACGACAAAATAAAAATTATATATGAAACAAAAGTGTGCAAACCCATTGATCTTCGACTTATATCTCCCTTATATTTGTACAATTAGATTTATTTGAATTTTAAACATGAGAATATTCCCTCGCATATATATATATATATATATATATATATATACTTCTCATAAGCTCAAAAATTAAGTCTTTTGCTAATGGTAGCTACTCTCACCATTGCTTCAGTCATCTTTATTTTTTTTTTAAATCCCTCCAAAGCAATATTTCTTATGAGAAAACCTAAAAATCTAGCAAAGAAAAATAACCCAATTGAGTGCAAACACGTAGCCTATAAATCTTGTCGTATCAAAATTGGTGATACATTCTATCACAACTCGTGTATATATATGTGAGATATGGTAAGGAGTGAGACACGGTTGATCTAGGTTATACCTAGTACAACTTGAAAGATAATGATTAAGTGAAGTATAATATAATCGTACATTATGCTTCGAAATTCTAAAACCTATAAAGGGCATTTAGGCCACACGATGTTGTTCCAACATTCTCTATCATCGATCTCACAAGTAAGCACAAATATCACAATGAAAAAAAAATATTTTCAAGTTTTTATGATTTATAAAATAAAAAAATCATTTAATTACTTTCTAAAAAAATCCCAAAATATTTTTTTATTTGTAAAAAAATATACCAAAATCTATAGTACACTCTAGGAAGGAACAATATAGATAAATCATGAATTATGAATCTTAACCAAAATATGATGGGATGACTGATGTTGAATGCTGTGATGGATGATCTTGATCCCTCTTCTCCTTTCTCTGACTTCTCTTGTTATTTTCTTACATTGTTATCCTAAAGGATAAACGATCATCCTTTCAAAATCTCCCTTAAGCTTTTGGGATGTCTGAATAGAATACTCAATACAATAGTGGATCTTAAAGAAGTCTTTGTTCAAACATAAAGGAACATATCCACTTTGCTCAACCCGAGAGCAATAATACCTAAGGTGACCCTTCCGCTTACAATATGTGCAAAAATGAAGTTTTCGAGGATCCACCTTATTCGGCTTGGGAAAAACATTTAGAGGAGAGTGAGTTAGTATCTTAGATGACTATTTGGAAAACATGATCTCTTTATTTAGCTTAGGCCCTTGTGTCTCGTCGTATCTAAGTCCCATTTTGTCTTTCCAGGATTGGGTCAGTGCAATGGGAATCGCCATTAACTTCTTAAACGCCCCGTTAGGTAATTTTTCACCTTTTTAGACTCTTCTAAGTCTTTATTGATCTTTCCAGCTTGTCCCTCTAGAACTTCACGAGCATGTGACAACTTGATTAGTGTGGTCTTCACACTAAAAACCTTTTTATGCAAAAGTTCAATATCCTTATCCCCCATTTCAATTTTTCTATGAGAGTAGCTTCTCGGGCCTTCAAATTTTCCATGAGAGTGGATTATTCTCATGCATGTCACTTAACTCACTCCCACACTTCTTAAGGTTTGTGTCGATATTAAGGTTCACTTTGTTCATTTCAGGAACAACTTATAAATTTCATAATATTCTTTCTATAGTTGCTCTTTTTACTCATTAAAACAAACCTCCTCGTTCTCTTATAATTATATCTCGAACTTCAATTCAACACCATTGACCTCAAATTTATCTTAAACAAGGAAGGTGGGAAAAATTATCATGTCCTAAATGGAGGTGAATGCAATAAAGCTGGACTCAACATGAGACTCACTACCATTTAAGTATGAGTTACAAGCTCTAAGGGTGGCATTCATTGCCTTCTTTTCACTACTCTTCCTCTTTATCATAGTGGGACTCAACGTTACACAAGCCTAAAACCTTGGCATTATCATTTCCAAAAATCTTCTTTTTACTTATCACGATCTTGAGACTTATGGTCATGTCTACCAAAGGATTTTTCTACCTTAATTTATTTAGTGTTATCAAATATATTCTCATTATATATAATATTTTGTGGATTATATTTAATAAACTTCTTAAATTATTTATTCAATAGGGAAACCTCGACCTCATCATCATCGGAGTCATCATCCCAGACAAAAGGATCACTCTTCCATGCCTTCAACACAATTGCTTTCTATTTATGAGGAAGTGGGAAATTATAAAACTTTAAAGTTTGTGAGAATGCTTGGATGGTTCAAATAAACACAATTTCAATATTTTTATATTTTTCCAATTTTAATGATCGAACCTTTTAAACAAAATTTACCCAATTAAACTTGAAACCAATTGAACCTTTCTTGTGAAAACCAATTTACCCAATTTTATCTTTTACCCTAAACATGCATCTAGGTTATAGCAGATAAATTAAATAAATCAAACCACAAGACGCTAATGTACGATGAAACCATAAAGGGAAAAAACCTCGGACGACCCAGCCAGACAACCACTATGATACTGAAATTACAAAGGATCAATACAGTCTTACTCAACGACTCGATCCCCCACAAGCCTTTATGCCTCTTATTCTTTTCAACTGCTCCTCCACATTGCAATTTAAGAGTCCACAACATAAGAGTCCACGCGTACCACGGTATCCACCGATGCAGCTCAATAACCGTCTATGGTTAAGAACACGGAGTCCACCTCTTCTTCATCTCAATCAGCACGCATGGAGTCGACCGCATGAAAACTTTCTCCTAACGATGGAAGAAACAAACTAGGTGCCCTAATAAGATCACAAAGTATATGATTTATGAGTTTTGGATCTTGTAAACAAATGGGCAAAACTTTGGGGTTGGAACTTTTGAAAACAGCTCTGTTTTTATTTCGTCATTCGTTATTCATCTAAAAAAGAGAACTAACTCTAAAAATCATTTTTATAGAAAATCAAGCCCGCGTGTCATTCAAATGATTTGAAGCTATGGTTCTAACAAGATATCGATATCGAAGGAGATTTCATCTCGCTTCTAACGACCTTATAAAAACCAAAACAGTAAGTTTCGTTTGATATACATTTGAACACATACTTCGAACGACCTTATAATGTCGTTCGAATGACATTGGGATGTAGTTTGAACGATCTCAACGAATTTTAAAACTTTGCCTACAGTAAACTCATAAAACATACTTTCAAAAAATTAAGTTCTAAACAGTTTTGAAAACAGAACACCCTTATTAAAATTTTCCACGGACTCATAAACTATATAAGTTCATACCCGCGAGATCCTCGGCATATGTGAAGATAAATGTGGCATGATAAACATGGATTAAAATATTCATTATTTAAAGCTTCGCTGCTATGTCTTCATCAAACACGTCATAGGCTCATAGGATCATCAACTCATAGTCTATCCTACGACTCAAATGTTTTGTTCAGAATTATTCCAATTACATACAAATTGACTCGATTGGAAATTTGTCCTTACAATTTGTATAGATCCTATGACCTGTTCAACCTTTATTTTGCCAATGCTACCTAACACGTTTAATATAATGACGCATGGGAGGAAACTAGGTATCAATAATCCCTAAATATTCCAAACAACACTCGACTCCAAAATTTTCTCACCCAAATTAAATTAAAAGTTCGTGATATTCGAGAGTTTTGTGTAAAAATCATCAAAATGTCTCACTCTCTTACATCGACAATGTCTCAAACCTGGTGGCAAGATATCGGAGATTTGAGACTCATACGATATCGATACCCTTGAGGGTGACTTGGAGTATCTGTCATTCCTCCTTAGATATAGTACACATTATAATATGGTGGAACTCCTCCGGTGTGACTCCGAAAAACAAAGCATTCAATCCTAGAGTTAAAACTTCATAACTTATGATCATTCTCAGTCCCAATCTCAATGGGTTTAGCAACAATGATGTCACTTTACTTTATCATAGGATGTGTCCATTCCTTCTCTACGACAAACCACACTCGCTCATCTTAAGAGTTTAGGGAAATGTTATATGCGCATTCTAATACGCATAGTTATTACCATAAAACATGTGTAGACGTGTGATAGACTGACCATCCATATACATACCCCCAATATTCATGGTTAGAACTCCCCCCGATACTAGTTAAAAAAAGCATGTCCTAGGGTGGTTTAAGTATGATTATTTAATATTAATTAATTAACGCATTTAAAAAGCAAATCCAAGTGATATTTAACCAAATTTTATTTTTACTGAATAAAATTAATTAGATTCAATTTACATGTGGGTGATGCAAAGTAAAGCAATGCGGAAATTGAAAGAACATAAGTACAAATAAATACCAGATTTAAGAGTGGAAACCCTTGCAGGAAATCCACAATCGCACCCTAGCCCAACTAAATCCACTAGTTCTAATACTATTATTACATGACTCATCAAGAATAAACAAGACTTACATAAGACTCGATTCATGTTAAAAAAATTCCTCTAACGTTCTTATTTGATACTTATTCTCATAATAGCAATTAGTTGATATCATCAGCAACAACTTGCACAAACCACATGTTTCGTACCCATCGAGCTTGACTAGGAGACCTATCACTCGTGCTAAAATCTTCAAATGAAGAGCGAAAAGAATCTTATAAATTGAGAGTTGATTTGGGAGTGTGAGTTTAACAGGAACTAAACTTTCATAAAATCTCTCACATAAACCCAACTAGGATTTTCTAAAACTGGGTTGCTCTATAAGGAAGTATATTTTATGCACTTCTTTATACGTTGGTTCACAAAGAGAACTCTATAAACACCTTTCCTAAAAATTTATCCTCATACGAACGAGAAGGTTTCTCATTCAAATAGGTCACTTCGTATGATAGGTTCTAACATGAACATTGGTTTCGTATGAGTAATTCTGAAATCATTGTTAGGACCTCATATGAAACAACCTTCTTACAAGAGACCCTCATACAAAATCCCACTTCATATAGGGACTTGTACTTAAAAAATGGTTTTACATACGAAAAATCATCGTACGACATACCCCTCATACGGAATTCACTTCTTACGAGATTTTTAAAAGTCCTTATAAAAAATCCTAAAATTATTTAAATAATTATTTCCCAAAATTGACTTTTCCTTTAAACTCATAATCATAAAACAAGACTTAAAGAATTACATAATAAAAAAAACCTACAATGCTATTAAAATGTTCGGTCCGGTAATGTAATGTCTTGGTGCTTTGTCTTTTTCTTCAAATCTTCAATATTACAACTCAAGACTAAAAAAGACACGTAGGCATAGTTTTGTTAACTTGCGAAATAAGGGAAAAATCAAAATCAATAAGGATACAAAATATTTCCATGAAAATTGAAATACCTTTTGAATCAAGAAGAAATTCACTCTCAATGATTGGAAATTTAACAAATTAGCACAAACTATAACACAACAAATCTAGTCACAAATGGGATATTGACAAAGACAATCCTGGAGGAAGCTGGTATATATGTCTTTAGTGTATCCATTATTTATGGACACATAAGTGAATGGATGAATGCTAACATATATATTTGTTCAATAATGCATTATTGGACCATTATGCACAACCCACATTATAACTAAGCTGAATAAATCAATAATGTTACAGTATATGGAAGGAACTATGTTTTTAATAGCATCAAAGCATGATGACTCACATTGATGCTTCATTAGATCAAAATGTTTGTGGTGTATTATTTATAAACATTAATTAAATGGTCCTCAAATAGAATCATAGAACATGATTATCACATAGATCATGTGGGAGACTATAAGAAATATACATATATCGTAAGACTATAACTTGGAATTACTATATTTCTTATGTTTGTCCACTTATAATGTGCCCCATATAAGAATCCTAAATTGATGAGGTAATAAGTCATAACTCTATTAGGATTTAGTATCATAATTTAATGTTGAGTCATTAAATTTAATCTGATTGGTTTAAATGGGGTTAGTATCCTATTATATTACTACTTTTACTATAAGTTTTACAGTTTGGTTATGATACAAGTCCTTTTATGCTTATATAAGTGGATAATATATCACAAGCATTCACATCTCGGTTAAATGGACCTATATACAATTCTCTCATGTATCACCTTTAATAAGGTATGACATTTAGGGTATTAAATTCCATCAATTATGTACATTACAAAAAACACTAAAGTTTGCAATCAAGGCCAAGAGAGAGAAACCAATTCTCATGTTCAAGATCAAGAAGTACTTTAAGGCTTATGGTTTGATCTTTAGAATATTCATAGTTATCAACTATGGTATTTTGTTCATTATCCCTTTACTAGTATAAGTGAAAACCATAAAGATTAGGGCTAATTACACTTAGCCCCCCTGAACTATAACACCCCCCTCCCCTCCTCCAAACACTTCACCTCCAATACTTTAAATTTTTTCAATTCACCCCCTAACTTAGAAAAGGACTACAATTAACCCCTGTCATCCAACACAGTTAATTTTTGGCAAAAATCGTTAGTCACGTGCATGGCACATGACTTAGACAAGAATATTTTTATCTTTTTTTCAAATACACAAAACTCTTAGATCTTTTTTACATTTTCTTTATTTTCTCTCTTTCCTCCATTTCTCCCCTCTCTCTTTCCTCTCTCTCTCTCTCTCCTACCCATGAATGCTTCCACCTTCCCCCACGCTCCCCATCCCCACCCTTGCTAGCCCCCAAACCTGCTCCTTTCCCCCACCCACCTATCCACCAACTATTTTTCATTTCTAGATGTGATTTCCTTATGTTGTTTTTTGGAAGATTCCTTTTAGAGGTTTGTAAATATATGGGGGTAATCTTTTTTGTATTTTTAGATTTGGGGTAGGAGATTTGATATACGCATTTTCAGATCTATGAGGTTTCCACTTGGAGGTTTGAAAATATATTTTTATATTTTAATTAGAAACATATTTTATTAATTAGTATTTTTAGAATTTTTTATGCTGTTAGAATTTTTTATTATTGCCATTTTCTATTGTTGGAATATTTTAAATTTTTTTTGCTGCTAAATTTTTTTGCTGTTGGATTTTTTTTGCCGTTGGAAATACATATATGCATTTTCTCTTTTCTTTTTCTTTTTCATCCTTTTCTTTTATTCATTTAAAATTTGTTATTTCTCAAGCTTTTGCTGTTGGAATATTTCACTATTGGAAACATGCATTTTTTCTTTGTTGGAATTTTTAGATTTTCTTACGTAATGGAAATAATTTATTATTGCTAAATATAATTTTTATTTGCTAGAATCATTTTTTATTTGCTGGAAATATTTTTATATGCTACAAATGCTTTTATATTGCTGAAAATTACTTTTTATTATTTAAAAATAATTTTTATGTTCTAGAAATAATTTATTATTATTGGAAATCATTTTTTATTTGCTAGAAATCATATTATTATGATAGAAATTATTTTATATTACTGAAATTCTTTTTTATTACTGTAAATAATTTTTATTTGTTGGAAATCAATTTATATTTTTTTTATGAACTTCCATATTTTTAAATATTTATTTTTGTATTATAATGTATTTTCCAATAAATATTAGTAATTTCAATATATTTTTTAAAAATATTTTTTTAGAATTTTGCATGTTAGAAATCATATTTTTTATGCAGAAAATAATTTATATTGACGAAAATGATTTTTTCATTGTTGAAAATAAATTCTTTTCGTGGGAAAAATATTTTTTTTAGAATTTCACATATTTAAAATATTTTTGGGTATTTTTTAGAATTTTCAAATATATATTCCTATTTTCTTAATTTTTCCCAAGGTTTTTTTATATATATATTTTTTTGGTATTTTCTTAATTTTTAAATGTTTTTGTTGTGATGTAATATTTTTTAAAGAATAATTAGGTTTCGACAAAAATACCCTTACTTGAAGTCATGTGCCACACACATGACTAACGATTTTTACCAAAAATTAACGGAGTCGGACGACTGTGTATTAATTGTAGCCGTTTTCAAAGTTCGGGGTGAATTAAAAAAAATAAAGTATTGAAGGTGAATTGTTGGGGGGGGGGGGGGGGTATAGTTAATCATAAACATTAATATTTTATGGTTATGTGATAGTTATGGTTTATGCTTTACCCACAACATTCATGTCTTATAATTCATCATACGGACACATTTGTTATGTATTCCAATAGTTTTGCATATCGAAGTTTAAAGAAATACAACCATCGGTTTCATTTTTTGCTATAATTTAGTGAAAAGTAAAAGAGTTGCAACATATATAAAAATGTTCGAGAAAGCGAAAATGGTACCCAAAGTAATATTTGACATAACAAATATGGTTAAAGGCCAAATAATCTTAAATTTTTTATCGTAGAAAAAATCAATGCCATAAATATCATCGGGGTCATTATATTTAAATCATATGTACATTACGTTTCAAATTCATATCATTTAACACTTTTAATATAACTAAATTAAATAGCACATGTGCACACTGTGTGCGCATCGCCAACAAATTGTTGAGAAAATCTCCTCAGAACTCATGCTAACTACATTAATAATACCAAATTAAGTGTCTTTATCTGAAAGTCAAACATTTTAAGGAAATAAACATACTATCCTTTTACAAAATATGGATACCTTTGAACATAACAAACACACATAGATCACTATTCTTTCATTGGTACCACCGGAGTGGGTAACTTTGTAATCTCACCTAGATTTATATTTAATTTTAACTCTTATTTTGCGACATACCAAGAATAAAAATGTAACTCTTCATTTGAAGCAATGAGAATATCCCAAAGTGTGTTTGAAAGTGAGCTATCGCGATTTAAATGGAATGATTTATATAATTAAATGTTCAAACAGAAACGCAATTTTATCTTTTTACCCTAAGACATACATCAAGGTGATAAAACAGGTAAAGTAAATCATGTAATCAACAAAGGTAAGGTTTGAGGAAAAATTCCTTACGGGCAAAATCTTTTATTTCTTCACTTTAGAGATAATACAAGATAGTCGACTTAAAATACTACTTGATACTAGCTACAAGTATAACGTGCTAGTCTTCAAAAATCTCTAAAGAATACTACTCGGTCAGGAGCAACCTACAGGTGACGCTCCACCATCGGTATCCGCCAATCAACTTTTGTCTTCAGCAATGATCTCCTCGAGTATCACAAGATCAGCATTACAGATGATCTTTCCACAAGAGTAGTGTATGCAAGGATACAAAACTATTTAGGTCTTAAAAGGATTCACACAAATCTATTTGGGGATGAGGTTTGTGAATCAAAAGTGTTTTATAAACATAATAGTGTGAAAACTTTTCCAACAGGTATGCATAAGTCATTTTGACAAAAGTCTTAGAAAAAATAAACACGAAACAGGTATTTATGAGGCGAACATAAATTTTGAGGCGGTGTTACTCGTTCGAACGAAAATAAGGCTTGTTCGAATGAGAATAGCATCTCATTTGAACGAAATCAAGTTCGTTCGAATGACAATGATATCTCGTTGAAAAGGCTTCAAACGAGCTTCAAATGATGCAAAATAATACGCCCTCGTTAGATGCACTTTAGATATAGAGATCAAACGGGTCTTCAAATGACTTTGACATCTCGTTCGAACGAGAATGCCTTCTCATTTGAACGAGGTCAGCGAACTTTGAAAAAAAAATTAAACATAAAGAATGCCTCGATTTTTAAACGAAAAAAATTCCTATTTCAGTTTTAATAAAAATAAAATATCCCAAAATAAATTTGTTGGAAATGTAGACCCCCAATTTTAAATTTTCAAATACGAATTTCCTTTAAATGCAGAATATGATGGTTCAAACATATAAACAACTTACAAATTTTTATTTCTTACAAATTAAAATTAAACTAAACTCAAAGTGATAACAAATTGATCAACTAAAAATTATTAACTTATATATATTAACTCAATTCAACTCCTAAAATTTGCCTACTCAAATTAATTCATTTTTGGAAATTAAGCCAAACCAAATTTTACCAAATTAAATTATCTTGATTTGAATTAAATTAAATAAACAATTACCCAAACTTATTACAACACTAAAATAAACTTTAGTGTGATAAAACCCAATTTTTTCTTGAAGTACCTAAGCATGCATTCTAAGGTGATTTTGCACGATAAAGGGAAATAAATCACACCATGCCACGATGTACGAGGAAAATCCAAAATGGGAAAAACCTAGGACGACCCCTAGCCTTAAGTCCACTAAGTACAAAATTTTACAATTACAAGACAGGTGACTTACACAACTCGACTCAACTCCTTCAAGCCCCTGATGCGTCTTCTTGTACCAACCTCCACTTAGCTGACAATCCTGGACTCCATCGAAACTTTGGACTCCTCCAATAAAGCTTTTGGACTCTGTCAACCCGCGCTCGAAGCTTTTCTCCAAGTGGGAACACCGCAACAACAAACTTGACTTCTTATTTATGGGATTTAGAAGGAAACCCAACCAACACTTTGATAGGTAGAGTAGAATCCGGTGCCAAACAACTCCAAGCAATAAATATGTATATAGATGAAGAAATTGGAATCTTAAACTAAACATATGGGTGTATACTTTTGTGTTTTTGAAGAATTTAGGCCATTTAAATGAAACACACAAAAGGGAATTTTTTAAACATTAAATTTTTCTCTCAAAAACTCTCAAAATCAGGTGAAAAGTTTTATGAAAAATCTGGTCCAGAAGAAGATAAAAACTGTCAAAAAGTAGTGGGACAACATAGTGGGAAAATGTCAAAAACTGCCAAAAACTGTTCCCGCCTGAAATCTTGTTCGAACGACTTTTTCGTTCAAACAACATTTCGTTCGAACAACCTTTCTAGCGAAAAGTCAGTGTTCAAAAGGGAAACTCTTTGGAAAAACTCGTTCAAACGAAAATCTTGTTCGAACGACATTCTCGTTCGAACGACAATTTCGAACGAAAAGTCAAAATATGCATTTTTCATTTTAAGCTCATAAAAATTTATTTTAAATAAAAATAACACCCAATAAAAATTATTCCAAGTCTCTACAAATATATATATATATATATATATATATATATATATATATATATATATATATATATATATATATATATATATATATATATATAAAATACCTTATTGGCGACTTGAAATATGATGAATTATGAAGGACGCAACACAAGGCACTTGAAACTCGGCAAGGATGATGTCTTCACGTTGAACTAGGCCAATACGTCTTCAACTTAAACTTATCGTAGGCTTGAAGGATACACATGAACACTATCCTATTACTCAAATGTTTTTATTCGGAATTGAGCCAAAACTACAAAGGACTCAATTGAAAATTTGTGTCCTTACATATCTCCCGCTTTGGCTATTCCGGGACAAAAACCAAATAAAAATCTTGAAGGGTCGTCAAGCTCAACTAGTCTAAAAAATATCCCACCCAAAATAAAAAAAATTTACAATGCTTGACTCAAAACCCAAGGATAGATAGCTTCGCCGAATGAAGTTGCCGCTAAAAAAATTCCTGCACACTTAAGCAACACATTAAATGCATAGGGAATATCAAAACATTAAATGTAATTAAAATAAATACTCCCCCTAAATTAAGTTTACCCTTTATAAAATAAAAAACCTACTTAGAAAGACGCCTCCCCCTAAGTTAAATCTCTTAAACTACGGGTTTAGATACCACTTCTCCCATTTTTTGTTCAGGAATAGAGAAAGGTGATAGAATTAATTAAATACTCATTACTCCCCCATTGTAACTGAGTACCATGTCTCCCCTAAAAACTACATTAGGGATATATATATATATGGGAAAGCAAGTAAACAAGATGGTGCATAAGGTGATAAGAACATGAAATCATATGGGCAAGAATAATAAGAACTAATCCACAACAAGGATAAATAGATACCAACTTATGATGCAAAAAAAATGATACCAATTTGTCAAATAAGATATGAAGCATATGATATCAAACAAAATACACAACAAAATAGATACCAATTAGGAATTAGAAGCATAGATGGACTAGCAAGCAAGGCAAAGACTTACAAAAAATATCGTATATATGCATACACAATAGATAAAAAATAAGCATAAGCACACATATAGAGACATAAATACAAAAATGACACAAACTAAAATAACATGAGTTTTCCACACTCTTATAGCATAAATGTGTCATATGGAAACAAAAGTGAAGGGGTGTGAACAAGATACCAATGAATTAAAACCCAATCACTTAAACATGTTCACGGAGTTCTCATTTGATTGCAAAACTTTATCAACTATGATTTGGCCTTCCGTGATAGGATAAAGTGAACTCATGAACAAACAAACATAATGCATACAAGCCTAAACTATTGATGATTCTACAAACTAATAGAGTTATGATAATGAAATCACAACTAGGATAAACGGACATTGTGCAAACCGTTGATATACCATCCAAACTCCCTCAAACTAAGCATAGTAATTTTTGAATGACTATATCAATCTAAATCAATATAGGCCTTGGATAAATATTTTCTTTTAATGCCATATTCTCTTAGGCCCCTGGACCACATATTTCTTTTAGGTCCATTCCAAATGGTGGCTTATTCGCAAAGGATAATTTTTCCTTTCGGAGCCCTTCCCCATGCACATTCATATATAATTTTTTTTATATCACACAAATCTCATGTGCAACGGAATTTAACATGCACTAGTCCTCCTAGGTAACATAACATGTAAATGACTAGATTGGTAGGAGAACACCTCACAAAACTCAAATATACAAGTGAAGTTAAAATTCAAAAGAGCTCGTGCATGTGTGTGAAAAGGCATATAAAATTGAATCTATTAAGCAAGTCAAACTTAAACTACTCCATGTAACCATGACAAAGAACATTTTAAGGATTGAAAATTTTAACCAAATGTTCTAGCCACATGGAAGCCAAATGAAGGATTCAAACACAAACATATGCCACAAAATATGTGTAAAACCAAAATACACACAAAAAAATCTTTTTGAGTTTTTCAAAATTTTAACCAAACACAAAGATATTTACTCAAAAGACAAACAAAAATCATTTGTATTTTTTCATTAAGCCTAAATTACTAGAAAGGTAAAACACAAATGATAAACAAAATCTTTTTGTATTTTTCATTTAATGCAAACTAAAATGAAAGAACTATAATACAAAAGGTAAAAATCATAATTCTAGCATGAGATATATGATAAATAAATGACTAGAAAATGATAAACATGCATACGACTAACATAAACATATAGCATGAAATTCAAAACTAGAGTATGCAAAACAAAGTTAACATATTCAACCTTTAGATTTTGCATGGGAGGAAGCATGTGAAAGATAATGAGAATCAAAAATCCTATTTTATAAAGCTATCAAGTCGCATCTCCTAACCTAAACTAAATAAGATTGACAATTTCGAAATTTGGGAATCTTACCTACCTCTGTTACCTTACTCTTGGATTTCCTAAAAATTCTTTGAAGATCAAAACAAAACTTCCTAAGATGACCTTTTCGACCACAATGTGAGCAAGTAAAGGCACGTAGAAAAGTAGTACCTAAGGATTGACATCTAGAATTGTTCCTAGTTGATTCTCTCAAAACGTTGGTTTTTGCTTTATTTGAAGAATCATTACAAGTATCGAAGCCTAAATCACAAGTGTCATTTTTGACTTGGACGGTTCCTAAAATTTCATCTAATTTAGCGAACCTACACTAAAAATCAAATTTGACTTTACTAGAGTCTATTAATTTTCTTATAATTCTGAAATCTTAGACTCTAACAAACCATTTCTCTCTTCAAACTCGAGAAGCTCCTTTATCATTGACTCCATTAACCCCTTAAGGCTATCTCTCATGCCTTCTATATATTCAAGCTTCTCACTAATAGATCTCTCACATGTCCTAAGGTCATCAACCAATGCACTCTCATCAACGACCTTGGCACGCTCCCTTAAACTAGCTTCTAACTTCAAATTTTCTCTTTTTAATTTGATAGATTCATCATATAATTATCTAAAAGCAATTTGAAGTTCACTCTCATTAACCTCCTCATCACTTTCACACTCTCTCTCTCTTTTCCACTCTCACTACCATTATCTTTTTGAGCTTCACAAACAAAGGCCTTGGAAGTGTCACGTTTTAAGGTGTCATCTTTGGATAATATCTCATATTTACTAACATGACTAGCCACGCTCAATGGGGGAATCGGGTCCCTCTTCTTTATCACTATCACTAAGGGTGGCATTGTATGACATAGGTTGTTTAACCTCTGTCCTTAGTTTAGTGGGGCATTCAAAATCCCATTGGCCATAACCCTCACAACCATCGGACCTATTGGACTCGTCCCTAATTAGATTTTCATTATATGATTTAGGGATCTTCTCGGCTTTGTCATGCCTAGATTTTTCAAATTTCTTATAATCATTTTTAAACTTAAGAAATTTTCGAAACTTCCCAGCAAACATAGCCATATCCTCCGAGTCACAATCACTCTCTTCAACCATAACTTATTTTTCCTCCTTTCGGGCTTTCAAAGCGATGCCCTTATTAATTTTCTTTTCACTTTTGGAGGGAAACATATCTAATTCATAGGTTTGCAAATCACCTACTAATTCCTCAAGTTTGGTAGAGTGTAAGGTGGGTAAAGAATTTAACACGGTCACTTTAGGGATAAACCTATCGGGAAGGGACCTTAAAATTTTCTTTACTACTCTCTCATCGGGTATTTTCTCTCCCAAATTAAATGATCAATTTACTATTTCGGAAAGTCTAGCATAAAATTCATCAAATGTTTCTTTTTCGTGCATTTTGATGGTTTCAAATTGAGTGGTGAGGTTTTGGAGTTTAGAAGCCTTAACGACACTAGTTCCCTCGTAAGTGAGTTGTGATATATCCCAAGCTTCCTTAGTGGTTTCACACGTCATGATATGTCGGAATTCATCCGGTGTGACTGCGCTAAACAAGGCATTTAAACCTCGAGAATTAAAATTAGCAAGTTCAAATTCATTCTCACTCCATCTATCTACGGGTATGGGGACACGCTCATTTTCTATCAAACAAGTGGGTGGGGACCACTCATTAACAACTAACAACCAAACCCTCTCGTCTATGGACTTTAGTGCCGATTTCATACGTTCTTTCCAATACGCGTAATTGGAACCATCGAAAACAAGAAATTTTGAAAATGGGGAATATTCCATTTTTAAACAAAAATCTAAAAGGACATTAACGCAATAAATTAGCGCTCCGGCCCTGATACCACTTGTTGGAAATGTAGACACCCAATTTTAAATTTTTAAATATGAATTTCCTTTAAGTGCCGAATAGGATGGTTCAAACATATAAACAACTTATAAATTTTTATTTCTTACAAATTAAAATTAAACTAAACTCAAAGTGATAACAAATTGATCAACTACCATTATTCACTTAAACAAATTAACTCAATTCAAGTCCTAAAATTTGCCTACTCAGATTAATTCCTTTTTGCAAATTAGGCTAAACCAAAATTTACCAAATTAAATTATCTTGACTTGAATTAAATTAATTAAACAATTACCCAAACTTATTATAACAACAAATTAAACTTTAGTGTGATAAAACCCAATTTTATCTTGAATTACCTAAGCATGCATTCTAAGGTGATTTTGAAAGATAGAGAGAAATAAATCACACCGCGCTGTGATGTACGAGGAAAACCCAACATGGGAAAAACCTCAGACGACCCCTAGCCTTAAGTCCACTAAGTATGAAATTTTACAAATACAAGACAGATTACTTACACAACTCGACTCGATTCCTTCAAGCCCCCGACGCGTCTTCTTGTACCAACATCCACTTAGTCGATAATCCCGGACTCCACCGGAACCTTGGACTCCTCCAATGAAGCTTTTGGACTCCGTCAACCCACACTCGAAGCTTTTCTCCAAGTGGGAACACCGCAACAAAAAACTTGACTTATTCTTTATGGGATGTAGAAGCAAACCCAAACAACTCTTTGATTGGCAGAGCAGAACTCGGTCCCAAATAACTCCAAGCAATAAATATGTATATAGATGAAGAACTTGGAATCTTAAACTAAACAAATGGGTGTATACTTTTGTGTTTTCAAAAAATTTAGGCCATCTAAATTAAACACACAAAAGGGACTTTTCCAAACATTAATTTTTTTCTCTCAAAAGCTCTCAAAATTAGGTGGAAAGTCTTATGAAAAATCTGGTCCTGAAGTTGATAAAAACTATCAAAAAGTAGTGGGACAACATAGTGGCAAAATGTCAAAAACTGCCAAAAACTGTTCCCGCCTGAAATCTCATGCGAGCGACTTTTTCCTTCGAACGAAATCTCGTTCGAACGACCTTTCTAATGAAAAGTTAGTGTTCAAAAGGGAAACTCGTTAGCAAAACTCGTTCGAACGATAATTTCAAACAAAAAGTCAGCATATGCATTTTTTATTTTAAGCTCATAAAAATTTATTTTAAATAAAAATTATACCCAATAAAAATTATTCCAAGTCTCTACAAATATATATATATATATATATAGCATTAATACCTTATTGGAGACTTGAAATATGATGAATTGTTGAGGATGCAACATGAGGCACTTAAAACTCGGCAAGGATGATGTCTTCACATTGAATTAGGCTGATACGTCTTCAACTCAAACTTATTGTAGGCTTGAAGGATACACATAAACACTATCCTATGACTCAAATGTTTTTGTCCGGAATTGAGCCAAAACTACAAAGGACTCAATTGGAAATTTGTGTCCTAACAAAATTTAATGAATAAATTTGAATTTCTAAAAGCTTTATACCTTCATAAAGTGGAGAACCATTGAACTTGGAGATGTTGGAGATTCAGTTCTTTGTGACGACTCGAGTCGGAGTGTAACAAGATATATCGAACTAAATAAAATAATTAAATATCCTTATATGCAATAATTCAATTAATTTTCTTTACAATATACACGTCATTTTTCAGATCCTAACAAATAACTAGCTTTATTGAACAATGAATAATCCCAATTTTTTAAGACAAAAAGATATCGTATGTAAACAAATACAATTTCATAAATTTACTATGTGTATTTTGTGCATGTTCTCACTTTACCTTTCATGAATGATAACACTAAACTTTGATTCAGATTATAAATTAAATAGTTAACCAAACAAGATGATAGAAATCATATAGTAGTAAAATATTATTGACAATTATTTTTCTTGTAATCGCAATTAACAAAAACACAAACTATTGGAGAAGGATATTAGGGTCCTTCTGCAAACTTACTGTAAGTTGGTAATATTGATAAAAAAGTAGATGGAAAAAGTATTTTTTTAAACTCTATACAAATTAAATGAATAATTTACTAAAAGAAAAACACAAACTAAAAAAGTGAGACTCACCCTCCCCATATTAACTTTTTATATCCCCCATTTTTCCTCAAACTTTAAAATCAATGACTTTCATTCTACTTGTTCATTTTTCTAAAAGATTGACATTTTTGTAAATAATTATTTAACATCTATTTATCAAGTGTTAAACTCAATATTAAATCATGTAAAAAATTTGAGAAATTTTCCACTTGTTTATATCCCATTTTATAACTCTTGCATTTCAAAATTTACACAATAATTGTAGAGAAACCATGATGCATAAAGTGAAATTGTTAATAAATTTTGTATAAATAAACTATAAACCTAATTAAAATTACACAACCATTTGGGACATATATATATATAATGCACTTAAAACCCTAAGTTTATGGTCAAATTCCATGTATTTCTGTAAATTTCAATTTAGTAAATTATCGAAGTATATTAAACTACGCAATTAGAAACTTGAGGCTAACTCTTTGAAGAACCCTAATGGAATGATGGGATGGAATTTGACTTGAAAAATGACATGCCAAAATCATTCCATGCATCCAGTTAAGTGATTTCATGTGGCAAATAACACGTGATTTTTAAAATCCATAAAATCCATTGTCGGGGAATTATCCAGAAAATTCGAGTTATTCGGATTAAGTGACACCTGCCTACCAGCATAGATAAGAATCGCAGTTTAAAGATGAGTGATAACAGGGGAAAATCGTGGCGCAAGTGTATAAATATATACGCTAGTAGTTATGCTCGGCTCCCGCCGCTATGTAAAAACCTAGACTATTGACTACGCTCTTTTAAGGGAGTACATAGTCTAGTCCGGGTATCGCATCCATAGAGACTAGATGTTAGAATATTATTGATTTATTTCTTCTCAATAAAAGTGTAAAAGATAAATTGTTAACAAAAAGAAAAGAGAACTAGGCATGAAAGTTAAACTTAAATTAAGAAAAAGGAATAAAAGCTATAGATTGCGACTAATATCCCTCACCTCGGTTTAATGCGTATAAATGGTTACATGGGAAGTCAAATTTAACAAGATTAAATCTCATTACAGTAATCAATTAAATCTAGAGTTGTCACCCCCTGAATTTGCATAAAAGCCTAATATGATTTTGTCATCAACAAATACCCTGGAATTACGCACGTAAGGTCGTAAAAATGGAGCATACATGATATACCCCGTTAAATATCCTAGGCGTAATAACAAGAATAACCCAATCGAATTAAATACATTAAACCCATCACCAAATCAAAGCAACCCATTGAAACTAAGGTGAGTTCAATCAATCATAACCTAGGTTAAATGAGCTACTAAACATAATGAAAGACATGTAATAAAAGTAAGAAATAAATGAAAGCAATAAATAAAGCAATAAACCTAAGTTACAAAGAAATAAAGTAAATGACAAATCAAGAAATAAATAAATGGAAACTTGTATTGATGGAGAATATGATGAATAGTGTTCTTACACAACCTATATGGGTAAACCCTAGGAGGGAGAAAATAGCACACCCAAAACCACCTCCAAACCCTAGCTTCCCTAACCTAACTAAGAAACCAAGAGAAAACAAAAGATACCTTACAAAATAAACAAAGGTTTTATTTATATTAAGTGAGAAGTGAAATAAAGAAAAAATGGAAAAAGAAATTAAAAGGAAAAAAGTTCCTGACATCTGCTACTACCGGTTGACTGTGGCTAGGGGGGCGGTCGACTGGGTCCAAGGTTTGAGACACATTATTTCCTTCGTAGGCTAAAATCTAAAACATCGGTCGACCGGGGGATCAGGGCTGGTCGACTGGTCCTTTGTTTCCTGGTGTCAGTTGGTCTTCAAAAAGGTGAAAAGGTGCGAAACAGAATTGGCTATAACTTGATCATTCGAACCCTAAATGACGTGCCATTTGTGGCCACGCGAAGCTAACTCAATGAAATACGCTTTCGTGGTATTCCACTGAGTTGTAAATGAAGTGTGAAATGTCTAAAATTCCCTTGAAGTTGAATTCGACGACGGAATTTCTCCAAAATGGTTCCAATCATCACTTTAAGTGTTCCAATAACTTCAAAAGCTCAATCAAACCTTGCAAAGCATATATATATATATATATATATATATATTGAAAACCGAGGTTGTATGGTTAACGAGATTAAATATAGGAATAAGAAACAAAAAAGTGCTAGAATGCGTAAAGATAATGGGCGCTCGTATGCAATATTCGTGACTAGTCAATGAGAATAAAGGGAATTCGATCAGCGTCGATCTCGGGGGCAAGATCAGTTCAATCCGGCTGCAACTATATCTAGAGATCCTAGAATCCTACACCGTTCCCTCACCTTATGTTCCCTATAAATATAACCCCCACCCCTGAAAAAAGTGATATGTAATTCTTGTTATTGTGAACTGATTAATAATGTAGAGAGAAACACCCCATGGACGTAAACACGTTGCCGAACCATGTATATTCTTGTGTTGTGCCATTGTCTGATTTATTTTTCTTATTCAGTTCTAGTTGTTTGGAATTACTTTTTGTAGGATTTTATCACATACACCCATATTTTAAATTTATTTGTCCTCTATCTCGTTGAAATTAACCTCCTACTATCCCTTCACCCCTTATGTCGGTGACAATAACCCTTTTTTCAACGATAACCTAGTGAAATGAGCTTTCACAATCCTTTATCTCTCCCCCAAAACTATCTCCCATTTTCTTTCATCTATGGAGATGGATTAGGTTTCTGGGAGACTATGCGGTGAAGTTGTCGTGGTGGAGAATGTGGTGAGAGAGGAGAACACGAATTTAATTTCAAATATCTCTCTCTTTCTAATAGGTGGGTTGGGTTTGTGCTTGTATTGCGGGGCGCCAAAATGTAATGTCATAAATCATCAAGTAGGATCCAAAGTAAGTGATTGCTACAAGAATAAAATACTCCATCACTCACTTTTGATCGGTGTTGGAGAGTTGGTGGTGTATGTGGTAAAGGTCATGATGTTAGGTGGGTGGAGTTGGTGGCGTTTCCTCAGGAAATATTATGGGATGTGGTAAAGGTGTTTATGTGTGTGATAACGACGAGTTATGGTCAAGTACAAGTGGTGTGGGGTAGTAGCATGGCTAGTTGTGTTGTGATGACTGGTGGAGGTGGTTACGATTACTACTGGTGGTGTATATGTGAGGTGTTTTAAGGAAAAGTTAGAAAATATTTTAATTAACTTTTTAACTAATTAATTTTTCAAACTAGTATCTTTTTCTTTAATTATTTGTTTTTATTGATAATCAATTAATATTACTTCATTAATTTTTTATTGCGGGGTGGGGTCGCGTAATTTGATGCATGTATTTATTGTGCCACGTCATTTACCAAGTAAAATGCCACATCATCATCCCTTAATATTTCTCAAACGGTATTAGTCAGGTTTCAATTTCGTAACTTCATGTACTTCAGATCGTTTAACAAATTAAACTTAAAGAAAAATATTGCAAGTGACCCCAAACTTTGGGTTTCATGGTATATTTTTCCCTTGCCCGAGTTAGACCCAAACTTTTTATTAGGCCAATTCTTTTGCCAATCATGGTTTACTAGCCTACTTAACTTGACCAAAATATATAAAATAATAGGTTATGGTAAATGACGGCTCACCATCCTATGTCTACCCCACTACAAACATATAGTGAAAAACAAGAAAAAAAATGGAAAAAAATGTGTTACAATTGTACTCCCATAATACAATTTTAAATAACAGGTCTTCAAAAATTGTAAAACGCATGCCGTCTGAAGATTAAGAACATCTCGCGTAGTAGCATTCTTATTTTACACTATATAAACACGACACGATCCCATAGTAACTTTTAAAATCCTTTGCTTTTCTGAGAGTTTAAAATTAACTTCCATCCTACATGTTCAATTTGTTTTGAATTTTATGTGTTTTTATAATCCGTACTTTAAATAATATATTATCTCTATCTCTTTGGGATCAACCGACTACCACGCCTTCATCCCTTCTGTCGGTGACAACAGGGAGTGCGGTGACAAATCTTTATTCGATAATGAATAAAGTGCAATGAGTATTCACAATCTTTTGTCTCTCCCCCTTCCTGCCTCTCATTGCTTTGATATGTGGCGATGGAATGGGTTTAGATGACTACTAGGTGAGCATGTCGTGGTGGTGAATGTGGTGATAGAGGGGGTGGGGATAAACATGGTTTCAAGTAGATCGGTGAGGGGATTTAATTTCAAGAGCCTCTCTCTTTCTCTTGTTCTTGTCTTGTACGTCACCAAAATATGGGGCGTAAACCGTTAAGTAGGATTCAAAATAATGGTTGATATAAGAATAGCAAACTCCAAAGCATTCATATTTTTATTAGTGTGTGTAACAACCCTCACTTTTGATAGCCTATTTTATATTTATTTACTAGGTGTAGTAATTAATTATATAATGATGGATGTTGAGTAAATATTAATTTATTATGAAAAAGGTTAATATTTACTGAAATGTTGTATGATTACCTGATGAGTGGGTAAAAAATATCCATGTTGTGATTTATTGTGTCATAAGAATTAAATGACATTTTGGTTTAATGAGAAACCGGAACTTAAAATGAGTTATAAAATTTCCAAATGATAATTTGGAGGGTGTAGTTAGTCCCGGTAGGTGCGAAACAGTCAAAATAAGTGCCATATTGTATTTTGGCATTTCGGGCATTTTTGACTGGTTATAGCTTAAATGTGTAGTGCGTACCATTTTATCGCGTATTAGCCACTTAAGTGGGCTTTTCAGATTTAAGCCACGTTTAAGTCCCCAACCCCATTTCTTTTCTTCCATTTCTTTTTCTTATTGAGCCCTAGAGAGAGAGAGAGAAAGGAGAAAGAAGAGAACTTTGGAGAAAAGGGAGATTGGAGCTTGGATTGTTGCCTCCACCAAATCAAATCTGAATTTGCAAGATCAAGGCAAGTAACTTACTTGCTATAATGTGATTTAAGTGGATTTATTAGCATGATTTGTTGTGGATTGTTATGATTTAGTTTAGTTAGGGTTTTGTTAAATTATTTGGGTATTAACCCTTAGAGATTGATTTGGATGATAAATGTTGTTGATGATGGTTCTTAGACATATTGTGGTGTATTAGTTCCATTAAATGTTATGGTTTTGGTTGTTGGAAGAAGAAATAGGGAGGCTAGGTCTTTTATGACCGGTCGACCGCGGTTACCAGACCGGTCGACCGGGCCTTCGGAGGAGGGCACACTGCTTTCTTTCAAAGGCATGAAATTGAGGGCGCGGTCGACCGCGGGTCCCCTACCGGTCGACCGGCTCGTCCGAATTGAACTTTCTGCTTTTCTGCTAAGGCAAAAATTTGAGACGCGGTCGATCGCGGTCTTGGGACCGGTCGACCGGTCCCCTGTTTTCTCACCTAACTTCCTACTTTTGTCTTTAAACTCTTTTCTTCCCATAGGGACTTAGGACCCTTCTTGAATGAAGTAAACCTTGACTTTTAGAGTCCTAGTGGAGTTGGTTGGTGCCCTAGTGTTGAATGGGTTTCACTTGGGGTTAAGTTCGGGGGAAAGGGTTGTCTTAAGTGATGTTGAGGCATCACTTCTCTTTGTGCATCCTAATAAGTGGATGGGGGTTAGATGCCCTAACTTGGAGACTTAGGGGCTTATCAAAGTTAGATGAACTTTGAGGATTAATAGGATCGTAATGATCATTTGGAGAGTTGTTGGGACTGGTATATTGAGGAATATTAATTAAAATATTCGATGGGAATTAGGTTCGCATAAAATGAACCCAATTGGTTTAAGGATGATAGATTTCTCTATTATGGACCCGAACTATGTAAATTTTGATGGGTTCAAATAAAATGAACCCGGTTGTTTAATTACGCTAGGTTCGAATAAAAGGACCAAACACATGGATATTGAAAATGGAAACTTGGAAATGAAAATGAGATAAAATATGGTAAATGCTAATTTACTTAAACACACCTCTCTAAATGACATCATAAGGGAAGTTCGCGCGCTTGGTGATGCCCCCTGGCTAGTGAATGCAGGGTGGATATAGTCCTAGGCCATATGCGGGGTTTTGTATATTTTCTGCGCTGGTTAGGGGATTCCGGGTGTGGTCCTGACTTTCCCGCAGGCATATGGCCGCTTCCCGACGTTGCGTTATGATCCCAGGTTGTCTTGTATAGATAGGCCCTGGAAGATGATGGTCATTTAGGGGCGCGCCCAGTGGGGAAACTCGGAGGGGCGGTCTTAGAATCGTTATGTGTATATGAATATAACTTTTCTGCATCAAGTGGGACTTGATGGATATATGCCATAAAGAGCATGATACGTGCCATAAAGAGCACGGGAAATGAGATTATTAAGATATGTGCCATAAAGAGCACTTGATATTAATGATATTCCTATTAAGGAATGGAAAGATGTTATGGTAAGATAATTAACTTTGGAAGTTAATAAATGAAAGGAAATTATACCTTCTTATTGTAAACCGAACAAATGGCTTTTTTATTCCTATTAAGGAATGTAAGAAGGATACGGTAATTGGATTAATGAGTAAAGGTTTTAAATTTATATTACTTACTTTTCTTTCTTTTATGTAGGCATTTCCTTTCCATTTCATTTCATAATTAGTTGAAATGTCATTTTCATATTATCATCCTTATTTATGCATAACTGTTCATTTCTATCATGCTTTTATTTCTTCTAGTAATCATATAGAAGCCGGCCCTGACCGGTTTACTTTCCTTGTTGCATATATAATTGTATCTGCTCAGGTGCTCCACCGCAAGGACGCCCGTTTTGGTGTTCCCTTCCTTTGCCTTTGACGAGCTGTAAGATTTTGCGGGTTATTACAGGACGTTGTATTAGACGCTTTCATTCTTGTTATTCTAGATAAGTTTGGGTCATAACTCGGGCGAGTGGCCCAACTTTGATATTTGATTAATGAATGTCTTGCATAAGATATTATAGTGTTGTACGGTGTTCTTTGTAGCTGTGGACCGACAGCTTATTCGGTCCATTTGTTTACTATCGTTTTAGTGGTAATATATATATATTCTTGTGGAATCACACTTTTTTATCAGATCGGGTTGTTTAAATTTAGTTTTCTTAACTGCTTATTTAAAATTTTACACATTTTGGCAACCCGTTTTCTGATATATTGGGTGGTTTTCCCGTATATTCAGTTTATTTTGTTGATGCTGAGGATGATATCTGTCCATGATTCCTGTTACGTTTGAGTATTGGGCTGGCCACCCCTTATCTCGGATCTCGGATCTCGGATCTCGGGTTGTCACAGTGTGGAGGGAGGGATACAAACTCATGTGGTTGGTGATGATGCGAGGGTGCTCGAGGTTCTGGTGTGTTTGTGGTAGTGATGATATTTGGGTGGTGGAGATGTTGGTGTGTCGTGAGGGGCTAGTGTGGGTGGTGGTAAAGATTTTTGTTTGTGTGGTAACAGTGAGTGATGGTCCCGTGATGTGTGGTAGCAGTGTTGCTATGATGGATTTGGCGTAAATATTTCATATTTATCCCCGTAAATTAGTCAGTTTTATAGCATCGGGCGATGTAATTAGGATGGATTTATCTCGTATTAATGCTATTAAACCTTTTCTGCAATTATTTCTTCTTTTGTGTATTTCTTTCTTATTTTACAGGTAATTCGTGCAAGTGAATGCGAGAGAGAAACCAAAATAAAGAAAAAAAAAGAAGGAAAGGAAGTCCAAGGGTATTAATTTAATTTTTCAGCCAGAACCCGGATACGGAGCCCAAAAAAAGTTGAAGAGCTTGAAGCCACGAGCACACTGGAAGAAATGGAACTCAATTTTGAGCTACGTCTAAGAAGTTACACGTGTTTGAAGTTGAGAGAAAAATCCAGTGGCAAACCAGTAATTATCCATTCAAGCGAACCGTTTTGAATATTCTGATTTCTTTTACCTAGAGTTGTATGGGTTTAGGAATTTACATTAGACATACTTTACATTAGTTTGAACATGATTTTGAAGGCTAGGGATGGAGAGGAACATCAAGACTGAAGTTTATATTCATGCATGCAAATTCAATACAAGTTGAGATTTCTTTTCGATTTTCATTCGAAGTTTGGTTTGTGATTGTTCTTCTTTCCTTATTTCTTGATTGATATTAATTAATTATTTTCTTGATATGTTTCCATCATCATGTCTTCATGCTACTTGAAAATTCATGCAAAGTTATACTTAACATGTCCGATTAGATAATTAGAGGGTTAGGGTACATGAACCCTACTAAGTTTATAAGTTGGATACAAAATTGGATAAATTTGTGGAGATAATACGTAGGCTTGGTATTTTGTCGAGACAAGTATTATAGGCTATTAACTTCATTTTCCCTAGGTAACTGGAGTGCTTGAGAATGTAATATGCGTATTGGCAATCTCATCATTCACATTAACTCTATCATTGCCTAGATACTGTGCGGAGTAAAATCCTCATATGTTTAGTGCTTCGAAAAATTTCGTGTTCTCTTTTAATTATTAATATAATTTTTGAAAATTTTATATCAAACAAATTTACCGAAGGTTCGGGGGAGTGTATTCCAATCCCATTTTTTTTCATATAATTTAAATCAAAAAGTTTTCATCCTTTCATGCATAGTTAGTTCACATTTATTAATTAGGTTGCATTAGTTCATTAGAAATTTTCTTTCCAATAATCATCATCTTTTCTTTTCTTTTTGTGAGCCGATCGTTAATTCTAGTCGCCTTCCTTAGTAGTTGTTACGTTTTATGTCTTAGTCCCTGACTTGGATACCTGACTAGCTCGAATTATTGCTACGCTATCAGCTTACACTTGAGACGTAATTCACATGCACTAGAGACACTTTTTGAGTCGCGTCTGGCACCATTATCAGGGATTAAGTAGACAATGGGTTGGGTAGAATTAATCTAATAATTTGACTCCAATCCTTAAAAAGCCAAAAAAAATCATAAAACCAAAAAATTAGAAAAATCTAAAAACATTCAAAAATATTCTCACATGCTTTAAACACAAAACACTCCATCCAATCCCACTCCTACTCCTTATACGGTACATGAAAATCCCATTGTAGAATTCAATCTCGACAGCCCACACACTCCAAACGCCCCAAATTTCTAGGTCCCACCTCCTACACCGCACAACTCCATCACGAGTCACACGTCTAGGGCGTTCGATGAGGATATCGAGTTATTAAATGAGAACGTAATGTCTGACAATGCTAGTTTAGGAACGGGTGAGGAAATGATGTTATATCTCCCCATAAGAGACCTCTTATACCCTGAGCGAACCAACGATCCGGGTTGCATTATATTTTCATATAATGCGGGACAACTTTATTTTAGGAATGCGATGATTCAGATTCTCCCTACATTCCATGGTATGGAATCAGAAAAGCCCTACCTCCACATTAGAGAGTTCGAGGAGGCGTGCGAGACTTTTAAGGACCAAACATGCACCCAAGATGTAGTGTATCTCAAGCTCTTCCCATTCTTTATTAAGTATAAGGCTAAGACATGGCTTTGGTCTCTAGCACCGAACTCGATAGCCACTTGGAGGGATATGCAATCTAAGTTTCTCAAAAAGTTCTTTCCCGCAAAGAGGACCATCTCTATTAGGGCTCAAATTCAGACCTTTAGGTAAAATGAGAACGAGCCTTTCGATAGATGTTAGGGGAAGTTTAGCGAGTTAATTAACATGTGCCCACACCACGATTTTGAGAAGTAGAGACTCATCTCCTACTTTCATCATGGCTTAACCTTAAGTTCCAAACAACTCGCTAAAATTATGTGTCCATGAGAGTTAATAGGGTTATATGCGGACGATACGGAGGCCGACTTTAAGTATGTCACTGAGACTACTCAAGCGTGGGCCACATAAGATCCACCCAACCCAAATATAGACTCATGTACACGGCTCCTTCCTCATCCAGTCTTTATCAATTGGATAAGAAAGACGAATTAAAACTTTAAAGTACACTACACCAAAAAGGCCAAATTTTCACCCTTCAGCTGGCCACCCTTGTCACGGTCATTGACCATAACAAGTCTGTGATAAGGTATTGTCACGGTCAATGAAGATGATAAGTCCGTGATAAGTCTGTGATAACTTTACTTGTTATGAACTTGTCACAGTCATTGACTGTGACAACGTTAGAAAGTTGTCACGGTCAAAGATCTTAACAGGTTTGTGACAACTGTCCCAGTAAAAAAAATCCTTCCCTCTTTTTTGTCACACCGTTTTGTTTCCCCCCCTTTTCTCTCTCTCTGTATGGCACTGCTCTCTCTCTCTCTCTCCTTTATGTGTATATGAATATGTGTGTATGTGCATGTGTGTGTGTGGTGTGCTACGTGTGTGGGTGTATATGTTGCATGTGTGGGTGTGTCCAGGTGTGGGTGTGTGTAGGGGGCAGTGTGTGTGTGTAGTGTGCGAGTGTGTGGGTAATAGGTGTGTGTGTGTGTGTGTGTGTGTAGTGTGCGTGTGTGGGTATTGGAACAATTAGAGTTTCATACTTAAATGTGTAAATACCCAAATTTATGTTGTACCCTTAAGTATAAATACCCAAATATTATTGGCTAATACAAAATGATAAGTAATTAACCCTTGATTTCATATGTAAATGTGTGAATGATGATTCTCCTCATGTTTAAGAGGCTTAAAGTTCAATTTGAGATTTTTCTCACAGAATAGTCATAATAGGAATTGGAATTGGGACTGATAATTATTATTGTTATTTAATTATGACTTTAATTGGATATAAATGAGTTAGGAGCCTTTAGATTCCCCTTATTAATTGTTAGTTTTAAATTGGTAAGTGGTTTAAATTGATGGTTAGGATTTTTAGTAATTGTACATATTATGGATTAGATGTTGTTGTTTTGGAATTCAGAATTAAGTTGTTAAACATTAATATTACACCGTGACAGTTGAAACGGACAAATTGATTAATAAAATATAGCTTTAATTGTAACTTTAATTGTATAGCTTTAATGATAATATATTTATAAGACGTGATGAAATGAATTAATTGAGTAGATGAATTAGAAGGAGTATGGGATACACATTTGTTGGTTTGTTGTTGCTGTTGCTATTGGATTATAGTGGACCGATGTTGGGTTGGTTAATTTTGGAAGTGGTATGACCACTAGATTATTGTCCAAATGGGGGGGGGGGGGGGGGGGGGAGTTTTCAACTTTTTTCTAACATTACTGTGTCACGAACAATATATTATTATAGTATGTTTCATTTATGATAATTAAATGAAACATACTTAAAATTACATATAGTGTGCATAGATACTAGCCTTCTAGTTCTTATGCGCATGCATTCAATATCCCTTAGACCCGTTCGAGAGTCATTACCCCTGTAATGAGATCTCTCGAATTGTCCCATTTGGACAGTTTGGGAATGCATAATTTCGGTATAATAATATTCTTAGTGGCTTAAACTTGTTACTTTTGGAGGAAGTTCTGCAGTCGTATCCTAATGTTCTCTTGGTACATACTAGATTGGCAAGTGTGAGTGTTATTTCAAAATATAAATTGAAATAACACTCACACTTGCGAATCTACGTCATATAGTTGGAGAACTATGGGGATATGCGACCGAATGTTTCTCAAATCGCAACAATGTGCATGAGCTGTTAAGTATATTTCAGAAATATGCGGTCTTGAATGGGATAGGACCACTCACCCTTTAGAGGAGATGGAGGAAATAGGAATTAATATTATAAATTAAATTTGAATTTGAAATTTTAAAATTCAAATATAAATAAGACATAATTAAATGAAGCATACTATAAATCTTAAGTTTTGTTTATACTAATCCACGAATATACGCTTCTTACCTTTAATGGGTGATTGTTTGTAGTAGCTGTGATGGGATATCCTAAATACAAAGAGTGGATGGGTGAGACAAATAGATTTGGGGATGTGTTTCGCAGAGGTGATAATGAATTAATGAAATATGCAAAGAGATTTCATAATGATGAAGAGTTCCCATGTCCGTGTGCTAGGTGTGATAATGGTAAGGTGTTTGAGTGGAAAACAGTTGAACTACATTGTTAAGATGGGGTATGCAAGATAATTATCGATTTTGGAGTTTTCATGGGGAATTGAAAGTTCCTTTTATCCCCGAGCAGCCTTCATAACAACCTTCAACAAGTAGGATAGTTGTAGAAGGGGACGACGTTGATCATAATATGTTAGATGATTTAGTTGATAACGCATACGAAGTTCATGAAGTGGAAGAGAATGAGGTCACTAACGATGTACAAGGTTCAGGTGCTCATAAAGATATTAGGATAAACCTTGACAATGACTACCAAAGTTTAAAATTTAAGGCAACCCAACAGTTACACTCTGAATGTGAGAAAGATCAAACAACTTTACATGCCATGGTTCGTTATATGCTTCTAAATAGCTATCATGTTATGAAGAACAGTTTAAAAGGTATGGGAATGAAGTATAAATCGATCCATGCTTGTGTGTATGACTGCATACAATACCTAAAGGAGTATGAAAATCTCGATCGGTGTCAGGTATGCGATGATCCTAGATATGTCCAATCTACAAGCAAGGAAGGCACAAGCTCAAAAGTTCCTCAAAATGTGTTAAAATATTTTCTCGTTGGGCCTAGATTAAAGCTGTTTTTCACAGTACATGGATAGCGGAGGCAATGACTTGGCATGCTAGGGCAGAAGTAGGGGATAATCTCATGCGTCATCCTATTGATTCTACAGCTTGGAGGAGGATGAGTTATGAGTATCCCAATTTTGCTCGAGAATAGCGTAATATTCGTGTAGTAATGGTTATTTGGGGTGTCCTATGTGTGGAGAGGAGACTGAATCTCTTCGTCTCCCCGCCAACTCAAAAAATGTATACCTTTGCCATAGGAGGTTGTTACCCCCCCCCCCCCTCATAGTTTCAGATTTGAGAAATGTTCCAATTTTTTATCGGGCGGGATTGAACATAGACTACAACCGAGAAAAATTTTAGGTTCAGAAATTAAAAGTAAATATTCTAATTGTGGCCCTAATATGCCAAGTAAGAATATTAAATTTAAGAATGTCAAGCATAAGAAGACCCCAACTGGGAATGAAACTGAGACAAGAAAGGCATGGTCTAGGAGGTCAATTTTATTTGACTTGCCTTATTGGAAGAATAAGTCGGTGCAACATGTATTGGATGTGATGCATGCAGAGAAGAACATCGCTGAACATATTGTGGGCACATGCCTTGGGAGGAGTCATTCGAAGGATAGAGAAAATGCACAAAAATACCTTAAATCATTGAAACTTAAGCCACAACTATGGTTGAAAGAAGATAGTAGGGGGAGGATAATAATTCCCCTTGGTGCGTTTACTTTGACGAGTGGGGAAAGGAAGGTGATTTTAGACACAATATATAATTTGAAGGTTCCATCTAATTTTTCGTCCAACTTGCAAAGGATTATGAATTATGCTACTCATGATTTACATAAGTGTAAGTCCCACGATTGGCATGTGATCATGTAATTGGTTTCTCTATTGTTTAAGCACTATTTCTCCAAGCACAAGGATTTTTGGAGGCTCTTATGCAAATTAGTATCTGCTTCTCACTTTTTTGTGAGAAGGTAGTCAATCGAGAACACGTAGTGGCTGCAAAACTGGCAGTGACTGAAGCGATTTGTGTGTTGGAGAAGTAATCTCCCCCATCATTCTTTAACATAAGTGTTCACATGTTGGTACACCTATGCGGCGAGGCACTTCTTTGCGGTCCAGTTAGATATCCGTGGATGTATCTGTTTGAAAGATTGATGAAAGTATTCAAAGATTACGTCAAGAATACATGATACATTGCAGCATCAATTGTAGAGGAATACATCACCGTGGAGTCATCAATCTATACTCGGGAATATATGTCTGACTCGACCAGCGTTGATGACATTGATGAGTTCATCAATGAGGGTGGTCATGTAATGGGCAAACGAGTGAAATTAACGAGTTTGCAACATGAACAAGTAGCTTGTTACCTATTTAACACACATGAAGATGTCGAAGAATGGAAAAAGTAAGTTTAAATTATTTTAAGTTTTACATTATTTTAGATTATTTTATACATGATTAATTTTCTAATACGCTCATCACATTAATTTTATGAAGAAAATATGAAGCATGTGAGAACTATAAAAGACAAAAAACAATACGACAATCAGACAGCGAATTTAGGTTATGGTTTTCACATGAGTTAATTATAATGAAAATGGCTATAATATAACATTACATTACAATAAAACTTTACAACTAACCTAATTAATTTATCTATATTCTCAGCTCTTAAAGACGGGTGATGCGACATCAAGGGTTGCTTATCTAGCCACTGGACCCTTGTTCATGGCAGAAGAGTACATAAAGTATCGATTGAACGGTTACGTATTCGGCGCAAGGGTGTATGAGGAAAGTACAAATGTATATAACTCGGGCATTTCATACAAGGCTCTTACTTTCTTTCGAGCGAGCGCAAAAGATAAAAATCTCGTTGAAGATGAAATGGCATACTATGGTGTAATTCAAAATATATTCGAATTGAACTATGTAAGATTCAAAGATCTTGTATTTTACTGTAATTGGGTAAGAGTTGAGGATAAAAATACTTGTAAAGTTGATCCTTGCGCCAATTTGATCATGGCTGACTTGTCAAAGTTAAAGAGCAATGAACACGTGAGCGATAAGCTGTTTGTTTATGAATTTCAAAAGGTCAAGCAAGTGTTTTACTCAGAGTATATCAATAACGAGCCGTGGTCAATCATCCTACATGCGCCAAAGCGTCTAAACAGTAGTGTGGATGACTTGGTTGCTCCTACCGAATATCAATCCATTTTGTATGATAACACAAATTTGAAACAATTTTTAGATTTGTAATAAGTATTCCAATTATCAGACAATATATTAATGTTTTTAATTCATTTGTACTTGATCAGTTTAGTGCATGTACTATTTAGATTTAATTCTTAAGCATTAATTCAAAGTTCATGTCTAGTGGGTGTATTATTCTAGTGTTTTATTATTATCGGTCATCAATTTAATGTTTTTAATTCATATGTATTTGATCATTTTCTCTCTTTCCCTTGTATATATGTGTGTGTGTGTGTGTGTGTGTGTGTGTGTGTGTGTGTGTATGTGTGTGTGTGTGTGTGTGTGCCGGTGTGTGGATGGGGGGGAGTTTTCAATTTTTTTCTAAAATAACTTCATGTCACGACCCATTCAAGAGGGGTACGACCACAAAATATGTTTGTATGTCTTCTTCAGGTGTGTGTGTGTGTGTGTGTGCGCGCGGGTGTGTGTGTGTATGCAGGTGTGTTTGTATTCTTCTAATTAATTTGGATTTATACTAATAACAATATTTTTTTACAGAAAATGTCTCTTCAGGGATTAAGGAAAGGATGATGATGATGATAATGATGATGTCTTCTTCAGGGCTCGGCGGTAGCGGAGGCGGCGAGGGCTCCTAGGCCCCTAGGCTCCCCAAATGGGGTAAATTGGAAATGGTAGTTAAGAATAAGACGAAGATATTGACTAGATCCCTCGAGCTGGTGAAGAAGATTATCATCCCGAGGTACACCAGTTGGAGGGAGGTCCCAAATGAGCTCAAGTTAGCTATTTAGGCGACACTACATGTAATGTATTTATATTTATATTTCAAATTCAATTTCAATTTCAATTTCAATTTCAATTTCAATTTATATTTATTCGCAACTAACACTTAATTTGTTTTTGTTTTGTATTTGTTTGACATGAAAAATTACGCCTGCCCCCAGAACTCTACGATTCTATGTTGGAGTAGTAGATGGAGCAACACAAGACATGGAAGAAGAATTTACGGGCCTGGTACTTCGGAAATACTCGGGACTCCATTCTCAGAATGCGTGAGTTCATCCCATCGAAAGAGCCAATCGCATTAGCACAATGGCAAAAGTTCATTGGCAATGATATCGATGAGTGACAATTGGCATCTCACCAATCGGGGAGGAAAAATTAGGCAAAAAAGGCGGACGTGCACTACTCCGGTCGGACGTCTTACGCCGAGGTGAAGCACAGGATGGTAAGCTCTTATTTTTCTATAATTATAGAAATATGTTATTCTGCATTATTTTACTTTGCGTTACTTACTAATTTTGTATTATTTTATTTCAAGGGACGGGTAGTGGCCCTGAGGGTAGACAACATAGGCTCGATGCCTCTGTGGTAATTTAGGCGAAGAAGGGCAAGGATAAGGAGGTGTCCCCGAGCATCGCGGCTACGATTGTAAGTAATCCGACAGTTTAATTTTTATGAATTACGTTATAATTTTTTATTTACTTATTTAACTAATCGTGTACTTTTTATCGTTTCAGGGTTATTTGTTAAAAAGAAGGATGGGACAATGAGGTTATGTATAGATTATCATGAACTAAATAAGTTGACCATTAAGAATAAATACCCTTTACCTCGTTGTTAACGCAAAAATTCTCCATCTACGAGGACCAATCAGAAAAGGACACATGTCATCCTACGTGGCAATATTCGATATCCGAGGAGTGTTAGTCGGCACCCGAGGAGTGTTAGTCGGCACCCGAGGAGAGTTGGTCGACATATCAACCAGGAAGATCAAAAGAATAATTATGCATTTAATGTGCATTAATGAAGATGGCAGCGCATTTAATGAGCCTTAATGTACATTTATACTGTATTAATAGATGACAACACATAGCATACCAAGCAATTCAACAATTAGATTCATTGAATGTAGACATAATGTATAAATGTCTACATACAATGAATCTCTTTATCTCCCATCACTATAAATACATGTATTCCCATAGCCAAAAGGAGAGATCCAAGAGATCCAAGAGATCCAAGAGATCCAAGAGAACCAAGGAGATCCGACAAGGATGAGAGACACCATACACAAGATCTACACCTTTTTCTCTCTCTACACCACATTGTGCTATTGTAAACCCCTGGGAATAAAATAACAGTGGACGTAGGCTTTTCCTTATAGCCGAACCACTTTAAAAATCTTTGTCTCTCATGTGCTTGATTGGATTGATTTTTTCTATTTATCTGTGATCATAAAAATGGGATTCGGTCCAGTTTTTTGCATCAACAGATTGGCGCCGTCTGTGGGAACGTGTTACAACCATTGTTCTCCATCAAAAGCTAAGTTTTTATTTTCTCTACGTATAATCAATTATACATACATCTTTTGATTCAATCATGATTTTTATGTTTATATACATAAATTAATTGTCCAATTTTTATCTGCAAAATATTGCATATCATGATTTTTAAATCATAACTGCTAGATTAAGTCTTATTTAGATATTTGAAGAATAGTGGATTTCATAAATCATAACTCTTTCCTTGATTCTCAAGTTTCAATTTATATCATGGAATAAATATTTTACATGATTACATATACCAATATATACGACGATGATAAGATTTGATAATTTTCATTGATAATTTTCATTATAAATTTTGTAAGATCTTTGATGTCTATTCAAATTCCCATCATATTTTTAATAAAAGAATGGGAAAAGGTTAAAGACAATAAAAAGTTTTCTCATGGAGATCATGACCCAGATCTATTTTCTCTCTCTTCAAGTTTGAGTCTCTTTGCATTCACTTTTATGAACTATATACTTAATTTGGTTCATCTTCCATCTATGTCAATAAAGTCAAATTGATTGATTTTTTTATATAAATTTGGTAATAACTTCTATCATTCAGCATATTTTTATCTCTCCAAATAGGAAATAGGAAGGGATCAATATAAAAAATAATTTTCTCTCACCTGAAAAATCATTACTCACCTCTTGTAAAAGAGGATCAGTAAAACAATCATGACCATATCAAGACTCTGGGCACAAATTTGATATGTTGGCCCCTCGTTCATCACATCACAAGGTTTCTTTGTCGAAATCACACGATCTAGTGGGTTATATATTTATTCATTTAATTAACATTCTTAAGGCTTAAATTTTACATCGAATGTTATTTTTCTGATCTAAAGATTCGAGATATTCTGGTCATCCAACCATATATTCTATAATTTGAGGTATCCTTAAATGTTGGTCGGCAACATCCATGTTGTTTGTCGGCAGCAGTAGAATCTTGGGGTATTTAAAAATGCGAAACACCCTAGATATTTCTTTAAACATGAGTTCAGCTTGGGGACAAGCAAGGGGCTTAAGTCTTCTTTAACTTGTGATCACCCCAAAAATATTTTTAAAACCACGTGATAAATAATTTTCAAACAGCAACTTATACCTGATTAGTTGTTGGAGATTAAATAACTCTACATCTTATTTATGATGCATATCTGATAAAAATTTGTCCATCTCACACACATTTGGCACAAAAATATTATTTCATATTTTGAAATTTTTATTATTTTATGCTGATACACATCACATATTGTTTGGCTGAATAATTATTCTCATGATAATAATTATTTTTTCTAGTCTCGACAGGTGCTCGGGCAGCCTATTAAAATTTCATAGCAACCTATCAGCGGCTGATGAACAAGGTCTTTGCAGAGCAAATCAGTTGCAATATGGAAGTCTATGTTGACGATATGCTGACAAAGAGCAAGAAAGCTGCCAATCTTCTAGTTGACTTAGGCCAGACCTTTGATCAACTGGATAAATATCAAATGAAGCTGAACCCGACGAAGTGCATATTTGGAGTACGAGAAGGCATGTTTCTCGGTTACATTGTCAATCAACGAGGCATAGAAGCAAATACTGAAAAGATCAAAGTTTTATTAGGGCTGCGATCTCCAACGATGAAGAAAGAAGTGCAAAGCCTTACAGGACGAGTTACCGCGCTTAACAGATTTGTATCTCGAGCAACTGATAGATGCCTTCCATTCTTCAAAACACTTTGAAAAACTTTCGAGTGGAATGATGAATGTGAGAAAGCCTTTCAAGACTTGAAGAAATATTTGGGAACACCTCCACTGTTGTCCAGGCCATTAACGGGAGAAAAGTTGTACTTGTACCTGGAAGTATCAGAGAATGCAGTCAGCTCGCATTGATCAGAATGGAGAATGGAGTCCAGAAGCTAATTTATTACACAAGTAAGGCTTTCCGAGGTGCAGAGATCAGGTACCCAAAGTTAGAAAAATTGGCATTGGCATTAATTGAGGCAAGTAGAAGAATGAGGCCATATTTCCAGGCCCATACCATCATCGTGTATACCGACATGCCATTAAGACAAGCCCTTCATAAGCCAGAAAAGTTAGGGAGACTGATGTACTGGGCAATAGAGCTCGGTGAATATGATATTGTGTATGAACCCAGATCATCCTTAAAAGGGCAAGATGTAGCAGACTTTATAGCAGAGTTTACATATCCTGATACCCCCGAGGAACAAAAGTTGCTCGCTGACCAACCTGTGGATGTTACAGGATCAACAGACATAAGTCCAGACCAACTCCGGTTAGTAAAAGGGCTTGTGGATGTAGAAAGATCATCAAATTCAAACCCAAACCAACTCCGGTTGGTAAAAGGGCGAGAAGAGATGGTCGACGAGGAGCGAAAAATACCAGGGGAGGATGAAACAAAACATCAAATATTTCACCGAGGAAAGCTGTCAGATAAGAATTTTGAAGACCAGTTACCTACGTGGAGATTGTATGTAGATGGGTCATCTTGTACAACAGGTTATGGAGCAGGGATTGTTTTGAACACCCCAGAAGAGATTGACATGGAATATGCTCTGCGATTCCAATTCAAAGCCTCCAATAATGAGGCTGAGTATGAGGCCATGATAGCAGGTCTTAATTTAGCAGAGATTATGGAGGCGCAACAAGTGATGGTATTTAGTGATTCTCAATTAATTGTGAATCAAACGATGGGAACATATGCAGTGAAAGGAGAAATAATGGTCAAGCATCATGCAAAGGTAATGGAGTTGTTGGCAGAATTTGATGCCATTCAATTGATCAGAATACCAAGAATGGAGAATGAACAAGGAGACGCACTTGCCCGATTAGCATCAGCTACTCGTACCGAGCTGCGAAGAACGATACCAATTGAAGTATTAGAAAGTCGGAGCATAGATGAAGACCTGACGATGAATATTATTAACCTTGATTTAGGACCATCTTGGATGGATGCCATCGGAGCATATATTGAGGAGGAAGAATTACCGGAGGATAAGCTCGCTGCCAAGAAATGGAAGTTTAAAGCTGCTCGGTATGTACTAATTAGTGGTATTTTGTATAGACACGGAATTATGGCAGGTTTGCAAAGATGTGTACATCCCTCCGAGGTGAAAGAATTGATTAAAGAGATCCATGAAGGGTCCTGTGGAGCCCATGTAGCAGGTCGGACACTTTTGCAAAAGGTGATGACGCAGGGATACTACTGGCCGACGATGAGAGCTGATTGTATAACTTATGCCAAGAAATGTGACAAGTGCCAACGCTTTTCCTCCATTCGAAGAACTCCACAAACATTGTTGACACCCATCACTTCCCCTTGGCCATTTGCCATGTGGGAATTGATTTGGTTGGACCACTACCGACGACCCGAGGAAGATTCAAATACCTCATTGAGCCATCATCACAGACTATGGAACACAATTCGATAACGAGGAGCTTGCCGCTTATTGTCATCAGTCAAACATTTTGAAGGTTCATTCAGCACCAGGTCATCCTCAGAATAATGGACAAACTGAAGTGGCGAACAGAACATTACTAAATGGTTTGAAGAAGAGGCTAAGTAAGGCTAATTGGATTAATGAGCTACAGTCAGTATTGTGGGCTTACCGAACAACTCCCCGAGATGCAACTGGAGAATCACCATATAAGCTGGCGTTTGGAAGTAAGGCTGTAATACCTGTCGAGTTGGGTCTTCCAACACACAGAGTGCTGAATTTTAATTCCCCAGTCAGCGACTTAATGAGAAGACTGGATTTGGATATGCTCGAGGAGGTTAGAGAAGATTAGGAATGCTGCTTACCAACAACGAACAACTCTGTTCTACAACAAGAGGGTGAAGAAATGCAACTTAAACGAAGGAGATTACGTGTTAAAGAATGTCATTCAGAAGCACAGTAAGTTGGAATAAAACAACGATGTTTGGCCATCTTCTTTCTTTTATTGAAAGTTTTTCGGGGAATACTAGTGTGCAACACTACGCTGCTCAGCAATAAAAGCAAACACCGATAGTTCAAACCCACGACCAACTCCGGTTGGTAAAAGGGCGAGAACAAACTATACTCCTTTGGTTAGGAGGCGTACACTAGCGTGATCAACTCCGGTTGGTAAAATAACTAGTGGACATGATAGTTCGAGCGTGATTAACTCCGGTTGGTAAAATAGCGAGAACAAACTATACTCCTTTGGTTAGGAGGCGTACACTAGCGTGATCAACTCCGGTTGGTAAAATAACTAGTGGACATGACAGTTCGAGCGTGATCAACTCCGGTTGGTAAAATAGCGAGAACAAACTATACTCCTTTGGTTAGGAGGCGTACACTAGCGT
This sequence comes from Sambucus nigra, assembly GCA_949130495.1. NCBI lineage: Eukaryota > Viridiplantae > Streptophyta > Magnoliopsida > Dipsacales > Adoxaceae > Sambucus > Sambucus nigra. The sequence continues at coordinate 514,507,810 of OX422218.1, read as the reverse complement.
GATCAACTCCGGTTGATAAAATAACTAGTGGACATGATAGTTCGAGCGTGATCAACTTCGGTTGGTAAAATAGCGAGAACAAACTATACTCCTTTGGATAGGAGGCGTACACTAATGTGATCAACTTCGGTTGGTAAAAGAGTTAGTGGACATGATAGTTCAAACCCATGACCAACTCCGGTTGGTAAAAGGGCAAGAACAACATTCTTAAAAATGCCAATCTCGGTTGGTTTGAAAACAAAATATGCTCTCAAATGCCAACTTATGTTGGTCGGGAGGTAAGATTATTACAGAAAATATAAAAGTTCCTCGAAGAACAAAATATTCCAAACTGAACCAAGTATGGTTGGTCGGGGATAAAAACCCACTAACTATAGTTGGTCGACGAGGAGAATTTATCGACCTTGGTTGGTCGGACGCATTTTATGAAAAAGACAAAAATTTACCAAGTATGGTTAGTCGGGGATAAACTCTCACTAACTATAATTGGTCGACGAGCACAATGTAACAACCTTGGTTGGTTGGAAAAATTTTAAACATTTTTATACTCATTACTTTATTATTAAGTGATCGAGCAACATTACTAATACTTGTAACTTTTTTATTACTAAGTTGGTCGATGAACAACACAATATTGTTATTTTTTTTAACTTATACATATGCACAGATGTAGAGTATTTTACAAGACAATAGCAATTAAGATTGCGAACAAAAATGAAAGTCTTTCATTAAAATAAAAAACAAAATACATTGAGAATGAAAATGTATACTAACTATTACATTGAGATTCCTACTCTATTGGTTTCTTTCCCTCTTCTTTTAAAACAGGTTCCTCGCCAGCAGGAGGATCATCCAAAGCATAAGAGGAGTGTATGAAGTTAAGATCTTTCAGCATTCTCATGTTCATCACAGATGGTCCGTCCGAGCAGCTCTTGCTTGTCCCCGAGAACCTCTTGCTCGTCCCCGAGCAGAGGTAGAAGTCAAAATCAGCATCTACAGCACTAAGATCTTTGATACTACTGTCTCGACCAATAATGAAGAAGAAGTTGTATGAAAATGTTTCGAAGTCCACCACTATCTTGGTACTAATCAGATTGAAAAGTTGGGTTCAAAAGCTAGTATGTTACTCGACTAATTATTCAGAGGATCATAAATCAGAAAAATCAAGCACGTAAAGTTATCATTCAGTTGCTCGGCACAGGAGGCAGTTGGTCGGCTAGCAAACCAATCAACATACTTGAAGATTATGACAAGCTACAACCTGCATACTATGGCATGGTTGCATCCAAATTACCAGGGGTGATACATAGCACACGGAGTTCCTCAAAGAAAGATTAGCAACCACCGATCAGCCTGCATCATATGTCATCCAGGAGATAATGCACTTTATGTTGAACAAATCAAGAAGGTAGATCAAGAATTTCACGAGCACCGAGCAGCACTGCAGAATAAATACTCCATCCTTTCAAGTAAACCATCAAACATGGAGCATTGGGGGCTTCTGTTAACGCAAAAATTCTCCATCTACGAGGACCAATCAGAAAAGGACACATGTCATCCTACGTGGCAATATTCGATATCCGAGGAGTGTTAGTCGGCACCCGAGGAGTGTTAGTCGGCACCCGAGGAGAGTTGGTCGGCATATCAACCAGGAAGATCAAAAGAATAATTATGCATTTAATGTGCATTAATGAAGACGGCAGCGCATTTAATGAGCCTTAATGTACATTTATACTGTATTAATAGATGACAACACATAGCATACCAAGCAATTCAACAATTAGATTCATTGAATGTAGACATAATGTATAAATGTCTACATACAATGAATCTCTTTATCTCCCATCACTATAAATACATGTATTCCCTTAGCCAAAAGGAGAGATCCAAGAGATCCAAGAGAACCAAGGAGATCCGACAAGGATGAGAGACACCATACACAAGATCTACACCTTTTTCTCTCTCTACACCACATTGTGCTATTGTAAACCCCTGGGAATAAAATAACAGTGGACGTAGGCTTTTCCTTATTGCCGAACCACTTTAAAAATCTTTGTCTCTCATGTGCTTGATTGGATTGATTTTTTCTATTTATCTGTGATCATAAAAATGGGATTCGGTCCAGTTTTTTGCATCAACACTCGTATAAATGATTTGTTTGACCAACGGCAAGGTGCGCAAGTATTTTCTAAGATTGACCTTAGGTCAGGCTATCACCAATTGAAGATTAAGGAGGATGATATTTCAAAATCAGCTTTTCGTACTAGATATGGTCACTATGAATTTCTTGTGATGCCATTTGGACTAACTAATTCACCAACCGCTTTTATGGATATGATGAATAGAGTGTATAGGAAGTATTTGGATCAGTGTGTGGTTGTTTTCATTGATGACATCCTTATTTATTCAAAAAGTATTGAATAACATGAAAGGCATTTAGAGATAGTGTTGCAAATCCTTAGGAAGGAGGAATTATATGCGAAATTAAAGAAGTGTGAGTTTTGGTTTCCTAGTGTCTCTTTTCTAGGACATGTCATTTCTAAGGAGGGAGTGACGGTTGATCCTCAAAAGATCAAGGCTATACTAGATTGGCCTAGACCAACTAATATGACAAAGATTCGTAGTTTCCTTGGATTAGCCGACTATTATAGAAGATTTGTTGAAGTATTTTCCATTGTTGCCAAACCTCTATCTAGGTTAACACAAAAGAAGGTGAAATATGAATGGTGTTGATGCAAAAAACGGGACCGAATCCCATTTTTATGATCACAGATAAAGAGATGAAAGCAATCCAATCAAGCACATAAGAGACAAAGATTTTTAAAGTGGTTCGGCTATGAATAAAGCCTACGTCCACTGTTATTTTATTCCCAGGGGTTTACAATAGCACCATAGGGTGTAGAGAGAGAAAGTATGTGTATCTTGTGTATGGGGTTTCTAGGTTCTCTTAGATCTCTTTCCCCTTGGCTAAGGGAATACATGTATTTATAGTGATGGGAGATAAAGATATTCATTGTATGTAGACATTTATACATTATGTCTACATTCAACGAATCTAATTGTTGAATTGCTTGGTATGCTATGTGTTGTCATCTACAGTATAAATGTACATTAATGCTCATTAAATGCATAGTTATCCTTTTATCTTCCTAGTTGGTATGCCGATCAACTCTCCTCGGGTGCCGACTAACTCTCATCGGGGGCCGACCAACTCTCCTCGGGTGCCGACTAATTCTCCTCGGGTACTGACTAACTCTCCTCGGGTGCCGACTAACACTCCTCGGGTGTCGACCAACTCTCCTCGGATGTCGACCAACTCTCCTCGGGTGTCGAATATTGCCACGTAGGATGACATGTGTCCTTTTTTGATTGGTCATCATAGATGGACAATTTTTGCGTTAACAAATGGTTTCAAGAACTTATGAATCGATTAGTAACTTCCCCAATTTTGACTATTCCTTCCGAAACACGGGGATTTATGATTTATAGTGATGCTTCTAAAAATGGTTTGGGATGTGTCCTATTACAAAGTGGAAAAGTCGTAGATTATGCCTCGAGACAGTTAAAAACCCATGAGCAGAATTATCCAACCCATGACCTTGAATTAGCAGCTATAATTTTTGGTCTTAAGACTTGGTGACACTATTTGTATGGTGAGACTTGTGAGATTTATACCGATCATAAGATTTTGAAGTATATATTTACTCAGAAAGAATTGAACATGAGATGAAGGAGGTGGTTAGAATTGATGAAGGATTATGATGTAAATATTCACTATCACCCGGGGAAAGCTAATGTAGTAGCCGATGCTTTAAGTAGGAAGTCTACAACAAATTTTGCATGTCTCATTACAAATCAGGAACCTTTGTTAAGGGATTTGAGAAGTATGGAAATAGATGTACGTATCTATAACAAAGTAGGAATAATTATAAATTTACAAGTACAACCCATGTTGATGGAAAGAATCAAAATTGCACAAGTAAATGACCCACAACTGAAGAAGATTAGAGAAGAAGTCATAGAGGGTAAGATAACTTAATTTGTAATAAGAGATGATATTTTGAGGTTTGGAAATAGAGTGTGTGTGCCATGTGATGCCCAACTAAAGAGGCAAATTTTGGAGGAAGTCATTACTCAAGATTCACATTTCATCCCGAATGTACAAAAATGTATAGGAATCTTCGAGAAGTATTTTGGTGGAATAACATGAAGAGGGAGATAGCAGAATTTATATCTCAGTGTTTAGTTTGTCAACAAGTAAAGGAAGAACATTGAAAATCATCAAGATTACGTCAACCCCTACCTATCCCTGAGTTGAAATAGGAACATATTACTATGGATTTTGTGACAGGTTTATCGAGGAGTTCAAATGGTAATGATTATATTTGGGTAATTATTGATAAGTTAACTAAATTTGCTCATTTTCTTGCCATTAAGATTACCCATTCTTTAGAAAAGTTAGCTAAGTTGTATGTGCGGGAAATTATAAGGCTTCATGGAACCCCAGTTTTAATTGTTTCTGATCGTGACCCTAGATTCGTGTCTCCCTTATGGAAAAGCCTACAAGCAGCCATGGGAACAAAATTGAATTTTAGCACCGCTTTTCATCCTCAAACGGATGGACAATCTAAGAGACCCATTCAAACCTTAGAGGATATGCTTGGGGCATGTGTACTTGATTTGAAAGGGAATTGGGATGATCATTTACCGTTAGTGGAATTTGTGTCTAATAACAGTTATCAAGCAAGTATTCAAATGGATCCATATGATTCACTTTATGGTACAAGGTTCCGTTACCTTACATGTTGGGTAGAAGTTGGAGAAAGAAAATTATTGGGACCAGAATTGATCCAGATCACAACAGAGAAAGTTAAATTGATACAAGACCGACTTCGAATCGCTCAAAGCCGTCAAAAGAGTTATGTTGACAATCGCCGATGAGAGTTGGAATTCCAAAGAGGATATTATGTGTTCTTACGAGTATCACCAGCAAAGGGAGTAATCCGATTTGGAAAGAAAGGGAAATTGAGTCCAAGATACATAGGACCTTTTGAAATCCTTGAAAGGATATGATCTGTTGCATATAGAATAGCATTACCCCCTGAACTCTCTAGTGTGAATAATGTGTTCCACGTGTCAATGATGAAGAAATACGTCCCAGATCCAACGCATATCCTAAGTCACGAACCTCTTCAAGTTAGAGAAGATTTGTCATACATTGAGCATCCGATATAAATTTTGGACCATAAAGATCAAATATTACGAACCAAGGTAATTCCATTAGTCAAAGTGTTATGGCATAATCATTCCATTGAAGAATCAACATGGGAGCGGGAAGATGAAATAAACGAGAAATATCCATACTTGTTTGGAAATTAACGTAACTAAAGTTTTGGGGACCAAACTTTTTATAAGGAGGGTAGGATGTAATGACCCCACTTTAATATGTTCATATATAATTTTAAATGTTGTATTATTTCATATGTGATATGGATAATGTTAATTTATTATTTTTATTCTAATCCTCCCTTCATAAATCATGAAATAAAAAATTAGTTACAAATATAAAATTTTAAAGTTTTCGGTAGGAATGTTCATATGAGAGACTAGCTTTGACCATTATAATATAACAATTGACTTGAGGTAAAAACTAAAAGGTTTTAGATATATAAATTAGGTTTGTAACACAATAAACGGTGTGTTAAATGGAGATCCGCGCAAGAAGTTATACCGAAATTATAAAATAAGGGCAAATTTATCCATCCTTTAAGTCGTATTTTGTCTTATTACCACACCATGTGTTATATTTTGATTGGTTGTAAGGGAAAACTAGTTAGGCCGACTTAAAAACCTTAAAATGACCTTTTTCTTCATCAAAATGGATCAAATCAAAGTCTAATAGCATGTGCTAAGTTAAAAGATAAGTTTCGTGGTAGAAAATGTAATTTTATAAAACTTTAAGGACTTAATTTTAAATAAAGAAAGTTTCAAGGACTAAAATGAAAATATATAAATTACTATTTTGTAAATAAAATATTTTCAAGGACTTCTAAAAAATATTAAAAATGTATGGTGTAAAATTGCTAAAATACCCTTCCGATGTAAAATGACCCTTATACCCTTAATAACGTTTCACCTCGTGCTTTCTTTTAGACACATCCACCGCACACATGTCGCCTTTATAGGAAAGGATAAAACACATGTCAATCCTTTATAAAAATTTAAAACACGTGTCATCGTTTGGTGAACCAAGACTGCAGGGCTGCTCCGTTACGCGACACGTGAACACCGACTCACCAAAATGAAAGCCTTATCACCCAAACACGTGTCAACACCTAAATACCTTTGGAAAAATATAAATTGAGCCTTTGTATCATCCATTACACGAAATTATACCAAAAGCTTACAAATAAATAGTGAGAGAAAGTGCGGGGAAAGTTTAAGAAGAAGTTTCATCTCAGGATTAACGAGCGATCCAATACTCTATTTCTATAACTTCGAACTTCGATTTTAGGTGAGTACTCTAGCATTCCTTGTGCGTTTTAATTATATGATATTATGCAAACTATATATATTTTGTAAACTGCTTTTATTCTCAAAGTTCATCTGATACCGATGATTGATTCCCTTGTGATATGTTTATATTTGTCCATATAGACATACCGATTAAAAAGAGTCACTACACCAAATCTGCCCATTTGTCAAGGTCAATGACCGTGACATTTCGAGGCGAGACAACTTTTTTTGTCACGGTCGTGTCACGATCATTGACCTTGATAAAAAACTCGCGTTTTGTGTCACGGTCGTGTCAAGGTCAATGACCGTGACACGAACCGTGACCCCTCTTGCCCAGAATTGTCACGGTCAATGACCGTGACAATTCTGGGCAGAATTAAAAAAAAAATCTGCTGGGCAGTATGGCCACCGCCACTGCCCAGCAGTATATTTGTACCTGTTATAGCAACGTTGTACCTGTTCCAAACATCATATATCCAACACAAACTAAAGATAATGCAAATATATATTCATGACGATATAATCCAAATATTCAAAGTAAAAACAATATACATGACGATATAATCCAAATATAATTAAAATGGACAAACTTAAAAATAATGTTACTACATGTCTTGGATAAAACTGAGGAGGTGAGTAGGCCACACGACATACGAATTGACGCACCCACTAATATACGTCGTGCCGCATTGTTCGCGCAACCACAATAGGGAGTTCTCCTTCCCGGTATGACATGCGTGATGAGCACCCCGGACTCCATCTCTTGAAGCACACGTCCATGGACTATTCCACCCTCGACGATATTCGGGTCCCTCAACCCCCGCCCTATCTGCTGTCCATCAAATACGTCCAATATGAACACGCTCGGCCAACCAATTGTCGACAATGGTCTGTTGGAGGGCGTCAAATAGGGAAGTGGATCGTCGAAGTACGAACGTGTCGGTGATGAAGCAGCGAGGTCCACATCCTCCTCATCCTGCGCCTCGTCCTCCCGCACCTCCTCCTCCACCGCCTTCTCCTTCCCTTTCCCTTTCCCTATACGGTCTCCACCCAACGTACGCTTCATGAATGCGTACATATCTTGGACCGTCGGCTCCAAACGGGATAGCTTCGCGTCGTGTGAATCCACCGTTTGAGACAACCCGGTGTCGCTCGTCTCCAATCCGATGATCCTAGATTTGGCCACCCGCGAGCTCACTCCCCTTGTCCTCCCTTTGCGATCAGAGCCAAGCACTTGGCTGAGTGCGTCTGTGGACAAAGATGCCTTGTCGGCATCAGACTGCGACTCATGCACTTCCTTAAGCTTTGCCTGAAACGACAAAAAGCACATGATTAGTAAAATAAGTAAACTAAAAAATTATAACGTAATTAACAATAATTAAACTGTCGGATTACTTACAATCGTGGCCGCGACGCTCGGGGACACCTCCTTGTCCTTCCCCTTCTTCGTCCGAAGAGCCACATAAGTATCGAGCCTATGTGGCTTACCCCCTGGCCCACTCCCTACCCCCTGAAATAAAATAAAGTAAAGTAAAATTAGTATCGGCCCCGCAAAGAAAAATAATATCCAATAATATATTTCTGTAGTTATAGATAAATTAAATCTTACCTGCATCCTATGCTCCACCTCAGCGTAAGAGGTCCGGCCGGAGTAGTGCACGTCCGTCTTTTTAGCCCGATTTTCCCTCCCCGATTGGCGAGATGCCAATTGTCGATCCTCGATCTCATTGTCAATGAACTTTTGCCATTGTGCCAATGAGATCGGCTCCTTGGGCGGGACGGATCCGCGCCATTGTAAAATGGACTCTCGTGTTTTTCCAAAGTACCGTGTCCGCATATTTTTCTTCCATGTCTTGTGTTGCTCCCTCAACTGCTCCAAGACGGAATCGCATAGCTTTGGATCCAAGTTGAATTGTTCCTGTCCAACAAATACAATGTTAGTTGCGAATAAATATAAATATAAATATAAATTGAAATATTCATATAAATATTACCTGTAGTGTCGCCCAAACAGCTAACTTGAGCTCATACGGCACCTCCTTCCAACTCATAAACTCCGGGCCGATGACCGTCGTTAGCAGCTCGAGGGATCTCGCTAAAAGCTCCGACTTGTTTTCGACGGTAATCCCAAATTTTCCATATTTGGGGAGCCTAGCGGCAGAGGAGCCCTCGTCGCCTCCGCTACCACCGAACCCAGACGACATCATCATAAACAGCATCATCATCTTCGCCTTAACATCTGAAGGAGACATTTTTGCTGTAAAAAAAATGTTATTAGTACAGATAAAAAAAAATGTTAATAGTACACATTTCGTTTTACGTAATTGAATTAATAGTACAGATAAAAAAATGTTCCGTCTATATTATAACGTATGTGTAAGTTCCGTCAATACCATTTCGTTTCAATTTTGTAATATTATGTTTTTTCCAAATATTTAAAGAGTTATTAAATGGGTGACCCACCCACACCCCCACCCACCGCCACACACACACACACCACCCCTACCCACCCCCACCCCCACCCCCTCCCCCACCACGACCGTGACAACTACATATATTGTTTATCAATAAAATTATGACATGAGATAATTATAATTGTAGCATAAATTTCATTATCATGGGTTTTACCTAATTGAATTAATTTCATGAATAAAATTATTATCAATTTAAATGAAAATCTCAATTATTATCCAATATTTTTGAATGAAATATTTATTTTGAATGAAAATATCAATTATTATCTAATTATTATCCAACTATTATCAATTATTTATTTTGAATGTAAAGAATATTCAAAACCCCACCCACCCCCACCCCCAACCCCAACCCCACCCCCTCCCGATGTTTATTATCCAATTATTATCCAACTATTATCAATTATTTATAAAATTGATGTCTACTTTTAGTGTTGTGTATATATGTTAGTTGATGCCATTATATTTTTACCCTAATTAGATTCTAAGGTTATCTCAATTTATATTTTAAGTTCGTATCCATTTGTGATGTTCAAGTAGTTTGAAATGTTGGAATTATATACTATTACTTTGACCGTTAGTTTGTGCACCAACTAAATTGAACATCACACACACACACACACCCCACTGTAATACCCCGTATTTTTGGCAATATTTATTTTTGGGATTAATTAATTAAATGAGAATTAATTGGGAATTAATCCGGATAAAATACTAGCGAGATGTGAGTTGGTATTTGACTATATTGAGTATATATGATGATTTATGAATATTGAATTATGAGATTGTCGTGAGATTGATATACGGCAATTTGGACATTTTATTGGGACGCGGGTGACAGTCGCGTCAGGTTATAATTATTTTATTTATAAAAGTGAATTTAAATTCTAAGAACCATATGGTCGTTTTGAGTGCGCCAACGTGTCCGGAAGGGTCGAGATAGTCAGAAAACACTAGCCGGGGGTTTAGTTTGGGTCCCGGGGTATTTTTAGGCCATACCGGCAACGTAAAGGGTATTTTGGTAATTTTGTATTTTTGGGAATTAAAAGTGACGAAAATTAAGAGTTTTATCTGATTGGGAAGTTACCCACTAAACCCACTAACTAACCCTTAATGACCCAATAAGCTACGGAGGTTATCAATTTAGGTTTCCAAAAACTTTCCCAAAGAAAACCCTAGCCACCATTGGAGATAAGCTTGGAGAGAGAGAGAGAGAAGGGAATTCTGCAGAAAGAGAGGGAGAGAGCTTCATCAAATCTGAGATTAAATCAAGGCAAGTGGTTTAATTTACATTTTATGCAGTAAATGTTTCTTCCATGTTAGAAATCTTAATAATCATTCTTGTTTGGGAGATAAAGTAAAACCCATGAAATTTGAGTTGTTAGTTTAATCTTGGATGTAGGTTTGCATGTAGAAACGTTATTGGAAGATTGAATTAAGAGAATTACTAATTTATGTGTTACAAAAACGGATCTAAATTGAGTAAATTGATGATATTAAATTCTAGGGTTTATGTTCTTGAAAATTGGGGAAAAGTGAAGAGACTTGATGATTTAATGATGTTTAGGATGAATTGATTCCTTAAAACACGTTAGTATGTGACCTTGATATGTTTAGGGATGATTAGAGACCATAAAACATTGTTGGGATGAATTTTGGTTGAGATTAGAAGTGTAGAAATTGGTGAAAAACGAATATAGAATTTCTGGGCTTGATTCTGGTCACTCGTTAGAAGACCTACCCAGGTCGTTCGAACGAGCTCGTTCGAACGAGCTTCTAACGAGTTGATAGTTTGGGGTTCTAACGAGAGGGATGTTCGTTCGATAATCTCGTTCGAACGAGATATCGTTAGATAGCCCAGTTCGTTCGAACGAACTCTCGTTCGAACAGCCTCGTTCGAACAAGACTTCTAACGAGCTGGCAGTTTAGGCCTTTTTGGCCTATTTTGATTTTGGGAGTCCCGTAAACTTGTTCGAGGATAGAGATAACATTCCTTTGATGGTGTATTAGTATACTTGGGACATTTGAGTTATAATGAGGAGTAAATTATATAAGTGTGGATCAAATCAAATAGACATTTGAGTCGAGATGTGAGTGCCTACTGCGACGTGAGAATAAATTATGGCGCGTATAAATATGGACTGGGATTATATAAGTTGTATATATATTAAGTTGGTACGAGAATGCGATAAGTACTACAATTAAACTACGGCGATTACTAAGATGTGTGCTTACTTAGTATTGGTATATGATTTGTGTGTATGACATACCTACCATACTTGCTATCACGGGAGGTTTGCGTTCGCTTAGGGCCCTCTAATCCTTGTGTTGCCCGGATTTAGACTGGTTACCTCGATGAACATAGGTCAGAGAAAGACATATTGGGATGTTAATAAGTCCGCTGATCGTGGGAGCGTAGGTATGTGCGTGACCCATGTGATGTGACTGTGTTCGCCTCCATTATTTGTGATGTTGTTATCTGTGAACTATTCCTGAGACATTCGGAATATGTAATCCTTATGTACGTGATGTACCGGGATGGATAGCAGAGTATGTGTGCACCGCAGCTTAGTCTCGGGGTGCTTATATTGTATATTTATGTTGTGAAAAATATACACTTAGTAAAATGAGAACTTTCATATGGTATTGTGTGTATAACTATGGAATAACAAAAGGGATGATCTACAATGAGTTGTATTACTTTTACGTGAGAACCTGAAATTACGTTAGGCCCCTATTTAATTGCGAGCGTTATAATGTTAATGGGAACCAAGTAATAAGGGTAGAACCTATGACAGTCTAGCTAGATATGATGTCACTTAGCTAGTGGTTTGTGTCATTTTAGATGGGTACTTACGTTAGGAGTGCACAATTAGACGAGAGGTGAGAATTTCATGTGAGTGCACGTCCTAACATGTACTTTGCATTTAATGTTTTAAATATTTTTGAAGCACTTGCAGGTTTTTAAAATATCTCCACATTCGGGCTCTGACCCGTTTGCTTTCAAATCTATTTTTCTTGTAAAACCATTTTAGGTGCCCAGCCACAAGGACACCATGCATAGGATACTCATTCAGATGACGAGCTGTAGCTGTTTGTGGAAGTTACAGGGATTTGCTTGTAGAAGCTTCTATCATTTGGATTCCATGTTCAGTATTCCTCAGTTTTAGGGCATGTTGCCCAGTTCCATTAGAGATACTTTTCCATTTCAGTTTTCAGACTTTGGCATGTATTGATTCAGTACAGTATTTAGTTATTCATTTCGGTTGTGGAGTTTGTTGTGAGGAGTTTTCCTCCGGATTTATTTATATTGTGATGGCTATTCTATTATTTCGTTATGGTGAATGGTGATATTATTCTTGTTTTAAATCTTTTACTGCATGTTAATCATACTTTAATTAAAATTTGGCAACTTACTTTTTAAATACTAGGTGGTCAGTAATAATAAAAATGTTTTCGACAGTGATGCTACTAACTGAGCCAACTTAGCATTTTGGTTTAATTTAATAAAGGAGTAGCTACCCGGTATTTAATTAGTCGGGGTGTCACAGGTGGTATCAGAGCATCAGGTTCTAGTGTCCTTTAGGATCTGTACGGCTATTATGTTTCCGCTGAGTTATCTTTGATATAGAGCCCTATATTTTAGGACTGTTGTACTCTTTTTGTGTATGCTTCGTTCTTCAGCTATTTTAAGTTTATAACTGCGAACTTATAAACTTTATTCTTATTTCAGATGCCTCCACGACGTGCACGACGAGTTCCCAGGGATGCAACGCCCGAACCCCAGCCCGCTCCAGTTCAGGGCATGATGAACGCCGCTGAGGTTGCAGCCATTGTAGCCCAAGCGGTAAATGCCGTAATTGCCGTAGTTTAGCAGGCACCACCTCAGGCACCGATTGCCACGCCAGTACAGGCAAATGCATTCCCGTCTGCTTGGGAACGTGTACGTGACGCTTTTCAGAAAGCGCATCCGCCAGAGTTTATAGGTAGCTCAGATGTTGTAGTCTCGAGCCAATGGAGGAAGGATATGCAGAGGCACTTGAGGATGTATGAGTGCACGGATGTTCAGAAGCAGGTGCTAGCTACTTTCAAGCTAGTTGGATATGCGCTGCAGTGGTGGGAGTCTATTACCACCGTGGAAGAGAGGGATACTCTCACTATTCAGGACTTTTGGGTGCGGTTCGACCGCAAGTACTTTCCGTCAGCTGTTCACATGGAAATGAGGAGGAAATTGATGAATCTGAAGCAGGAGGGTAAGACCGTGGCCGAGTATGAGGCCGAGTTCACGAATATATTGAATATCATTCCGGATGAGATACCGACAGAAAAGAAGAAGATTGAGAAATTCACCGACGGGTTGACATGGAGGATCCGTCAACATCTGTTAGGGAACCTTTCGTTGGACACTTATTCTGATGTGGTTAACGCTGCTTTGTTACACTGCCAGGATCACCGCTTTCATATGGCTGAGGGCAAGAGATCCGGAGAGTCTAGCCATCAGGGCAGGACTGAAGGGCATGGTGCCAGTGGGGCACAATCTGTTCAGGGGAAGAAACAGGGTGAGCAGGGTTCCCAACAGGGGGATGAGAAGAGGTTCAGATCAGGAAATTACAGGCACGGACAGGGAGGTTTCCAAACGGCCATCACGGCCAACAGGGACAGAATGGGCAGCAGTTTCAGCAGGGCCAAGGGAGGAACGGTAACGGCCACCAGGGTCGGCGACAGCAGGGGCAGAGAGGAGGGAACTTCCCAGGGAAGTGTTTTGTTTGTGGCAAGAATGGCCATAAACGACAGGATTGTCCTGATAGGGGCAGGGCCCCACAGCAGCAGCAGCAGGGTGCTCGCCAGGAGCCGCATAGGCCTATGTTTCCCGCCGCTCTCCCCGCACCGCCACAGATGGCAGCATTACCACCCATTCCAGCAGTCCCAGCTCAGCAGGGCTAGCTACAGTATGGATGTGTCTATAACGTCCACCAGGCAGCAGTTCCACAGGCACCGCCTGCGATTGAGGGTACGTTTCCTATCCATGGCACTATGGGTCTGGTATTATTTGATACGGGGGCTACGCATTGTTTTATAGCTACACATTTCGCGAAGGCTTTAGGGTTGTTAGCCACAGCGGAGATCACAGTGATGTGTGTCGACTCACCATTGGGGAATGGGTCACTTATATTCTTTTTATGTCGGGGAGTGGGGGTAGAGATTGGTGGTTTGGTATTACCTGAAGACATGTTGGTATTAGATATGCATGTGCACGATGTGATTATCGGTATGGATTGGCTCGTAGCTTATAGGGCCATGATTGATTCCTTCAGCGGGAGCATTATTTTTGCCATTTCGGGGCAAGAGATGTTTGTAGTGGCGATGCCTCGCCCAGAGGGAGGATCGACCGCTCATCTGTATTACATAGAGGAGGATACCTCTAAGGAGGTTGTGATTCCTTTAGATTTGATCCCAGTTGTCAGGGAGTATTCGGATGTGTTTCAGGAGATACCATGCCTACCCCCCAGTCGAGAGATAGACTTTGTTATAGATTTATTACCAGGTACGAGACCTATAGCACGCGCACCGAACCGTATGGCTCCAGCTGAGATGAGGGAGTTAAGGGATCAGATTGAACAATTGTTGGGTCAGGGGTTTATATGGAGGAGTACTTCACCGTGGGGTGCCCCTGTGTTGTTCGTAAAGAAGAGAGATGGTTCACTGAGATTGTGTGTGGACTACCGAGAGTTGAATAAGGTCACGATACGGAATAAGTATCCGTTGCCTCGAATCGATGACTTATTCGACCAGTTGAGAGGAGCTTCTTTCTTCTCGAAAATTGATTTGAGATCGGGATACCATCAGTTGCGTATCAGGGAGGAGGATGTCTCGAAGACTGCGTTCTTGTCGAGATATGGTTCTTACGAGTTTCGGGTTATGCCTTTTGGTTTAACCAACGCTCCAACAGTGTTTATGGACTTGATGAACAGAGTGTTCAGGGATTTCCTAGATTGGTTTGTCATTGTCTTCATCGATGATATTCTGGTTTACTCCCAGACAGAGGAGGAGCACGCTGAGCATTTGAGGCAAGTTTTGCAGACACTTCGTCAGAACGAGTTGTATGCAAAATATGAGAAATACGGGTTTTGGCTGAAGGAGGTCCAGTTTTTGGGTCATATCATTTCTGACCGGGGGATATCTGTTGATCCGGGGAAGGTATCCGCGGTGAGGGAGTGGGGACAGCCCACGACACCGACTGAGATTCGTAGTTTCTTGGGCCTAGCAGGATACTACAGGAGGTTCATTCGGGGATTTTCGAAGATAGCGGGTCCTTTGACACATCTGACTCGTAAGGGTGTGCCGTTCATCTGGAGTGATGCCTGTCAGTTGGCATTTGATGAGTTAAAGGACAAATTGACCTCAGCACATGTGTTAGCATTGCCGAGACCGGGAGTTGAGTATTTGGTTTACACCGATGCGTCTTTGCATGGACTTGGAGGTATATTGCAGCAGGAGAGACAAGCCATAGCTTATGCTTCCCGTAAGCTTAAGCCTCATGAGAAGAATTACCCCACGCATGATTTGGAGTTGGCGGCGGTGGTATTTGCTCTACGGATTTGGAGGCACTATCTTTTGGGGGAGAAGTTCCAATTGTTCACGGACCACAAGTCCCTATAGTATATGTTCATGCAGAAGGAGTTGAATATGCGGCAGCGTAGGTGGCTTGAGTTTGTGAAAGACTACCAGTTCGATATCCAGTATCACCCGGGTAAGGCTAACGTGGTGGCAGACGCGTTGAGCCGTAGGCCAGCAGATGAAGTGGCAGAGGTGTGGAAGGCCAAGTGGAAGGAATTGGGACACCAGGATGCAGTGGCCCGATCTTTCATGTCTGTGATGACTGTTACACCGCAGATTGTCACGAAGGTAGTATGGGCACAGGCTAATGACTCGTTCTGTCAGGAGCAGATAGTTCGATTACTAGCAGAGGGAGCCGAGTCCTATACCGTTAGCTCAGACGGGGGATTGCGCTTTAATGGGAGATTAGTGGTTCCGAAAGGGGAGGAATTGCGACACGAGGTGATGGCAGAGTCGCACGGCTCACGGTTCACGGTACATCCCGGAGGGGACAAAATGTACCAAGACATGAGACGGCAGTATTGGTGGAGCGGTATGAAGAAAGATATTACTGAGTTTGTTTCGAAATGCGCCACTTGTCAGCTTGTAAAAGTGGATCATCAGAGACCGGCAGGACTGCTACAGCCGTTGGAGGTCCCGATGTGGATGTGGGAGAGCATATCCATGGACTTTATCACGGGGTTGCATACGTCGCAGAGGGGTCACGACTCCGTTTGGGTAATTGTGGACAGATTGTCTAAAGTCGCTCACTTTTTACGCGTAAGAACTGACTACACTACGGGACAGCATGCCCAGCTCTTCATTTCATAGATTGTGAGACTTCACGGTGTGCCCCTAAATATCGTGTCTGACAGAGACAAGATATTTGTTTCTCAGTTTTGGGAGAGTTTCCAGGAGGCCATGGGCACGGAATTGCGGTTGAGTACGGCTTATCATCCGCAGACCGATGGGCAGACCGAGCGCACAAATCAGATGTTGGAGGACATGCTACGCATGTGCATTATTGACTTTGGGGGTGGATGGGAGCAGTACCTTCCACTGGTCGAGTTTGCTTACAACAACTCCTATCAGTTCACTATTGGCATGGCTCGGTTTGAGGCATTGTACGGTAGACCTTGTCGTTCCCCAGTATGTTGGTTGGAGGTGGGGGACAACAAACTACTTGGGCCGGAAGTGATTCAGGATACTTCGGCGAGGATAGAAGTGATTCGAAGTCGCATTCGGGTAGCTCAGGACAGGCAGAAGAGCTATGCTGATGCGAAGAGGCTCTTCAGAGAGTTCCAAGTAGGGGACCAGGTTTTGCTCAGAGTATCTCCTATGAAGGGGATTATGCGTTTCGGGAAGAAAGGGAAGTTGGCACCGAGATATGTGGGACCATTTCCTATTATTGAGCGGATTGGACCGGTTGCGTATAGGCTTGGATTACCGGAGCATTTGCATCGGATTCACGATGTGTTTCATAGTTCCTCGCTAAGAAAATATCTCAGGGACAGTTTGGCTCATTCTCATATTGCTTTGGAGGACATCGATCTCCAACCTGATAGCTCCTACGAGGAGGGGCCGATTGCTATTTTGGACCGAAGTGAGCGGAAACTGCGGTCAAAGATAGTCACGTTAGTGCGTGTTCAGTGGCGACATCATAATGTCGAGGAGTCCACATGGGAGCGCGAGGATGAGATGCGCGAACGTTATCCAGAGTTGTTCTTACCAGGTACTTTCTAGTTCCGAATTTCGGGACGAAATTCTGTTATTAGGGGGGAAGTATGTAATACCCCGTATTTTTGGCAATATTTATTTTTGGGATTAATTAATTAAATGAGAATTAATTGGGAATTAATCCGGATAAAATACTAGCGAGATGTGAGTTGGTATTTGACTATACTGAGTATATATGATGATTTATGAATATTGAATTATGAGATTGTCGTGAGATTGATATACGGCAATTTGGACATTTTATTGGGACGCGGGTGACAGTCGCGTCAGGTTATAATTATTTTATTTATAAAAGTGAATTTAAATTCTATGAACCGTATGGTCATTTTGAGTGCGCCAACGCGTCCGGAAGGGTCGAGATAGAAAGAAAACACTAGCCGGGGGTTTAGTTTGGGTCCCGGGGTATTTTTAGGCCATACCGGCAACGTAAAGGGTATTTTGGTAATTTTGTATTTTTGGGAATTAAAAGTGACGAAAATTAAGAGTTTTATCTGATTGGGAAGTTACCCACTAAACCCACTAACTAACCCTTAATGACCCAATAAGCTACGAGGGTTATCAATTTAGGTTTCCAAAAACTTTCCCAAAGAAAACCCTAGCCACCATTGGAGATAAGCTTGGAGAGAGAGAGATAGAAGGGAATTCTGCAGAAAGAGAGGGAGAGAGCTTCATCAAATCTGAGATTAAATCAAGGCAAGTGGTTTAATTTACATTTTATGCAGTAAATGTTTCTTCCATGTTAGAAATCTTAATAATCATTCTTGTTTGGGAGATAAAGTAAAACCCATGGAATTTGAGTTGTTAGTTTAATCTTGGATGTAGGTTTGCATGTAGAAACGTTATTGGAAGATTGAATTAAGAGAATTACTAATTTATGTGTTACAAAAACGGATCTAAATTGAGTAAATTGATGATATTAAATTCTAGGGTTTATGTTCTTGAAAATTGGGGAAAAGTGAAGAGACTTGATGATTTAATGATGTTTAGGATGAATTGATTCCTTAAAACACGTTAGTATGTGACCTTGATATGTTTAGGGATGATTAGAGACCATAAAACATTGTTGGGACGAATTTTGGTTGAGATTAGAAGTGTAGAAATTGGTGAAAAACGAATATAGAATTTCTGGGCTTGATTCTGGTCACTCGTTAGAAGACCTACCCAGGTCGTTCGAACGAGCTCGTTCGAACGAGCTTCTAACGAGTTGATAGTTTGGGGTTCTAACGAGAGGGATGTTCGTTCGATAATCTCGTTCGAACGAGATATCGTTAGATAGCCCAGTTCGTTCGAACGAACTCTCGTTCGAACAGCCTCGTTCGAACGAGACTTCTAACGAGCTGGCAGTTTAGGCCTTTTTGGCCTATTTTGATTTTGGGAGTCCCGTAAACTTGTTCGAGGATAGAGATAACATTCCTTTGATGGTGTATTAGTATACTTGGGACATTTGGGTTATAATGAGGAGTAAATTATATAAGTGTGGATCAAATCAAATAGACATTTGAGTCGAGACGTGAGTGCCTACTGCGACGTGAGAATAAATTATGGCGCGTATAAATATGGACTGGGATTATATAAGTTGTATATATATTAAGTTGGTACGAGAATGCGATAAGTACTACAATTAAACTACGGTGATTACTAAGATGTGTGCTTACTTAGTATTGGTATATGATTTGTGTGTATGACATACCTACCATACTTGCTATCACGGGAGGTTTGCGTTCACTTAGGGCCCTCTAATCCTTGTGTTGCCCGGATTTAGACTGGTTACCTCGATGAACATAGGTCAGAGAAAGACTTATTGGGATGTTAATAAGTCCACTGATTGTGGGAGCGTAGGTATGTGCGTGACCCATGTGATGTGACTGTGTTCGCCTCCATTATTTGTGATGTTGTTATCTGTGAACTATTCCTGAGACATTCGGAATATGTAATCCTTATGTACGTGATGTACCGGGATGGATAGCAGAGTATGTGTGCACCGCAGCTTAGTCTCGGGGTGCTTATATTGTATATTTATGTTGTGGAAAATATACACTTAGTAAAATGAGAACTTTCATATGGTATTGTGTGTATAACTATGGAATAACAAAAGGGATGATCTATAATGAGTTGTATTACTTTTACGTGAGAACCTGAAATTACGTTAAGCCCCTATTTAATTGCGAGCGTTATAATGTTAATGGGAACCAAGTAATAAGGGTAGAACCTATGACAGTCTAGCTAGATATGATGTCACTTAGCTAGTGGTTTGTGTCATTTTAGATGGGTACTTACGTTAGGAGTGCACAGTTAGACGAGAGGTGAGAATTTCATGTGAGTGCACGTCCTAACATGTACTTTGCATTTAATGTTTTAAATGTTTTTGAAGCACTTGCAGGTTTTTAAAATATCTCCACATTCGGGCTCTGACCCGTTTGCTTTCAAATCTATTTTTCTTGTAAAACCATTTTAGGTGCCCAGCCACAAGGACACCATGCATAGGATACTCATTCAGATGACGAGCTGTAGCTGTTTGTGGAAGTTACAGGGATTTGCTTGTAGACGCTTCTATCATTTGGATTCCATGTTCAGTATTCCTCAGTTTTAGGGCATGTTGCCCAGTTCCATTAGAGATACTTTTCCATTTCAGTTTTCAGACTTTGGCATGTATTGATTCAGTACAGTATTTAGTTATTCATTTCGGTTGTGGAGTTTGTTGTGAGGAGTTTTCCTCCGGATTTATTTATATTGTGATGGCTATTCTATTATTTCGTTATGGTGAATGGTGATATTATTCTTGTTTTAAATCTTTTACTGCATGTTAATCAGACTTTAATTAAAATTTGGCAACTTACTTTTTAAATACTAGGTGGTTAGTAATAATAAAAATGTTTTCGACAATGATGCTACTAACTGAGCCAACTTGGCATTTTGGTTTAATTTAATAAAGGAGTAGCTACCCGGTATTTAATTAGTCGGGGTGTCACACCCACCCCACCCCACCCCCTGCCCCCCTCCACCACCCCCTCCCCCACCACACACCACACACACACACACACACCCCACCCCCTACAAGTCTAAGGATGTTCTTGATTAAACATGGGAAATCTCATATCGTTTGCAAAAAGTTCATAGATTCTTAATCCCTAGGGTTATGGATACTTAATTTCTTTCACAATTATTTCTTCGATTGCGATGGGTGAAGTTCAATTATATGTTAGAACAATAGATCCTCGCAAGTTGGTCAATCATTGTGTGAATAGGTATGAGATCATAATTTGGAGGAATTCACGTCCAAGAAATAATTTGGATTGTGATACCCCTTGATAGACTTATATGTTTTGTTTACCCGACCGATGAACTATTTTATAATCCTATAGAATTAAGTTTTAGAATCAAGGAATTGATCATATTCATTAAAATCGGTTAGTAGAAAATTTATTTGACCAAGAGGGTATCGAAAACATAACGTGGGGAATCATAATATACCGTAATCAACTTTAATAATAAGAACACATTCTTTCGAGTGATTTATAAATAATTAAATTTGAGTGCAATCATGATTATTTAGTGGAATGAATCGTGATTAAATAAATAAAGGATATAAATTAGACGGTTATAAATTGGAATTTCCTAGTATTTACTTTGAATCCAGTTTATTTATTTATCTTTGGTCCCTAGTATAGTCATTGCCCAAGTAGTAGGAGCGAAACTCTATAAAACCCTAGTTTAGATAAAGCCCGTGAATTATCCCTCCCCCACCACACACCACCACACACACACACACACACCCCACCCCACCCCACCCCCTCCACCACCCCCTCCCCCACCACACACCACACACACACACACACACACCCCACCCCACCCCCTGCCCCCTCCACCACCCCCTCCCCCACCACACACACACCCCACCCCCTGCCCCCCTCCACCACCCCCTCCCCCAAAACACACCACCACACACACACACACACCGCACCCCACCCCCTGCCCCCCTCCACCACCCTCTCCCCCACCCTGCCCCACCCCGCCCCACCTCGCCCCACCCCCCACACATGCACACACATACACACATAAATATACACACAAATATATATATAAATGGAAGAGAGAGAGAGAGAGAGAGAGAGAGAGAGAGAGAGAGAGAGAGAGAGAAATTGGACCTGAAAGTAGAGAGAGAGAGAGAGAGCAGCGTCGAGAGAGAGAGAGAGAGAGAGGGGGAGGGAACGGTGGGAGGGAAAAAAGAAGGGGGAAAGGGTTTTTGCTGGAAAAGTTGTCACGGTCGTGTCAAGGTCATTGACCGTGACAAGACCGTGACAATTAAATTTGTCACGGACTTATCACGGTCATTGACCGTGACAATTAGTTGTCACGGTCGTGTCAAGGTCAATGACCGTGACATAAAACGCGTGTTTTTTTGTCACGGTCAATGACCTTGACAAGGCTGGCCGGCTGAAAGGTGACAATTTGCCCATTTTGGTGTAGTGAGTTTTCAAAATGATATTGAATATTGGAAATAAGATTCGGCCTAAGGGACCTCTCTTACTGACTGACCTTTCCAGCTGGGTTATCGCCGGTGTGCCCTAAATAAGGCGTTGTGACGAACAAGTTCGATTGACCCTCAACTACCGGGGAATAATACGGTATTAGAGTGTACTTGGACATTAAAATAATATAATTGAAAGAAAAAGATAATAAAAATTAATTTGTCGTATCTGTTATATTCTGTGCTATTCATTTCTACATACTGTCATCTCAAATTTTATACAGCAAATCCCTATCCATAAATGTATATGTCTACTTTTTGGATTTGAATAGGTATGAATTTTCTGAACAAAACCTTGGAATGCTTTGAGATTAAACCTCACTCGACTTTTAGCTGATGTTGTATAACTAACCATTTTTCAGAAAATAAGTAGGCTTGGAGGGAACGAAAAAGGATTATATGGAAGATTCATCTTTTAGATCTCTTTTTGTCATTTTAAGTAAAAAGTTTGTTATATCATATAGAGCATGTTTGGCTCTCTTGTAATAAGTTTTAAATTTCGTTTTAAGCTGTAACTCGTTGTTACTTGTAATATAAATGAAGTTTCCTTTTAGAAAGCTCTGATGATGTAATTCCTTTAATTTCAGTATTTTACGATTTATAACCATGTAATTGTATTTTCGTTGCATTTAATTAAGGAAATAATTAAGTCAGAATAATTGTTGCCTTGGTGGCATTTCAAGACATTCGTTACCCACTACTATTTTAGGACGGGGTCGTGACAGAGGTGGTATCAGAGCATAGGTTATGAACCCGTAGACTACTGAACATAAGTTTCGAACGTTATCGATTTTAAGTTTCCATACATAGGATATAGGATTAAATATCCGACTTATGTAATTACCCTCCATATGTCTTACAGTCTACGTATAATTGTTTATATATAATTGTTCTTCTAATTTATAATCTTGAGATAGTATAATACATCTTATGTTTGGCCATGACTGTAGAAAATTACCAAGACGAGATCAACTGTGAGAACTAGTGGTTCAAATATGGAAGGACTCGAAGGTTCATGTAAGGAAATTGAAAGTCTAGCAAGAATTGTGGAGCATCAGGTGAATAATGGAGCACCAAGGAATCCTGAACCAAGTAGTTTTACTATTGAACAGTTCAAGAAGTTGAACCCACCATCTTTTAAAGGTACTCCTAACCCCATTGAAGCAGAAAATTGGGTGATGCAACTGGAAAAGATGTTCGATGTTCTTAAGTGTACAGATGAACAACGGGTTTTATTTGGAACATTCATGTTAGAAGGTGAAGTCGAACATTGGTGGAGAATGACTAAGAGAATACATGGGGAAAGGAATAATCCCATATGTTAGAATGACTTCTTAGTGCTCTTCTACGAGAAATACTTTCCCGAAACAGTGCAAGACCAAAAAGTAGCTGACTTCATGAGTTTGGTTCAAGGAAATATGACGGTTAGTCAATATGAGGCAAAGTTTACTGAGTTATCCCGTTTTTCACCTCATGTTATGATAACCGATGTTTTAAAAGACAAGAAGTTTGAACGTGGGTTGAGGTTAAATATTCATAGTCGAATTTCCATCTTGAAGTTGATATCATATAATGACGTGGTGGCTAGGGAAACAATAACTGAGAAGGATAATGAAGAATATAATCAGGTTAGAGAGGGGAAGAGGAAGTTTAGAGAACAAAGAGGAAGGAACCCCAATAACAAACCCTTTAGGATTATACCTAATATAGAACAACCTTTAGTAAACCAACCCTTTAATGGTGATAGATGCCAACGATGTGGTAATATTCATAAAGGGTAACCATGTTACTTGGAGACGGGAAGTTGCTTTGGGTGTGGCCAAAAGGGACATAAAATGAAAGATTTCCCTAACAAAGGGAAGGCTCCAACAAAGACCTTTAATGACAACAAGGATCACAGAAGACAAGTTAGAGTTTTTAATCTTTTCGATGCAAAGGCTTCTAATGCAGTAGTGTCAGGTACACTTTATAAATGTGCACAACATTTTCAAGTTTTAATAGATCCTGGTTCTACCCATTCATTTGTGTCTGTACGTTTTGTTAATCGCTTTCCTAATATTCCTGAACCCTTGAATCATAGCATACACGTTTCTACTCCTTTGGGTGAGTTATTGACAGGAACATTAGTATATAAGTCTTGCCCTATAGATGTTAGTAGTCATAAACTATTTGTCGATTTGATAATCTTAGCAATAAGAGATTTTGAAGTCATTTTGGGGATGGATTGGTTAGCATCGTACCATGCTAAGGTAGATTGTTTTGAGAAGAGAGTTACTTTCCAAATTCCTAACCATCCAGAATTTAGTTTTGAAGGAATTGGCATCCTATCTCCCATACATATTATCTCTGCAATGCAAGCTTGTAGTTTTCTTAAGAAGGGACGTCAATGATTCCTTGCATGATTTGCAAACAAAAGATCCTAGTTTATAAGATATTCCCATACCTAAAAAAATTCCAGATGATTTACCCAGTCTTCCTCCTAGTAGAGAAATAGAGTTTATGATTGACCTTATTCCTGGAATTATACCAATCTCAAAACCACCTTATCGCGTGACACATTTAGAACTAAGGGAATTAAAAGTTCAATTACAAGATCTGTTAGATAAGGGGTTTATTAGACCAAGTGTATCCCCTTGGGGTGCTCTAGTGTTATTTGTTAAAAAGAAGGACGGGACAATGAGGTTATGTTGAGATTATCGTGAACTAAATAAGGTGACCATTAAGAATCAATACCCTTTACCTCGTATAGATGATTTGTTTGACCAACTGCAAGGTGCGCAAGTATTTTCTAAGATTGACCTTAGGTCAGGCTATCACCAATTGAAGATTAAAGAGGATGATATTTCAAAATCAGCTTTTCGTACTAGATATGGTCACTATGAATTTCTTGTGATGCCATTTCGACTGACCAATGCACTGGTTGCTTTTATGGACATGATGAATAGAGTGTTTAGGAAATATTTGGATCATCTTTTGGTTGTTTTCATTGATGACATCCTTATTTATTCCAAAAGTATTGAAGAACACGAAAAGCATTTAGAGATGGTGTTGCAAATCCTTAGGAAGGAGGAATTGTATGCGAAATTAAAGAAGTGTGAGTTTTGGTTGCCTAGTGTCTCTTTTCTAGGACATGTCATTTCTAAGGAGGGGGTGTCGGTTGATCCTCAAAAGATCAAGGCTATACTAGATTGGCCTAGACCACCTAATGTGATAGAGATTCGTAGTTTTCTTGGATTAGCCGACTATTATAGAAGATTTGTTAAAGGATTTTCCATTATTTCCAAACCTCTATCTAGGTTAACACAAAAGAAGGTGAAATATGAATGGTCTGAGGAAGTTGAGAATAGTTTTCAAGAACTTAAGAAACGATTAATAACTGCCTCAATTTTCACTATTCCTTTCGAAAGAGTGGGATTTGTGATTTATAGTGATGCTTCTAAAAATGGTTTGGGATGTGTCCTAATGCAAAGTGGAAAAGTAGTGGATTATGCCTCAACACAGTTAAAAACCCATTAGTATAATTATTCAACCCATGACCTTGAATTAGCAGCTGTAATTTTTGCTCTTAAGACTTGGAGACACTATTTGTATGGTGAGACTTGTGAGATTTATACCGATCATAAGAGTTTGAAGTATATATTTACTCAGAAAGAATTGAACATGAGATCAAGGAGGTGGTTAGAATTGATGAAGGACTATGATGTAAATATTCACTATCACCCGGGGAAAGCTAATGTTGTAGCCGACGCTTTAAGTAGGAAGTCTACAACAAATTTTGCATGTCTCATTACAAATCAGGAACCTTTGTTAAGAGATTTGAGAAGTATGGAAATAGATGTACGTATCTATAGCTAAGGAGGAATAATTATAAACTTACAAGTACAACCCATGTTGATGGAAAGGATCAAAATTGCATAAGTAAATGACCCATAACTGAAGAAGATTAAAGAAGAAGTCATCGAGGGTAAGAGAACTGAATTTGCGATACGAGATGTTAAATTGAGGTTTAGAAATAGAGTGAGTGTGCCATGTGATGCCCAACTAAAGAGGTAAATTTTGAAGGAAAGTCATTACTCAAGATTCGCATTTCGTCCCGGATGTACAAAAATGTATAGGGATCTTCGAGAAGTATTTTGGTGGAATAACATGAAGAGGGAGATAGCAGAATTTATATCTCAGTGTTTAGTTTGTCAACAAGTAAAGGCAGATCATCAAAACCATCAGGATTACTGCAACCCCTACCTATCCCTGAGTGGAAATGGGAACATATTACTATGGATTTTGTGACAGGTTTATCGAGGAGTTCAAATGGTAATGATTCTATTTGGGTAATTATTGATAGGTTAACTAAATCTACTCATTTTCTTGCCATTAAGATTACCCATTCTTTAGAAAAGTTAGCTAAGTTGTATGTACGGGAAATTATTAGGCTTTATGGAACCCCAATTTCAATTATTTCTGATCGTGACCCTAGATTCATGTCTCGCTTCTGGAAAAGCCTACAAGCATCCATGGGACAAAATTGAATTTCAGCACCGCTTTTCATCCTCAAACAGATGGACAATCTGAGAGAACGCTTCAAACCTTAGAGGATGTTCTTAGGGCATGTGTACTTGATTTGAAAGGGAATTGAGATGACCATTTACCGTTAGTGGAATTTGCGTATAATAATAGTTATCAAACAAGTATTCAAATGGCTCCGTATGAGTCACTCTATGGTAGAAGGTGTCGTTCCCCTACATGTTGGGTAGAAGTTGCAGAAAAAAAATTATTGGGACCAGAATTGATCCAGATCACAATCGAGAAAGTGAAATTGATACAAGACCGACTTCGAATCGCTCAAAGCCGTTAAAAGAGTTATGTTGACAATCGCCAACGAGAGTTGGAATTCCAAAGATGATAGTTTTAAATGTTGTATTATTTTATATGTGATATGGATAATGTTAATTTATTATTTTTAGTCTAATCCTCCCTTCATAAATCATAAAATATCAAATTAGATACAATCATAAAATTTTAAAGTTTCCGGTAGGAATGTTCATATGAGAGACTAGCTTTGACCATTATAATATAACAATTGACTTGAGGTAAAAACTAAAAAGTTTTAGATATATGAATTAGGTTTGTAACCCAATACACGGTGTGTTAAATGGAGATCCGAGCAAGAAGTTATACTGAATGGATCAAATCAAAGTCTAATAGCATATCATTAGTTAAAAGATAAGTTTTAGGGTAGAAAATGTAATTTTATGACACTTTAGGAACTTAATTTTAAATAAAGAAAGTTTCAAGGAATAAAATGAAAATATATATAGTACTATTTTGTAAATAAAATATTTTCAAGGACCTCTAAGAAATATTAAAAATGTATGGTGTAAAATTGCTAAAATACCCTTCCGATGTAAAATGACCCTTATACCCTTAATAACTTTTGACCTCGTGCTTTCTTTTGGACACATCCACCTCACACGTGTCTCCTTTATAGGAAAGGATAACACACATGTCGATCCTTTAAAAACATTTAAGACACGTGTCGCCGTTTGGTGAACCAAGACTGCAGGGTTGCACCGTTACGCGATACGTGAACGCCGACTTACCAAAATGAAAGCCTTATCACCCAAACACGTGTCAGAACCTAAATAACTTTGGAAAACTATAAATTGAACCTTTGTCTCAGCCATTACACGAAATTATACCAAAAGCTTACAAATAAATAGTGAGAGAAAGTGCGGGGAAAGTTTAAGAAGAAGTTTCGTCTCAGGATTAACGAGCGATCCAAGAATATATTTCTATAACTTCGAACTTCGGTTTTAGGTGAGTACTCTGACATTACTTGTGCGTTTTAATTATATGATATTATGCAAACTATATATATTTTGTGAATTGCTTTAATTCTCAAAGTTCATCTGATACCGATGATTGATTCCCTTGTGATATGTTTATATTTGTCCATATAGACTTACCGATTAAAAAGAGTTTTGAAAATGATATTGAATATTGGAAATAAGATTCGGCCTAAGGGACCTCTCTTACTGACTGACCTTCCCAGCTGGGTTATCGCCGGTGTGCCCTAAATAAGGCGTTGTGAGGAGCAAGTTCGATTGAACCTCAGCTATTGGAGAATAATACAGTAGAAGAATACGGTATTAGAGTGTGCTTGGCCATTAAAATGATATGATTGAAAGAAAAAGATATTGAAAATTAATTTGTCGTATCTGTTATATTCTGTGCTATTCATTTCTATATACTGTCATCTCAAATTTTATATAGCAAATCCCTATCCATATATGTATATGTCTACTCTTTGGATTTGAATAGGTATCAATTTTCTGAACAAAACCTTGGAATGCCTAGAGATTAAACCTCACTCGGCTTTTAGCTGATGTTGTATAACTAACCATTTTTCAGAAAATAAGTAGGTTTGGTGGGAACGAAAAAGGACTATATAGAAGGTTCATCTTTTAGAGCTCTTTTTATTATTTTAAGTAAAAAGTTTGTTATTTCATATAGAGAATGTTTGGCTCTCTTGTAATATTTTTTAAATTGCGTTTTAAGTTGTAACTCGTTGTTTCTTGTAATATAAATGAAGTTTCCTTTTAGAGAGCTCTGATGACGTAATTCCTTTAATTTTAGTATTTTACGATTCATAACCATGTAATTGTATTTCCGTTGCATTTCATTACGGAAATAATTTAAGTCAGAATAATTGTTGCATTGGTGGCATGTCAAGACACTCGTTCCCCACTACTATTTTAGGACGGGGTCGTGACACTAGGGGTGAGCTCGTGGGTGGAAAAATTTAGGATCATCGAAATGGAGACGAGCAACACCAGGTTGGCTCGTTAAGTGGACACGCACAACGCGAAGCTATCAAGGTTGGAGGCAACGGTCCTAGATATGTATGCATTTATGAAGCGTTAGTTGGGAAAAAAGGGCAAGGGCAAGGGGAAGGAGAAGATGGCGGAGGAGGAGGTGGATGAGGATGAGGACATGGACGTGGACGTGGACGTCGTTGCTTCATCGTCGATACGCGTGGACTCAACGTTTAATGATCCAGTTCCCTACTTGACTCCTATCCAGCGGCCTATGTCAATAATTGGTTGGCCGACCGTATTTTTATGTGACATATATGATGGCCAGCAGATAGCGAGGGGGTTGAGGGCCCCAAATAATGTCCTGGGTATGCCGGTTCATGGGCGTACCCTTCAAAACATCGAGGCCAAGGTGCTCGTCACGCATGTGATACCCAAAAGGAGAACTCCGCATTGTGGTTGCGCGAACAATGCGACGTTACGTATATTAAGGGGTGTCTCAATGCGTATATCGTGTGGCCTTCCTTCCTCCTCGAACCTATCCCAGACTCTATGGCGTGACATTATTTGTATATATTTTTATTTGGACACTTGGATTATATTTGAATTTTTTTGATTTGTTACATTTTGGTTTGGATATAGATTGTATCTTTAATTTATTTGGATATGGAATTATATATGCAATGATTTAGTTCATTCTTTCTATTTTATTTGAATATATTCTCTTTGAACAGGTACGATTTTGCTATAACATATACAAATATACTGCTAGGTAGTGGCAGTGGCAGTGGCCAGACTACCCAGTAATTTTTTTTAAAACTCTTCCCAGATTTGTCACGGTCATTGACCGTGACCATTTTTTTTAGAGTTTGTCACGAGTTCAAAACTTATCACAATCATTGACCGTGATAAGTTCGTGATAACAAAAATTATCACCCCCAGACTTGCCACGATCATTGACCTTGATAAGTTGGACATGCCATAATTAATGACTGTAACAATCAGGCAGTTTTGGTGTAGTGGTAATCAACTAGCCAAGAGGTTAGAAGACGTGGTCGAAGTTAAGGGAAAGACGTATTTGGCTCCACACGAGCATTGAGAGAGGAGATGTGCGCTATTTGTGAGACGGGAAATTTAACTAAGAAATGTTCGACAATACTGACCTGTAAAGTCATGTTTAAAGAGAAAATTGAGGCAGTGGGAGCCTATAAGGGTAATTTTAATGCCCCTCACGAGAACTTATACAATCCCTCATGGCGAAACCATCTGAATTTTAGCTACGGGTAACTGAACGCAGTAATGAACCCGAATCCACATGTTACCCAACAACCGCCACCACTCCCACCTTACCAACAAGCTCCACCTATGCAAGTTCCCCCTTGTGCGCCGTATATAATCCCACAGAGAAATAGTCTCGAGGAAACTTTAAACCAATTCATGTAAACTTAGTCAGCGATAAATGCTCAGGACGCCAAAAATTTTGTCGACTTAAAGGCGTCATTGTCTAAATTGCAATCTTCCCTAAGTGTCCAAGAGAAGGGCAAGTTTCTCGCCCAAGGCCAAAGACCTACCCAAGGTAAAAATTATGTTCGCTCTAATACCGATGAGAATAAAGAGCAATGTCAAGTGGTTACCACTCTAAGTAGTGGGAGGGTTTTCTACTTGTCACTTCCCCGACAAGATAAGCAAAATGACAAGGAGGTTTCGCTTGGCACAAAAGAGGTCGAAGATGACCCTTGGACGAGAGTGATAAAGAGGACATACTTAGACCCGAGGTCCCCTAATGTCGCTCCTTACCCTTAACGGGTTGTCCCTCCCCCTAAAGGGGCCACCCGCGACAATATCTTAGAAGTGCTTAAGTAAGTAAAACTTAATTTACCTTTTTTCGAGGCAACATAGCAAATTCCCACCTATGAAAAGTTCCTTAAGGACTTTCTAAGGGTGAAACGTAGACTAAAAATAAAGGAGAAGGTGTTCCTAGCACAAAACATAAGTTCGGTACTTTTGAGTGACCTCCTGCCAAAGTATAAAGATCCGGGTGCACCCAAAATTTCGCACCATTGGAAAGAGAAAAATTGAGAGAGCGTTATTAGATTTAAGGGCGAGTGTTTATATTCTCTCTTAATCCATCTATGGGCAACTTAATTTAAGGGGGACCTTGAACCTCCCATAAAAATTACTCTCCAACTCGAGGATCATTCGGTGAAGATACCTCGGGAGATTGTTGAGGACATGATCATCCAAGTCGATACTTTCTACTTCCCGATAGATTTTGTCATTTGGGACACGAAGCCCTCCTTTCTCTTGAGCCATCATGTTCCCCTGATCCTTTTCCGTCCATGCTTAAATACGGCTAATGATTTGATTAACATGGGAAAATGTAACTCACGTTCAGGAATATGACACTCGAGACTAATATCTTTAACATAACTAAGAAAATGGGTGATGACGAGGAGTTATGCGAGACGAATTATATCGAGGAAGTAGTACACAAATACTTTAAGGGTAATCACACTTGGGATCCGTTAGAGGCATGTTTTGTTACTGCGAGTGAGAGCGACAATGCGTACACCGAGTTAGAGAGAGATGTGAAGTTAGATTCGAGTGGGAGTGATGAGGAGGTGAAAGAGATTAGTTGGGTCTCTCGATTTGAGAAAGTACTACCAAGGGGGTCGGGCATGGTTCCCTACAATGAGAAATTTCCTGCCCTCGAATTGAAAAATCTTCTTTCGAACGTCAAATATGCTTACTTGGGAGAAGATGAGACATTTCATGTTATCATCTCCTCGAGCTTAAGTAGAGAGCAAGAGGGAAATCTTGTGGGCATTTTGAGGAAGCATTGAAGTGCTTTTAGTTAGAGCGTTGCGGATTTAAATGATATAAGTCCTTTAATTTCTACGCATAAAATCCATATCGAGGAGAACGTGAGACCCTCGAGAGGGATGAAAAGTCATCTAAACCCGACGATGAAAGACATCATGAGAGCGAAGATCGTTAAATTATTGGATGAGGGCATCATCTATCCCTTCTAGGATAGAAAATGATTGAGTCCTACTCAAGTCGTTCTGAACAAGCCAGGAATAACCGTGGTCACAAACGCAGAAGAATGACTTATTTAAAATGTACGCCCACCGGGTGGCGCATTTGCATTGACTACCGAAGCTTAATGCCGGGAGTAAAAAATATCACTTCCCTTTGTCGTTTATGGACCAAATTATTGAGAGAGTCTCAGACCATCCTTTCTATTTCTTTTTAGATGGTTATTACGAGTATAACCAAATCGAGGTGGATATGGTAGATCATGAGAAGACTACTCGCATATGTTCTTTTGGCATGTCTGCCTACGAACGTATGCCATTTGAATTCTGTAATGCACCCGTGACCTTTCAACGGTGCATGCTTAGTCTATTTAGTGACTTGGTCGAGAGAGGTCTTGAGGTATTCATGGACGATTTTAGTGTCTTCGGCTCCTGTTTTGACCATTGCCTTGTTAATCTCGAGAAGATGTCAGACCGATGTGTGGAAAAGAACTTGGTACTAAATAGAAAGAAATTCCATTATATAGTTACCTAAGGCATAGTTCTTGGGCACATTGTGTCATCTAAAGGCAGTGGCGGATCAAGAATTTTTATTCAACTGGGGCAAAAGTTTCGAGTGGTCCCAGGGGTTCGGGGGCGAGAGTCCCCGAGGCGATTTTTTTTGGGTTATTTAAAGTTTTATACAAATTATATCTTTTAAATGCCCAAACAACTACAAACTATAGCAGACCTTATTTTTATGTTTATTATTTTAATGCCCAAACAACTACAACTACAAATTATAGCTTTATAATGTCCAAACAACTACAAAGAGAAAGCAGACGTTGTTTTTATGTTTATTATTTTAATTAATTATAATTTTTTTACACCCTCAATTTTGTAAATAATTAGAGGTATACCTTGAAGTTTGAAGTTTTACCAAAAAATCCTATATATTTTTTTTTAAATTGAACCAGGGCCGCCGCCCCCCTTCGACCCTATGTCCATCCGCCCCTGTCTAAAGGTATAGAAGTCGATAGGGTGAAAATTGATGTTATAGTCGATCTTCCCCAACTTAAGTCACTAAAGGACGTGCGCTACTTCTTGGGCCACGCGGGGTTTTATCGTAGTTTTATTAAGGACTTTAGTGCCATCGCTAGGCCCTTAAGCAACCTACTTATGAAGGATTCCCCTTTTGAGTGGAGTGAAGCATTCCACGCTGCTTTTGACAAATTGAAAAGCATGCTAGTCTCCGCTCCCATCATGCAAGCTTTGAATTGGACCCTTCCATTCGAGCTCATGTGTGATGCGAGTGACTTTATGGTTGGGGGCTATTTTTGGGAAACAAAGAGACAATAAAAATCCCGTCATTTACTACGCTAGCCGGACCTTAATCGGACCTCGACTGAACTACTTCACCATGGAGAAAGAGTTGTTAGTGGTAGTTTTTGCCCTTGACAAGTTTTGCTCATATTTTATCGAGTCTCCCATTATATGATTTACTGACCACGCGGCGCTCAAATATCTACTTTCCAAGAAGGATGCAAAGTCGCACCTCATTAGGTGGATCTTACTACTCCAAGAGTTTGACCATTCCATGAAAGATAAGAAAGGAGTAGAAAATGTCGTAGCCGACCATTTGTTGAGGCTCTCATCCGACATACCTCAAGATCCTTTACCCATAGATGAGTACTTTTTGAAAGAGAAATTATTCTTCACTTCCTCTCTCCCTTAGTTTGCAGATATCATTGAATTATCTTGTCATGAGGGACGTTCCCTCCGATTGGACATCGCAAGAGAAGAGGAAGTTTCTTACGGGTTGCACATATTTTTCTATGACAATCAATATTGGTTCAAGTATTGAGACGAAAAAATGATCCGGAGATGATTACCAGATGACGAGATTCCTAATGTCATTCGAAAGCTTATGGAGGACACTTTTCCACAAAAAAATGGACGCTAAGATTCTTCAAAATGGTCTCTATTGGCCCATAATTTTGCGGGATTTAAACGCCCATTGCAAATCTTGCGATAGGTGCCAAAGAATGGGAGCCATTACTCGACGAGACATTTATCGAGATATTTAACTTTTGAGGCATAGATTTCATGGGTCCTTTACCTCCCTCATTTGGTTTCCTATACATCCTCATCGCGGTAGACTATTTATCAAAATGGGTTGAGGTCATAGCTACGGGGATGAATGATAATAAGGTGGTGATAAAGTTCATTCATGAACACATACTCTCTCACTTCGGTGCTCCAAAGGCAATTATTAGTGATAAAATCACACAATTTTGCAATAGGCCATTTGAAAAATTAATGAAAAAGTAAGGAGTCATCCACAAGGTTAGGGCGGGCAAGCCGAGTTAGCAAATCGAGAGATCAAACAAGTTCTCAAAAAG
The DNA here is from genome assembly GCA_949130495.1 of Sambucus nigra. Lineage (NCBI taxonomy): Eukaryota > Viridiplantae > Streptophyta > Magnoliopsida > Dipsacales > Adoxaceae > Sambucus > Sambucus nigra. The sequence goes on along the minus strand of OX422218.1, from coordinate 514,473,727 downwards.
ATCGTAGATCCTAACCAAAAGGATTGGTCTACTCGATTGATCAATGATCTATGAGCTTATCGAACTGCATATAAGAACCCTCTCGAAATGCCCCCATTCCATTTTGTCTATGGTAAACCTTGCCAACTCCCCGTCGAGTTAGAGCACAAAACATATTGGGCCATTAAGAGGTTGAACTACAACTTAGATAAAGCCGCTGAAGTGTGAAAACTTCAATTGCACGAGTTGGAAGAAATATACAACGATGCGTATGAAAGTGCTCAGATATTAAAAGAAAGGATGAAACTTGCACATGAGTGAACTATCCATCAGGAGGAATTTCATCCAGTTCAAAATGTGCTTCCTTACTACTCACGACTACACTTGTTTCTTGACAAGTTACGATCGCGGTGGACCTTCCCGTTCGTCATAAATGAAGTGTTTCCCCACGTTGCAATAGATCTAGAATATTCGAAGGGTGGGGATACGTTTAAGGTTAGCGGACAGTTCCTAAAGACATATCTTGAGGTGGGTGTTGAGGAAGCCGACATGATTTGGTTGTCGAACCCTATCTACGGGGATGTTTGAGCTTGAGAAAGAGGTTGTTACACCCCCGACTCATATGGTGTGATTTTGTGTTGTATACTAGTGAGTAGAGTCTGTTTTAGGGTAGGTTAGGGGTCCGTAGAGGTCACGGTTTAGGAAGGTTAGTAGCACCACATTGGGTTTTCATGCACGAGAGAGAATACGTGCGTTACGAGAGAGAGGTTGAGGTGTCCCAGGGTACCAAAGTGTTTAGGGAGGCTCGAGATGCATTAGAGAGGAGAGATATGGGGTCGATACACTTAGCCTATAAGAATCATGAAGAAAAAGTGTGTTGAGGCATAGGGCAAGGGCCAAACGGCAGGCCAAACCGATTCAGATCATCTGCTACAGATTCTTCCCCCACTTCTTTTTTCCCACTAAATTCATTCACCCTTTTCCCCATCCCTCCATCTGAAAGTCATCCCCCACTCACTTTTTCACCATTTGCACTTCCCTCCACCCATTTCCACCTCCACCTTTCCAAATTCTCTCCAAATCGCACCACTTCATACCTATAAATACCCCACCACCCCAAACTTTCCTCCACACCAAAAATCCTCCCCTTCCTTATGCTCCCTACTCCACTTTTCAATGATAAGACGTCTCAACCCCGGCATCATCAAATACGATTCCACCGATGTCCTCGACGAGGGGGTCGACCATATATTTCATTCAAACCAAGAGTGGGATTGGTACAATGCCTTTTTCATGCTCACCCACAACATTCACATCGAACGTAAAGTCAGCAGTCACCGCCCTTTTCCACCACCGTGGGTGGTGAAATTTCCTTAACCCACCACTTGATATGGTCTACGAAAAAGAGGTTTGAATTTTCCATGCTACCCTCGTCTGCAAGTCGTCCACCCTCCATGAAGCCTACGTGGACGAAATTTGAGTTTCGTTCTCTGTAGCAATCATTCAACGGAAGTTGCGGGGAAAGGGGGTCATTCTATCCCAACAATATGCTTACCCGACTGACGGAGTGCCACCCACCAAATTCGAGTGTATCACTCGGATGGCTCCAAGATACCTTTCCCGTGGGCAAACTACCCAGATCGTATGTTATACCTACCTCCAAACATCCAACGACTCGGTTGTCCGCATACGCCACGAAAACTTCTTATACCATCTTCTCAACGAGGCAAGCAGAATGAACCTCACCCAACTCTTTTATACCAAAATTATCCACGACGCGTATGACAATACCGAAAAAGTCTCTCTTCCATATGTGCGCTTAATCACGGAGATCGTGCATGATGACAGGGCGCAGGTCCCTCACTCTCACACCAAATTTACCTATTGGGCTCTCTTCCACAAATAGAATTGTCCGACAAATGATAGTGTCCCACCCTCCACCACCGGTAGTGGAAGAAGAAGAACTCATGGAGGAAAGTGCTCCAATGCAAGAAGAGGGAGGTGAAGCCAAGGAGGAGGAGGAGGAGGACTCAGCATACAAGCCTAAGTTTGATGAGGGGAGCTACCATACGTATCATTAACCGACGAATCGATGATTTGGAGACCCTCTTCGATGGGTTCATTGCCGAATACCGCGATGATCGATGCAATCATAAGAGGGATACTAGTATGATGGTCCGTCTCTAATCGGATATGCATCGTCTCCAAATGGGTTCGAATGCACAAATTCCCAAATATTTCTATGACTTGTACGCCCGCTACCTTGTGCCCCCAATCCATCTTCGTGAAGCCCTTGTGATGTTTTTCCCTTTTGATGTGGTTCTTTAGTTTTACTTTGTACTCCATCTTTAAAAGAAATATGTCATTTTATCCTTTATTTTTATCACATTGTAATATGTCATGTTTGTTATTAATATAAAGAAGTCGCATTTTGTTCATTTGATCTATTTTATTACGCACTATTTCTTTTTTTTAAGTAAATTTTAGTGTTTTTACATGAGGACATTGCAAAGTTTAAGTTAGGGGGAAGAGGGGGTGGGGGGTACACGTGTGTTTTCAAAATTTTACAAATTATAAAATGCCCCAAAAAATTGAAAGTGTCAAAAAGTTCATAAAAATTAGAAAGTTTCAAAAATGCCAAAAAAATTGAAAATTTTCGAAAAAGCCAAAAATATTTTTCTTCAAAATAAATAAAAATTGTAATTTAAATTTTTCAAAGATATAACTAAATTTTTTATTTGAAGTCTCAATTTGTAAAAACTAAATGCACAAAGCCAAAATTGATCACAAATGGAAATTGAGCGAAATTGATGACTTAACGAATAAGTGTGAAAATTTATTAACCCGGTGAGATTTCGAGCCTATTTGCGAGTATTTAAATCAATCCGAGTTAATAGTTAACTCAACATTCAATTTAGCGATTAAATAAGTCTTTGAAGATCTCTAAATTTTTATTTTTATCGGTTCGAGAAAACGAGAAAGATGTCATCTTAAAAATGCTCTAAAATCTCTAAATTAAATTTCATCTCGAGACACATAAAAAAAGAATGAGTAATTCGAACAAATAAAGTTAGCCCATCGTTTGTTTACCCAAAAATATTAGCCATAAAAAGTTGTGAAAAAGTAACCGTTTGCTAATCACTTTGAGCCTAATAAAATTTCTCCTTTTCATTTGTCAACCCGAAAAACCCATTTAACCCTGGGTTGTGAAAATAAAAAATTCATCAAGTAAGTCCAAATGGTGAAAAAAAGGGAAAGAAAAGAAATAGAAAAGTGCTCGACAAAAATAGCAAGAATGAAAACGTAGGGAAAAAATGAAAAAACGAAGAAAAAAATAGAAAAATGGGAAAAACATGAGGAAAAAAATTAGAAAAATAGAAAATGCCCGAAAAAGTGCCAATGGACATCATAAGCAAAGTATTTTCCACCAGTTTCCATTTTAGCCAATACACCTTATGACCCGAAAAAATTCTTACCGGGTCCGAATAACGAAGTTAATTACCACATGGATAACTAAAACACGAAAAGATAATAAGAGAGATTAATTTATGCGAATGCAAGATGATGTTTTTCATTTTTCAATGACCGTAACCCGTTGATGAGATCGTTTAACCATACAAATTTTGTCTTTCTATTTGTGTACGTGAACTCGTGTCTATTATGTTTACTCTTTATATCATGCACACTGAGAGAAAAATATGACATTTCAAGAGATTCGTTTGCGAGTGCATCTGTGAGAAATTGAATCAAAGCGAATTTTTGAAAAAGTTACGTAATGATCAATCGATGGATGTTAGCGTGGTGATTTTTCGGTTTCGCGTACACACTCTTATGAATTGATATTCTTGAATAAAAATTTAATGTGATCATTTTTAAGAAATTAAAATTTTATAGTTTTTGTTATTTTGCTATTTTCTTGAGTCAAAAAATAAATAATGTGAGTAAATTCATTGCAAACCCTCACGAGATACCACTAGTTCTACTAGGGTAGCCTAGGGGTTTATCGACTTTTTGCATACGCTAAGTGAAATTGCTTACCCCCGAAAAAGGTATTCTATCCCAATAAATTATTTAGAAGTGTTTAACTCATACTCTCATTCTTTTACATTGATCGGGATGAGCAATGTCCTAAGTTAGGGGGGTTTGATTCGCATAAATACTTCATATTTCTCCCCGTAAATTAGGTAGTTTTATAGTCCCATGCAATGTAATTATGATGGATTTATCTCGTATTCATGCTATTAACCCTTTTTTGCAAGTATTTCTTGTTTTGTGTATATCTCTCTCATTTTACAGGTAGTCCGTTCACGTGAATGCGAGAGAGAAATCAAAATAAAGAAAGAAAAGAAGGAAAGGAACTCCAAGGGCATTAAAGCAATTTTTTAGCCTGAACCTGGATGAGGAGCCTAAAGAAAAGTTGAAGAGCTTGAAGCCACGAGCCCACTGGAAGAAGCGACGCCTAATTCCGAGTTATGATTAAGAAGTTACACGCGTTTGAAGTTGAGAGAAAAATCTATCGGCAAATCAACAATTATCCCTTCAAGCGAACCGGTTTGGATTTCAAGGGAATCGGTTCGGATGACCTGAACGCAAATTTTTCATTTATTCTGATTTCTTTTTTACCTAGAGTTGTATGGGTTTAGGACTCTTCCAAAATGACTCCCATGAGTTGTAACTTAACATTAGACATACTTTACATTAGTTTAACCAAGTTTTTGAAGGCTAGGGAGGAAGATGAGCATCAAGACTCAAGTTTATAATTTTCATGCATGCAAATTCAATACAAGTTGAGATTTCTTTCTAGTTTTCCTTCAATGTTTGGTTCATGATTGTTCTTCTTTCCTTATTGCTTCATTGATATTAATTAATTTTTTTCTTGCTATATTTCTATTATTATGTTTTCATGCTACGTAAATAATTCATGCATAGTTAGATTTAACATGTCCGGCTAGATAATTAGAGGGTTGGGGTACATGAACCCAACCTTGATTAATAAGTTGGATTTAAAATTGGATGAAGTTGTAGAGATAATTCGTAGGCTTGATATTTTATCGAGACAAGTATTATAAGTCTCTTAACTTCGTTTGCCCTAGGTAATCGAAGTGTTTGAGAATGTAATATGCGTATCGGCAATCTCATCATTCACATTAAATCTATTATTAACTAGATATTGTGCGGAGTAAAATCCTCATATGTTTAGTGCTTTGAAAAATTTAATGTTCTCTTCTAATTATTAATATAATGTAATACCCCGTATTTTTGTGATATTTATTTTATGGGATTAATTAAATTAAATGCGTATTAACTGGAAATTAATCCGGATTAAAAATACTAGCGAGATGCGAGTTGGTATTTGATTATATGTGCATATATGATTATATATGAATATTGAATTATGAAATTTGTCGTGAGATTGAAATACGGCAATTTGAAAATTTTGTTGAGACGCGTGTGACAGTCGCATCGGGGAAATATTTTTGAATTAAAAGTGAATTTTATTTCTATTATCCGTATGGTCGTTTTGAGTGCACCAACGCGTCCGGAAGGGTCGAAATAGTCAGAAAACACTAGCCGGGGGTTTGGTTTGGATCCCGGGGCATTTTTAGGCCATACCGGCAACGTATAAGGGTAGTTTGGTAATTTTGAATTTTGAGGAATTAAAAGCTACGAAAATTGGGAATTAATATCTGATTAGGCATTAGCCCACTAATACCCAAATAGGCTACGGAGGTTATTGAAAGTTGTTCCTAAGAATTTCTAAAGCACAAACCCTAGCCACCATTGTTACTTGGAGAAGAAAGCTTGTAGAAGGAGAGATAGAAGGATTCTGCAGAGAGAGAGAGAACCATCCATCAAATTCGTCATCAAATCCAGAGTTACCATTAAGTCAAGTGATTTTATTTCGTTTATTTCAAAGAATGCTTCTTCCATGTGTAGGAATTTATTAAAATCATATTGTTCTTGGGAGTTAATGAAAAACCCATGTAAATTGGAAATAGAAAGTACATTTTGATGAGGAAATCGCATGTAGATTGGTGTGTAATGATTATTCTGATGATATTACAATTAGTAGGAGACCAAAAACGGATATAATTCAGTTCTTTGATGATTCATAAATTCTAGGGTTCATAGTTTTAAAATTGGGGAAAAATATGTAGAGATTTGATATTTGAATGATGTTAGGATGAATTAATACCCCCAAACATGTCAATATGTGAACTAAGTATGTTTAGGGACGATTAGAGACCTTAAACAATTGTTAGATTGAGGTTTGGATGAGATTTGGGGAGTAGAGAAGTTGGAAAAACGAAAATAAGTAATCTGGGCTCGAATCTGGTAGCTCGTTAGAAGACCTGCCCAGGTCGTTCGAACGACCTCGTTCGAACGAGCTTCTAACGAGTTGACCATTGACTTCTAACGAGGGTGAAGTTCGTTCGACGAGATCGTTCGAACGAGATCTCGTTAGAAAGCCCATCTCGTTAGAAGACTCAGTTCGTTCGAACGAAGTCTCGTTCGAACAGCCTCGTTCGAACGAGACTTCGAACGAGTTGACAGTTTAGGCTTTTTAGCCTGTTTTGATCCCGAGTACCCCGTAACCTTGTGTATAGGTAGAGATAGCCTTTCCTTGATGAGTAATTGATATATTTGGTATGTTTGGGATATAATGAGGAGTCAAACCTAGAAGTGTAGTTTGAACCTAAGGGAAAATATGAAGTAGGACGTGAGTGTCTATTACGATGTGAGCTATTGACGGCCTAATTAATTACATTAACCGGGAACATATAAATGGTGTAGTATTATATGTCAGTACGAGAAGAGATATGTACCAATATGTTATGGTGATTACTAAGATGTGTGCATACTTAGTATATATGTATTGATTTTATGTGTATGACATACCTACCATACTTGCTATCACGGGAGGTTCGCGTTCGCTTAGGGCCCTCTAATCCTTGTGTTGCCCGGATTTAGACTGGTTACCTCGATGAACATAGGTCAAAGAAGGACTTATTGGGATGTTAATAAGTCTGCTGATCGTGGGAGCGCAGGTATGTGCGTGACCCATGTGATGTGACTGTGTTCGCCTCCATTATTTGTGATGTTGTTATCTGAGAACTATTCCTGAGAGATTCGAAATATGTGATCCTTATGTACGTGATGTACCGGAATGGATAGCAGAGTATGTGTGCACCGCAGCTTAGTCTCGGGGTGCTTGTATTGTATATTTATGATGTGAATAATATACACTTAATTAATGGGAACTTTCATGTTAACATTGTGAATAAAATTATGGTATTGTTTTGAGAAAACATAACGGGTTAACCGATAGTGAAATGTATTTCATATTGAGAATCTGAGTTTAAGTAAAACCCTCTATTTATTTGATAACGTTAGAATGTAATATGGGAATCGAGTAGTAAGAGGTAGAATTTATTACGTTTTGGTTAGATATATGTGTCATTTAGATGGGTAATGTACGTTAGGAGTGCACATGTAGTCGAGAGGTGAGAATTTCATGTGAGTGCACGTCCTAACATGTATTTTGCATTTAATGTTTTAATGTTATTAAAACACTTGCTGTTTTCAAAATGTTTTCCACTTTCGGGCTCTGACCCATTTGCTTTCAAATCTATTTTTGTAAAAACCATTTTAGGTGCCCAGCCACAAGGACACCATGCTTAGGATCCTCATTCAGGTGACGAGCTGTAGCTGTTTGTGGAAGTTACAGGACTTTGCTTGTAGACGCTTCATCAATCTTAACTCAATATTCTTCAGTTATCAGTTGTAGGGCATGTCGTCCATTTCTTTTAGAGACATTTCATTTATTTCAGTATTCAGACTTCTGTCATGTAATTATTCAGGATTCAGACTTGTTATTTTACTTTCAGTTGTGGGATTGTTGTGAGGAGTTTTTCCTCCGGGTTTATATTTATATTGTTGGTTATTCATTTCTTCATTATGGTGAATGGATTATGTTGTTCTTCCATTATTCTTTTATTGCATGTTAATCAGACTTAACTTAAAAATTTGGCACTTACTTTTTAAATACTAGGTGGTTAGTAATTATAAAAATGTTTTCGACAGTGATGCTATTAACTGAACCAACTTGACATTTTGAATTAATTTAATAAAGGAGTAGCTACCCGGTATTTAATTAGTCGGGGCGTCACATATAATTTTTTAAAGTTTTGTATCCAACGAATTTACCAAAGGTTCGGGGGAGTGTATTCCAATCCCAATTTTTCGCTTACGGTTTAAATAAAAAAGTTTTCATCATTGCATGTGTAGTTAATTCACATTTATTAATTAGGTTGCATTAGTTCATTAGAAATTTTCTTTCCAACAATCATCGTCTTTTCTTTTCTTTTTGTGAGTTGATCGACAGGTCTCATCGCCTTCCTTAGTAGTCGTTACGTTTTACATGTTAGTCCCTGAGTTCGATACCCGACTTGCTCGAATTATTACATACGCGACCGGCTTACACTTGAGCCGTAATTCACACGGACTAGAGACACTTTTTGAGTCACGTCAAAGATGGCTAGTGGAGGTCGTTGTGATGTGGTGAGTGACATGGGTTGTTGTATATTATTACTTGTGATTGTACGATTGTGACTGCTGGTGGTGGCGACGATGGTGTGTGTGGTGTTTAAGAAAAAGTTAGAATATATTTTAATTCACTTTTTAAGTAATAATTTTTTCAAACTAGTATCTAAATAATAAATTAAATGTTTTTAATGATAATTAATTAATTTATTTATTTATTTGTTCGAAAGAGTCACTTAATTGGATGCGTGACTTCATTTTGACAAGTCATTGACAAAAAAATTATATTTACATATGACATTTCCTAATAGGTCTCATCAAAATAATTTTTTTTTCTCAATAGACCCTATTTATACATGTAGTCAATATTCACTATATATTTATAAATACGACTTATTGGAAGAAAAATATTTTTTATGGGACCGGGTAAAGCCAAAATAAAATAACAGTGAGTTGTAAAACAAGAAGAAAATGGGAAAAAAATATGTTATAATTGTAATGTTGAGTATTTTTTTCTTTTCTTGGTCAAACGTATCATAAGTGAATTATTTAGTCCCATAATACGATTTTAAATAACACATCTTCAAAAATTGTCAAAGGCGTGTGGTTTCAAGCTCAAGAACACCTCACGTGGTAGCATTCTTATTTTACACTATATAAACAAGACACAACCCATATTTTCTCAAAGTTTAAATTTAACTTTCACTCTTGCATGTTTACTTTTCTATAAAATTGATGCTATTGTACATAATTTGTTATTATCCAATAAGCATGAGTTCACCAATTATTCAATGGTCACTATTTTTTTTTGGATCGTCCCAAATTAACAAAAAATAAAAATTGAACATATTCAACGGTCCAAATTCCTTAATAGTGAACAAAAGTTGATTTTGATCATTAATTGAATGTATCTTTAATCTATATGAAACAAAAATATGAATTCTTAATTTGGAAATGAGGGAGGAAGTATTAACTTATGTAAAGAGCTTGACATAATTTCCACTTGTGTATGCTTCTCATTCTTCTACTCTTGCACAATTTAAACAAATATTGAAGAAAACCCATTAGTGCATAAAGTGAAGTTGTCTACAAATTTTGTATGTATCCCGAATATATATATATATATATATATATATATATATATATATATATATATATATATATATATGACTGTTGTTGTGCATATCAGTTCGCATTTTAAGAGTTCGCATTTTAAGAGTGCAGATCGGACATGTCACCTGATGGTGAGCGTAGAAATTATCGGCGAAATTATAGACACACACTCTCTCTTTTTTCTAAGGTCACCGCTAAGTAACACATGTCAGGTCCACACTTTTAAAATACGAGCTGATCAGCACAAGAACAGTACCGTGAACAATACTGTGTGTATATATATATATATATATATATATATATATATATATATATATAATGAAAAGCAAGAATAGATATGAAAAAAAATGTTACAATTGTACGGTTTAGTACTCTTGTTATTTTCCTCGTGTCTTCCTTTTATACTTTTGGAGACCCAAACATTAGCACAAGTGAATTATTATTCTCTCATGATGAGATTACAAGCAACACATCTAAACAAAATTGTTTCAAACTCCCATGTGCAATAAATGATTGTACCTACAGTTAAAAGTATCATTTAATTACACTTGAAGTACATAATCTGGTAAGAAAATTTTGTTACAACCACACTTTTCCTTTTTATTTAGCACCATAAGTGTAAAAGTTAATGTCACTTCAACATATAATAGAATAAATGCGAAAAATGCACACTAATTATACACTGCACATTAGTTTTGTACGGGCTAATGTCAAAACGATCCCTCTACAACAGGTTTTTAGTATAAAAAAATCCAACAATAAAAGACTTCCAAAATAAATCAACAATATTAGATCAATTTGAAAAATCTTAAATTGTGGATCGATTTTGGAAATCTTTGGACATCTTGGCTCGATTCTGGGAATTTTTTTAAATGTGGTAGAACGGGACCGTTTGAAATTTTTGATTACTTATTTATCGAAAACGTAAAATGATACTCCCTGCATGCCAAATTAATAGTCTTACTTTCCTTTTTTGTCGTCCCAAACTAATAGTCGCTTTTCTTTTATGTAATCAACGAATCAAATTTCATAATAATGAACAAGCTTTGATTAAATCCTTAAAAACCATCATTTTCAAATGGCATTGATTAATTTGGGATGGAGGTAGTATTTTTTATTTTACATATACGATTATTATAAAATTTCTATTTTCAAAAAGCATTCATCTACATCAATTTTAAATTCTTTAACAAAATACCGGCGAAAAATACTCATCTTACATGTGTTTTTATCTTATTGTTAGAAAACTACTAGAGTGTAAGATATTGTATAATTTTGGTCTCAAAATCTAATTACATATAAGATTTGTATTATAATTATACCTTTAGAGACGCTCTGATCTTTCATATATAAGCCAATGAGTCTAAATAAATTAGTTTGGACAATGCAGCCTAGTAACCATGAGAGTATCACATAATATTCATACATCCCACATATCCCAAGTTTAATAAGAAAGTAACTGAAATTAAAAACAAAACAATGTATATAGTGTAGGAAAGTGCCCAAGGGGCCAAAATATCAATCCAACAGTAAACACTTTCAGAAGAAAATTCTTCATACAATGAAAAACAAAGAAATAGAGAAAGAACAAAACAAAGAACCTCAAAATCTATGCTGAAAAACTTCCAAATGTTACCTCTTACACCTCCAAGTCGAAACCGAGAAAAGCGGCCGATCTTGCCAGCAAATTACGATGCAACCGTGTTCTTCCTTGATCTTATACCCGTCGCAACTATAACCCTGCAACAATCGCCTCGCTTGCAACATACCGTAATAACTTAAAGGCGAAATCCCGAAACCGGCCATGTCAAGCCTTTGAATCCACTTCTCGAGCTTTTCATGCCTCTCTTTCCTCTCGGGTCCCTCGCATGCGATAATGTTCTTGATTTCCTCCCCAAACATCATTTTCTCCACCTTTAACCTCTCCATTGATGTTCTTGGCAATGTAGATTCCAAAGAATCAAACAACGCCGCGTAGTAATACAAACACTCCGATAGCCTCTCCATGAGAGTCGCTCCGTTGTGGTTAGAGTCTTGCTCGGTTACCATCATAACCTTTGGCGACAATCCCCATAACGCGTTGAGGAAGCTATCCATTTTCGGCGTTGATGATAGAGGCGACGACGAAGAGGAATCATGACTAGGGCTATTCTCGAGCAAGTCCCCTAAAGTGTTTTGGTTCATTTGAAGAACCCTTTTCATGTTAACCCCATTTGAGTTTGGTTTTTTCCGGAGGGGCTCATCGTCCGAGGTTAATAGGGTATGCAATTGGAGAATCGCGCTAATAGCTAAAGCCTCCCCGGTTTTCACGCGTAGTTTCTCAATATCGAGATTCTCAAGCTTGCTAACAATGGGATTGAATTGAAAAGGGATATCCAACTTCTCCGCTTCTTCGGTCAAAATATGAGCCATTTTATCCAAAACCTCTTTTAGCTGATGAACGCCCGTGATTCTCAAATGCGGCGGACCCTCGGGCCGCGCGCTCAAATCTTGAAGCAGCGCACACCACTGCGTGGGCTCCGCCGCGTTAAGATCGATAATATGAACCATCTTTTCCCCTTCCATTGCCTCAACAATAGCTTGGTTAGTAATCACAAATGCCACTTTTAAAAACGGAAAAAACTCGAAAAACAACTTTTTCACAAGAATTTCTTCCGAAACCATCGATAACCGCGTCGAATGAAGGGCCTTATACAGACCAGGCCAAGCCTTGAGGATCCTATCCGCAAGCGCCTCAGTAAAATACGACGCAATACGCTGCATTGTGTCTCCATCCGGCGACGCAAGGTGCGAGATTTGATCAAGCGCGAGGTTCGCATTTTCAAGACTACCCGCAGCTACATGATTTGCACAAGTAAGCAATAAATGGATCAAATAAAGACCCCTCTCCTCAGATTTTAGCTCTTTTAGCCAAGGGTATGGTGAATTTAGGCCAGGCGAAAGTGACATCATGGGAAATATTTGAAGAGGTGATGATGTTACACTTGATGATCCATCTTCTTGAAACATTGGACCAAAAATTAATGCAAATTTTCAAAGTGTATCAAAACTCTTCAAGAATGAACCAAATTTGCATCAAATACAATATGATTATTTTGCCAAACAGATCTTAAGCTATAAGTAGCTCAGAACAAGAAAACCCAAAGAAAGGTTTTGCTTCAAAAACTCCAAATTAGACAAAATGAAAGGAAAAATCCAATCTTTACCCAAAAATCTCAAATGGGTATACCAAAAACCTACTCAATTCAAAAAACAAACACAAAACTCACATAGAAAAAAACAGAGTAACAGTACCAAAACCCTTGCTAATTTGATCCTGAAAAACTCACCAACCAAACCAAGAACCAAAAATTCCTTTCTGGGTTTTCAAATTGAGCAAAAACCCATATCAAATCTTATAAGAAGTTGCTAACTTGGTTTCTTGATCTGTGGAGTTAGAATCTTTAGTACAGAGGTTTTGTGAAGAAAACAAGGGTTTTCTGTAGATTATGTAGTCAGAAAGAGAGAGGGGATAGAAAAAGGAAAGAGTTAAAGGTGGGCAGTCAGGTTTGGAATAACATCTGCGTGGCTTAATTGTTGACACTATATGAGGTGGGTGGGGTTAGTTTTTGTCGTTACTGTTTAGGGTGTCCTTGCAGAGGAATATGGAATTTGTGAGAAGGAGAGCCCTTGCTTTTTCACTCTCCTAGCAAAATTTTAATTTATGTGTTGTCTTTTACCTTTTGGGAATAGTATTTCTCCACACCCTTTGGACATTGAAAGACCATTGTATCCTTAAATTTATAAATTTTAAATGTTAAATTTTTTCATCTTCAATTAAAATAAATACATTTGATAAAAAATAAGAATTTATATTTTCAATAAAAAAAATTAAAAAATATTATTCGCGTCAGTGATATGTATAGGTGGTCCGAACATCTATACATACCGTTGGCACAAACCATTTTTTTTAATATATTGGTCCGCATCAGCAGTATGTATAGATGGTCGGACTGCCTATATATACCACTGGTGGGGACCATTTTTTTAAATAGTAAAAATATTATTTTTAACTAAAAAAATAAAAAATGAAATAATTTATTTTAAATAAAAAGAAGAAATAGTTTTTGTAATAAATAAAATAAACAGTTTTTAACTAAAAAAAATAAGATTTTACGTTTTATAAATAATTTTTTTTATATATATAAAAAATAGTTTTTTTTATTGAAAATATAATTTTTTATTTTTTATCAAATGTATTTATTTTAATTGGAAGTGAAAAAATTGGACATATAGATTTTATAAACCTAAGGGCACAATTGTCATTTACTACCAAATGGTGTGGGGGAAGACAGAGGGTGTGGAAATAGCTATTCCCTAGTTTTTTTATCATTAATTCTAGATCGATCCTCATTTTGAACGCATTAGGTGTGATTTATTGACGTGTTGTATTCGTATTGGCTCGTGTTTAAACCTCACTCTAATGATGTACACTGGGATCCAAATACAATACAATATGGGTGCAACACGTCAGCAAGTCGCACCCAATGAGTCGAAAATGAGAGTCGTCGTAGAAGGACTCCTTTTTTTAGGAAATACAAGCCGACTCACGAATTTGACGCATTTTGTGCGTTTCATTGATGTGTTGTATTTGTATTGATTTTTTTTATGTCTTATTCAACGGAGTCCATGTAAATTCTAAAAATGAACTAATGCAGATACGATACGGCAACGAGTGATACAAAATGAGTGAGCTGCGTGAGTTGGTGTAGAATTACTTTCAGTTTTAACCCCTCACTCAATAATTCTGATTGAGTAATTCTAGGTGAAGTCACGAATCCATCTCATTTTGTGTGATTCACTAACGTGTCGCGTTTGAATTGGTTCGTATCTAGGGTCCACTGAGTATCAGTGAAAAAACGAATCAATACAGACACGACACATCAGTGAGTCGCAAAAAATGAGTCGGATTCGTGAATTGGCATAGAATTGCTCATTTTAATTTGTAGAAGATTCAACTATATTTTGCGTGGTATACCGATGTGTCATGTCTATATTGATTTAAAGTTTATAATTCACTGATTACGGACTTAACATGCCAGTGTTTGCAGGAAATATATCGAAATTTTGTGTCACCCTAGAATTACTCGGTGGTTTTGGACTTTAAGTTGCAATATTAAATACACTGTTATAAAAAATCCGCCTAGGCACGCCTAGGCTTAAGGCTTGGGAGAAATGCCTCGTCTTACGCTTTTCACGCCTTATTCTTGGTAAAACCCTTAAGGCGCATTTTTTTCTAAAAATAACAATGCTTTAGTGAAACGATGTCGCCTTTTAGAGAATTTTTGTACAAACCGGACCATTATCTCATCCAAAATAATCAAATAGTATTTTAATTTGCATATATTCAGACATATTTTTATGATATGTGAAATTTTTGTATTTTAAAAGCCTTGTTATGGTTAAAAAAATATTAAAATATATTAAGAAGGTCTAAACGCCTAGGTCCGCCTAGGCTTCTAAGGCTTAAGGTTTGGCCTCCACGCCTCAATCACCCCCCGCGTTTTTTAGAACATTGATTAAATATTAGTGTTATTTAGGGTTTGATCCCCATGAATGATTTGATATTGATTATTCTCCTCAATATTTTGACATTTTGGGATCAATCACTAAAAGTCACAAAAAGTGTGACTAAAAATATTCGGTAAGACTTTTTGCGACACTTTTACATCGCAAAAAGTGATTTTGGGCGTCAAACTCAAGAAATGAAATTATAGGAGTCAAACTTAATATCGAAAAAGTTATGGGGTCAAACCCTAATATATATCAAATTTAATACTCACTCCATCCAAATAAATAATCGTCGTTTGAAAGTAAAATATTTTAACACAGTTTATTTACTATCCAAATTTATCCTCTTAATAATGATGAATATATTTGAATGCAAGACATTTACTTGAACTATTTATTCTTATCTAGTTTTATATATTATTTTTACGACAACGAATATTATTTTGGAACGCATTAAAAATGAGAGCACAATTATTAATTTGGGATGGAAAAGTATAATTTAGCGAGAAGTCATGCGCCATATAATAATATTGTTATGTTATAAAACATAAAATAACAATGACCATCTAATTAAGTTATACATAAATTATAAAATACCAGGGGTTATTTAACACTCACAATATATTTGAACTATAATTATTAAATCGGCTCATGATGTCAAAACTGTTAATGCACAACATATTTTTACACACAAAAAAAAGTCCACTTCTAAAGATATATAAAAATTGATTTAAATTTTTCACATTATCATTTATGTGCATCTAGCGAATACCACTTGTAGGAAAATAATATCATTAAAATTTATGATTGATTTCAAAAAATCTGTATTGATTTAAAAAATTCATTTAGAATTTTTTTTATAATTTTTTATTTTATAATAGAGCACAAGTTTTGCTAATATTATATACACAAAAGTAAGTGTGTGTGTGTGTGTGTGTGTGTGTGTGTGTGTGTGTGTGTGTATATATATATATATATATATATAGAGAGAGAGAGAGAGAGAGGATCTTATGAGGTCCTCCACTTTGAGATTTCTGAACGAGGATCATTTTTTTAAATAGTAAAAAAAATATTTTGGGTGATTTTTTTTTAAAGATTTTTAAACATTTCAATAGCGCCATGTAAAAAAATCAGTTCAAAATAATTTTTTTTACTATTTAAAAAAAATCGGTCAAACTTTGTGAGTTTTTAAGAAATTAAAAAAAACTTAAAAATTGATACAGTTTGACCCATTTTTTTAAAATAATAAAAAAATTTATTTTGAGCTGATTATTATTTTATGATCCGATTTAAATGTTTAAAAATAAAATAAAAAAAAATCGGTCAAAAAATATTTTTTTACTATTATAAAAAAATAAACCTCGTTCAGGATCTCAAATATACTACATTTGATCCTCTCTCTCTCTCTCTCTCTCTCTCTCTCTCTATATATATATATATATATATATATATATATATATATACTTACTGAAGAGACAAGTTTCCAAAAAAATTCTCTCTCTTCTCTGAGACCAGAACAAACTTTTTGACAATTTTGTCATTATCTTGGGTGGATAGGGAATCGTGGCTGGCCAAAAAGAGTTTTTATATTCTTAAATTTCACTTGAATCCAAACATGCCCTAACAAAGCCAAACAAATGCCATCAGTTTTTTTTGTTTGGTTGTGAGGTGGAGTGGGAAATTGAGAGAAAAGCTCTGAATATCCTTCCAAATTTTAATTATGTTATTGTGTATTTTGTGCAATGCCAAAGGGGTTGAGGTTGTTATTATCTTCTCATGTTAAAGACAAAGAGACAAGGAGGCTGGGAAAAATCCAAAAGTAGATGGAGCATTTATTAATTTGGGGAGTCCCTAGGTGTCTTTTTTTTAAAAACCCTAGTGGGCTTATTTGCTATTTTTGAAATATGACCAAGTGCAATAAATTCATTTATGGATTATGTATTCTTTTTAAGATATCTTCTTAACCAATTTTTAATGGGCTTATTTAATAAAGGGCAAACTTAGTGTACGACGCTCTAGTCACTCCGAGATACTGAGGGGTTATTCTCGCGTTTTGCGACTTGAACTTGTCACCTCCAGATCATAATTGAACAACCTTATCGTTGCTCCTGATCGCAATCAAATACTTTTCTAAGAAAATAGGTTTTACTCAGGTTGTTGAAAAATAATTTTTAGGTTGCATTTATTTTTTCACCTGAATTTGAAATCTGAAAAATGTTTGTTTTTATGTCTGTCTGAGTGAATGTAGTTAGACTGATTCATATTTCAGATGTAACTCTACCTCTTAATCATTAAGGATCCGTTTGGTTGCCCTTATATGCCATGGCAAATGGGGTATTTGCCTACAATTTGGTGTATTTGGTACAAAAATTTACCTACAAGTTATTTGACAATGTACAACACCTCCTATGCATAAGGTGTGACAAATTTTGTTTACCTATTTGAGTGAGAAATATTTGCCAACAAATTTGTTAACTTCCTAAACTCTTTTAATATTTTAAAAAACAATTTAAAAGTTGTTTTAAATAATTAAAAAAATCATTATGAATATATAAAAATTGTTTCGTAATGTTTTAAAAACTGTTTTTAATATTATAAAAAATTGTTAAGAAAATGTTTTACAATTTTTTTTAAAACCGTAATATAAAAATATTGTAAAAACTGTTTTTAACATTTTTAAAAACGGTGTTTAATATATCATAAAAAATGTTTTAAAGTTTTAAAAAACAATTTTAAAAGCTCTTTTAAATTGTTAAAAAAACTGTTTTGTAATATTTTAAAAATTATTTTTAATATTTTAAAAAATGTTTTTAATATCATAAAAAATTGTTAAGAAAATGTTTTACAAATTTTTAAAAAAACCATAATATAAAAATATTGTAAAAACTGTTTTGAATATAATATATAAACAATTTTAATGCTTTAAAAACAAAATTTAAAAACTGTTTTAAATAATTAAAAAAATTGCTACGAATATTTAAAAACTATTTTGTAATGTTCTAAAAACTGTTTTTAATATTATAAATAATTGTTAAGAAAATGTTTTACATTTTTTTTAAAAAACGTAATATAAAATATTGTAAAAACTATTTTTAACATTTTTAAAAACTGTTTTGAATATAATATAAAAAGAGTTTTAAAGTTTTAAAAAACTATTTTAAATAGTTAAAAAAACTGTTGTGAATATTTAAAAACTGTTCTTAATATTATAAAATATTGTTAAGAAAATGTTTTACAATTTAAAAAAAACATAATATAAAAATATTGTAAAAATTATTTTTTACGTTTTTGAATATAATATAAAAGTTGTTTTTAAATAAACTAATTGGATTGACTTTAATTTCGCCCAATGGTTGTTTGATAACGTCATGTGAAAAAACTAGGTAAAATTTGCTTAGGCAAAATTTGTCATGCTCACTTTTTTTACCATTGTCAACCAAACGAACCCTAAGAGCCAAATATAGCTGTTAGCCTCTTAATCATTTAAAAAAATAAATACTTTTTGGTACCTCTTTAAATCTGAATAGTTCACATTCAAACTTAAGAGGTAAAAACAAACATCACCTTAGTCTTGTGATGTTATCACCTATTATCACATACATGGTGGTGATAATGAATGGTATGGCTACCATTTATGTGGCATTGCCATGTTAACGAGCTAAGAATGCACAAGTAATAACACTATTTTTGTATATAATGTAACTCTTGGGTATTTTGTTGTATATGATAATAAGATGGACTATAAATTAATTGAAATGGTTTGTTAAGAATTAAATATAATTTAACTCTTTTAATATAAGAAAATGTATATGGGTTTTGACATCCGTTTGTTACGGACGTTTGAAAATTAATACACACAAATTATTTCAAGATTTTGACCCTTGATTTAGACAAAGAGTATCACTACAAATACACACTTTTATACACATTTTTCATACACGCCTAATAAGACAAGGCTGTAAGGGATTGTACTCTGTATTCTGACGGGATTAACAACAACAAGGTATAGCATTTCAATGCACCGTGTATGGAAATCGTGTACAAAAGTGTCTCTATGTATGTTTATCCTTAAACAAAGAGTACAACTACACAGACACACTTTCATACACGTTTTTCATATACGCCTAATCAGACAAGGTGTAAGGGGTTATACTCTGTGCCCTGGCGGGACCCACAACAACAAGCTATAGCATTTTAATGCACCGTATATGAAAATCGTGTACAAAAGTGTGTCTACGTATGTTTATCCTTTGACAAAGAGTACCACACTTTCATACTCGTTTTTCATACACGCCTAATAAGGCAAGGCTGTAAGGGGTTGTACTATGTGCCCTAGCGGGATCCACAACAACAATGTGTAGCATTTTAATGCACCGTGTTTGAAAATCGTGTACAAAAGTGTGTATATGTATGTTTATCCTTAGACAAAGAGTATCACTACACATACACACTTTCATACACGTTTTTCATGCACGCCTAATAAGATAAGGCTGTAAGGGGTTGTACTATGTGTCCTAACGGGATCCACAACAATAAGGTATAGCATTTTAATGCACCATGTATGAAAATCATGTACAAAAATGTGTCTATATATGTTATAATAAGTATTTACACTCACAATAAATACTACAACTACTTTTAGTCTATTGTCCTCTTGTTTTTCTCTACTTTCCAATACTGTGAGCGTAAATATTTACACTTAAATTTTGTTTAACTTTTTTTTTTTTTTTTTGGTGATTGTAAATATTTACAACCTTATTTCACATCCTTTTCTTTTTCTTATGCTTCTAACTAAATATTTAATGTTGTAGTGGCAAATATGTCATAATTTTATTTTTCAGCTAATATGTAAATAATTAAGTAAATCTCAACCTTCTATTTAAAAAATGAAGGTTGATGTTTATCCACATAATTGATCATAAATTTAAATTTTCAAATTGTGATTTATTCACCGTTTGGAGATAGCTATGACCAAGGATGACTCCATCAATATTCAAATAATAAATACTGAACGAAACCACACCATGCAGCTTTGTCATCTAGCTTTATCTGTTTGGTTGGTTATTTTTAGCTTTGACCATAAAAATTTAAAAACAATTTTCATCTGAATTTGAATGTTATTTCTGATTCTTAAGCCATTCAAGTGAGCGTGCCGGAGTGGTTATCGGGCATGACTAGAAATCATGTGGGCTTTGCCCGCGCAGGTTCGAATCCTGCCGCTCACGTGACAATTCGTATTTTTGAATCGGATAACAAGAAAATAATGATTTTTTTAACATGACTCAAATTTTTTTATTGAACTCGCATAGAACGAGTCACGACTAACACGATTTCATAAGTTTATTACTAAATTAAATATAAATATACACGAAAACCTGAATAAACACAATCCACACAACAAAACATGATAACACCGCTCGTAATTTTGACACGAACACGAAATATCATAACAATTTCGAGTCAATTTCATGGCGTGTTGTTTCTAAAATTATCACCCTTCTTTTCATGTAGTTAGGTGATTAAAAGGGTTTTTATTATGAGTAAAGCTAGGGAGACCCACAAAAAAACTCATTTGGTAAACCCAGTAAATAAGACAAAAATGGGTACAAGTTTTTAATGCACATTTTGAGGCCCTGGCGGGACCCACAACAATAAGGTATAAGCTTTTAATGCAATGGGTTTACGAAATGGGTTTTTTTGTGGGTCTCCCTAGATTTATTCTTTTATTATTTAACATAATGAATCACTATCATACATTATTATTACTTTTTGCTTGGACACCTTGGTCTTTAACGTTTTGGTATTTAAGACAGCATTAGTATATATCTAATTTTTCAATGATGTATATATGCATTTTTATAAGTTTTTTTGGGGAACAATTCGAAATTGGTACATTATAGGGCTCATTTCACTTCATAAAGTATTCAATTACATGAATTTGTGAATTTATCATTTATATTTTTAGAATTTAATTGCTTGGTTTCTTATGTAGTTGTGACAATTCGTATTTTTGGGTCGGGTCACGCGACGACAATGATTTTTCGTTTAACACGATATGATTTTTGTATCGGAACCGCATAGAACACGACACGACTGGCACGATTTCATAAGTTTTAAACTAAATTAAACATAAATAGACTCGTAGCAACTATCCGCGTAATTGCGGGACTCCCGGTTTGAGAATAAGACCCGAATTTGAAAATAGGCACACTTACACTTGAAAATTGTCACTAGTGTGCCAAAAGGAAGAGATAGAGACTTTTAGCGTAGTTATGCGTTGGGTTGGGTCATGCGTTTAGTATTGCACTTAGGTGGGAGGTGAGATACTTATTGCATGTGAGAGCCGACGGGTGGCATTTATTACGAATTAACTGCATCATTATTTATTGTTATTGAAAGTTAATTCTTGTTGTGTTAGGGTGTTGATCCAAATTATTAAATGTCCCCTTAAACACCTCCCCCCCCCCCCCCCCCCCCCCGGCGGGTATTATAACTCTATAAATAGGTTAACAGGATTGGGCGGTTATACTTGCGGTTGTGGCAATCCAACTTAGGATTCGTAGAATTGAAGTCGCTGGTTCATTATAGCTGTCAGCATATTCAGAGTTAAGTGGAAGGGTTAGCTTTGTACTCTATATGTATGTCAATTGGGATTTTGTAGTTAGAATCAGTGGTTTTTAAATAGTGGATTCAGTTTTCACAGTTTACTATTTATGTTCATCATCTCCTATTGAATCTTGTATTGTGTTGATTTTAATTTACTATGGTTTGTAGTTTATGTTGATACTGAGAATGATTTAAATTGTTTAGACATCCCCGATATTTTATGTGCGGCCTAATCAACCAGGTGTAGAAAATTATGGGTTGTCACAATAATATTAAATAAAGTCAAGGTCCATAAAGTACTGCATTCTTCCAAATAAAGCGCTATCTAACCAAATTATTTCTTATTAGACATTTTTTTCGACAAAAAAATATATATCACAACCCCATTATACACACACCCACACAAAGAGAGTCTCCTATAAGAACTCTTCTATACATATTTTCATACAAACTGTTTTTTTAAAATAGTAAAACATAAAAAAAAAATTATGAATGTTTTTGTAAATAATCTCCTCACTATGAAGATCATATACAAAAAGTTTCTTAAAAAAAATCATCTTTTTACTATTTAAAAAAAATGATATGCAAAAATAATGAACGAATGCATTTTTGGCCGTTGAAATCTTTAATGTTCATCTAACCCACTTTTCAATTGAATATTTTGATGAATTTTTTTTTTAGAAGATCTCGTCGTGAAGATCATCTCCAAAAAAATCAATATTTTACTATTTTTGAAAAATGGTCCTCACAAGGGTTCACATCGTAGTCCGCACATGAGACAGCCTATTTATTTATATATTTTTAATCAAAACAAGATTTTTTGTTTCCATAGAAAGGAAAGAAACAGCTGGGACAAATAGAAACAAACCTTAATTACAAAAAAACTCACTCCTCTACATTGGCCCTCCACTTAAGCCAAGGTGGTGGGGTGTTATCTTTTTGTTTTTGTCTATTCCCCTTGTTTTCTTTAATACAGCCCAGTACACAGGTTCTGTCACCCTGGCAGGTTTAATTCTATTATACAGATAGTATTCAAATTTTTTAGATTACCACATATACTCCAGCAGCTTAATTTGCTTGAGTATACAACCAAAAATTTCTGTTAAAACAATTAAAAAACTGATTTTGTGATAGTGTTACATCAGGAGAGATTATCAGGGATTAATCACTTTTATGTTAATGAAAACTTGATTTGCTTTAGTTGGTTGGCCTTTTATGTCTTTTGTAAGTCTTTAATTAAACATTTAATCTAAATCTTTTTTTTTGGTTTTTCAAAAATCTCTCACCATATAAAATACTCGAATAATTCTATGGAGAGAGCAATTGTACTATAATAATTTTATGGAAACATCATTTTTAAATTTTGCTGACACTCTGACCATCTTCACTGCATTGATCAGTCAAATTTTATTCATTTATATAGAATATACTGAAATAGATTATTTTTGAACTATTTTATTATATCATGTGACAATATTAGAAGCCTCGATTTTTATTACTATCATCAATCTCTCTCACTTCTTTTATATCTCTCTTCAATTTTATTACTCATTTATTTAATTCCCTTCGTTTATATCTTATTTTTCTCTCTCTTTTTACTTATTTTCCCTCTATTGCTTTTAATTTATGCTGATTTTATTAATCGCAGTTTTAAAATTATCTGATTACCGCTTAGGGCTGAATACCAGTTACAATGATTTTAAGCCGACTCATGATTGCCACACAGTGACGCGTCGCGCCTGCATTGGCATGTGTCTAGATCCACTATTGTTGAACATAGACACGAGAAAATACGAATGCAATACGCCAAAGTGTCGAAATTATGAATCGGTATTAAAAAACTACATCAATCAATACATTAAGGACAAATCACTCGTCAACAAAAGTGTCGATAAATTGTGTTCCCGTACTCAAAACACTCACATACACTTTGTTTTCCTGAACCCTAAACTCTAGATTCTAAAATACTAAACTTAGATATGGCGGGCTAAATGCGTAAATAGACTAACAATCTTTTGAAAATAAAAGAAATAAGGTGTACTAGTTGCAAAATTTACGTATCTCCCCCAAGCTAAACATACATTGTCCCTTAATGTCATTTCTTTCTCTTATTTAACCTCTTACTATTTTTATTAAATATATTTAACCCTTGTTTTCCCTTATTATCTTTCCCTAATTTTCTCTATGGTACCATACTACCATAGAATAACCTCAGTTGTGGTGGTGTTGCAAGAGGACGTAAATAAATAGATACACCTAGGGCGTGTTTGATAACAAAGTTGAAAAATAACTGAAAATTAGTTCAATTTCACATGAAGTTAGAAAATGAAGGGAAAAAGATAAGACTAACATAATCTTACTTTTAGACTTTTACATGGAAATCAATTTTTGGGATTTGGGTAAGAAATGTTTTCCATGAAAATGATATACATATGAAATACTTTTCATATTTATGACTATTATTTTTATAGAACGTATTTGAGATCAAGCACTGAAAAAGTAAAATAGGAACCAAAATTACTATTTTCCATGAAAAATAATTCCGTGACAATCAAAGAGACCCATAGTGTTTGTCAATACCTTAAATAAGAAACAATGCAACATAGTAAACATGAAGAAACAAGTAAAGAAAATTAAATTGAAAAAGAAAAAGAAAAATATTTAACTATGAATAAAAAAAAAAAAGGTAACTTTGACTTGGATACCTCACTAATGGTTAAAATTAGATTTCGGCACTATAATTGTTTTATTCAAAATTCGATATTTTTTCATCGCTAAATGTCTCTTTCAACTGCAAAAACTTCACATTCAACAACAAAATATGCAAGGAATAGGTACCACAAAGCCTAAACAACAATTATGATAAGGTTTATTTTCCTTCTGGAGTCCACTAATTAGAGGTAATTTTATGTTAGGGCCCAAACTATTCCATATTATGGCCTTGGGGTCAATTTTCACTTTTAGCAGTGTTTTCAATATATTTACAACACCCGGAGCGTTTAACGTGAAAATTGACCCGACTTCGGACCTAACTTAATATTACCCATAACACCTGGACCGAAAAGTACAAAAAAAATAAAAACTAACAATAATACCAAAATCTATTTGCTAGATGCAAAAGTAGGTACCGATGTACCCAAGGCAAAAAAATCCTAAAAATATAAACGTCTATCTGAAGCTGTCTCCGATGAACTCTCCTCTCGAATCCCATGGTCGTTTTTCAAATGACTTTCCAATGACACTGCGCTTCTCATTTACGGTCCCATCCTCACGTTTGTACTCCGGAAAATAATCCAAAAAAGTTTTGTTTCCTAGCTCATCAGTTCCACTGAACAAAAAGTTCCTCACCAAGTCCTACATAAAACAAACAATAATTCAATGTTCAGCATAAAAGTCCTAACATTGCTTGCTTATATATATCATGGTCATTTGAGCATGTCGAGTTATATTATGAGACACAAGCGTGTCCGTGTCCGTGTCCGTGTACGTGTACGTGTACAATGACAATCTTCCGACGCTCCTTTTCACGTGTCTATAACTTAAATATAATATTAACATGGCAGACACTTATTTTCACGTGTACACTTTTGTATAAAAATAAAAATTGTACCCAGTACACAAAGTTCCTCCTTAACTGCAGGATTTGGGCGGGGCAAATGTTGGCTTGCCTTACCCCCATTTATGGAGAGGTTGCTCTCATATCTTGAAACCGAGACCAACCATAGCTTGAGCGAGGGCATTGCCATCACACCAAGGAACGACCTCTTACACTCAATGTACAAGTATATAAAAATATTAGTTGAATTAGTTGCAAAGTTTTTGTTTAAGAAATATACCCCAATGGCACCCGAAAGGTCTCCCTCCGCTCTATGGTTCTCCACGATAGTTCGTATTTTATCTTTCTAATAATTTTCATGTTCTGCTTTTAAGATTTTATTCATTCTTTTCAATAAGTATTCAAACATGTATTTTTTTCCCTTTTCATGTTCTTGTAAATTTATAATAATATATTTATTTATCGACGTGCCCCCACCGTGTCGTGACCTATTTTTATTAGATTTTCCATGTCGATATCCGTGCTTCTTAGATGAGACAAATGACAAGTTTAGGTTTAGTTTATGAATAAATATATTATGAGAAGGTTTCTAAAATTACAAATTAACCTCAATCAAAAATGGCACCCTAGTATCTCGCCATATCCCCTTTAGTATCCAGCTTATATTCGAAAATTAAAATAAATGGTGCAAAGATACATATTCATTTATCCTGATTTATTTTATTTTTCGGATATGCCTCAGATATCAAGCATATATCTGTGTATGCGATACACAGTACGGGAGCCCTACTTTATAAAGAGGAAGTAAAGGGCCCACTAATTTAAGAATAATACCTTAGCAACAGTTTCCCCAATTAACCGTCTAAGTAGTCCATAACCGGGATCCTGTTTTCAGAAATTGCATCAGCCAAACAAATAAGGAGAAATAAACGGAAGAATAGGAAGCAAGAACAATATATATGTGTATATATATATATTAAACATGTGTATATGTATGTATATTAAACATGTGTGTGTGTATGCGCCTACATTAGGCGTAGCATAACTCATTATGCATGCTTCAATAAATATCAGCTTCAAGCACTAACTTGTCATACCATAGTCTTTCAAGAGTTCTTGCATACTTCTTACTAAATTAATCAATCTACAGTTATATTGAAATTATGTTTTCATTAAAAATCAATGAGATCAATTAATAGGTTCGCAAGAATATATGTCGTAAACCCCTAAAACCAATAACAAGGATTTGACAAACATGATCTTGTAAATGTAACAAAGATAGGAAAAAGAAGAGCATTTGCCATCACAGGTGGTAATTTTTAACGGAATTCGTTAAAAGGACTCAAACTCGACATGAAGGGTTAGTTGGCCATAGCTTGATACGAACACAAGACGTTAACAAGAATAATGAACATGTTGAGTTGGTGTTTCTAGCATATGAAACACAATTAATCAGTATTATAAACAGAACATGTCTACTTTTTCCCTTCCTTCTCATGATCTAGTATTGTATGTATTCTCGTAAAATTAGATTTTTTTTACTTGGTTTGCTAGAAATTAGAATAAATGGAGTCTTAGTTTATGGGAAAAAAGGCAGTTTCAGACCTGGTACTGGCGCTTTAGCATCGTGATAGCGGGTTCGAGCCAAAAAGTGATAAACCCATTTCCGATTCATTACGAGTCATGTATAGTTTGAGGTGTGCCATATCGAGTTGGTGTAGTATTCATATCATGTATTCGGTATATACATCAGGTTCGTGTCGTGTATGACCAGGTTTGTGTCACCCATTTATCTTAGTGTGTCTAAGGGGTCAACCCATTATGACCCGAAAACCATTAAAAGTCAGACCCATTGACTGAGAATTTCGTAATTCATGTCATGTCCAATTTTACCAAGTCTAGGCAGTTTCGGTCAGAGGGAAAACTCCTAGTCCTAGTTTCTAATTTACGAGTAGGGTTGGATGTGAGAAAGTGGAAGGTGAGGGATCGCACCGGGCCCGCTAGCCTATTTACATATAAAGGGGCCTATTACAATTTCTACAAAGGGGCTTGTAAATTTTTTATAAATTTGAGAACAAGCCCTGCTTACGAGTTATTCATGTTGACTCAAACATGACGTGTGTAATAAAGCAGTCGGGTTTGTGCCAAGTCATTTCACATGATTAGTAAACAAGTAGGGTTAGGGTTAACTAATATATAACACGAGAGGGACACAGCACAACCCGAGCTGATTGACACCCTTGACAAAAACTAACCTTTTCCGTTCTCCACGATAGGTATCTATGTTGTGCTTCACGGTTGCAAATAATTTTAGAAGCATCGGTTTCCTCTTCGGCTTGGTCCATCAGCTCAAGCCATGCCTACAAATGCAACAAAAAGTTGTAATCCACTTAAAATACATCACTCATTACACATCTACTTGAATGGATTTAATGCATAAGTAAATGGGTCATTTGACCTTTGGACCCCATTTGTTATGTTGTATATCAATTTGGGTACCAAAGTCTTACATATTATGACTTTGGGTACCATTTTCACTTTTTTTAACACTTTTGTGAAAAGAATGTCACAAAAAGTAAAAATGGTACCCAAAGTGATATCACGTTCTTAAGCACGGACACCCAATATGGGTGTTGTGTCTGACATGACACGGACACGTTGACACGACAAATCTCAAAAAATTAGGACACGACATGGCGCGTCAAATAATTTTTCTTAAAATTACATATTTATAGATATATCAAAAACAATACTTAGTTGTCAAACTAATTTATCAAATTTAACATGGTTAGATATTTCATAAATACAGATAAACCGTAACTTAAAAATATGCATTGAAATCAAATAATAAACTAAATTCATTATTTTTAACCTTTTTTTCTAATTATTGAGGAACTCCTAAAAGATTTAGTTTTACATGGTGACACTAAAATGTCTTTAAGTTCATTAATTTTGGCGCCCCTCCGTGTCCACAAAGTGTCCGCCTTCTTTAAAATGTCAAACAAGTCCGACATGCCATGTGATGTGTCGGGCACGTGTCCGAGCGTGTCATACGCGTGTCGGAGTGTCCGACACGGGTACGTCACCTCCATAGAAGTGCCCATGCTTCCTAGCGTTAAACTTTAGCACCAAAGTGATATACGACATAACAAATGGGGACCAAAGGCTACTTGACCCTAAATAAATAAACATCATGACAGTATTAAAAACAAGTGTTCTAAGTTACCTTGTAGTAATCCATGAATGCAGAATATAATACATCATGGTTGCTCTGAGTTGAAGAGAACTTGGTCCATATAACTACTGGTGAGAAAAATCTCAAAGACTCACTAGTAATCTTTCCTCCCCAAGGTAAAAGCTGCACGAAATCTGTGTTAAGTCACCACACCATTATTTTTTATTATTTTTTACATTATAAAAAATGAGTTTTCGGTTTCAAAATACTATACTTTATAAAGTAATAGTAGCAAAAATGTTAACTCACCTCGGCATACTTGACGCCAATAGGAATTATGTTTTTATAGTACTTCTCCTTGTACACTTTTTGATTAATGACGTCATGCAAAGGATTAAGGTCCCTGTAATGATTAAAGAAAGTTAAAATCCATAGTCTCCAAATGATTTAGAGTATTCAATAACTAAAATTCAATATTTAACTTCGACATTTGACATGCAAAAAATTAGATCCTATTGTATATTTGTAATAATGTAGCGTTATCATCTAAGTTTGAAATGCATGGCATGATTCACAATTATGCACTGTTATAAAGAGACAAAAAGGGAATGGGGGGGGGGGGGGAGGGAGAAGAAAGGAATAAGAAAGCATATGTAAGAGAGTAAATTACACATTTGGCCCCTAAACTATTTTTGATAGCAAATTAGCTCTGAAACGAATTAATTGGTTCAACAATGCCTGACCATTAGTTTCGACTGTTAACTATGACAGAAAATGGCTATGCGCATTGCACAGTGACTCTTTTTAAGGGAAATAGGGTTCTTATGAGTATTGGAGGGTACAACTGTAATTTAACTAAAATTTAATGTAAAAAAAAAAGAAACAGAAACAGATAGGCATCTCACCGAAACACAGAAACCACAACTCCACCCCAATTTACCCGGAGATCCAACCCCACCCGACCGGCAGTCTAACCCCACTAAACAGATGTCTCTCTCTCTCTCTCTCTCTCTCTATATATATATATATATATATATATATATATATATATAATAATGCTCATGTGCGGACTAGTCCGCATTTTAAGAATGCGGACCGGACATGTGTCACCTAACGGTGCGCCTAGAAATTATCGCCTAAATTATAGGTACACTCTTTCTCTTTTTTGGGCTCACCGCCAGGTGACACATGTCCGGTCCGCATTCTTAAAATGCAGACTAGTTCGCACAAGAACAGGACTGTATATATATATATATATATATATATATAGAGAGAGAGAGAGAGAGAGGGAGGCTCCTGTGCACACTAAGTTTGCAAACGTGTTGGCGCGCACCTATTTTTTTTAAATATTAAAAAAAAATTGAGTTGATTTTTTTTATGTGATATTTAAACATTTCAAGGGACCCATATAAAAAACATCAACTCAAAAAAACTTTTTTTGCTATTTTAAAAAAATCGCTCAAACTTTCGAAGCTTTTAAAGTGCTTTAAAGCAGCGAAAGTTTGACCGATTTTTTTAAAATGACAATATTTTTTTGAGCTGATTTCTTTTATATGGGTCTCTTGAAATGTTTAAATATCACAGAAAAAAATCATCTCAAAAATATTTTTTGCTATTTTAAAAAAATGATGTGCAAACTTAGTACGCACAGGAATTTGCCTATATATATATATATATATATATATATATATATATATATATATACATCCTGAAAATTGATATATGGGGAATTCTGTGAATCGGTTTGAATGAAAGCATAATATTTGCAATGAGATCAGTGACACTAAACAGATGCGCATCTCCAAATATTCCGTCGATAGTTAACAGTCCAAACTAACAAAAGGGCTTCGTTAAACCATTTTGTTACTTTAAGGGTTGATTTGTAACTAAAAATAGTTTATGGGCCATTTCGGAACAATTGTGACAGTTTAGGGACCATATGAGTAATTTGCTCTATTGAATACAACTTATGCAAAATTTTAGATCAATTCAAGTGACACTAAATAGATATACATCTCCAAATATTCCAATAATTAAATAGTGAACAGAGCAACATATCTAAATATTTCAAACAAACGTAGTCCAACAACTGTCACAAAGAAAATCAAAGGAAACGAGTTAATGAGTTTAAGATTACTTCATGGTGGCTGATTTTTCGGTCTCTTTTGCCTCTCACTTTATATAGTGAACAAGAAAAACATTTTTTCATTCTTAGTAGTGAGTAAGAGCAAATTTTGCTAGATCTTATAGACTTTTATGCTTTAGCTTTGGTCAACTTTGGGTTGTGAGTAATCCAATGCAACACATTTCATAAGAAAATTATTAAAATAACATATCACTTGTTCGAGGATTTCTATTAGGACCTTTTCATAAAAATTCAATGAGACGAGTAGCACCATATAAAAAATTAAAAAAGGGTTTTTTTACCAATTACTCCCGTTTACTAAGTATGTAGTTCAATAGGTCCTAACATCTTTTTTTTGCTCCAACAGATCTCATGAAAAAAGATTTTTGCTCCAATAGGTCCTATTTGTAAACATGTAGTGAATATTTACGATATGTATACCTATTGGGGAAAAAATGTTGTGACGGGACCTATTAGGAGATGTCTTATGTAAATAGGACTTAAGCTCCCATTAAAAATACTACTTTGGAGAGATAATGGCAACAAACTATGGCCCGCTAGCAGAATCAATACTCGGTTTAAGACGTCAGCACAAGGATCATATCGCAAAACGTGGGATTGGGAGAGGTGGGGCATGTGAGGCCATATTTATGTCCCTTTTGTAGGCTTATCGCCTTAGATTTTATATAAATCTCGTTCTCTTATGTTTTATCCGTAAAATCCTATATAACTTTATAACCTCCTTTTGGAATGAAAACAGCGTAGAGAACTAACATTCTTAATCTACATATCATGTGAATACATCATAAAGCCATTTGTTGAAATTTTCTGGAAAAGTAATATATATAAGGAAAAAACTACGACGGCAACCTTTTCAAATACGGGAAAATGCACTTTTTTTTTGCTTTGAGAAGTAAAGGGAAATGCACATTGTAATTGGATTTCTTTATGATTCAAATGCATTTTCCCATGTTATCTACCTGGCATGCAGGTGAGTCACTATGTTTGAGAATTTGACTATGTTTTTAGATGTAAATGAGGAAAATAAGATAGCTTACAACACAACTATGTTAATGTTAGCAGTAGTGAAAAAGTTGGCACAAAAGATAGGCAGGTCAAATTCTGGTTCTGGGAAAACAGCAAAATCCAACACCTGCATGCATATTTTAAAAACAGAATCAGGCCAAATAAAACTTTACATCCTTTGTAACATATAAAGTTATGAAATAATACAGCACAAACCCCTATGAAGACTTAATTTGCAATTCAGATCACGGAACAAAGGTAATTTCAAATGGAAGCAACATTTATCAACATTATTCTTATGTGCCAACCACAAAAAAACATGATACGTTGCAACATGAAGCAGATTCCCAGCTACCAACAATTAAATTTCGAATAAATTACATGTGTGGTCCCTAAAATAAATTAAAAAAGGGAGCTTGGCAAATAAGTCCCGTTTACATACGATGTTCCTCAATGAGTCCCATCAAAAGAAAATTTTCCCAATAGGTCCTATTTCATGTTTTGCGCAAGTTGCATAGGTAGTAAATATTTACTATCTATTTTCAATGGGACCTATTGGAGCACAAATGCTTTCTAATGGGACCAAATGGATCAAAGAAATCTTCATAGGACCTATTTGACTATAAACTTAGCAAGCGGGACCTAATGGTAAAAATCCCTTTAAAAAACTCTACTTAGCCCTTAAAGTATTGAATCGGATGCAATTGAGCCACTCTGTCCTAAATTAGACGTTAACTTAACAGAACATGTTAATTTGTACATGTTAAGAAGGTTTAGTTGGGGGAGCCTTAGGCACAGGGAAAAGACAGAAATACCCTTTTAAAACAGGCATGTGCACTGCATTTTGGACGAAGGGGCTCAATTGACACTGATTATCGACTTAATGGGCACAAAATATACTTTAAGGGCTTAGTAGATTCTTTTAGATACTTTAGGGGCCATACAGGTAATTTGCTCTAAAATTTACGATCAAACTAGCTCCTAACATTTTCAGGATTTTTAATTGCCCTTGTGGGCTCTATATTTTCTGGGAAATCATTTCAATCCATATTTTCAATTGCAATCCATCATAAATAGCTACACTCAAAATCACAACCAAGCACGTGTTTATCAAAGCCTTGCTAAATTAGAAGAACAAATAACACTTGGAGTTCGCAGAAGTTTCAAAACATAATATACATACACAAGAATTTATACTTGAACTGCATATTACTACCATGTTGATGACAAAAGAATAGACCTCCACGACACGATAACACGGTTCGTACCGACACGAAGTTATTGGTTAATGAGTTATGGTTTCGAGGCATATCAACGACAACCAACCCAATAAGACACGACAGTTAGCAGGTTGGATTTGGGTCTTCTTGGGCTTGTTAAAGAGCTAATGTGTCAACCCGTATATGATTTAAAATGATTCATTATCTTAATAAATAATAACAGGTGAACACAACGCAACGCAACACAACACGGTAAGATAACATGACGTGTTTGTATATGGTTTCTTCATATGATAAAAACAAAACAAAAAAAAGGTCACCCGTTTAGACACGAACCCGATAAGACTCGAACACGATAAAACCCGAAACGAACACAACTCAACACGACTCGTTGCATTACAAATTGGTATCTTGTTTTAATCATATGTTTATATTTTATTGGTATCATGTTGTATTGCACACACACATTGGTATCATGATTTGCTCACATGTTTAACAAATGGTTTGTTTTACATATTGGTATTTTTATATCATTTGTTCCTCCATACTTCACTGGGTATTTGTCTGTTTCATGTGTGTAAGTATGCTTAAGAGATTCGAGATTTCAAGACTACATCACATTCAGACAGCTCATGCTTGTCGGACCTGCATATACTAGTCCTTGTCATGTAATTTTAAATCTTGAATTTTATGGGATGAGATTTAGATGTCATACGGCTTGACGGTCCGGCTTAGGCATTTCACTGTTTGGGTTTTGTCCCGGAATAGTTAAAAAGGGAGATTTGTAAGGACAAAATTTCCAATTGAGTCTATGACGTGTTTTTTTAGAAGACGTAGCGGCAAAGCTTCAAAGATACATCATGCCGAGTTTCATTGGTGTACGTTTCACGTCTTCATTCAGATTGCATTTCGAATATCTCTTAGGTATGAACGCATTATGTTTATGGAGTTCGGAAAGAGTTATAAAGGATGGAAACTTATTAAAAATGATTTTAAAATGTTTTAAATCGTTTATTCTGAGCTTATCTGATGTTTAGAGTCGTATAAAACACTGACTTTAGTTTAAGTGGTTCGAACGACATGTGATGTCGTTCGAACGACATCTCACTGTCGTTAGAACGACATGGAGATCTCGTTAGAACGACTTGCCGACTTAACTTTTTTATTTAAGGCGTGTTTCTCTTAGAATTTCGAAGGTGTGCAAAACAAAAATACAGTTTAGAACAGTTTCGTTTTCTACATAAGTTTTCTAAGGTTTTCAAAGTCAACCCATCCTTAGTGTTTAAAGATCCGAGCTTTCATATACAATTGCTATAGAGATCTTGTTTGCACCATCTGGAGTTCGCTCATGTCTGTTGAACATTGTTCGTTGGGTTTTGCGGTGAAGAAAGGTGAAGGCCGTGTTCCAAATCGGAGACGGTTGCAAAGCTGCATCGGTGGATACCGAGGCACTCGTGGATGCGTGTGCTGTGGACGAGTATCGTGGAAGGATTTCTGCGTGGGCACTGTGGAGAAGCGGTTAAAGAGAAGAAAAACATCAAGGCTTGTGGGGATCGAGTCGTTGTGTAAGTCTGTTTGTCTTCCTTTATAAACTGTATCATAGTGATTGTCTAACTTGGGCCGTCCGAGGTTTTTTCCCTTAGTGGTTTCCTCGTACATCCGGCGTTGTGAACTTTACTTGCTTTAATCACCTAGATGCATGTTTAGGATTAAACAAGATAAAATTGGACTTAATTGAAATTGGTGCTTGTTAAAATCTGGAAAAAGTTTTTGAAATAAAAAATTGTTTTCACCTTAAAGCCCATTTAAGAAAAAAGGGGCCTACACAATTGGATGTGATTTATATCATGCCAAAATATAAATAAAAAAATAAAATTCGGGAGATTCAGAAGAAGAAAAAAAATGCAGAGAAAATTTTCCTGGGATATATCTGTGATATGAATGGAGAACATGTGAAAAAAAAAAAACAATAGAGCAGTTCTAAGGAATCAGTCCACATTCACATTGACACGAATAAATTCAAGATTTTAATAATCTCACTGATCCAAAGAGTCCACAATGGGCATATAAATCGCAGCCAGACAAGTTTAATTATGCAGCCTACTAAGAAAGTAAATTTCAATTGATGAGGAAACAGATCAAGGCTTCTAAGAAAAATGACTAGCATGTGTAGGACTAACATGTGGTTACCGGGATCACTAGACTCCCCTACGTACCGCGATCCGTGATCACATGACCCGAAATATGATGGGTTCGAAGTCCAAATCCCCAAAAGTGGTGTTCCCAATTTTAGCATTTACTATTTTAGGTAATGTTAGTGATAATGAAACTTATGACTACGATAACAGAATAAAAATGGGTAAAGAAAATAGTTCTCATTCCCAACCGACATCTATACATAGGTATTGTTTATAAATCTTAGTAAATGGTATTGGATAGATAGTCAATTTTGAAGGGATAATGGGGGATTGCATTTCTAATAAAATAGAGCAAACAAACAATTTTAATGCCGTATTAGACATAAACCCCCACACGTGCATCATCCCGCTTGTACCTTATACATACCAGGCGGTAAGTCTAATTACTGAACATAGAAGAGGGTATCTCTAAATAAAACATTATCTCGTGGGGTAAAGTAAAAAAAAACTTTTATTAATTGATGAATGAATAAATGACAAGGGGGAGAAAGCCCGTATTTATAAGCTCCTAAACAAAAGTCCTAGTAGAAATAAAAGAATAAGAGATAATTAAATACCAAAGATGGTGCTAGAAATCGTAAAGATAATTAAAAGGAGTTGATCCCTTCAAAACCGCCAGCTCCTCTCTCTGTACCCTTTACAACGTCTATACTACAGCATATAGAGATTACACAGTGGATATTGCACGGAACATAATGGAATGGAAAAATAGACTTCATATAGCCGACCCCAAAGAATTGGGAAAAGGCTTTGTTGACTTGAGTTGAGTAATAGAGATTACACACTACACATATTCTTAGCAAACATTCTACATTAGTGCAATATATGATTCTTGACAAATTATATGATTATAATACTTACTTAAAGAACCCCAACAAGAGTTGTGCCCGAAAAACCAAAGTAGTGTACCAACTAAGTCTACCCCCACTATACCGCGTACTAGCTAAAGCAACGAAGCGACCCATGTTCCTAGTAATGTTGGACTAAAGTGTAAGGAAGCACATGTGGTCCAAGGTATGTTTTTTTGCAGCCCTACCATTAATTACAAGCCGTGTGTAGAACTTATAATCATAGGTGTCTCAGGGAGGCGATACTTTCACTTTTATTTTTCACCACACTTTACTTGAGTCAATGAGTAGCATGAAACCAGTGACCCTGAGTTCGAGGTCATTTAACAGAGAAGAGAAGAGAATCAATGGAAATCTAGATATAAACAATCATCATTTATGTTTTAAAACAATCTGAAAAAAGTTTAACATGGGGGGAGAGAGTTCTACAAAAGCTAATAATATTGAGGGGGAAAAAATGAACTATGCAGCTTTTGTAGGAAACATCCTTAAACTCTTTTATATGCAAAAAAATCCCCTGCAAAGACCGCCGGTGTAGCACTAATAAAAGTCCTCTAAAATGGAGTGTGTGCAACAAAATGAAAAGTTCAAGTATTTCTTTTGCATCAAATATTGTTTAGGGGCGTTTCTTGCAAAAACTACACAGTCCACCTCCACACACACACACACACCCCAAAAAAAAAATGTTAAGGAACATTCATTAACATTTACCTGCATTCCTTCACTCCCTTCGATATACAAGCTACGTAGGAGTCTAATCTTCGGGGCTTGAAAAGAGACCATTTGAAGTTTTGATTTCCCGTCCATGGCCATCAAGGAACTATAATTCTCCTGAAAAAATAAAAGAATAAATCCTAATTAGTCATAATTAGCACAAGTGAGGGGCGAAGGATAGCTTCAAACACAGCATATTGAGAATAACGAAATGTCATAGTTCCATAAAATCTGAGAAACTACAGTAAAATAATGTAATACAAGGGTATGAAAATGGATTTAAGAGTATTAAGCAATGAATTTAACTGTTAATATAACGACCGAAACTGTATATATAGTATATCTTTTGCATGTCATTACCATGAGCACCGAAGCTAAAATATAATTTAAGGGAACTTTAGATATCAATCCCTCCTCTAGAATTGTGTTACAAAATAAAACATGTATTTACTTTTAACCCAAAACAGTCCCTAAAAGTCCACCAATAAATTACCAACCAAAATTTTAATTTTGATAGGGTAATATAAACCTGACTACCAGTTACTCTGAAAAGAAAGGTAACCCGAAAAAAGGGAACCAATCAGATGAAATAGAA
Organism: Sambucus nigra; assembly: GCA_949130495.1. Lineage (NCBI taxonomy): Eukaryota > Viridiplantae > Streptophyta > Magnoliopsida > Dipsacales > Adoxaceae > Sambucus > Sambucus nigra. The sequence goes on along the minus strand of OX422218.1, from coordinate 514,436,478 downwards.
TCACTGGTCAAATTGAAATGTAAAACCATGAAAAGTGGTGAAAATTCTTATACACTGATGAGAAGATTTAGAAATGTTGACCAATGCTTGACTAAACTCGAAAGTAACTAGTAAGGAGTATATTAAGATCTAATGCAAATCATATATAAATTTGTTGGAGGAATACAAGGGTTTCAAATGAAATAGCAAAAACTCCGATTAGCTTTAACAGGGGTAAATAGATAAAAGACAAATTGCAATTTCTTTGGCATGAAATTCAGCCAACTGAAAAATCAAAGGGAAAACAATGAAGATAATATTAAAAATGAAAACGAAGTTTAAACAAGGAATGGTACTCCTCATTTCAATTAGCTCGGTCGGAAACACCTAAAGAGAGAATTAAATTTTCATATAATTTTTGACACGTTTAGACACATTGGGACATGCTAGAGGACATACTCTGGACTATAATTTAATTACCCTTAACAAAAATGGAATAATTTTAGTGATATATACAAAGATATAAATAATAGCCCCGTGCCTTACATTGTGTCAAAATATCGTTTCGCATTTCACGTTGTCCATTTTAGTGCTTCATCATTCGGTGGGTAAAGATATTGAAGGGAAAAACTTAGAGAGGGTGATCTGTAGAGGGGTAAGGAGACGTAACTTGGTTGATGGAGAGGAAGATAACGAGTGAGAATAACAGAGGGTTTAGGGTGAGAGGGCATAAACTCTAGTAGAGAGGTAAGTAAATTAACCAAAACAATTAAATAAGAAAGTTATGAATGCCTAAGAAACAAGATAGGAATATAGGGTGGTTGAGGGGATAGCTAGTGAAATAAGGTTGATAAATTTGTGTGTTTCACAAGGTTTTTTGGAGAGTGACGTGATGGATATGAGGTGTTCATTTCGTCTCTCTCCCTCAATCAATAAGGTGAAGGCAGTATTTATAGGAGCGGGTAGGATAGGATATTTCGGGTGTATTAAATGCTGAAGTGAAGGCAATGAATAAGAAGAGACTATTGTGTTAGAGAGGGTGTAGGTAGAGTGGCAAATGGGGTACATTGTGGTTGTCTTTTAGTCATTAAGTTACTAAGTGTAATAATGGATCAATTCTCATAGGTGACTCACGTCATGGGTTCTCGGTGATTGTTTGTTGTACATAAAGTGGTCAGAATCGACAACCCACTCTCTAGCATCCAAACTAATACCCTTAAGGGACCTCAAAAAGGAGGGGGGGTATATGAGTTCGTGTATAAAAAGAAAATCATCCAAAGTTGAGCCTTATTTTAATCCTCAATCATATAATAGAACATGCATTCTGCCTTAACAACTTCACTAATATGGTTTAGAGTTACTTCTCATGTAGTATGCAAATGTGTGTCTGTCCATTGGAGGAATATCGAAAGAAGACCGTAAGAAGTTGAGACTGATTTTAATCTTTAATTATTTAGTAGATTTCACCTTTCAGATTTTTCTAATACGGTTTAAGGTTACTTCAACTTGATATGGGGGGGGGGGGGGGGGGGGGGGGTCTCTCTAGATTCTAAAGAGAAAGCTTCTTCCATGGAATTTCTTGCCAAATCTTCCTTCCCCCCTCCGTCGATTGCCACAATCTCTCCACAAATCCTTATTCTTTGACACAAAATGTTTTTTTCACCTCTTCGATCGCCAATTTTTAGATCTTCATGTCAAATCTAAAGTCAAAAGACGTCTCACATCTTTAAGGCAATTTGTGCGAGGAAAGGGCTCTAGAAGTAGATTATGGTATATGTTTGGAGCTCTTTAAATCATTGCGATAATTTTGATGATTCAGTGAAAATAGCCATGGTTTTGGTCCCCGGTTCTTGATTCCTATCCCTTTGTGCTCCTCCTTCTCCACTAGTGCTTCAACCTCTAATTTCGGAATCTTTGGCACAGATTGGTGGATCACAATTTTCACATCAGATTTTGCTTAATCCGTAAATGAGTTCAAGTTCTCATTTCCACTGTTAGTCTCTCGTACGTGGAGAGGAACAGGTTGAGAGGAATGGGTTAGATGAGCAGATAAGAAATTTACGTCAATCATCCATATGCATGTTGGTTAACCGTACATCTAAGATAGATCTTCCTGTGAGGTTTTGGGTTGTTGAAATGATCTAGCTATGGGATTGTTAATGTCTTTAGTGTGGTGAATTGAGGCTTCGCTCCAAAATCTGCAAAATCTACTTGGGAGCAAAATTTAGTTATGTTGATGTTGTTTATTCATAGATGGGGCTGCAACACAAACATGACAAGAAGTTAGTGGGTTTGGATTTAGTGGTTAACGGGTCTGGGTCATGAACAAGTTGATTAAACAACTGGGCGACACAAAGTGTATATACACGACACAAACCCGCTAAAAATAACGCATACACGACTTAAACACGACACCATGGTTCAAACTTCGAAGTAAAGACTGAAACCGAACCGTTATGGCCGAGTTATGAGGTCTTATGGTGAGGAAGTCTTTCTCCACACTTGGAATTTCTTTACTCACGAAGCCAGAACGGTTTGTGTCACATCGGAGGAGCTCATCAACGAAGATCCTTCACTTGCCGTTGTGCTTCTGTTCACCCCAGGTTATTTGCCTTCATACACCGAGTGGGGATACTCTTCAGAGCATTATAATCCCAACCGTTGTTCTCACCAGTTTGGCTACGATCAAAGGGTCCCTCGTCCCATCGTAAGGCGACTTATTCTAAGGCCTGCTCTTTTTATACATTTGTTGTTACTTCCTCCATCAGTTCAGTTCAACGATTGTTGGCCGAATCACCATCCCCACTATCACAAGGAAGGGCGATGTGACTTCTCTCTTTGCCACCAAGTACTGGTCGTTGCAGCTAGGCAGAATAAGGGAGTTTGTTCTAAGTCCCCCGATCTATCCCCCAGTTCTCACTTTCCCAACCCTGGAGTTGGGTCTCAAAGGCAATTTCATTCTGGGGTTTGAGTTCCCTCTGAGTGGCACCCCCAAGGATCCTCCTAGCGAGCTGCCCCCATATTGCCCCTGATCCTAATTGCCACACCAAAGGCCAAAAAAGCTCCCACGCCTACATAGCATACCCCTGCCGAAGGTGCTCCTGGTGAAGGGCCTTCAAAACCTCCCTCCAAGAAGGCAATGACCTCAAAAAATGGGACTTCTTCAAAGTCCAAATCCCAGCGTAAGTCTCAAGTTTCTGTGGATGCATTTCCTATTGCCTCCATTCCCCCAGAAATGTCTACAAATCTGAGTGGGGAAATAAGAGCGAAATGCCAAGCTGAGTTGGAGCGGGTACAAAGCGAGTTTGAACAACACACCCCCCCCCCCCATGCCTCCTGCTATTGTATTTCCCACCATCATTGTAGATCCAACTGAGGGGGCCACATCAAAGAGAAGAAGTTCTAGCGTCCCTTCTGCTACTGGTGGTTCTGGTACCACGAAGAAGACTCTTGGTACAAAGGCCCAGAAGAAACGTGTGTACGAAGTTCTACCACCACCTGCTACCTCCATTCCCAGGGCTTCTCCTCGTCCATCTCCCGTTGAGGCCATTACCCTTGATGATAGTCCTGAAATTGAGAATGGTCCCACTGCGAGGGCTTCTCTAGTTCTTTCACCTCCTGCTTCGCCGATGGTCATATTATCCCACTCTTCTCTAGAGCAAGAGGTATATTTTCCCACACTTAGCCACTTCAAGCTTAGTGAGGTATATTTTCTAACATTTGGTCAAAATTTATTCTGTCTATTTCAAGCTTAATGAGGTATATTTTCTAACACTTCCCCTACAGATATTATGTTGGTGACTCATTTTGCCAAAGCCTAAAAAACTTCACCCACTCAATAATGTAATAAAATAAAACAAAACCACCTCAATTAAACTATTCCAACCATAACCCATAAAACAATATACTTGATAAAAATCTCAACTTCGAAAACTCCACCACACAAACACACACACGCACATATATACATACAGTCAAGCTCGTGAGAGGACCTTAGATAGGGACCTACCTTTTTAAAGTAACAATTTATTTTGGACTTGTTTATTTTACAAGATACCCATATAATGTATACCCTAGGGATTTCATATTCAAATAAGGGTCGGCTTTCGAGGAGCCACTTAGACCCTTTTTTTCGTTTAGTAAGAAGTCAGATAGGTTGCCCCTTTACCCTTCTTTGAGAACCAAGCTGAAACTTGACCCCTAGCCCCTTCAAGTAAGGACACATTGCTTAGTCTAAATTCTAAGTCTAGCTCGGAAGAACTAGACGCAACAACCGAATCAACCCCGTAATGAGGCATCATGGAATGAGCAAGAGGGTTGTATTCGACATCAAAAACGCGTAGCGCCAAAGCCACCGCCCAAGACAAAGAAGGCCAAGAGCAAATAAGCCTACGGGAGGACAAAAGGACGATCCTTTACTCCGACAGCATCTAGAGTTCCTCGAACAATGTGATATCTCATACCGGGTACATCCTTAACCCTTCCCCCTCTTACTAAGACTACATAATGTTCTTGTAAATTATGGCCAATATCGGGGATATAAGAGGGGTTAAAAAGTTTTTTTTTTACCTTATTCTCAGATAATGCTATATTTAGAGATGCTCTTAGGTGTTCAATAACTAGACTTAACCTCCAATATCCATAAGGTACAAGTGGGATGCCGAGCATGTGTGAGGGTTATATTTAATTACGATTTTATCTCAATATTAAAAACACCCTTTAAACTATTCAACAATGTAAAAGTCTAATTCTTTGAAAGTGAGGGCTTATGTCTAATTACGATATTATGTTAGTATAAAAAAGACCCTTTAAACTATTCCAATCAGAATTCAGAACCCAAATAAACAGTGTACTTTATGGCAGTCTCAACTTTTACACACACACACACATATATATAAGGGCAGGTTCAAGCGCGGACCAAGACCATGCGGACTTGATATAGACCAATTTTTTTGAAATATTAAAAAAAATAATTTTTAGTTGATTTTTTGGGTGTTTAAACATTTCGGGTACTCCTAAAACAACAATCAGCTTAAAATGAATCTTTTTACTATTTTAAACAAATCGGTTTAAAACTGTCATATTTTAATCAATTTATTTAAAATAACAAAATAATTCATTTCGAGTTGATTTTTTTAAGAGGTACCCTGAAATATTTAACATTCCAAAAATACGTCAACTCAAATTACTTTTTTTAGTATTTTAAAGAAATTAGCCCACGTGGAGTGGTCCTTAGGTTGATCCGCATTGGATCCGCTCCGAAGAAATATATGTATATATATGTATGCAGACAGTTGAGTATATGTATGCAGACAGGCTCCAGTACATACCAAGTATACATACCGATATTTTTAAAATAGTAAAAAATTATTTTTCGACTGAATTTTTTTATATGACGTTTAAACATTTCAATGGACTCATATAAAAGAATCAACTCAAAATAACTTTTTTTGATATTTTAAAAAATGGGTCAAACTTTAAAAGATGTGAAAGTTTGACCGACATTTTTAAAATAGCAAAAAAAATTATTTTGAACTGATTTTTTTTATACGGGTCCCTTAAAATGTTTGAATACCACATACAAAAATTTAACTTAAAAATATTTTTTTAATATTTTAGAAAATAGATTTGCGCTAGCAAAGTATATCTACTTGATATGTATGAGATCCGTTATATGTATGTGTGTGTGTGTATATATATATATATATATATATATATATATATATATATATATATATATATATATAGAGAGAGAGAGAGAGAGAGAGAGAGAGTACTGCTCTTGTGCGGTCAAGTCCGTATTTTAAGAGTGCGGCCTAAAAATTATCCGCAAATTATAGGCATGGTCTCTCATAATTTCTAAGTTCACCGTCAGGTGACACATGTCCGGTCCGCATTCTTGCAATACGGACCGATCAGCACAAAAGAAATAATATATATATATATATATATATATATATATATATATATATATATATAGAGAGAGAGAGAGAGAGAGAGAGAGAGAGAGAGAGAGATCTGAGTACCTGCAATGGAGAAGGAACCAAAAGGGTATGGCATTTAGTTTCAGTCAAAGCAAAATTAACAAACTTCTTGTAAGAAAAAGTTGAAATTTCCATTAAAGGCCTAAACTTTCTCCCAGCACTACAATTTCTTAAACTCAAAGGTGGTTTTAAGGTAGAGAAAATACGTAATGAAGAACAAAACTCCATTTTTCACAAACCCAAAGGCTTCAAATGAAAAGAAAACAAGAAAAAAGGTTACCCATTTGACATCAAAGTCAAGATCTTTAAAGGTTTGGTTTTTCATCAGCATTATCTGGAGATAGCAAAAATGGGAGTGGAAGTAGTGGAAATTTTTATTTTTATTTTGACAATTTTACCCTTGTGTTGAGTGTTAATGTCTGATCTGCCACGTTGTAGTCATAACGTGGAGGCTCTTGTCAACACTCGTAGTTCTCAACTTCCCATGAAAATTTGGGGATTTTTAAAATTTTCAACTTTCGATTTTATTGAATTTGGATTCGATTTTGAGATAAAGTTTTGAAATTTTTATTTTTAATTTTTTGATTTTTGATTTTTGATTTTTTTATAAAAAAAATTGGATCGGTGTTGGAAATAATATCGAATTTTCAATTTTTTTGATCCGATTTTTTTGAAAAAATCAGAATTTTTTTCGAGAAGACATATTACTTCAAATATTAGATTTAACAATGATTTATTTGGCTATAAAGATGATTTCGCGGCTCAATGATACATTTTAGTAAAGATATTTAAATTTTGGTCATTAAGTAAACATTGACCATGAAGTAACAAATTTCATTGTCAAATTCTCAATGAAAATTGGACGCCATCTCTTCTCGCCTCGAATATAGGCTTGAATTTTTTGACAACGAAATAGTTAAAGTCAATCGTGAAATATTTCTTGGTTAATTGATTTCTATTTTGTTACAAAATATTTTTGTAATCAAAAGTTGAATTTTTATTTCACATAATTGGAGTTTTCTGGTCAAAATATAAACAAATTTCTAAACCTAAGAAAACATCACACCCTCCCATTCCTTATTCCCCATCTCCCGTTTCCCTCGCTCTCGGTTCCATCTCCTCTCCTTTCCCACTGATATCCTCTCCTCCCCCATCGGTGTCCTCTTCATCCCCTGTTGATCTCCTCTGCCTCCCCTTTCGACGATCTCCTTTGCCCCCCGGATTTTTTCAATTTCTTAAGGTAAATCTCTCTCTCTCTCTCTCTCTCTCTCTCTCTCTCTATATATATATATATATATATATATATATATATATATCCCATTGTTTAGTTTGATTTGCTCACATGTAAAATTAACTGAATTAATTGAGTGCGCAATTAGGGCTGGTTTTCCACTTTTTTTAAAAGTAAAGTTGCATAAAGTAAATTTGACCCGAATATGTATATAGAGAAATCTCCAAATTGCATATAACAATAATTTAAATTGTGAAATTTGGAATTAACACAGCGGGGATGGTAAAACGAACTGAAAACACCCTATGTTAGGCAGGTGTAATACTCAAACTTTTATTATTAATTAATTTCGGTGTGCTTTATATTATTAATTTAATTAGGAGAAAATTAAATTGGAATTTAGTAAATATTAATTAGTGAGATAAGGGATTAGTATTTATTAGTAATTTTTATTTACTTATGTATGATAAGTAAATAGTTATGTGATTTATTATATGTCGCGTATGAGTGATAGCGACAGTTTATTGTGATATGTCGATAGGGTGTTAAATCGACGGATCCGTATAATTTATGGGCGACGCGTAGAGTACACACGTAGTGGGCCTTGTTAATGAGATGTTAGAATATTTGGAGTTTGGTGACTCGAATGACTTTTTCGAGTGCACCTGTGATCAAAGAAGGGTCGAAATAGTCCTGAATAAGTACTCGGGTGTTATGTTTGGGTTCCGGGAGCTTTTTAGACATAACAGGACCCGTATAAGGGTATGAGGGTCATTTTATAGTTAGAAGTAAGAAGAAAAATGGGATTAGGTAAATTAAAGGGATAATTAAGAGGTTGGGAAGGTGGATGGCAGCTCACCTTTCATATTCTACACAAGAGACTGAGAGAAAAAACCCTAGAGAAGAGAGAAAGAAGAGGAATCTTGAAGAGGAGAAGAAAGAGGATTCATAGAAGTCTTCGGATTTTAATCCATAGAGGCAAGTAGTTACTTGCCTTATATCGTAATTTTATTGTAGTTAATTACTTTCTTTGTTTAAAATAGAAATTTGAGATTTAAAGTATGAATTATAGTATAATGACAATTTGATGTATAAATATAAATGATATGGGATGAATGCTCTTAGACTAATGATTAATTATGATTAATTACATTTATAATTAGAAATAAAATTCTGGGATTTAAAGAAAGAATATGTAGAACGTAGATGGGAATATTTAATCTTTAAAGACCAATTGCATAAAGGATGTGTGATATTGAATTTATGGGGGTTACCATGTGAGGATCGAATATTCAATAATGAAATCCTATTTTCTTGATTGTGTTTAGGTTACAATTCTTGAAATTTTGGTAGAAAGAACTCTAGAAATGAAATTGAATTTTTGGGGATGAATCTCGCCTAGGAAAAACACTTAAGATCTAGGATTTTATAATCTCGTTCAAACCTATTTCGAACGAGATGTTGTTTTCGTTCGAACGAGAAGGGATTTAGTTCGAATGACCCGTTGGTTTAGGTCAAGCTTGGAGCATGAAAATGTTTCGAGGATTTTTTATGAACTCAGGCGAGTATATGGGAGGTTATCCAAGTGAGTGAATATTTAATTAAAAATAGTTTTGTGTCGTTATTCATTATTTGGGAATTTAATAATTAACTAAGGTGCTCAGGTAAAAGACTAGTTAAATAATTAATTGGGAAGTTGGTATGAACTTTGGGATTGGGTGGACCGTGCGCGGTGGGACATGCATATGATTCGGTACCTATTATATATACATATATTAGAGTGACGGGTATATATATGAATGTGTGCATATTACTTGTTTTATTTAAACAAACCTACTCAGGGGTGCTATCATAGGAGGTTACACATAGTGACAGTCCACCCTGGCATTGACCAGCAGGTGTTGACTTGATTTCTCAGGTCATAGCACTGTTATATGGCCATTATCCGTGTGTGAAGATAATTGTTGTTTTCGAGTCCGGCTGGGCATGGCGTGGTATGGTTGTGACCCACGGATGTATACCTATGAGTGCCTACATTGTATATGTATTCGTTTGGGTCGGTGGTGAGATTTCGATCCGGTGGCTCGGTGTGAGGCGTGATGTTTTGAGCTAGATAACACACAAGGAATGTATCCGCGAGGTCCAAGCTCTAGGGATACGGTTATACGTATATAGTGAGTGATATATATGTATATTTTATACGATATAACATATATATCTATTTATAGCACGATTGTAGCTATGTTATGTTTACAACGTGAATAATTATTTACAGGAAATGTGTTGTTATAATATTGTTTATGAACGGGTACCTAGCGAAGGTAGTTATACTTAGCTAATAGAGATTATTAGAGGGATTGGGTTTAAATAGCGACTACATGTCCTAGTTAGACTGGGTAGTTTAATTAGGATCTTGTAATGAAAACATTAGGTGCGCACTGTAATTAAGAGGTGAGTTTTTATCTCATGTGAATGCGACCGGTTATTCTTGAATGTAATACAATACTATTTTAATCGATTTAAAACAATTATCTACTTGCAAAATATTTTTTACTCTTCGGACTTTGACCCGTAGTCTTTTGTCTTTCCTTGTTTTTCCTTTTTACACCCCAGGTGTGCAGTAGCAGCAGTAGGGATAGCAATGATAGATCCATTCTTGTCGTGAAGTAGTTGTGGATGTTACATCTTTGCTTAGATGTCTCAGTCGATTTTATCTAGATAGGATCAGTCATTTCAGTTTACAATTGGGCATGTTGCCCGTAGATGGATAAATCTTATATTTCTATTAGATATTTATATTTCAGTACTTAGTTTATTTATTTAGTTACTGTGGATGGTTTTTTTGGTGATCGGTGGTTTATTCGCTTCACTCTTTTTATCTATTTATGCAGGGTGATTATTTCATTCTTTGTGATTGTATGATTTGTTCGTATTATTTATACTATATCGTTATTGCAACAATGATGCTGATAATGAACCATATTGAGATTTCTATTATATTTTAGTAGATGATTGACCATTCAGTATTAAAATAAGCGGGTTGTCACATTTGATATCAGAGCATCAGCATCTAGTGTCTTTAAGATTTGTGTAAACTTGCTACGTTGTCTGCATTACATTTCTTTGATATAGATCCCTATATTTAGGACTGTTATTTTATATTGCGCAATTACGTTCTTCTGCTATTATTTTTTTATTGAAGTAAATCTCATACAATTTCGATTTAGTTCCATATGCCAAACAATAGGAGATGTAGACCAGCACATGCCGCTAGGAGGGCCGCAGAGGAGGAGGCTCAACCGGAGACTGCAGCAGAGGTCGCCACTATTATTGCACAGATGGTTAATGCCATGATGACTGCCTTAGCACATCATTTTCCCTAGGCACAGTGATAGCAGCCAGTGGAACCATTTCAGGCTCACCCAATGTCGTCTACTTGGGAGAGAGTCAGAGATGACTTCCGGAAAGGACATCCCCCAGAGTTATAAGGGAATGAGGATATTGTTGCAGTTAACCAACATAGGAAAGACATCCAGAGGCATTTGCACATGGTTAAGTGCAGTGACATTCAGAAGAAGATATTGGGTACATTTAAACTAGTAGAAGCAGCACTTCAGTTATGGGAGTCAGTCACCACAGCAGAGGAGAGACACTATGACTATCTAAGAGTTCTGGGTGTGATTTGACCTCAAGTTCTTTTCTTCGGTAATTCAGATGGAGATAAAGAATAGGTTCTTAAACATTTTGTACGAGGGTCGGACTATGGTCGAGTACGAGGAAGAGTTCACATGCCTGACAAACTTTGTGCCAGATGAGGTGAACACTGAGGAGAAGAGCATACTTATGTTTACTGATTGACTCGCTTAGAGGATTCATTAAAACTTGTTGGGGAACCCGACATTGCGAACCTACAATAAGGTCGTTAATGTCGCGTTGCTCCACTGTTAGGATCATCTCTTCCATCTAAGGGGAGTGAAGAGGTTCGAATAGTCTATCCAGCAGGGCAAGACCGGGAGTAGTAGTGCCAGCGGTGCGTCATAATAGCAGCAAATATAGCATGAGCAGGGTTCTAGTAGGGGGACTCCACTAAGATATTCAGTCCAGGTAACGGTAACTTCAGGCAGGGGTCGTGTTATCAGGGAGAGCAGGGCCAAAGACAGGGGCAGCCTCATCAAGTCTAGCAGGGCTAAAGGTAGACAGACTTTACTGGGAGATATTTCGTGTGTGGGGAGCAGGTCCACTTGCGACGTGCATACTCGAACAGGGCTAAGGGTTAGGATCAGGGTGCCCAGTAGGGGAAGTAGGTACAGTAACTTCTAGTCCCACCGACAGTTCTATCGTTGCTGCCTCTACAGGGACAAAGACAGTTTGGGTGTGTATATCACCTTCGATGACCGATTTTACCACCAGTGATTAAGGGTACGCTTCATATCCATGGGCACATGGGGCGGGTTTTATTTAACACTGGAGCGTCACACCTATTTATCAACAGTAGGTTTGCACATGCGATGGATTTAGTGGATTTATCCACAGATGTTATCATAACTGTAGATTTAGCGTTAGGTGGTGGGACTCTCATTCATTCCATCTAAAGGGGGGGAGTGTATACATGGGGAGCTTATGTTTAGTAGCTGATCTGTTCGTCTTAAACTTGGATGAGTATGATGTTATTTTAGGTATGGACTAGTTAATGACGTATAGAGTGATGGTGGACTATTACAGTAGGACTATCGTGTTCGCTAGGACAAGAGATGTTTCTTATAGGGTTGCCTCAAACGGAGGGAGGGTTGAGCACGCATTTGTATTATATTGTGGAGGGGACCTTTCGGGGTATAGTCATCTCGTTGGACTCAATCCCTGTTATTAGGCATTATACTGATGTATTTTAGGAGATACCGGGATTATCGCTGAGTTAAGAGATTGAGTTTGTGATCGACTTAGCATTGGGGACTAGATTGATAGTGCGAGTGTCGTATCATATGGATCATTTAGAGATACAAGAGTTGAGGGATCAGATTCAGCAATTGTTGGGGTAGGGTTTTATCCTCAGGAGTACTTCAACTTGGGGTGCTTCATCCCGGGAGTAGTACTTCAATTTGTGAAGATGAAGGATGGGTCATTACGATTGTGTACTGATTACCGGGAGTTGAATAAGGTCACGATCCAAAATAAGTATCCATTACCGCGTATCAATGACTTATTCAATCAATTGAGACGAGAAACCTACTTCTCTAAGATTGATTTAAGGTTGGGGTACCATCGATTATGTATAAGGGAGGAGGATGTCCCTAAGATCGCATTTTTGACGAGATACGGGTCTTATGAGTTCAGGGTTATGAATTTCGAGTTAACCAATGCGCCAACAGTTTTCATGGATCTCATGTACAGGGCGTTCATAGACTTATTGGACGAGTTTGTCATTATGTTCATTGATGACATCTTGATTTATTCTCGGACAGAGGGCGAACACGTAAAGAACTTGCGTATAGTTCTTTAAATTTTTGGTGCCACTAGTTGTATGCCAAGTTTGAAAAATGTGGATTTTGGTTACGAAAGGTGTTGTTCTTAGGTCACATTATCTCCACGAGAGGGATTTATGTGGATCCGAGTAAGCTGTCAGTGGTGAGAGAGCAATGCCAACCCACGATACTGGCAAAGGTATGCAATTTTGGGGGGTTAGTCTGGTACTAAAGTCGGTTCATCAGAGGATTTTCGAAGACTTTGGGTCCTTTGACGAATTTGGCTCGTAAAGGAGTGCCTTGTGTTTGGGATGACCATTATCAGTTATCTTTCAATGAGCTAAAGGATAAACTGACTTCAGCGCCAGTACTCACATTGCCTAGGGAAGGAGTGGAGTACTTTATTTTTATCGATGCGTCTTTATAGGGACTTAGAGGAGTTGTACAACAGGAGGAGGGGTGCCATAACTTATGCATTTTGCAAGCTTAAGCCCCATAAGAAGAACTATCCCACTCATGACTTGGAATTAGTAACAATCATATTTGCATTGAGGATTTGGAGGTATTATCTTTTGGGGGATAAATTCTAGTTGTTCACGAACCACATGTCACTTAAGTACCTTTCATGTAGAAGGAGTTGAATATGAGGCAACGTGGGTGGCTTGAGTTCGTGAAGGATTATTAGTTTCACATCCAATATCATTCAGGGAAGGCTAACGTAGTGGTAAATACATTGGGCCGTATGTCGTAAGGATAACTAGCAGTAGTGTGGAAGGTGAAATGGGCAGAGCTTCGTCAGGAGGATAAGGTAGTCCAAGCCTATTTAACAGGAATGACCTTTACACCCGAGATCATCTTGAGGGTTGTGAAGGCACAGGCAGGGGATTCGTCTTGTCAGGAGAGGATTCAACAGTTATTAGCAGGTGGAGCGGAGTCTTACTGAGTCAGTTCTAAGGGCGACTTATGCTTCAATGGGAAGTTGATAGTCCCAGATGATGAGGATCTATGGTGTTCATTTATGCAAGAGGCGTACGAGCCATAGTTTTTATTATATCTCGAAGGAGATAAGATGTACCAGGATATGAGGTAACAATATTGGTGGGCTGGGATGAAGCCAGATATAGCAGATTTTATCTCCAAGTGCACCACTTGTTAAATGGTGAAGGTTGATTATTAGAGACCATTCAAGGTTCTATAATCATTGGAGATTTTGGTGTGGAAATAAGAGAGCATTTTGATGGACCTCATCACAGGGTTACCGACATCACAGCGGAGTCACAATTTCAATGGGGTCATTGTGGATCGATTGACCAAGGTATTCCATTTCTTGCTAGTTCGGGTAGATTACACGATAGGGCAGTATGCGCAGTTGTTCATAGTCGAGATTGTGAGATTACACGGGTTGACTCTCAACATTATTTCAGATCAGGATAAGACCCTTGTGTCCCACTTTTGGCAGAGTTTTCAAGAGACGATGGGGACAGAGTTGCATTTGAGAACTGTTTACCACCCTCAAACTGATGGGCAGACGGAGAGGGTGAATCAGATGTTGGAGGATATGCTGAGGATGTGTATTTTGGACTTTAAGGATAGTTAGGAGCAGTATTTACTTTTGGTAGAGTTTACGTATTACAACTCATACTAGTTACTATTAACACCGTTTGAGGCTTTGTACGGGGGACCTTGTCGTTCTCCCTCTTGTTGGTTAGAGGTGGAGGACAATAAGATACTCGAATCAAATTTGATTTGGGAGACATTAGCAAAGATCGAGTTGATGAGGAGCCACATTCGAGTATCTCTGGATAGACAAAAGAGTTATGCTGATGCGAATCGAAGATTTGTAGAGTTTGATGTGGGTGATCAGGTGTTGCTACGGGTATCTCCCATGAAAAGAGTGATGCAGCTCGGGAAGAAGGTTAAGTTGACACCGAGGTATGTGGGGCCTTTTCCCATTAGTGAGAGGATTGGGCCGGTTGCGTATAGGCTCGCCTTTCCAGAACATTTGCAGTGAATTCACGACGTATTCCATGTGTCATCGTTGAATATGTATCTTAGAGGCAATGTGGCCTACTGGCACATACCGATAGAGGAGATCGACTTGCAGCCCTATTGACATTTTGGATCGTAATGAGTGAAGCTTCGGTCAAAGGTGGTACTGTCAGTGTGTGTACAGTAAGGACACCACAATATTGCTGAGTCGACGTAGGAGCGGGAGGATGGCATGCGAAAAAAGTATCCAAAGCTCTTCGTGGCAGGTACGTTCGAATTTCGAGGATGAAATTCAGTTGTTAGGGGAGAGAATGTAATACCCCATACTTTTATTATTAATTAATTCCATGGTGCTTTATATTATTACTTTAATTGGGGAAAAATTAAATTGGAATTTAGTAAATATTATTTTGCGAGATAAGGGATTAATATGTATTATTATTGTTACTTACTTGTGTGTGATAAGTAAATAGTTATGTGATTTATTATATGTTGCGTATGAGTGATAACAACGGTTTATTACAATATGTTAATAGGGTGTTACATCGACGGATCGGTATAATTTATGGACGACGCGTAGAGTACACACGTATCGGGCCCGATTAATAAAATGTTAGTATATATGGAGTTGGGTGACTCAAATGACCTTTTTGAGTGCAACGGTGATCCGTGAAGGGTAGAAATAGTCCAAAATAGGTATCCGAGTGTTATGTTTGGGTTCCGGGGGCTTTTTAGACATAACAAGACCCGTATAAGGATAGGAGGGTCATTATATACTTAGGGCTAAGAAGAAAAACGGGATTAGGTGAATTAAAGGGATATTTAAGAGGTTAGGAAGGTGGATGGCAGCCCACCTTTCATATTCTACACAAGAGATTGAGAGAGAGAGCCCTAAAGAAGAGAAAAAGAAGAAGAAATGAGAGGAATCTTGAAGAGGAGAAGAAAAAGGATTTAACCCGGCATCAAATTCATAGAAGACTTCAGATTTTAATCCATCAATGCAAGTAGTTACTTGCTTTATATCGCAATTTTTATGTAGTTAATTAGTTTCTTGGTTTAAAAATATAAATTGGAGATTTAGAGTATAAAAGATCGTAACTTGATAATTTGATGTAGAAACCTAAATGATAAGGTGTGAATGATCTTAAACTAATAATAAATTGGGATTGATTACACTTGTAATTAGAAATAAAATTATGAAATTTAAAAAAAGAATATATAGAACGTAGATGGAAAGATTTAATCTTTAAAGACCAATTAGATAAAGGATGTGTGATCTTGAATTTATGGAGGTTACCATGTGAGGATCGAATATACAATGATGAAGTTGTGCTTTCTTGATGGTGTTTGGGTTACGGTTCTTAAAATTTTGGTAGAAAGGACCCTAGAAATAAAGTTGGATTTTTTGGGATGAATCCCGCCTAGGAAAAACACTTCAGATCTGGGTTTTTGTAATCTCGTTCGAATAAGATGTTTTCGTTCGAACGACTCGTGGGTTTAGGTCAAGTTTGGACCGTGGAAATGTTCCGAGGATTTTTATGAACTCAAATGAGTATGTGGGAGGTTATTCGAGTGAGAGGATATTTAATTAAAAAAAAATTGTGCTGATATTCATTATTTAAGAATTTAATAATTAACTATGGTGCTCAGGTAAGGAACTAGTTATATTATTAATCGAGAAGTTGGTTCGAACTTCAAAATTTGGTGGACCGTGTAAGGTGGGACATGCGTACGAGTTCGGTACATATCATATATACAAATTAGAGTGATGGGTATATATATGTATGTGCGCATGCTACTTGTTTTATTTAAACATACCTACTCGGGGGTGCTATCGTAGGAGGTTGCGCATAGTGGGCAGTCTACCCTGGCGTTGACTGGTAGGTGTTGGGTTGATTTCTCAGGTCATAGTACTGTAACATGGCCACTATCTGTGTGTGAAGATAATTGTTGATTTCAAGTCCGATTGGGCACGGCGTGGTATGGTTGTGACCCACGGATGTATGCTTATGACCGCCTCCATTATATGTGTATTCGCTTGGGATCGTTGGTGAGATTCTGACCCAGTGGCTCGGTGTGAAGCATGATGCCTATATTCGCGAGGTCCAAGCTCTGGGGATACGGTTATATGCATATAATGAGTGATATATATTTATGGTTTGTACGATATAGTGTATTTATTTATAACACGAGTGTAGCTATGCTATGTTTACAACGTGAATAATTATTTATAACAAGTGTGTCGCCATAATATTATTTATGAATGAGTACACAGTGAAGGTAGTTATACTTAGCTAATAGAGAGTATTAACGGGATTGCACTTAAATAGCGATTACATGCCCTATTCAAACCGAGTATTTTAATTAGGATATTGAAATGAACACATTAGGTGCGCACTATAGTTGAGAGGTGATGTTTTATCTCATGTGAGTGCAATCAGTTATTCTTAAAAGTAATACACTACTGTTTTAATCGATTTAAAACAATTATCTACTTGTAAAATATTTTTTACTCTTCGGGTTTTGACCCTAGGCCTTTGTCTTTCCTTGTTTTTCCTTTTTACACCCTAGGTGTGCAGCAACAGCAGCCGGGACAACAGGGATAGATCCATTCTTGTCGTGAAGTAGCTGTGGATGCTATATTTTTGCTTAGACACACCTATCGATTTTATCTATATAGGATTAATCATTTCAGTTTATAGTTTGGCGTGTCGCACGTAAATGGACAGGCTTCTATATTTCTCTTAGACATTTATATTTCAGTACTCAGTTTATTTACTCAATTACTATGGATGTTTTTTTTTGTGATCGAAGGTTTATTTCGTTCACTCTTATTATCTATTTATGCATGGTGATTATTTCGTTTTTTATGATTGTATGGTTTGTTTGTATTGTTTATATTATATCATTATTGCGATAGTGATGTTGAGAATAAACCATACTGAGATTCCTATTTTATTTTAGTAGAGGATTGGGCAATCGGTATTACAATAGGTGGGTTGTCATAGTAGGGTCTGAACACCAAAAGTCAATTTTTAAAATTTTCAAATTAAATATAAATTAACCCAAGTAACACTTAGCACCAATTTTAAACCGAGTTATTGTGATTAACCGATCTATCATTTTTATTTTCTTAACCTCAAACATGCATCTAGGTGATAACCGATAAAATAAATCAATCCCACAACACGTTGATGTGCGTGAAAAATCCACAACGAGAAAAATATCGTACGACCCAACCAAACAAATCACTATGACTAGAAATTACAAAATTCGACAGATAACTTACTACACAAACTCGATGCCATCACAAGCCTTGACACGTCTTCGATATTCAACCTCTCCTCCATAGTGCAATTCAGGAGTCCACCCACGCAAGCTGCCAGAACATTAGAGTCCATATACGTCTCGATATCCATCGATCTTGGCTCAACAATCGTCTACGAATATGAAACACGAAATTCACCATTTTTTCATCGCAACACCAACGTCGCGGAGTCCACCACCTGTAAAGAGCAAATACAGAATTCGTCATATGAAACGTACTCATACAAGATGAGTAAAACCTTCTTGGTGCCCACGAACAAGATCTCAAAACATAAGAAGGATGAAACTTGGATCTTAAAAGTGTTTGGGTGAAACTAGGGTTTGGGAGCTTTTGAAAGTAGATAGGAAAATATTTTTTTCCAAAAGACCAAATTGATGCATGACCCCCATTATATAGAAAACACAAAATTTGAGGCGGCATAATTTTTTAGGCAACTCATTCGAATGAAAACATAAGGTTTGTTAGAACGAAAACCTTATCTCATTCGAATAAACTTAAACCTCGTTCGAATGAACACGTGATCTCGTTCGAACGTACTTTGAATGAGCTTTTAACGGATAGACCTATGTCAAATAGAGATACCTCGTTAGATGTTCATTGGAAGTTCGTTCCAACAAACTCAACATTTCATTCCAACGAATGCCTATTCTCATTCGAATGAACCAAGAACAAAATTATTTTTCTTTTGAAAAACATTTAAAAATAGCTCCAGATAATTTTGTAAAAGCAAAACAACCAAAACTAAATTTCCAAGAAAAAATTCTCAAAATAGGAAGACGAAATATGGCATGAAACACGACATGATGTGTAATCATTTAAGCTTTGCCCCTACGTCTTCATCCAAACACGTCATAGGCTTGAAAGGTTTACAACTCAAAGCCTAACTTATGATTCAAAATATTTTGTTCAGAATTAAATCAATACATACAAATTGACTCTATTGGAAATTTGTCCTTATACGGAACTAACCTATTATTCCATTTCTCCTGTGTATAAAATGCAGACAAATTGGCTAAAGTTTAGATGTTATTCCTGTTAAATTTATTAAAACTTCATTTACTTCTAATGTGGGAGATAATTTCTTATTGTGGCTATGTTTAAATATTTAAATGTTTTTTATTTTATCTCCCCAATTCTATAGTAATTTCAATTTATAAAATATATGTACAATTGTTTTTGTGTTTTGAAAGGATTATTTTGTAAGGAATCTAATGGTTTAGGGTTTTTTGGGGGGCAATTAATGTTTAGTCCCTAGGAGATAACTATATTTTGCACTTGGTCCAATTTTTTTCATGATCCGAATAATATCCTATTTATTAACTGAATTTGAAGCTTATGCCTAATCGGGTTCAACACAATCGAGTTGTGCCTAATCAAGTTTAATGTAATATATATCGAAGTTGTGCCCAATAGAGTTCAACGCACAAGAAGGTATAGTATCAATCATTGTTTTAACATGTTTGTCACCCGAAATGTTCTCTATAGATTCAACACAAGGACACATCACATATGAATCATAGAAGTTAAAAACTCTTTACATTGTTGTTTGATAATACATTGATTACACGATATATGTTTATGTATTTTTAGAGCATTTATATGTAATAAACTCATTTATTTTATATTTTGTTATGAATTAGATGGATAAAATTTGGATGCACGAAATTGATCGATTATGTGAGAAGTATGTGATGGGAGTTAGATAATTAATTCGATTTGCAAAGAAGCATATGGGACAAAATAATGGAATTAGGTGTCCTTGTTGATATTGCTTGAATATCAATATTACTAATATTGATGAAGTAAAGGATAATTTGTTTTTTAAAGGTTTTTGTACAACCTACACTCAATGGATATATCACTAGGAGTGTTCTGAGCACATGGTGTATGGTAGTGTACACGGTGATGTAAATGATGATGTTGATGAAGAAATGACAAATAGTGGTGACGAAATGCATGATATGTTAGAAGATATGCATAGGGGAACCTTGAGAGATACTGGTCCAGTTGATTCTTTTCATGTTAATTGTCCTATAAATTTTGGTGATGGGGGGAAGAAAAGTTTTGATAAATTATTGAGGTATGTTGAACATAAACTATATCATAATTGTAAAAAATTCTCTTTAGTGTCTTTTATCGTCAAGTTGTTACACTTGAAGGTCCTCGATCGTTGAAGTAATAAATCACTCAACATGTTGCTCGGGCTGTTAAAGGAAGCTTTTACTGATGGAGAGACACTTCCAAAGTCATATTATGAGGCGAGAAACATGTTGAATGACTTGAGATTAGTATACGTGTCGATTCATGCTTGTAAAAATGATTGTTCATTATTCTGGAAGGAGTTTGAAGATAATCAAGAGTGTCCAATATATGGCGAGTCTAGATGGAAGATTAGTGACAACAAGGGTAAGCGGATTTCGCATAAGGTCCTTCGTTACTTCCTGCTAAAACCAAGATTCTAAAGACTATCTATGTCGAGAAAAATAGCGTGTTATATGAGGTGGCATAAAGAGAAGCATGAGAATGATAATGTGTTAAGACATCCTAGTGACTCTTAATCTTGGAAGGAATTTGATAAGGAACACAAGTGGTTGTCTCAAGATGCTCGGAATGAAAAGGACATGATGTCGTTGCTCATTCCTGGACCTAACGCACACGGTAAGGACATGGACATGTATTTACAACCATTAATTGATGAATTGAATGAGGTAAGGGATGTTAGTGTGGAGACATACGATGTGTCCACTTAAAAAACATTTTAAATGCATGCGACGCTTTTATGGATTATAAATGACTTTCCAGCTATGATAATTTATCCAGGTTGAGAACTAAAGGATATATGGCATGCCCTACTTGTAATAAACATACTTCTTCACAAAGCTACGGAGTAAAATTTGTTATATAGGCCACCGTCGGTATTTGGAAGAAAACCATAAATAACAAAAAAGTAAAAAAATTGATGGTATATAGAAGCTTCGTTCAAATCCTATGGAGTTATATGGGGATGTCATGTTACAGCCATTAAATCATCTCAAGGATAATATTCCTGAGGACTATATTGGACCAAAAAAGCATTTTCTTCGAATTACCATATTAGTGAACATTGAAGTTGCGACATAACCTTGATGTCATGTACATTGAAAAAATATATGTCAGAGTGTATTAGGAACATTATAAACATTGAAGGGAAAAAGGACACTTATAAAGTGAGACAAGATTTGGAGGATATGAAAATAAGGAAGGAATTATATTTGAAGCGGAACAGTGATACATATATGATGCCACCAGTATGTTATACTCTTTTCAAGTTGGATAAATAAGGGTTTTACGAGTTCTTAAAATCTATTGAGTTTCCTGATGGTTATGCTTTTAATTAGGGCTTTTTCCACTAACATTCGATTTTTTCTGAATTTGGAATGAAATTTTAGTTTGTCGATTTTCGATTATTTATTTTTCCGAAAAAAATCAGATCAGAAATCAAAAATAATTCTGAATTTTTAATTTTTTCGAGATTATGCTGATCCGATTTTTTCTGAATTATTTTCCGATTTTTGATTTTCTGAAAATTTTCCATATCCCAGTGACTCCCCGACTAATTAAATACCGGGTAGCTACTCCTTTATTAAATTAAATCAAAATGCCAAGTTGGTTCAGTTAATAGCATCACTGTCGAAAACATTTTTGAGTAATTACTAACCACCTAGTATTTAAAAGTAAGATGTCAAATTTTAAATTAAGTCTGATTAACAAGAAGTAAGTGAGATATAAAAGAATAACATAACCATACACCATAAA
This sequence comes from Sambucus nigra, assembly GCA_949130495.1. Classification (NCBI taxonomy): domain Eukaryota; kingdom Viridiplantae; phylum Streptophyta; class Magnoliopsida; order Dipsacales; family Adoxaceae; genus Sambucus; species Sambucus nigra. Next base: position 514,414,713 of record OX422218.1, on the reverse strand, counting down.
GTCTCAACGAAGTAACCGACAAACATTAATGAGTCCAGAGGAAAAACTCCTCACAACAATCCCACAACTGAAATAAATAAAACAGTGTATCCTGAATTAATTACATGCCAAAAGTCTGAATAACTGATATGAAATGTCTATAAAAGAAATGGGCGACATGCCCTACAAGTGATGGAACTGAATATGGAGTCAAAACCAAAAGAAGCGTCTACTAGCAAGGCCCTGTAACTTCCACAACAGCTACAGCTCGTCACCTGAATGGAAATACTATGCATGGTGTCCTTGTGGCTGGGCACCTAAAAGGTTTTTACAAAAAAATAGATTTGAAAGAAAACGGGTCAGAGCCCGAAAGTGGAGAGTATTTTTAAAAATAGCAAGTGCTTTAATAACATTTAAAACAATGAATGCAAAATACATGTTAGGACGTGCACTCACATGAAATACTCACCTCTCGACTAATTGTGCACTCCTAACGTACCGTACCCATCTAAATGACATTCATATCTAACTAAACCGTTTTAAGTTCTACCCCTTTCTACTCGATTCCCATTATACATTCTAACGTTATCAATTAAATAGAGGACCTTACTTAAACTCGGATTCTCAATTATTAACAATACAATTCACTACAGGTTATCCCTTTTTATTTTCTCAAGGCGTGACCATAATTATACTCACAATACCAACCTGAAAATTCTCATTATTTAAGCGTGTATTATTCACGTCATAAATATACAATACAAGCACCCCGAGACTAAGCTGCGGTCCACACATACTCTGCTATCCATCCCGGTACATCACGTACATAAGGATCACGCATTCCGAATCTCTCAGGAATCGTTCTCAGATAGCAACAATCACAATCAATGGAGGCGAACACAGTCACATCACATGGGTCACGCACATACCTACTCTCCCACGATCAGCAGACTTATTAACTTCCCAATAAGTCCTTCTCTGACCTATGTCCTCGAGGTACCAATATATATCCCCCCGTAGGCACACAAAGATTAGATGGTCCTAAACGAACGCAAACCTCCCGTGATAGCAAGTATGGTAGGTATGTCATACACATAAGTTATATACTAAGCATTCACACATCTTAGATGTCTCAATATTAATAAAGGTATATTCTACATCCTTATACCATTATTCCAATTTTATACATTTTAAGTCTTCCGATAATATATAATGTAGACTGTCGACACATCTCACGTCATAGTTTCTTGTACTTCAAACCTATCTCAAAGGGATTATTAAGTTTCCTATTATTCCCACATATAACATCATTATTCTTAAGGTCCTTACTTTTGCCCCAAACCTCATTCCATCAAATTATTCAAATTTACTCTTTTAACCCTAATATTATCTCACTCATCGAATTTCATTAGATTTCAGAATAATTCCTCAAATTGAATTCTAATTAAGGTCCAAATTTTATAACCATACCTACTGGTCTTCCTTAAGTCTAAGGATATTCATAAAGTCTCTAATAATAATTTTCTAAGGGTTAACATCATTAAAATTTAACTAGGGGAAATTTTACTCATTCTGGGAAGGTCGATCGATCGATCTTGAACATCGATCGATCGATGGTGGTCGATCGATCGACTGATGAATGTCGATCGATCGATTGCACCAGATAGGCTACGGACTGCTTCGTTTTGCAGTCCTCAAATCGTCCCAAAAATTCATTACAATGCATGAAACTTCATTCTAACGTTATAATATCATCAAATAATCATCCTACAACATTATTAACGTTCTAAAACTAATTAATCATCACCCAAAGGCCTTATTTAGATCAAAACATCCTCAAGAACCCTAATCTTCTATTTCTTTCAAGAACAACAGTAATTCTCTTCTTTAATCCGTTTTTAGATCATCAAGTATTATGTTTTGGATTCATAATTCGTCCAGAATATGTCTACATGCAATTCCTAACATATTTATAGTTTTAATCCTCAAATTCATGGGTCTATATCAATCTTCCAAGACAAAATTTGATAATTATACTAAACATAGAAGAACACATTCATTGAATCAATTGTAACTAAATCACTTGCCTTATATTCTTCAGATTTTTGTTGTTGGTTGAAGAAGGTTGAATTGCTTTCTCTCTCTCTGCAGAATTCTCCTCTCTCTCTCTCTCTCTACAAGTTCTTCTCCAAGATGACAATGGTGGTTTAGAGGTTGCCTTAGGAACCTCTTAAAATTTCTTCCAATAACTCCCGTAGCCCATTAAGTCATTTAGTGTTGTTAGTGGGTTTGGTGGGTAAAGACTAAATCAGATTTTAACTTCTAATTTTCGTGGGTTTTAATTCCCAAAATTCCGAAATTACCAAACTACCCTTTTGGGTTGTCGGTACGGCCTAAAAATGCCCCGGGACCCAAACTAAACCCCCGGCTAGTGTTTTCAGACTATTTCGACCCTTACGGACCGATTGGCGCACTCAAAATGAACATACGGTTGATAAAAATAAAATGCACTTTTTAATTCAAATAATTACATTCCTGACGCGACTGTCACTTGCGTCCCAACTAAATTTTCCAAATTGCCGTATTTCAGCCTCGCGACAATTTCAATATTTTCAATATTCATATATTGCCATATATACACATTATAATCAAACACCAACTCACATCTCGTTAGTATTTTATCCGGATTAATTCTCAATTAATTCACATTTAATTTAATTAATCCCATAAATAAATATCGATAAAAATGCGGGGTATTACATACTTCCCCCTAATAACAGAATTTCGTCCCGAAATTCGGAACTAGAATGTACCTAGTAAAAATAACTCTGTATAACGTTCGCGCATATTATCCTCGCTCTCCCATGTGGACTCCTCGACATTATGATGTCGCCACTGAACACGCACTAACGGAACTATCTTTGACCGCAGTTTTCGCTCGCTTCGGTCTAAAATAGCAATCGGCCCCTCCTCGCAGGAGCTATCAGGCTGGAGATCGATGTCCTCCAAAGCAATGTGAAAATGAGCCAAATCATCTCTAAGATATTTCCTTAGCGAGGAAATATGAAACACATCATGAATCCGATGCAAATGCTCCGGTAATTCAAGTCTATAGGCAACAGACCCAATCCGCTCGATGATAGGGAATGGCCCCACATATCTCGGTGCCAACTTCCCCTTCTTCCCAGATCGCATAATCCCCTTCATAGGAGATACTCTGAGTAAAGCCTGGTTCCCCACTTGGAACTCCCTGAAGAACCTCTTCGCATCAGCATAGCTCTTCTGCCGATCCTGAGCTACCCGAATGCGACTCCGTATCAATTCTATCCTTGCCGAAGTATCCTGAATTACTTCCGGCCCAAGTAGTTTGTTGTCCCCCACCTCCAACCAACAAGCTGGGGAACGACAAGATCTACCGTACAACGCCTCAAATGGAGCCATGCCAATGGTGAACTGGTAGGAGTTGTTGTAAGCAAACTCCACCAGTGGAAGATACTGCTCCCATCCACCCCCAAAATCAATGATGCACATACGCAACATGTCCTCCAACATCTGGTTTGTACGCTCGATTTGCCCATCGGTCTGTGGGTGATATACCGTACTCAACGGCAACTCCGTGCCCATGACCTCCTGAAAACTCTCACAAAACCGCGAAACAAATATCTTGTCTCGGTCAGACACGATATTTAGGGGCACACCGTGAAGTCTCACAATTTCTGCAATAAAAAGCTGGGCATACTGTCCCCTAGTGTAGTCTATCCTTACGGGTAGAAAATGAGCGACTTTGGTCAACCTGTCCACAATTACCCAAATAGAGTCGTGACCTCTCTGTGACGTAGGCAACCCTGTGATAAAGTCCATGGATATGCTCTCCCACATCCACATCGGGACCTCTAATGGATGTAGAAGTCCTGCCGGTCTCTGATGATCCACTTTTACCAGCTGACAAGTGGCGCATTTAGAAACAAACACAGCAATATCTCTCTTCATCCCGCTCCACCAATACTGACGTCTCATATCTTGGTACATTTTGTCCCCACCGGGATGTACCGCGAACCGTGAGCCGTGCGACTCTGCCATCACCTCGTGTCGTAATTCCTCCCCTTCCGGAACTACCAGTCTGCCATTAAAGCGTAATCCCCCGTCTGAGCTAACGGTATAGGACTCGGCTCCCTCTGCTAATAATCGAACTATCTGCTCCTGACAGAATGAGTCATCTCCTTGTGCCTTTACCACTCTCGTGACAATCTGCGGTGTAACAGTCATCACCGACATGAATGATCGGGCCACTGCATCCTGGTGTCCCAACTCCTTCCACTTTGCCTTCCACACCCCTGCCACTTCATCTACTGGCCTACGACTCAACGCGTCTGCTACCACGTTAGCCTTCCCCGGGTGATATTGGATATCAAATTGATAGTCCTTCACAAACTCAAGCCACCTCCGTTGCCGCATATTCAACTCCTTCTGCGTGAATAGGTACTGTAGGGACTTGTGGTCCGTGAACAATCGAAACTTCTCCCCCAAAAGATAATGTCTCCAAATCCGAAGGGAAAATACCACTGCCGCTAACTCCAAGTCATGGGTGGGGTAATTCTTTTCGTGAGGCTTAAGCTTACGGGAAGCATAGGCTATGGCCTGACTCTCCTGCTGCAATACACCTCTAAGTCCTTTTAAGGACGCATCGGTGTAAACTAGATACTCAACTCCCGGTCTCGGCAATGCTAACACAGGTGCTGAGGTCAACTTGTCCTTCAACTCATCAAATGCCAACTGACAGGCATCACTCCAAATGAATGACACACCTTTACGAGTCAGATGTGTCAAAGGACCCGCTATCTTGGAGAAACCCCGAATAAACCTCTTGTAGTATCCTGCTAGGCCCAAGAAACTACGGATCTCAGTCGGTGTCGTGGGCTGTCCCCACTCCCTCACCGCGGATACCTTTCTCGGATCAACAGATATCCCCCGATCGGAAATAATATGCCCCAAAAACTGAACCTCCTTCAGCCAAAACCCGCACTTCTCATACTTTGCATACAGCTCGTTCTGGCATAGCGTCTGCAAAACCTGCCTCAAATGCTCGGCGTGCTCCTCCTCTGTCTAGGAGTAAAATAGAATATCATCAATGAAGACAATGACGAACTGATCTAGGAACTATCTGAACACCCTATTCATCAAGTCCATAAACACGACTGGAGCATTGGTTAAACCAAAAGGCATAACCCGAAACTCGTAGGAACCATATCTCGTTAAGAAAGCAGTCTTCGAGACGTCCCCCTCCCTAATACGCAACTGATGGTATCCCGATCGCAAATCAATCTTTGAGACGAAAGAAGCTCCTCTCAGCTGGTCGAATAAGTCATCGATTCGGGGGAACGGATACTTATTCCGTATCGTGACCTTATTCAACTCCCGGTAATCTACACACAACCTCAATGATCCATCCCTCTTCTTTACGAACAACACAGGGGCACCCCACGGCGAAGTACTCCTCCGAATAAACCCCTGACCCAACAACTGCTCAATCTGATCTCGTAACTCTCTCATTTCAGCTGGAGCCATATGGTAAGGTGCGCGGGCAATAGGCCGATTTCCCGGCGTCAAATCGATCACAAACTCTATCTCCCTACTCAGAGGTAATCCAGGTATATCCTGAAATACATCGGCAAACTCTCGAACAACCGGAATCGAATCAAGCGGTATCACCACTTCCTTAGAGGTCTCCTCCTCTATATAGTACAAATGAGTGGACGATCCTCCCTCAAGACGAGGCATCGCCACTAAAAACATCTCCTGCCCGGGAATGGCAAAGATAATACTCCTACTAAAACAGTCAATCATGGCTCGGTACGCAACTAGCCAATCCATACCAATAATGGCATCATACTCGGTCATCTCTAACACTAACATATCCGCGGGTAAAGTAAACCTCCCAATCTCTATACCCACGCCTCTACATACTAGTGAAATCACGGAACCCCTACTCAACGGCGAATCTACACAAGTAACCGTACTCTCGGCGGTGTCTAACAACCCAATGGTGTGTGCAAATCTCATAGCAATGAAATAATGTGTAGCCCCCGTGTCAAATAAAATATGCCCCAGAGTCCCCTGAATAGAGAACATACCCTCAATGGCTGGTGGATCCTGTGGGGCTGCGACCTGCTGGAGCTGATACACTCTCCCATACTGAAGCTGTCCCTGCTGAACTGGAACTGCTGGAATGGGTGGTGATGCTGCCATCTGTGGTGGTGCTGGGAGGGCGGCGGGAAACATAGGCCTCTGTGGCTCCCATCGAGCACCCTGTTGCTGCTGCTGCGGGGCCATGCCCCTATCAGGACAATCCTGGCATTTATGGCTAGTCTTGCCACAAACGTAACACTTCCCCGGGAAGTTCCCCCCTCTCTGTCCCTGCTGCCCTCGGCCCTGGTGGCCGTTACCATTCCTCCCCTGGCCCTGCTGAAACTGCTGTTGACCATTCTGCCCCTGCTGGCCCTGATGGCCGTTCGGACCCTGATGGCCCTGCCTGAAACCTCCCTGTCCGTGTCTAAAATTTCCCGATCTGAACCTCTTATGATCCCCCTGCTGGGAACCCTGGTCACCCTGTCTCTGCCCCTAAGTAGATTGTGCCCCACCGGCACCATTTCCTTCAGTCCTGCCCTGATGGCTGGACTCTCCTGATCTCTTGCTCTCAGCCATGTGAAAGCGGTGATCCTGGCAGTGTAACAGTGCAGCGTTAACCACGTCAGAATAAGTGACCAACGAGAGGTTCCCCAACAAATGTTGACGGATCCTCCATATAAATCCATCGGTGAACTTCTGGTTCTTCTTCTCCTCTATTGGTATTTCATCCGGAACAATATTCAGTAGATTAGTGAATTCGACCTCATACTCGGCCACAGTCCTTCCCTCCTGTTTGAGATTCATTAGCTTCCTCCTCATTTCCGTGTGAACAGCTGACGGAAAATACTTGCGGTCGAACCGTACCCAGAACTCCTGTATCGTGAGAGTATCTCTCTCCTCCACGGTGGTAATAGACTCCCACCACTGCAGTTCAAATCCCACTAGCTTGAAAGTAGCTAGTACCTGCTTCTGAACGTCGGTGCACTCATACATCCTCAAGTGCCTCTGAATGTCTTTCCTCCACTGACTTGAAACCACAACATTGGAGCTACCTGCGAGCTCCGGTGGGTGTGCTTTCTGAAAAGCATCACGTACGCGTTCCCAAGTAGACGAGAATGCATGTGCCTGAACCGGCGCGGCTACTGGCGCCTGAGGTGGTGCCTGTTGTACAACTGCTAGAGCGGCATTTACCGCTTGGGCTACAATGGCTGCAACCTCAGCGGCATTCATGGTGCCCTGTACCGGTGCTGGCTAGGGCTCTGGCTGTGCATTCCTAGGAACCCGTGGTGCACGTCGTGGAGGCATCTGAATTAAGAGTAAAGTCTATAAGTTTCGCAGTTATAAACTCAAAATAGCTGAAGAGCGAAGCATACATAAAAGAATACAACAGTCCTAAAATATAGGGCTCTACTTCAAAGAAAGCTCAGCGGAAACATAATAAGCCGTACAGATCCTAAAGGACACTAGAACCTGATGCTCTGATACCACCTGTGACACCCCGACTAATTAAATACCGGGTAGCTACTCCTTTATTAAATTAAATCAAAATGCCAAGTTGGTTCAGTTAATAGCATCACTGTCGAAAATATTTTTGAGTAATTACTAACCACCTAGTATTTAAAAGTAAGATGTCAAATTTTAAATTAAGTCTGATTAACAAGCAGTAAGTGAGATATAAAAGAATAACATAACCATACACCATAAAGTCTCAACGAAGTAACCGACAAACATTAATGAGTCCATAGGAAAAACTCCTCACAATAATCCCACAACTGAAATAAATAAAACAGTGTATCCTGAATTAATTACATGCCAAAAGTCTGAATAACTGATATGAAATGTCTCTAAAAGAAATGGGCGGCATGCCCTACAAGTGATGGAACTGAATATGGAGTCAAAACCAAAATAAGCGTCTACTAGCAAGGCCCTGTAACTTCCACAACAGCTACAGCTCGTCACCTGAATGGAAATACTATGCATGGTGTCCTTGTGGCTGGGCACCTAAAAGGTTTTTACAAAAAAATAGATTTGAAAGAAAACGGGTCAGAGCCCGAAAGTGGAGAGTATTTTTAAAAATAGCAAGTGCTTTAATAACATTTAAAACAATCGATGGTGGTCGATCGATCTTGAACATCGATCAATCGATGGTGGTCGATCGATCGACTGATGAATGTCGATCGATCGATTGCACCAGATAGGCTACGGATTGCTTCGTTTTGCAGTCCTCAAATCGTCCCAAAAATTCATTACAATGCATGAAACTTCATTCTAACGTTATAATATCATCAAATAATCATCCTACAACAGTGTTAACGTTCTAAAACTAATTAATCATCACCCAAAGGCCTTATTTAGATCAAAACATCCTCAAGAACCCTAGTCTTCTATTTCTTTCAAGAACAACAGTAATTCTCTTCTTTAATCCGTTTTTAGATCATCAAGTATTATGTTTTGGATTCATAATTCGTCCAGAATATGTCTACATGCAATTCCTAACATATTTATAGTTTTAATCCTCAAATTCATGGGTCTATATCAATCTCCCAAGACAAAATTTGATAATTACACTAAACATGGAAGAACACATTCATTGAATCAATTGTAACTAAATCACTTGCCTTATATTCTTCAGATTTTTGTTGTTGGTTGAAGAATGTTGAATTGCTTTCTCTCTCTCTGCAGAATTCTCCTCTCTCTCTCTCTCTCTCTCTCTACAAGTTCTTCTCCAAGATGACAATGGTGGTTTAGAGGTTGCCTTAGGAACCTCTTAAAATTTCTTCCAATAACTCCCGTAGCCCATTAAGTCATTTAGTGTTGTTAGTGGGTTTAGTGGGTAAAGACTAAATCAGATTTTAACTTCTAATTTTCGTGGGTTTTAATTCCCAAAATTCCGAAATTACCAAACTACCCTTTTGGGTTGCCGGTATGGCCTAAAAATGCCCCGGGACCCAAACTAAACCCCCGACTAGTGCTTTCAAACTATTTCGACCCTTCCGGACCGGTTGGCGCACTCAAAATGACCATACGGTTGATAAAAATAAAATTCACTTTTTAATTCAAATAATTACATTCCTGACGCGACTGTCACTTGCGTCCCAACTAAATTTTCCAAATTGCCGTATTTCAGCCTCGCGACAATTTCAATATTTTCAATATTCATATATTGCCATATATACACATTATAATCAAATACCAACTCACATCTCGTTAGTATTTTATCCGGATTAATTCTCAATTAATTCACATTTAATTTAATTAATCCCATAAATAAATATCGATAAAAATGCGGGGTATTACAATCCCCCATCGGTTTGGAGAGGGAGAGGGCTCCAAAATGTGCTCTATAAAAGGAGAGTGTCCTCCTAACTTCTACACAAATGGAAAAATGGGTCAAATCCTCATGTATTTACATGTTGGTTAAGCCATTTTCTCTGTTTCTTTAAAATGAGAATTTCGAGTAATCGAAATCCATAATTTATTTTTTAAAATTTTGGAATTTTGGAATTTTCTGGATTTTTAATATATTTTGTGAATTTCAGATTTTTTCGATTTTTCCACATTTTTTTATTTTTTCGAATTCGGAAATGTTTTTAATTTTTTGAAAAAATCGAATCGAAAATCGGAATAATCATTTTATTTTTAAAAAAATTAAAAAACAATTCGAAGAGGCATTTTTCGATTCGATCCGATCCGGTCGAAACACAACCCTACTTTTAATATCTCTCGATGTGTGAATGTTAATGATAGTAAAACGTTAGATTGAAAAGTCATTATTGTCATATTTTGTTACAATGATTATTACCTATTGGTGCTTGTGGATATATGCCTAAGGATGCATATACTGCATTAGTTCAATTGGGGAAGTTTTGCAAGGACTTGTGTTGTAAGAGATTAGATGTAGAAGAATTAAAGAGATTTGAAAAAGACATTGCCCTAAATTTGTGCAAATTTGAAATGATTTATCTGTCGGAGTTTTCAATATAATGGTCCACTTAGCAATTCACTTGCCGCGGGAGACGATGCTAGGAGGACAAGTTCAATATAGTTGGATGTATCCTATTAAAAGGTTATGATAACCCACGTATTCTAATAATGGGTGGCCAATCCATTACTAAAATAAAACATGAATCTCATTATGGTTTCATTCTTAGCATCACTGTCGCAACAACAATATAAAAATAATATGAATAAAACCATACAACAAAATGAATAGAATAAACCTCATACATACATAAATAAAAAGTGTGAACCGAATAAACCATCAACAACATATAATAACATCCACTAAATATAAATGAATGACAATAGAGTACTGAAATAAAATCTCTGGTAGTAATATAAAATCCTATTTATCTCCAGGTAACCTGTGACACCCCGCCCAATTAAATAAAGGGTGATCAGTCCTGTACCAATTTAAAACAGAATGTTCGGTTGGTTCATTCTTAACATCACTGTCGAAAAACTTTTTAACATATTAATCACCTAATATAAAATTAAGCTAGGTGTCAAAACATTTCCAATTTTAGTAAAACCAAGTAAATCCATTTTCATTAAATCTTAAAATATAAACCAGTTAACTCCATAACAATCCAAGTATAAATTATAAACCATCACTATACACAGGAATATAATAAGTACAGAATAAGAATCAAATACTGAAATAAATAAGACGGGTAAAACCTCCCAGTTCAACTCTAAACCATAAAGTAAACTGAATACAATATCTCAGATCAAAGACTAGAGTGAGCGACACATGCCCTAAATGAGAAGTCTAGATGAAACTGAATGGAAAAGATAGATGAGTCTACTGCAAAGACCTACAGCTTCCACAACAGCTGCAGCACGTCTGACACTTCAATCTCTAATTCGGGTACCCCTGTGGATGAGCACCTGATATATATATATCAAGGTTCTAAAAAACGCGAGGCGTGATCGAGGCGTGGAGGCCAAGCCTTAAGCCTTGGAAGCCTAGGCGGGCCTTGGCGTAAAAAGGCGTGAAAAGGCGTTTAGGTCTGTTTAATATATTTTAATATTTTTTAACCATAACAAGGCTATTAAAATACTAAACTTGTACATATCCTAAAAATATGTCTGAATTTTTGCAAATAAAAATACTATTTGATTATTTTGGATGAGATAATGGTCTGGTTTGTAAAAAATCTTTAAAAGGCGATATCATTTTACTAAAGCATTGTTGTTTTTAAAGAAAAAGTACGCTTAAGGGTTTTACCAAGCATAAGGCGTCAAAATCTTAAGGCGGGGCGTTTCTCCCAAGCCTCAAGCCTAGGCGTGCCTAGGCGGAGCCTAGGCGGGTTTTTTAGAACAGTGATATATATATATATATATATATATAGCAAAAGAGATAAGAGATACAAGAAATGAGTCAAAGCCCGAGGTTTAAAAATGATTTATCAAGTATTTAAAACTGGTTCTTAAAACAAGTCTTACACACATGTTAGTTATTGAACTCTCACATGAGTTTCTCACCTCTCATCTATTGTGCACGCCTAACGCACATCTAATCTCCCCCTAGTTACACCACCCAGTCTAACTAGTCAGAAACCATACTAATAATAACTATGCTCACTAGTAGTATTCCCGTATCGCCCATACAATACTCTATTCAAATAGTTTATCTCACATACTAAGTCTCATTATTCACCGTTTGAATGGTTAATCTTTTATCCACTAAGATTATTTCATTTCTCATTTCCAGTTTATCTACTAGTTTCACAAAGTAGAAAGTTCCCCAAGTACACTCATACATATATATGGTCTCATCATCCCTATATATATACATTAATCCCGCACCCTTAGGTTAAGACCACTTGGCGCAATGTAATGATTATTATTATTACCAAGTCTACTAATTTCACATAGTAAAAATATTCACAAGTTCATATATATATATATATATATATATCCTAATCCTGCACCCCCGGGCTAAGTTCCATTAGTGCACCTATCAAGAGAATCCTGCATCCCCGGGTTAGCACCCATTAATGCACCTATCAATAATAATCCAGCACTCTCGGGTTATCACCCATTAGTACTCTTAGCAATAATATCACATAGTAGGCATACGCACGTCCTATTAAATTTATAGGTATTTCTCCAACCTACATATATACTTCTCATACGAATTTTAAACTCCACTACGTATAGTATAATTATTTAAATTACTATCTCTCTCGTAATCTCCGGGGTATATTCTCTCTATACCAAAATAAGTAAAGTATTTATTCTCACATACTTTCCCGAAATTCTGCCTTGTTTAAGTCTACTATCGGGACGTTTCTCTCACTCCAATAAACCGATAAACTCAAAACTGGACTCTAAGAAAATTCTCAGAAATTCCCCTTATCGCTCGAACCAGATGGCATGTCGTTTGAACGACTGCCACGTGTCGCTCGAGCAACTTCGATCGAGATACCAATCTCGTTTGAACGACTTCGCTCGACTTCGTGCGAGACCTACTGTTTCGTCTTCTTCACCAAATTTTAGCGTTTTCTACCATTTTTTGAACCTACAAACCTCTAAGAGTCAACACCCAACGCCTCATCATCAATACCAATCAACACAGAATAGATTATAAATCATTCCTAACATGCTAGAAACATTAATTCGTTATTAATCATCATAATTATGGAAAATCCCCAAATTAATTCACATGAACCCTAGTTTCCAAATTTTAAATTAAAGAACCTAATCAACCCAGATTCATTCATCAATATATGATTCAATTTCGTAATTAATCCTCTACATACATGAAAGAATATCGACAACTAATTAACCTAGCCTTTAATCATCATTTAACCTCAAATTTTCACCCAATTAACATGTAAATCATGATTATTTTCACCTACTCTAACATGAGTATGATTATTGTTAAAATAAAGCAAGTAATAAACACTTGCCTCGAATAGGATGGTCTGATCCGTTGGTGATGTTGGTATAGACCCGTTCCTCTCTTCTCGATCTATGCGTTGGTGGTGGTGGTTGTGCAAGGTGGTGCTAATTTGGCCTTCTCTCTTGGAAATTAGTTCTCCATCACACCCTCTATGGACGTTCTTTACTTTTTGTGTCTCTCAACCCTAAATGACTTTTCTTGGATGATAAATAACTCCCAATTTTCGTCATTAATTAAACCCAAAAATATAATATACCATAATGCCCTCTTGGGTCGCGGATTAGGCCTAAAATTGCCTCGGGACCCAACTAAACACCTGGGTATACTATTTTGACTATCTCGACCCTCCCGAACTCAACGGCGCACTCGAAATGACCATACAAGTTAATAAAAATAATTTATCTTTTTATCCCAACCAATCAGCCCGACACGACTCACACGCGCATCAGACTTAAATTATCAAACTGTCGTATTTCTCACTTCCGACAATTTATCAAATATCATAATTCCATATTACATATCACACGGTAATATTTAATAGTTCACAACAATAAGTATTAACCCTTGGCACTCTAGTTAATAATTATTTTAATATGAATTAGTTAACAATTAAATTATCACTTTTTAATTCAATTAATCCAACAATAATAATAAATTTCATAATTATTTAAATCATAAAAAATACGGGGTGTTACATACTCCCCCCTTAAAACGGAATTTCTTCCCGAAATTCGGAAAAAGTATAGCAGGTATAGGCAACGTTGTGCATAAGTTGCACATCGCATCATTGCACTCCCAAGTAAAGTACTCTGTACCACCCATTTTAGTATGCTATCGAATACCCTTGATAATGAACCCTGTCACGTAGGCTCCTTTCCAAGCCTTACCGTTTAAGTTTCACCATTTCAACTATATCTTAGATATTCACTATCTAGCCTTCTACTATTTTCACCTTAGTAGATTTATCCTCTTTTCAGATACATACGACTTCGTCTCGTGTCGTTCATACAAGCAAGTTGGCTGTGCAATATATATTTCACACTCAATATATACGATAATATCAATTATTCTCTGGTATTTGTAATCATAACCATTTACCCACTTTTAACTATCAAGTAGGACACAATAAAGTTTATCGTGCCATACTTCTACTGGCACTCTGCTTAAACGTGAACTTATACGAGTTAGTTAGACACAAACCCCACTAGTGGAAGGTACTGCTCTCGTCCTCCCCTAAGATTTAAGGGTATACATAAAATTTGCTCTCCAGCATCCGATTTGATTGCTTGTCCTGCCTATCCCTCTGCGGTTGGTAGGCGGTACTCAATCGCATCTCGGTACCTATGGCTTCACTATCTCTGCTACATAAGGATTCTATGCATACTGTCCCGTAGTATGACCATCCCAATTGGCATAATGTGAGTTACTTCACTCCACCGTTCCTTATCACATATATAGGATCATGACCACTCTAGAAAGTAGTACTTCATGAGAAGATCCTTGGAAATACTTCCCCATTCACTGGTGGAAGAAACCTCTGCTGGTTTCAAATTTGGCCATCCTTTTTCCAACAGTCAGGTAACCCACTGTAAGATGGACTTCGCAATATTACCCTACATCGTAACCCATCAACACTATTATTTGTATCCCGATACATTTTGTACTCTTTTGAATAAATTTAAGTTTATCTTGAAACGTAAGTCTCTGACTAATCTTAGTGAATAAGCTTCGGCTTACCCGACTACATGTTATCGAATTCACATGCTAATCATAATCCACTGCCTGATTCGATCACCTAGGGTGCCCATACACCCTATACCTCGTGCGTTATTGTACAAATGACATGTAATTTTCTTACTTCAATTCTTGCACACTCGGTATGCTGATGTGGTAGGGGTGCATTCAACCACCTCACTAGTCAAAACTTAATTAATCTTTAATGGTATCATTGTTCTATTCAGAATGATACTAAGACTAGGCGACTCTATTGGCCTTAAGTCATAAAAGAATTATCAACTCTCAATTACATTCTCCTATAGCTACAATAACCAACATATAAAACTTATGTACTATTGACCAAACTTCTCTCCAACTCACTACGTTCGCTAGTTTCATGCGTGGGATATCTCGCAAAGCAAAATCCAAACAAGGAACCCCCCCGATACACTACTATCTAACCTAGTCGGTTATTGAGGTCCATAAGGCCTCCAGTCCATACTATGTACCTTTCTATAATCTCCGTATGTTGACATAAGAGTTTGTTCGTCCGCTCTCATGTCCCTAAACATAACATGAAGCATGTCGCTCTCACTATCCAAGGTACTCAACGCTATATATATATATATATATATATATATATATATATATAAATATATAACGAGCTCTATCTCTCTGCTCAAAGAAGAACACAATGCATCGCGAGTCTCCTCAGTAAAATAAATTCCTACGCACTGGAATCACATATAACTAGACAGCATACTCGCTGAGGTCTATAATACCATGAGAATTTTTATATATTCATATATCTGGGCCCAAACCTATTTTAGGTGGCGCCGCACAAAATAAAGATCACTTCCCCAGGAGTATCTAGCACGATAGTTATATCACTCAATTTACTATCGTTTAACCATATGAAAATTAATCACTACATATTACCATAATAAACTTTACTAAAGCTGACTCAATGCAGTAGTAAATTATAACATGATACTTAGTAAACTCAGGATGCGAACTAATACAGACACGATATGTTAGTGTGTCGTGAAAAGTGATCCGGAATCACGAGTCAATGTCAAATTACTCTAATAAACAATTGATTTTGTCACTGATTTAGGAAGCTTTGATGTTAATATTTATGGCTTTTTTCACTCAATCATAACTATCATAATTTGATTCAACTCTCTCAAAAATGAAAGAATGGAAATAACCTTTTAGAGATTAATGAACATTAATTTCGATTGAAAATCTCACTAAAATGTATTTTGACTTACTCTTGATACTTTTAGAGACCAATATCCTCTTCTTATGTTGTCCATATTCTTTTCCAAGTAAAGAACCTGAGCCTAATTTTAAAAACCTAGAAAATGTAAAGAATTAAAATCAAACCGTACAGCTTCAAAATCAAAATCAAAGTTACAAGTCACGCACACCTTAGTGACCAAGATGCTTTATTGTTCAAAACTCTTCTAATATGGAGAGTGGCAATATTGTTACTTATGTGAGTCACATGGTTGATCAAAACTTTACGTGTGAAATATTTGGCTATTGTATGTTTAGTTAATCACATATGAAGAATGTTAACTGTATGTATATATTTTTCATTTTATGGACATATATTTTACACGTGATAAATTTTTTATATAAATATTAGGGCTAGTTGCAAATTTTACCCCGAAGTTGAATTTTGGACTCATTCTTTAGTTTTCGCAATGTTAAACCTAATGTTTCTATATGGTTTAATTTAAACCTTTTGTTAAGCTTACCGTTAAAAAAATGGGGGAAAATGGTGATTATGCACAATTTTAATTAACAAATGAATATCTTAAGAATACCCACTAATTTAATGGCACATGTTAATATTTATTTTGATTTTATTGGTTACAATTAATTAAGAAAAAAATAAATATAAAAACTCAAGCCCACCAACCTCTCTATCTCTCCCTCCCTCCCTTATTCTCTCTCTTTCTCTTTGCATCCTAACCCAAGCATCGCTCCCCTTCTGCCCCAACCACTTTATCCCTCTCCCTCCCTCAATTCCCCCATATCTCCCCCTACTTCTACTTTTTGACTCTTTCTCTTTCTTCTTTGAATCCCAGCCCTAACACTACCCCTTTTTATATAGCCCCATGCCTCCTTCCACCCCACCCCAATGCTCCTCACGAGCGAAACCCCTCTCGTTCACACACCCAAAAAAAATTAAAACACCCCCGCTGTTTTCCCCTGTCACTAGAATGAACATCATCACCGCTAAAAATGAATCTACACCCCCTTTGTTAAAAATGCATCACTTTGTGATAGTCAATTAACCTTGAGATCTTTATTTTATCTTTTGGAAAGAAGAATTATTTTAAGTTTGGTATTTTATTTCGTGTTTCTTTTTCCTGGTTTCCATGGGTTTTTTAAAGAAAGAAAAATTGATGACCATGGTTGTGGTAATGGAGCTATTGTAACAACCCCTATTTTTTGTATAACAATCGTCATGCTAATATACTGAAGGTAGGTCTTGTCAAACAATTTACATCATTTTCAACATCAAAAATAAATAAATAGAAGTGAATTTGAAACCGTTCAAAACGTGAGATAACTCAAAATGATAAATAATTCTGAATAAATAATATCCCAAAACCATCCAATAATAAAATAAACTCAATAAATTTCACTCAAACCCTCTGTATAAATAAATAATTGGGACTCAAGGTCTATATAAATCTCTAAAATAAAATTAGACTGAAAGAAAATAAAGTAGCAACCTATGTTATAATCAAAGTACTGAAAGTTGTAAACGAGTGGAGTTGCAAGCCAGAATATCCTCAACCCTGCTGATCCTCGCTAATAATGCCTGAAAAATAGTTTTATATAATTTGGGTCTGAACTCGAAAGTTATAAGAAATATCTTCAATATCAACGATGCAAATCATACGACTCGTTTATAATAAACAGGCCACCCTATCGGCTCTCACATGCAATAAGTACCTCACCCTCAACTAAGTGCAATACTACGAGCATGTCCAAATCCATGGCATAACTACGCTAATAATGATCTATTTCTCGATTAATGAATAAACACTAATAATCAAAATAAAATAGGGATACAACTAACTACACGTGTTAGAATACAAACCAAATACCAATCCCCATAATGCCACCTGCAAAAGAATACACACATATCATAAAAATGTATATAATGTGACATAGGGTTTATTAATAAATTATCCGTCATGAGACTAAAGTATCTCTTTCATATATTTATAATATAATCACGCGAAGGCAACGTCCTTCGTGACACTCTCGTTGTGAGGAATTTTTTTTAATAAAGTCAATTTGTATGTATTTTAGATTTATACGGTGTTTGGACAAAAATATTTGATTCATAGGTTAGGACTTGAGTTATTGCCCTTTCAAGCCTATGACATGGCTTCTTGAAGATGTAGCGGCTAAGTTAGAATATCTACATCATCGTGGCATTTTTCGTGCTTGTTTCAGTCTTCATGTTCTGATGATCTTTCAGGTATGGATGCATACATATTTTTATCCTTGGATATTTCATAATTAGGTGTTAGGATTTTATGTAACTGTTTTAAAAATGTTTTTATTCTTTTAATATTTTTTCTCAAGGTTGTTAGATCAACTTGGTATGTCATTCGAATGAGATACCCTATCTCATTAGAACGTGGTTCCAACAAAGTTCGACTCAGCGATTTCTTGCCTTCTCTAGAATCTCGTTGGAAGTCTCGCTAGAAGCCAATTCCAACGAGATGAAGAACTTCCTTCGAACAAAATGTATCTTGTTCGATTGAATATGAAGATTTTTGTTTGATTTGAGATTTTTCGTCCTTATCTCATTTTAACAAACCTCTTATAAATAGGAGTGCAGAGCATCATTTTATTCATTGAGAAAATATTATATTTTGAGTTCCCAAACTCATTCAAAAAGCTCTCCAAAAGTGTATACCGAACCACTTTTAGTGATAAGATTCATCTTATTATGCTTTAAGATCTAGTTTGTGGGCACAAAGATTTATTTTCCAAATCATTGTGATAATCATTTCATATGGTGGACTCCGTATTAGCTGTTTACACACGGTGGATTCTGTGGTATGGTGTTGTGGTAAAGAAGCGGTGGATTTTGTGTTTCAATCTATAAACGATTGTTAAGATATTCGATGGATTCCGAGATGTGTGTGGGCTCGCACATTGTGATAGATACTTAAATGGATTCCTATATTATCATTGTTTAGGATAGGTCAAAGATCAAAGGCGCATCAAGGTGTGCGAGGGCGTCGAGTCTTTGTGTAAGTCATCTGTCGACTTGTTTAAATCCTTTATCATAGTGAATCTGCGAGGCTGGGTCGTTCGAGATTTTTTCCATTTGGTTTTTTCTCGTACATTGGGAATTGTGGTTGATTTACTTATTTTATCTTGCACTCACTTAAATGCATGTTTAGTTTAAGATAAAATTGGTTAATCGATTTAATAACAACTTGTTTAAAATCGGTGCAACATTTTACTTTTGGTAAAAATTGGTTAAGGTTAATATTTAATTTAAAAAAATTAAAAATTAGCTTTTGTTTAGACCATTTCCTGCATAGCAGCATTTTCAAATTGGTATCATAGAAGGAACACTAAGTCATTGTGTAGATCCGTCTTTTCGTGTTGTTTTAGGCTTATTTAGATTTTTATCTCTCTTCTAGTTTTTTTTTTGTTTTTCTAGATGGATCATAATAGTGATAAGTTGCTCGATGCATTTAGCGATGATGTCGATGTTGATATTCAATATGAGTTTAATGAGCTTCATTGTCGTGATGAGAAATTAAGTCATTTGAGTTTGCAAAAAAGAGTTAAATTTCTTTCAAGAATTTTTTTGTTTTAAAGATAAAATTGATTTTTTGCGAACTTTTCAAACTCAAAGAGATATTCTTCGTGAGAAGCTCATGGACATGAATCGTAATTTTAATAATCTGTAAATGTCCAAGAAAAAGGGTAATGATAGAGCTTGATTTTTATGCATAACCGCATATAGTCCAAGTTAATTAATTAAACCTATTAATTAAACATAATACACAACACTTAAAAACCACATACATGCAAATTTAATCATCATATAAATATGCATTAACTTATTACCCATTCTCTCAAGTAGATTTTTTTTTCTAAATTATTAACTTATTATCATAATTAACAATCATTTAAAGAATACCAAAAATAAGGTGTATTACAGCATTCACGTGACAGTGGAGTTGGTGGCAAGTGTAATAATACGCATATTATAATATAAAGGTTGATCAAGTCCAAATATTAGGATATGGAAAATTATCATACAATTAAAATATCATTCTTAGCATGTGACAAAAATATGAGATCCAATAATGATACAAGATGCGAATAAGGACAATATGAAGAATCATCAACTATAAGATCCAACAATATCAAAATATCTAGTACAAATAATTTTCAACAATAATCTCTAATAAAGTCCAAAATACAACAATGGAGTCATAAATGACCAACCAATGCATAATCATCTCATATAAAGTGAACAAAAAAAAGGAAAAAGTATAATATACATGATACAAATCTCAAAATAAACAAGTCGATACTCCAAGATCCAACAGCTCCTCGAACGCGCTCCTAACCTGAGTTATTAGTTCACGATAACGATGGGTTAGGCCCATTGCATAAATACCAGTTATATAGTCCCAAACAGGGTTATATGAACTCGGACAAAAGTACTAAATGAAGTAAATATCACAATAGAGTCTTTTAAATAGCAATAAACTTTTATTTGTAGAATATTACCATTTAGGAACATAACAAGAGATATGATCAACTATCCATTCAATAACAAATAGCAACTACTATCCATTTACCAATAGATATTAACAACTCTCCAATTATTAACAAATATTAACTATCCATTTAACAAACAATGTAAAGAATTATCCATTTATTATCATATATTAACAACCATTTGTTTAACAATAAATTTTGACAACTATCCATTTATTAATGTAGATACCCCATCCTAGTACCCTCCAAATACCTCCTTAGGTCCCTAACACTCCTCCTCACACGCTAAGACCTTAAGTATAACTTTAAACCTCGATTTAGAGTCCATTGGATGCTCCGAGACCTATTTGACTTTGGTCAGCTCTTCAGCGTGAGTGAAGCTCATATCACCTTCATAGGGCTCTGAATACCATTTTCAACGGTCCATACCGTGGGCGAATTGACCTCGGGTGATACCGAGCCCCTTTTGACTTTTCTCAGCCCTCCAACCTGAGCAAATTTCATTGCACCTTTATAGGTCTTTGAATATCCTTTCCAATGGTTCATACCGTGTACGAATCGGCCTTACGGTTCGCGCGTACTTGCCTTTTTACTATGAGAATCTTCGTCTAGAGGCCATCGGGCGCTTTCGATCCCCTCTTGACTTTATTAAACTCTTGAACCCGAGAATGGGATATATATTTTGATAAGGATCTGAATACCCTTTCCAACAGTTTTGGCCGTGCATAATTCGAACTTACGGTTTGAATTTTAAGCCCATTTTTTTTCAAAATTGTCCTTTTCGGACTACCTATAGGCACCTCAGACCTTTTGCCTATAGGCAAGGGTGTACTTTACTATGGTGATAGGCAGACTAGGGCCTATGTAATTTGGCAGACCCTTGAATCCTAAATTTGACTATTTAAGGAGGTCGTGACCTCATTCCCCCTCCTCTTTCAACAATTAGAACATTCCCTGCCTCAAAATTAGTGCTCCACCACTCCAAAGTCCAAGTTTTCAACATTCTCCTCACTTTTCTTACCTCACTTTTATACTACCTTTTCCCACTTACCTCACCCCTACTTCACCATCATCCCACCACCATAAAATCAACTTACTCCTCTTCTAAAATTAGTAACAAAATCTTCTAGGAGGTGTACTCTATCTCTTTTCAATTTTATTTAATTAGTGTTGTTGATTTACACTTCTTCCAATTTTTGTATCTTTTAGTTTTATTCTATTATCTCACATCAACTAATATCCTTTTTTATTACTAATATTCATATAATATATTTTTATAAAACTAAAAAGACAAAAAAGAGAGTTTACTTATAAACCCCAAAGTAGGGTTTCCTCACATTTTCTATAGTTTTACACTTGAGCACATTTTTTCCAAAACAACTAAAGAGAACTCCTAAATTTGGGTTTATGGGATAAACCCTATCCTTGTGATATGTCGAAGTACGTGGACTTTGATGCCTATTTTGGCTACATTGGCATCCCGACTCATTATTGGTATTCAAGTCCTATTTTTTTATTGCGATATTTTGCTTTAATCTCATATTTAGTAGTATTGCGCGTGTTCCCACCTGACATGCACATTCACTTATTCACATTGAATCGTGATTCATTGGTTACTAACATCATATTTTCTTATTATTCTCTTTCTTTCGTATACTCCTTAGGATGACTCCTCTTCCACATCGCACACATTATGCTCACGAGTCACATCTTAAATAAAAAGGAGAATATTATTATAGCCCATGAGAGACTAAAAGGTAAGAATGGGTACTTAACACTTTTCCATCCTTTAACTTAGTCCCCGGATCCTCGATTCATTTGGCTTCGTATGCATCAGTTTTCTTTTGATGACATTATTTTGAGGATGGATACATTTTTTGCCCGTTTTGAGCAAAATAGACTAGCGACTCCATTTTCTATATTTTCCTCACCTTTTTGACAATGGTTGATTTATATCCGTGGTAGCTCGCAAAAACTGCGCGAGTGGCAGAAAGAGGATCTCCATCATCAAATCCCCTCAGATGCCGGGGTGGGGGGGATATTTTTACTTTCTCTTATCTCTATCCCTTTTGGGGCGATCCCGTACTGGAGGAATTATCTCGGATGGCCACAGTGGCGACTCCGCTGAGGATTTTCATTTTTGAGAGGACTAAACTCTATTTTACATCGGTTTTGTTTCCTTTCTCTCCATTCTCTCTATTTTTATACATGCGTACATATGCCTCCACTTGTATATCCTTCTTACTTACATGTTGTATATATGCCTTGTTCATATCATGATGCTTATATACTTATCTCTACTATTCATTTTTCTCATCACGTGTATATACCATCTTCCTATCACATGCTTCACATTTTATTCACTTGTATATAGTCACCTTGTTTTGATCCAGTTACTGCCACTTGTACATGATTCACATTCCTTGTAGATATCAATGCTTAATCTCACTATCACACACTCTCACTTGTACATATCCACATGTTGCTTATATGTTTCACACACCACTTGTAGATATCCACACTTAGTCTCACTGGAACACACTTACAGATTTCTCTCACTTGTATATATTCGCGTACTTTCTTCGCTCACACATAATCAGATGTCACCCTCACTTTGCACATATTTCATGTTCATTTGAGTATATTCACATGTCTCATATTTTGTATCTATCACCATGGTTTGTATCGGCTCCTTGTTTTATTTACATATTCTTAAGTTTTACTCCCCATGTTACTTGTATATTATGTGCTCTCCCTTATAGTAGTATTATTTCTCTCGCTTAGTATACATACGATTATCCATAAAATGCTAATTAAGACTAATGTATTCTTTCACACTACGTCACTTGAGCATTACAATATTGACCAAAATGTTATCTCATACTGGGGGTCACTTCGTGATGGTTGCCGATCCCACAGGGCGTCGTTAACCTAAGTGATATGATTCCAACCTTCCATTATCCTAGTACCTTCGACATATATCAAACGGTTCCCCCCGCATCGTACCTCTTGAACGAACTCGCGATGGGAGGTATATAACAAGGATCTCGTTCACGTATGTCGAGTATATCGAATTCATTTTCACACGTACCGTCTCCACGAGGTATATCGTCGAAATTCACATACATTCAAGTATATCAATTGGTTTTTCCATACGTACCGATGAATGATTGCCCTTATAGGTAAGAGGTATATCGTGAAAATCATTCCAAAGGGGGGGAACCTTTATACTAACCCACCAATGCATCAACCTCACATAGGTGTTTGCCATATGACACTAATACGAAACTCTGCCGAAAAATCGAGTCGCCTTGCCACTTGAATATTCGCGTTATTTCGCTAGTTTTTAAAAAAGGATCTTGTCTGTGAGTCTGGAAACAAGTTAAATCGTGTATTTCATTGCATACCTTATGTTTTCCCCAGAATTGATTCCTGTCTGGCATTTCACTTGCACCCTAGGCGAAACATAATACAAGTGGAACCTAATAATAATGACTGCGCTGAGGAATTTCCTTTTCCACTTTTCAAAAATACCAAAAATATTTTCTCCTTTTAAAAAAGAAAAGCATATATAACAAAAATATTTCCTTTTTTCATTAAAATAAACACAAAAATCCTTCCTCCCTTTGAGGTGCGATCGCATACCCCAGTCTTGGCTTGGCTCCCTATTAGCTCAGATCTTCAATCAAGCCACCCCAGAGTACTACTGTTTCCTTTGCTAATTCTACATAATTCAAGGAATTCATCCGAAGACTATTCAAGGAGAACATTGACCAAAATGTAAATATAAAACCAGATCTTATGGCAATCCTTGCTCAGCTCAGCACTAAGATCGACAATCTTCAGACAGAATTCCAGGAAATGCAATGACATCGAGTTTAGACTCTCGAGGCTCCCAAGCTTGATATTATCTTCCCCCGTGCTATGGGTTCGCAAGATCCAGAACCAGTATGGGTCCTGGAAGAGTAATAGCATGTCCCGCGTGCCCCATCTTCCAATGGATCGCCACTAGCTCAGCTACCGATACCAAATCTTACCTATTCGGGAGGTAATCTTTCAGTGCCTGTGATCCCAAAGAAGAAGAGTTGAACAAAGTTAAAGAAGACATCAAGTTACTATCTAAAAGGTTTGACCAAGGTAAAATATTAGGGTACTATGTGGATTACACCCAAGTGTCTCCCTATCTTAAGGCTCGAATACGAGAGAAGTTTAAAATCCCAAATATGAATAAGTTCGGAGGCAGCGGACCTCTAATTGTGCAACTACGCATCTAACACCGTATCATGACTATTATAGGAGCATTAGAAGAGATAATGGCACCGATGTTCTAACAAACTCTCAAATAAGGTGCCCTCTGATGGTTCCCGTCCCTTAAAGAATCTAGAATTCGTAGTTCAGAAGATGTAGCCCGAGAATTCATTACTCATTACAAGTGTAATGAAGATCTAGGAGTTACCCATCGAGACATGGAACTGTTTAAGAAAAACTTGATATAATCGGTTAATAGTTTTATCGAAAGATGAAGGAATAAAGTCGCAACTATGACAAACCAGCCATCAAAGGAAGAACAGGTAAGAATTGTGAAGAAAAACTTCTTACCCCATATCATAACTTGAATGGGTTGACAATACTACCCTTATTTCAGAGCCCTTCGAGAGGCAGGGGTAGAAATCGAAGAAGGATTCGCAAGTCAAAAAACTGAATCTGAGCCAAAAACGTTGATCGGGCAGTTCACACCTTGGAAGTATGATAAGCTAACCAGTACCTCAGTCTCAACCCTCAATAACATCTCCTAACTTACTGCCTCATGGACACCTGAACTTCATCCCAATCTAGTCAGAAAGGAATATACCAAACTTATGTCCCTTTATCAAAAGTTTATCAAGCCCTTCTAGACGGAAATCTCATCAAACCTCGACCATTACCATATACCTTTCCCCAAAATTTCAAGCATGACGCTTGTTGTGACTTACAGTAAATTGCGAGCCGTACCACCGATCAGTGTTTTCATCAAAGAATGTAATCCAAAGTCTCATAAATGGGGGGATCATTACCCCCACTAACTAATTCAAATCCCAATACCACTCAAAACCCTCCACCAACACATCGAACGGGGGGTAAATGCCATCCTCTTAGAAGAAAATCCAAAACTCAACCCTTACACCAGAATTAAGCCCATCGAAACACCCGATTCATCCACCAGTTCACCTAAACCCCTCGAAATTTATCCTTCCTTTCTCTTATATCCTGAGAATCCCGTCGATCAAGCACTATCTCTCCTCACTAGGGTTTGCATAAATGTTCATACCCGTTCATAAGGGGAGGCATGGAACTGCGTACAGTCTTAGATCAACTTAAAAAATTTGGGCTAAAGTTACCCTCGAAGGGGAAAACTATGAAAATATTAGCGCCATGTTCATGGAAGTATGGAAGTGGGCTTGACAATCGAATGAATGGTTAGTACCCATGGAAGAGCTCAGTTTAGATGACATTACGTAGGTTATGTCTGATTTATTCGTCAAGAAGTGAGAAATGTGCGTTGTCTCCGAGCTACTCACAATTTTGAAACTCCAAGGGTGCCTAGTCCCTTTCTTCTAATTATTCCTTGCTAAATGGGGAGACTTGCATAATGAAGCCATGGAGGTTGTGGAATGCATTGACTTTTCATGGAAGGATAACGTCATTGCCAACGGATGGAGGGACAATTTTGACATCTCAGTTCATAATTCAAACGGTAAAGAATACAACTTAGTAGCCTCCTTATACAGAATGATTTCTTTCGAGGAACTGCTAGTTTGGATCAATAAGTTATCCATTATGCTCGAGGTGGCTGAAGATATCGGGTTTCTATTCTTCCATGCCTCTGTAATTACATAACTCGATTCGAGCGGCACTAAAAAGATTTAATTCCTCCATCAACGGGTATAGATAAGAGAAAATCAGTCATTGAAGAACTCCCGATGCCGGAGATGATAGTCGAAGAAAGTAAGGTCCTCGATCAACTAAAAAAACCTAGGCCAATATCACTCTACAGGGGATTTTCCTGTATTTCCAAATAAACAAAAATTCTTTGATAAAGATCCTTACGGGACCCATAGTTCCTCCACAACCCCTATCGAATAAATCGTTCACATAGTAGGATCTCTCATTACAAAGAGGCTCATATCCTTTGCCAAAAAGGAAATCCCCAAGATCGGGCCCTCAATATCTCAGTCGAAGTCATGGGGAAAATAGTTCCACTAGTGTTTGTGGATAACAAGTCTGCTCTGAATGTATGTCCGCTCAGGACTCTCAATTTCCTAGGAATAAAGGTCAGTGACCTTACTCCAACTTCTGCTGCTATGGCCTATGATAATAGTTGTCGAGAGGTTGTGGGCTCCATAAAACTCAAACTAGGGGCTAGTCCTATTTTCCCTCAAACTGAGTTCTAAGTCATCGACATACCTGCCTGCTTTAACTTAATCCTTGGCCTCCCTTGGCTCCATAGTATCCGAGGTGTATATTTTTCCCTCCACTAGAAATTGAAATTCTTTATTAACGAAAAGGTCATTACCACTATCGAGGATGAAGACAACTCGAATGGTATCAGCACGAGCAACCCGATAATATAAATTTAGCATGGGGTTAATGACATGTTACTCTTAGGCTTTAAGATCGATTCGCTTTTCGTCCCAACCCAGAAAAATTTCAAGGATCGAGTTTGTCTAGAGCTCAACCCCCAAGATAATGTTAATGAGATTCATATGTCCAATAATATGCACTTTATGCCCAGAATGGGGCTGGGTCACCACCAACAAGGAATACTCCAAACAATATGCCTGAATAAAGCCTTTCCCCCTACGACCTGGGTTACCAACCGTCAGTGACTGAACTCAGAGCGCTCTGTCGACTATGCTAAAAGAGGATCTTGAGAAGGAAAAATATAATCTCAGGAGACCTGAATGGAAGGTTTATTAACGAGGGTGAGGAATTCCCCTTTCGTGGGATCACCGAGGCATGGTACAACCCTATATAGAAAAAGATAAAACTGGGTATGTAAATCTTCTTTGAAGATGAAGTCTCTTGGGATGAAAACAAGAATCCTAAGATAGAACCTCTAACAATAAAAGTTGTGGAAAGTATTAAGGCAGTGGCGATGATGAGCCGTTTGACCTACATACACTGGGGATGGATCTGTGTATGATCCACAGATAGGCCGAACCATCCAATACATCCAACAAGATCATAACTGATGATAAACCACTGCTAAACTGCCAGGCCATCCCTATAAAGTCTGCCCAAGTCAATCTGAACCCTATTATTTACCTCCGCTAAGAAATACCTGAATCCATTGCTTTTTCTTCTATTTCAGATGTGATTGTGAATGAGGCCTCCTTTGAAGAAGTCCTTTATGAAATTACTTAACCAAGTTTTTAACAAATTTAAGGGTAAGCTTAAGAGTCTGAAGAAACTCTTTTTATTTATGAAATAATTTCACACAAGATGTGTAAAACGTAAAAATAGTTATGAATTAGAAAACTTCAAGAATCTTGGTAATACAAGTTTTTAAAAGATATTAATTATCCTAGTTAACTTTTAGACAAAAAGTATTAAGAAAGAATTAAGAGTCATTCACAGTAGTTTACATATAATATTGTTTACGCGGTAAAACCTCAAAGTTCATGGAAACATCCACGGTGGCCTCTATGCCATAAAATAAAATCTACTAAAAATGGAATAAGGTTACAAGTTGCAAGCATGTAATCAATCACATGATCAAAAGTGAAAAGAAAATATACCTGAAATTCCCAAACCTACACCTCCTTTAGGTACTACTTCTCTGACCCAACAACTATCTCCTTTTGATTTTCTTTACGTCGACTCAGTTTGAGGTCTCTCAAGAAAAATAACACCCTTTCTAAACGTGAAGTGTGTGAAAATTGGTGGTGATGTGTGTTTTTAAGGTCTTATATGAACATGGAAACACACACACACACACACACACACACTCTCTCTCTCTTATAAAACATTCCTACAAATTACACAGGATGTTCTAAATGCTCTGATCTAAAACCTCAAATATTAGAAAGATCAAGAAATTTAGATTTGATTAGATCTTAAAAAAAACAGATTTAAAAATGATTTATATACACAAAATAAATTTCATAATAGGTAAAATCAATTTTCAAAAATAAAATCAGATCTAAACCAACGAGGAAAAATATTATGATATTTACAGTTATAAACCCAACATATTTGTGGATCTAAAAGAATTTTGAAAGATTTACAGAGATCTAACAAATAGGAATTTTACACCAAAATATAAACAAATCAACGTATATAGAAACAAATCTAACTAAAAGTATGTGCAAATGTTTCACTTGAGTTAGATCCTTGATTTTACAACAAAATTCAAGTCCCTAACACTTGTGAAGGCCATTTTTCGAGAAAAACTAGATTTAGTGGAATTTTGGTTGAATGATACGAAATAAACTCTCAAAACTCAACTCACGTTTGAAAACCCTATAACTTTTTTAAACTGTAAAACTGTGGTTTTCAGAGAAATTTTTAAGAGAAAAACGTATGAATAAAACCTTTCTGATTTTCTGAAAACCTAAAGCTTTATGGTTTTAAAACTTTTTTTTTCTCTCTCTCTAAGATCTTCTTTTTCTCTCTCTATCTTCTCTCTCTTAAAGTGGTAAAAGTCTCAAAATGAGAAGAAAAAGGTTCCTTTTATACTAGAGAGGGAGGGTTTTAGGGTCTTAGATTGAAATGGATGGTTGATATTAGTTTCACCGAATTGATCAAAATCCAATGGTCGTGGGTGATGTGGACAAGGTAAGCTTGACTGTTTATAACCGGTTATAAGTCACAACGTTTGATTGATTGAACAACTTTATACATGGATTGTTTAAGATTCAATTTAAGCCTTAGATTAAAACAAATCAATGGTGTAAAGCTATCATCATTTATGTGTGTGTAAAGAAACACAAATCCAATGAATAAGATCAAGGCAGGTGGTGTACAAGTATCAACAGTAAACACATGGCTAATACACATGTAAATGCACTGGTTTAAGTTTCCAGGAAATACTAATTTCCTCCCCAAAGGATTTACAAAAAAAAAATTTAGCAACTTATAAAATGTTTAAAAACTTATTTTAAATCCATATAATTTCCAAAAATTATTTTAATTTTTTTAAAAAAATTTAAAAAATTTCTACAAATTCTAGAAAATTAGTATAACACATATAATGCAATGTATGCATAAATGTGTCCTAAAGTGTGCTATTTTATACATTTGGAGATCATGTGTCTTGTTGGTTGATGTAGATGTTCATCTACGAATTTTGAAGTACCTTTTGAAGGGGCTCTTTGCAACTAAAAATATTTTGTCTTCATATCCAATCTTGTTAAAAGTCCTATATTGTATAGACTACTAGTAAGTCAACCTTATAGGGTGTTTTAATCCCCCCCCTTTGAATATTGGAGACAAACTCCCATTGATTACATCATGGGTACTTGTAGGTAAGAAAAAAAATTCATGATCCTATACAAAGTTCTAACTACCCAACCCATCCTAGAACCGAAGATAAGAGAAAAAAACAAATTAAATTACATAACTGGACTAAAATATAGACCAATGCCCTAACATCTGAGATAAATAATGAAGTCCAAGTCATGTAACAAAAATACTCAATATAGCATGTTAGTTGAATTAGAATAAAAATCTTATAGATAGTCCTGTGATGGACTCAAACCTTCTCCCCCATTTTGTCTCAAATAGACAATGGGTAGATTCGAGAGAGAGATGATACAACAAAAAATAGTCCACCTAAATTAAGTCATAGTGATAGGTCATATCAAGTGTCTCCTACATTAAATAGATAAAAGGGGCGTCTTTTGTCATTTGTTAAACAAACTTTCCCTAGATCCTTAGAGACATATTATCAATAAGATATAAGCAGGAGGATATGACTAATTTTAGTAGGAAATCAATCAAGCATAATCATCCCTTGAATTTTCTTGAGGATTCAAATCTTATATTCTCCAATGGATTAATAAAAAGATCAACTTATTGTTTATCAGTTTGTAGATATTCTATGATAAGTTCTTTCGATTCTACTAGTCCACGAATAAAATGTTGTCCAATCTTAATGTGTTATGCATGAGAGTGTTGAACATGATTTTTTGATATATTGATAGCACTTTGATTGTCCCACAAAAAGGTTAATTGGTTTTCTTTAATGCCATAATCACATAACATTTATGTAATCCATAATAATTGAGCACAATAGTTTCCAGCCGTAATATACTCAGACTCAACAGTAGATAGGGATATACAATTTTGTTTCTTACTACTCCAACCAACTAGATTATTTCCCACATAATAATAAGCACCTGAAGTGCTCTTACTATCATCTAAGCACCCTACCCAGTTAGCATATGTCTAGCCAACAATGGAATTAGTGGTTTCCTTTGTGTACCAAATACCATATTCAAGTATGCCTTTAATATATTTTATGATATGTTTAACACACAATAAGTGACATTCTTTAGGAGCGCATTGGTATCGTGCACAAGCACACACGACATACATAATATCTGGTTCAGATGCAGTGAGATGTAGTAAACTTCCTATCATACTTCTATACAGAGCAGGATAAACATTTTTTTCATTTTTATCTTTAGATATCTTAGTTGTAGTGCTCATGGGAGTGCGTGCAATCTTAGCATTTTCCACACCAAATTTTTTTATCAATTCATTCGCGTACCTAGTTGGAGAAACAAATAAACCATCAGATAATTTCTTAACTTGCAAACCTAAAAAATATTGTAACTCCCCCATAATCTACATTTTAAATTTTCCATCCATAATTTTAGAAAAATCATCAACTTGCCCGAGGGAAGTTGAACCAAAGGCAATATCATCAACATAAATTTGTGCGATCAAAACATCTTTGTTTGTTTTATGGACAAATATTGTATGGTAATTTCCACAATGCTCAAATCCTTTATTGACTAAAAAGTTTGAGGGACATTCATACCAGGCCCTAGGGGATTGATTTAAGCCATTCTTCAATCTAAAGAAGCTATTAGGGTGTGAAGGATCAGTAAAGCTTTTAGACGTTCTACGTATACTTCCTCAATCAGAATACCATTTAAAAATGCGGGCTTGACATCCATTTGAAAAGGTTTGAATTACAAATGACACGTAACAGCAAGGAAGATACGCAGACTCGAGTCTAGTCATAGGAGAAAAAGTCTCGTTAGAGTCTATTCCCTATATTTGAGAGTATCCTTACGCTACTAGCTTAGCCTTGTTTCTAATGATTTACTCGGATTCATCCGTTTTGTTTTTGAAAATCCAACGGGTGCTAACAACCTTTTTGTTTTCAAGCCTAGGGACAAGATACCACATATCACGACTCTTGAACTAGGTTAGCTCTTCTTGCATAGCATTAATCCAGTATGGGTCGTTGAGGGCATCGTTTACATTTTTTGGTTCTATTTGAGAAACAAATTATGCAAAACTATCCATATTTTAAAGTTGGATCTTGTTCTCACAGGATCCATAGGGCTACTAGCTACGTTATCTAGGGGATGATCTTTATAAATACAAGTTGGTACCGCAAGAACTTCAGTCGGCAGTGTATTAGTTATCTAAGGAGAGTTAATTTAAAAAAAAAACTTTCGGACTCAACCTGAATAATTGATTCAGTACCAACACTCCCTTTGTTAGTGTCATTAACAATTACGTTTATAGATTCCATTAGGACTTTGGTACGTAAATTATAGATGCAATATGCTCTACTATTTTGGGAATAACCCAGAAAAATTTCTTTATCAACTTGGGTGTCAAATTTTAAAAGGTGTTCTCTATCTTTACAAATATAACAGACACCCCCGAAGGTTCTAGAGAATTTTAAATTTGTTTTTTCATTGTACCAAAGCTCATATGAAGTCTCTTTGGTATTCTTTCTAAGGTATACACAATTAATAATGTGACATGCTGTCTGGACTACCTCAACCCAAAAGTATTTTGGCAACACTTTAGCGTATAATATATCCCTAGCCATTTCTTGGATTGTTCGTTTTTCCTCTCAGCAATACCATTTTGCCGTGGAGTCTTTGGTGCACTAAACTCACGCTGATATTCATCACCAAAATAATATTCTATGACTCCAGTCTCTTTGAATTCTCCTCCTCTATCACTTATAATATGTGATACTTGGGTATCCTTCTCATTTTCAATGTTCTAAAGGATTTTAAAAAATTCTCAGAATGTATCCGATTTATTTTTCATTAAGGCAACCCAAGTATACCGTGTAAAGTCATCCACCATGATAAGAATATAACTGTTGTCACAAAAACCTCACAGTACGGGAAGGACCCATAAGATCCACGTGGATAAGTTCTAGAGGTTTAAAAGTCACCATGTCTTTAACTTTCTTATGAGGCGCTCTCCTTATTTCCACCTTGCATGGACCACAAACAATGTTTGAAGAGATTTTAAGTTTAGGTAAACCTCTAACCAAATCTTGAGAGTTCAGTTTGCATAAGTTATCAAAATTATTATGACCCAATCTATTGTGACACAAATCAGAGTCATCTAATCTTGTTGAATTACATGATTCATTACCAGGAATGACTATATAACATTTATTCAAAGTTTTATTTCCTATAAGAATGCAGTTACCATCTTTATTCAAAATTTTGCATTTAGTTTTGGAAAAGGTAACTGTGTGATTAGAATCATAAAATTGAGATATACTAAGTAGATTAGCTTCTAAGGCTTTCACTAAAAGAACATCATTAAGAGTAGAAAGATCCTTTTCTTAAAGCGTTCATTTACTAATGATCTGAGATGAGACTCCTTCACCAAACAGAACATACCCCCTAAGAAGTCTATTTTATTTGTCAGTTTAGTCTCATCCCCGATCATGTGTCTAGAACACCCATAATCAAGGTGCCATCCAACCGATTGCGTTTGAATTTAAATGCAGTTATAACAACATTACACCTTAGTTGTGGTAATAGTTCATCTAATCTAATCCAATTGACCCTGGTTTTAAATTTTTTCTTAGATTTTGATTTAGAAAAGGTTTGAAGGGTTCTCCTAACTGATTTCCTTTTAGTTCTAGACTTTTTCTTTTTCTTTCTAAAGTTAGAGTTTTTATTGGTCAGCCTCGGGAGAAAATAATTATTTTGCCTTTTCTAGAATAGTTAAAATTACTATAGACTGGCGTGTAAAGAAGTTTTTGAAAACATTCAGCAAGAGAGTGACCATAGACATCACAATAACTATAGTATAGACATCACAATAACTACAGTATTGATGTGAGGTTGGGTCGACTTTATTTTCTAAGACTTTAAAAATAGGTTTAAAAGCACTTTGAAAGTGAGGTTCAACTGTAACATATTTTGAGTTTTTCCCAATGTCTCTAATGGGGGGGGGGGGGGGGAGAACATACTAAGCCTCATTATTAGACTTCTTCTTAGGACTACACACAGTCTTTGTGGATTATGAGACAGATACCTTCAAAATTCCTTTATGAGATTTTCCAAAATCTTGACCCGGTTTATTTGGTAATGTCCCAGAGGAAACAAAGACAGTTTTTGAATTTTGTACACTAGTCTTAGCTCATTTAGGGTTTTTGTCAAATCCTGGGCCAATTTTATTGTCATAGTTTATTTTGCTAGAACTAATTATTTTATCAAATGCTTTTGCATTAGTCTCAAAATGAAGACATGTTTAGAAAATGGTTGAGACTTTTTGTTTGGACTCTTCTAGTTCTAGCAAAGTAGACTTATATCTTTTTTATAAAATAAATTTTTTCTCAGAAAGTTCATTAGTTTTAGAAACATAATTTTTTATTTTAGTCTCAGGAGTCACACATTGATTAGTGTATTCCTCAGCGTTCTACCTAACACTATGTAAGGACATTATTTTATTGTCCTCTTTACATTATTGTATGTCGTATACCACTAAAATCGTCAAAGACTTATTCAAGTTCAATCATGCATCAAGACGGATCCAAATATCAAAGTTCTTGAACAAAGAAGCCTCAGAGAGATTAATTTTTGTAAGGTTGTGTTTAAGTACCTTAACGGTTCACTTAGAGTGTTGAGATAATTTTTCTAAAAAAATTTCTAAGTGTTGAAGCGGAATTTTTCATCAAAGAATTTTTTCTAGGTGTTGAGGCGGAGTTTTTTTATTGAAATAAAAAATTATTTTTTTACACTAGTCGTTCGAGTGACATCAGCCTGTCGTTCAAGCGATAAGGGCTTGTCACGCGAAACTCGTGCAAGCGACACGTGGAATTGTTCGAGCGACAAAAGGATTTCGTTCAAGCGAGTTGTCGAATTAACTTTTCTATATAAAGTGTGTTAAACCATTCCGTTTTCATTAAGAAGACCTGAATAATTTCGATACCAGTAAACTGCATTCTGCAGAACACTTTTGTCTTCTTTATTTAAGGGTTTAATCCTTTTTTTTTTAATTCACAAAAATTCCATATACTTTAGTGAAATTTTTTTGAACCCAAGATTCAACTTTGGTGAAGTTATTTCTTTGTGGAGTGTTATCTCTACGACTGACTACGACTGTGTGTCGACTGGGAATGCTCGAGGGTGTTTTTGGCTGATTAGGACTGCGTGTTAGTGTGGACTACGACGGTTGTTCCATTGCTGACTCTAGGCTGCATGTCTATATGAGTATCTGCGAGATATTCATTGCATATTTCATTGTGTATGTAAGTTGCGATTTATCATTCATAGTGAAATAAAAGGTTTTACCCGAAAGGTTTTTTTTTTCTGAAATCTGTGTGTCAACAATTATTTGTGATGGTTTAATTTTACTCACGTAGATGCATGTTTTAGGGCTGAATTAAATTGGTTTAAAAATTGACTCCAATTAAATAAGTTTAAATTGAAAATTTGCGATATTGTTTAAATCGATATCACACGACATTCTCAAATTGGTATCGGAGCAGGTTTCACTAATTTGTTGTGAATTCCTATTTTCCACAAAATTGTGTGATATTGATTTTTTTTGAAAACTTTGTTGTGAAAAATTGCAATTTTTCCAATGGAGCACTTATATAATCGGATGCCTATTTTTGACGGGTCTAATTATGCCTATTAGAAAGCCCATATGAAATCATAGTTAAACGCCATTTATTAGCGTGTTTGGGTTGTGCTGTGAAAGGGGATGGACTCCTCCCACAGTCATGGCTAATAATGTCACTAATTCTTAAGCCTGTGACTGACTGGATTGAGTATGAGTTTAAATGGAGCATTTTTAATTTTCGTGGGCTAAGTGTAATTTCTGATGCTATCATTCTTGAGGAGTTCCGACGTATTATGACATGCACCACGTCAAAAGAAGCATGGGACATTTTACAACTTACCCACGAAGGCAAAAATGCGGTCAAGGAGTCTAAAATTCAAAATTTAACTACTCAATTTGAAACCATTACTATGCTTGAATCTGAGTGTTTTGATGACTTTTATGCACGTTTATCTGACATTGTCAACACTAATTTCAATCTTGGTGAGCACATTCCTGATGCACGAGTGGTTCAAAAGAATTTGAAATCACTGCCTAAACGTTTTATCCCTAAAGTGACTATTTTTAATTCCTTAGATAATTTGAGCAATTTAAAATTGGAAGAGCTGATAGGAGATCTCTAGACATATGAGATTGACATGTTCCCCGATACTGTAAAGCCTAATTTTAAAGGGATAGCACTTAGAGCCCAGTTTAGGAAGGGATATGAAGTGTCCAAGAGAGAGAAGAAAAAGAAAGTGAAAGTTTGCGAGTCCGACTTTGAGGATGAGGGTGATTTTGATATGGCAATGCTTGCGAAATTTTTTAAGAAGTTTCTCAAATTTTCCAAAGAAAATTCTTCCAATAAAAGAATTTTTGAGAAAAATAAAAAGAAAGATGAGGCCCAAGAGAGCGATGAGAAAGAGAAAGAGGAAGAGGAAGAGGAAGAGGAAAGATGTTTTGAGTGTAATGGTAAAGGGCATAAGGCATTTGAGTGTCCCACTAGGATAAAGATAAAGGGCAAGAAATTTGCCATACCAGCCACTCTTAGCGATAGTGAGGAA
This sequence comes from Sambucus nigra, assembly GCA_949130495.1. Classification (NCBI taxonomy): domain Eukaryota; kingdom Viridiplantae; phylum Streptophyta; class Magnoliopsida; order Dipsacales; family Adoxaceae; genus Sambucus; species Sambucus nigra. Next base: position 514,378,098 of record OX422218.1, on the reverse strand, counting down.
GAGGTGAAGTATTTCGGGGACGAGTCGTGAGCACACCTAGTTTGTCCCATGACAATGAGGATACTTGTGCACGCAAGACCCCCAAGGAGGAGGATAGTTTGAGTGTTTTGAGTGAGGGTGAAAGTGGAGATGAAGGTGAGATCCAAATTGCGTTAAGAGATTTGTACGCCGAGACCTTAAAGACTAAAAAGTTAAATAAAGAGTTAGGTATTAGGGAGAGAGATTTTGAAAGAGAGATTGAGGTTTTGATGGTGTTTGAGGCAAATGCTAGTCAACTCGAGAAGATGAAGGTTTATTTGAGTGAGCAGTTGATTGCTTTAGATCGGGAAAATAGTGATTTGACCAATACGGTGTTTAGTCTGACGACATGTGTATCCCAACTCGAGAGTGATCTTGAAGTTCCTGGGAGATCAAAGTCCCTTTAGAGAACACATCTAAGAAGGTTGGAAAGATGATTCTCAATCCCGTTTTGGGTGATGTTGAGAGACTAGGAATAGGTAATGACGGTGCATCCATTTCCCATGTTGCACCCGAGCGAGTTCCTGAGTTAGTGATAGATCTCGACCTAACCTACCTAGGCGTCCCGTTCCCGAGAGGAGATTGCATCCTATTTTAAGGGACAATAGAGATATTTTGAATAGTAATAAAAAAAGTAACCAACTGTATAGTATAATACTACAGTATCATCCTACTGAGTTATAGTATAGTAGTTATAGTTAGAAAGTTGAACATTTGTTAATTAAATTATAATTATCATGAATATGGATAAGTCGTCTCTTGAATCACCAAAGATTACTATTTTCCATTATTCCAATAAAATCCATTGTAAAGATTTGAAATCCGCAAAAGAAAAAATAAGTGGACTTGACCCATTGAATCAGGATTATATCCGCTATTATGATATTAAAATTCGATAGAGATTAAATTGGAATAAGTTGACCATTTTATTTTATTTTCTTTGGACTCCGCAAGAATTTTTCAATATTTCCAATTCAATCTTCTTGTTACTAGATATTCCATATGAATAAATTATTATTCCGTTCCTCCACAGAGAAACGTTTATTCCAAGTTACAACATATTTCCATATCGTGGCTTTATGTACCAAATATTTCCATATCGCGGCATCCGAGATTTGTGTTTCGATACTGTGATAGAGGATGGATGCGAGAAAAAAACTTTCAATTCCATTCTCCCTTTTTTATTATTATTTTCATATTGTATTGAATCTTTTTTATGGACAAAATTCTCTCTTTTCTAATAGAGAAATTGAAATAGAAAATGTTCATAGTTTTTTTCTTGCTTCGGCCCGTGGAAAGATATACTCAGGGGTTTTAGATTTATCTGAAGGAAATGGAGATATAATAAAGAACACACTAAAATAAAATGAAAAATTAAATTAATAAAATACTGATACGGTAGTTGTTTAGTGTACATAAAAATGATAAGACTTTCTAAGATAAAAAATAAGATATTTATGGTT